>OW203765.1:12897408-13605738 GCA_934045905.1 Leuctra nigra
CCCCTGTACAGTGAGCGTCAATAGAAGTCAGACAGGGTTCCCCATGAGACACGCCTCCTCGCAGATACTTCCCGCATTGCACGCTCTTGTCCTGTACAGTGAGCGTCAATAGAAGTCAGACAGGGTTCCCCATGAGACACGCCTCCTCGCAGATACTTCCCGCATTGCACGCTCTTGCCCTGTACAGTGAGCGTCAATAGAAGTCAGACAGGGTTCCCCATGAGACACGCCTCCTCGCAGATACTTCCCGCATTGCACGCTCTTGCCCTGTACAGTGAGCGTCAATAGAAGTCAGACAGGGTTCCCCATGAGACAACGCCTCCTCGCAGATACTTCCCGCATTGCACGCTCTTGCCCTGTACAGTGAGCGTCAATAGAAGTCAGACAGGGTTCCCCATGAGACACGCCTCCTCGCAGATACTTCCCGCATTGCACGCTCTTGCCCCTGTACAGTGAGCGTCAATAGAAGTCAGACAGGGTTCCCCATGAGACACGCCTCCTCGCAGATACTTCCCGCATTGCACGCTCCTTGCCCTGTACAGTGAGCGTCAATAGAAGTCAGACAGGGTTCCCATGAGACACGCCTCCTCGCAGATACTTCCCGCATTGCACGCTCTTGCCCTGTACAGTGAGCGTCAATAGAAGTCAGACAGGGTTCCCCATGAGACACGCCTCCTCGCAGATACTTCCCGCATTGCACGCTCTTGCCCTGTACAGTGAGCGTCAATAGAAGTCAGACAGGGTTCCCCATGAGACACGCCTCCTCGCAGATACTTCCCGCATTGCACGCTCTTGCCCTGTACAGTGAGCGTCAATAGAAGTCAGACAGGGTTCCCCATGAGACACGCCTCCTCGCAGATACTTCCCGCATTGCACGCTCTTGGCCCTGTACAGTGAGCGTCAATAGAAGTCAGACAGGGTTCCCCATGAGACACGCCTCCTCGCAGATACTTCCCGCATTGCACGCTCTTGCCCTGTTACAGTGAGCGTCAATAGAAGTCAGACAGGGGTTCCCCATGAGACACGCCTCCTCGCAGATACTTCCCGCATTGCACGCTCTTGCCCTGTACAGTGAGCGTCAATAGAAGTCAGACAGGGTTCCCCATGAGACACGCCTCCTCGCAGATACTTCCCGCATTGCACGCTCTTGCCCTGTACAGTGAGCGTCAATAGAAGTCAGACAGGGTTCCCCATGAGACACGCCTCCTCGCAGATACTTCCCGCATTGCACGCTCTTGCCCTGTACAGTGAGCGTCAATAGAAGTCAGACAGGGTTCCCCATGAGACACGCCTCCTCGCAGATACTTCCCGCATTGCACGCTATTGCCCTGTACAGTGAGCGTCAATAGAAGTCAGACAGGGTTCCCCATGAGGACACGCCTCCTCGCAGATACTTCCCGCATTGCACGCTCTTGCCCTGTACAGTGAGCGTCAATAGAAGTCAGACAGGGTTCCCCATGAGACACGCCTCCTCGCAGATACTACCCGCATTGCACGCTCTTGCCCTGTACAGTGAGCGTCAATAGAAGTCAGACAGGGTTCCCCATGAGACACGCCTCCTCGCAGGATACTTCCCGCATTGCACGCTCTTGCCCTGTATCACAACGCGATTAAGTTGTGATAAAACTTACCCCATATCGCGACTACCAGTCGTACACAGAAGTAGTTTAAGTTGCCTAAAATACAGATATATGCAGTGGCGGCTATTTGGCTTTACAACAGGTGTTCAATTACATAGAAGGATGTAGAAGAAAGTACTCTAAAGAGGAGAGCCCCCAGCAGAGCGGGGCCGGGGCGCATAACCCCGGATTTTTTTTGTATCTTTAGTTTGAAATTGATGCATTTTTTACGTCTTATGGAGAGCAAAATGATTAGACAAAATATTTACTTCCTACTTTCCTGGATTAGTGAGCACTTTTAATAATTTTCTTGGATGATCAGGGTGTGCAATTGTCACACCTTGCACACTGTAATAGCCGCCCACTGGATATATGTATACAGAGGGGTGATTTGCAAGACTGGTTTTATCATTGGCTTTTATCACGATTAATGCGTTGGCGTACAGTCAGCGTTTGACTTGTTTAGTTTTTGTAATACTACTGGTTTACCGTTTTAGTTAAAAAAAACTATCCAAAAACTATACTAATATACTATACTATATAGTATAGTTTTTTGGATAGATTTTTGATAGTTTTTTTAACAAAAGCTATTTCTTCAATGATTCGCAACTGTATGAGAACAAACGAAGACTTCCTGACGGTCCTACGATCAACCTACGAGCCCCCCCCCCCCCCCCCCCCCCCCCCCCTCCCTCCCTAGCCATATGAAGAATACAATTTTGAGAGTCGGAAGAGGTGTGTGTCTCTTGTATGATAATGTTGCGGTTGCGGTTTCTGTTACATTTTACACTATCTCCGTTACACTCGCATTATGCTGGTGGCTTTGATTAAAATAGATATTGGGAACACTCAGTTGATTTTCTTCTTTTATGAATGCAGGACTTTTGACCCACATAAAGGTCGTTGCAGCTGAATTCAACGGAAGAATTTATACGACCCCTTCAGATGTCGACAAAACTTGGTAGAGTTATTTCTTATCCTAAGAGCCGTTCTTTTAATACTCTGCAAAAGTCACAATTAGCTGTTACAGTTAGTTAGTACAAAACTCTGTCTTTCAAAAATTGGTTGTCAATACAGTCGAAATCAACCGCTTAAAAGTTAGCAGAGTATTGTAAGAAGCTGTCCCTAAAAGAGCATTGTCGTGTTTTTCGTTTGTCTTTACTTTCATCACAAAAGTTTGTTGGTACGCCTGTATTATTGATATATACCTACCTACCTACTTTTAAGTGATCGAGTTGCAGACAATCGATTTAGGGCCGGTCTTTCAATGCCTTGTTAACTTTTAAGCAGTCAATTAGGATTATATTGCCATGGCAACAACCAATGACATTCCTAGAATGACCACTAACTAACTGTTAAAAGCTAATTGAGACTTTAGCAGAGTATTGAAAGACCGGGCCTTAGAAAGATAGCTCTTTATTTATACTTTCCAATTATTCTATGCAAAGTTTAAAATTGACCCCCGAAAAGAGTGATTATATAACATTTTGATTTTTTGACCCGGTTTTTAAAACTCAAAAAAAATATGTATAGTATATCATCATTACTGTATGTGTGTAAAGTCTCTAAGTGAACAGATTTTTAGTTTGGGACTTATGATTATTTTGATTTTTTATCATACCATGAGCCAGCCGAGAGAACCCCCACCCCCTGCCACGGAAGGTCTAAAATACGTTTTTGGTACCTCAATGTACCTACGCACATTACACTTTGAATTGTTCACATTCGTGTGTTGAAGGAAAAAATTCCCCAAGGGGGCGTAATTGTAATCCCCATAAAAAACACTCCGTGTAAAAATACCAGCCAAGTCTCTTCAACTGTAAAAAAATAGAAGAAATATAAAAATTCAGCATTGAAAAGAAGTGATATCGAAAAATGGGCCAAGTCAAAACTTAATTTTAAAAACCAAAATATACTTGGCGCATCGTAGGTATATATATAAATAGTAAGAAGCACATGTCAAAAATTAAAATGTACCTAAACATTAAAATATATACCTAAAATGCCCTTAAAAACGATGCGCCAAGTATATTTTGTTTTTTAAAATTAAGTTTTGACTTGGCCCATTTTTCGATATCACTTCTTTTCAGTGCTGAATTTTTATATTTCTTCTATTTTTTTACAGTTGAAGAGACTTGGCTGGTATTTTTACACGGAGTGTTTTTTATGGGGATATCACTCATTTTTTTAGTTTATTTACACAACTTGTAACACATATCGAAGCAAGAATGACTAATTTCTTTTAAAAAAATGCGCCATTTCTGAATTGGTTACTAAGAAAAATTGTGTTTGATGCTAAACATAAATAAAGTGATATACCATGAAGAATTGCGAAAGCATCGTTCCAATCGGTCCAGCCGCTTTCGAGTTATGGAGTCACTTCCTTTTTTCAAAATGGCGGCTGAAATAACTGCCACCTAGAATGTATTTCTATAAATTTTTTGTATCATTATAAGCCTTCTGAATAATGTAGTAATTGTTGTAAGAGGTGATTAAATTCTAATTCTTTATTTTTATGACGTCATTTCCGGATTCGGTCAAAGTATATTTCTACTTTAACTTTTGATATTCCATATAGATGACCGTTTGAATCATTTGGCGCTAGTTTCATTCCGATTGGTCAAACCGTTTTTGAGATATGACGTCACTTCCGGTTTCAAAATGGCGGCTTCCGGTTTGTTTTATAAAAAGGCACCTCAAACGCCAAAAGTGCACATGTGGTAAAAATTTCAGGTCGATCGGTTCAGCCGCTTAGGCTGAGGCCCTGTCAACAGTGTTTCCTGATATCTGAATCATCATCATCATCATC
Organism: Leuctra nigra; assembly: GCA_934045905.1. Taxonomy (NCBI): domain Eukaryota; kingdom Metazoa; phylum Arthropoda; class Insecta; order Plecoptera; family Leuctridae; genus Leuctra; species Leuctra nigra. Next base: position 12,901,837 of record OW203765.1, read on the forward strand.
AGATAGCTTTTAAAAGGGGTGTAATTTCACTGTTTTCACGGCCCTCTAGCTCGCAAATGGCATAACCTATTGTCCCCAAATTTGGTATATTGGGTGGGGTGGGCCATAGCTCGAAATTAAGATATTTCGCAAAAATGTGACATTTTCCATTTTTAAGATCCAGTAGGCCGAAAATACCATGCTGTTGCTTGCAGTAAAAGTGGTTGGTCTGCTCCTCAGTTTATTAGGCATTTACGGTATGTTGAGTGACTGTGAGTGTACGGTACGACTTGGCTGGGTGGAGCGACCGCTCCACTAGATTTTTTTGCTTTTTTTGGGACACGTTTGATTTTATTCAATTTTTTAAAAAGCACAACTTTTGCTAATTTAAGTATATACTACATAGGGCAAAACTCTTAAAAAAACAATTAAAAACTATCTGTGAATCCGATCAAGCTGAATTGTGAAATGATCATCAACTCCACATGCACGCCGCGTCATTGTAAGCTCTCCGCAGTGGTTCATGACTTACCTTGTACTTGCACAGCGTGTGGTCCTGACACAGATGACAGTACTGAGACTGCGCATTGCTGCCAACTGTCAGTGCAGCGAGAACCAACACCAGGACGAGATGTGTCTTCATAGCTGGACAGTTGGTCAGGATCAACAGGTGACTTCAGGACTGTCAGGAAGAAGGAAGGACTCGCCTCTTCCTGACTGCCAAGCTTCCGGCCTGACGACCTCAATCAGTTTACATATCATATTGGAGCGAGCGCACCTCGGTACTCTTATGATACTTCCTTTGTTTTCCAGCAGTGTCCGGTTCTACGGTTCAACAAATCGATCTGAAATTTTACACACAATCTTACTAATTGAGAGTGTGCAACTGTTCAACTGGCGGCTACAGTTGTTTTTTGTGATGTTGGTCCTGATAAGGGCCGTTTATCGGGGTTGTCGTTGTGCCAAACGGACCGACATCACAAAATAACAAGAGTTGTAACGTAAAGCCGCCAGATTGCATAGGTTATGTAATCTAAGCGCCTCGTGTACAGTTTAGTTGTGAACAGGATCCTGTGATTGTTAAGCGAGCGGAGCGAGCGTCTCCACTTGACTCTTGCGGCACTTTCTCTGTGTGTGTGTTTGTTTTTTTTTGCTGGTTCAACCCAGGCCGCACCGGTCAACGTATCGATCTGAAATTTTGCACACACCTTCATCTCATACTAACTTAGACCTGTATAGTTTTTGAGAAAGATCCGTTCACAAATAAAAAAATCGCGTTTTCCCATATAAATAGCATTGTAGGTTCGAGGAGTCCGTTGCGGCCGCCCGATGCGCTCCATTCAAAACAACTCGGAAGCAAGCAGCTGTCTATCTATTATTGTTTGAATACGTAACAATTATTTCTTTGCGGTTAGATAATAGTTAAAGCGATACATGCGAGGTTATACTTAGGGCTTATTTTATTATTTTTGAAGATGTAGTTAATAGGTATAGGTATTTATTGTTTATTGTTCCAGCCCACCAGAGGCTACAAGTCCATTATTGACTACATCGTCATCAAAAAAAATACTCGCATTAAAGTATTAGATGTAAAAGTCCAGAGAGGCGCACAGTGCGGTTCAGATCATTTTTTAGTAAAAGCAAAGGTTCATATAAATTACAGAAATTATAGGAGTAAATCAATTGAACCAAATATAGACCAAGGATCTTCAAAACTTCAGGAACCGAAGTATGACCTACGGGGTTTTGAAAATGACTCGACTGTATTCTTGTATAAGCTTAGATTAGCTGGGAAAATGAACGCCATATTAGAAGGGACTCCAGAACAAAGATATCTATTGCTGAAGAACTATGTACATCAAGCTGCTTCAGAGGCATTAGGCACAGTAGATTATGGAAGAAAGAAGAAGAATCTCCAAAACCCACATTGGTGGAATGATAGCTTGGAACACCTAACAGAAGAAAAGAGAAGACTTTACCAAAGGTGGCTGTCAACCAAAGATGGTGAAGATAGACGGTTGTACATGCGCTATAATTATATGGTGAAGAAAGAGATTAAGAAAGCTAAGAACACTTTCTGGGATAGAAAGTGTGATGAAATTAATTCACTGTTAGGAAGCTCGCGTTCAAGATTGGCTTGGAAGACACTGGGATCGTTGAAGACGAACACACAGCAACAGTTAAGGATAGACCCAATTGGACATCAGAAATGGCAAAAGCATTATCAAGAACTGCTGACCGAGAACAGACCGCTATACAGCAACATACAATACACATCAGTGCCAATAGCTCTTGGAGAAGTATGTGAGGAGGTGACATGTGCAGAGATCATGATGGCTCTAAAATCCACGAAGAATAATAGATCAGCTGGTCCTGGAAGTATATCTATCGAACTTATAAAAAATGCTCCGTTAGTAACTATTGAATCCCTGGCCGGTATATTCACTGAATGCTTGCGTGGAGGTGAAGTACCGGGAGAATGGAAATTGAGCTACATCAGCTCCATCTATAAAAAAGGAGACAGGAAGAACTGTGGAAACTACAGAGGGATCAGCGTTTTGTCGTCGATAGGTAGGCTGTATGGACGAATTCTGACTAAGCGGTTAGAACAGCAAGCTAGAGTCACAGAAGAACAAAGTGGTTTCAGGAGCGGGAGATCATGTGTAGACAACCTTTTCTGTATAAAACAACTTATGGACAAGAGTATTGCACATGGAAGTGAATTACACCTGATTTTCGTAGATCTTAAAAAGGCATTTGACAGCGTTCCTTTAAATAAATTATGGGAGGCTCTGGAAGATCAAGGGATCGAAACAGTTTATGTGAATGCTATTAAAAAGCTCTATGAAAATGCTGTAAGTTGCGTAAAAAGTGGACAATCATATTCAGAAGAATTTAAAATCAACAAAGGTGTAAGGCAGGGGTGTCCTTTGTCACCAACCCTGTTCAAAATATACGTGAACAGGGTTTTAGAGAATTGGTCTAGGAAATGTAGTTCGATGGGTGTTAAAATTGGGAAAGAATATATACACTCTTTACTATTCGCAGACGATCAGGTGGTTCTTGCTGAAGATGAACACGACGCAGAATACATGATGAGAAAGCTTATAGAAGAATACGATTCCTGGGGCTTAGAAGTGAATATGGATAAGACTCAATGTATGGCCATTGGAAGAGAGGGTCAAGACATGGTAACCGATAAAGGTATTATAAGATTAACAACAGAGTACAAATATCTAGGTGTGACATTGACGGCTGACGGAACGGATGAGAGGGATGTGCTGAACAAGCTGGGCAGAGGAAGAGCGATCACCAGACAATTACACCCAGTGCTTTGGAACGATGTCATCTCAACCAAGACAAAAACACGTATTTACAACTCATTCGTTGAAAGCTGCGCTTCCTATGGATCAGAAATCTGGACCTTATCTTCCCGAATGGCACAAAGAGTCCGAGCAATGGAGATGGGGTACTGGAGAAGATGCTGCAAGGTTACGATACTCGACCATGTGAGGAACGACCGTATACGGGAAATGATGGGAGTGGAGACATCACTGACGGATTACATAGAGATGAAGCAACTCTTATGGTATGGCCATCTGAGAAGGATGCCAGATGAAAGATTGCCAATGAGATCCTGGTCATGGGTACCGTCAAGAAGAAGAAAGAGAGGAAGACCAAGGAGGAGGTGGGCAGAAGGAGTTGACACTGCCATGAGAAGAAGAGGTCTTCGCGATGGAGACTTCTTAAATAAAGATAAATGGCATTTAGGATGCAGAATACGGCCTGAAGTGCTGTAAACAATCTGCTTTAATAATAATAAATAATTGTTTATGAGAGTTTTAACATGCAGTCTTACTTCCAATCTTTTCAAAGGCTGAGCAAATTATTTGTAGACCGATGAAATGTCTGCTTGATTGTAGAAATAGATTGGTTGGTTGATAATTGAAATTATGTTTATGAAATATTTATTTCATTTGTATCAGATACAATGTGTTAGGTTTGTGTTAGGTAAGCAATGTGCTAGAAGAAATAAGCTCTTTTATACGGAACGGCAAGTAACTGTTTGGATAATGTTTCTTAAATTATGTTTGCTCATATTAGCACTTAGATAATGACCTATTTTGTGGTTTGAATCTCTGTATTTTTTATTTATAATAATTCCATAACACCTACGTACCTAAATACTGAAATAAATACACATGAGTGTGTATCATGTTGCAATGACTTGCAATAACTGTTGCAATAACTTGCAATGAGAAGCAAATTCAGCTATTTTTTTATATAATTTAGTGGATCGTGCTTCTAGATTTCAGTTGTTTTAGGTATATTATTGCCGGCTTATAGGAATTATGGTTCGAGGTTTTGCACGTATCCGTGCTCGCTTATCAACGCGTTACACAGAGCGTTTTCCTAGTATGAAAATTATGGAACCGTCATCACTCTGTATACAAATATCAATCAATCTAGGCAACTAATACTACGTCTGTGTACGACTGGTAGCCGCGCTAAGGGGCAAATTTTAAGAGGACTTTCGGAGGTGCGACTGTACATAGGCGAAAGTGGGCACACGTATACCTACACTATAAGGCTCCGGCAGGTAAATTCACAATAAATAATAATAAATCATATTTTTTTGTTGATGGATAACAAAGTTTTGATAAAGGATTTAGAATTTCGCCGAGTAATTTATGAGTCCAATGGTCAAAGAACTTTTAAATTCCCGATTCTGATAGAATTCGATTTCATTCAATGTGAATCCTTATGGGAGTGACCGGATTCCATCAGAATGGAATTGGGAAATGTTCTAGAATAGTTCTCCTGATTACATACTTATTGAAATAAAATAATATTTTCAATGTTATTGATTCCTTGAACATTGTACTTTGCATAACGTACCTACATCATGGCTCTCGGAAAAGTTACAAAAATATGTTTTAATATTATCTTCTTATTTTCATATCAACACGCGATACATAAAAGGAATAAAATTAGATGTAATTGGCAAAACTCATTAAAAAATAATGATAATTACTATCATTCGACCTTATACCTGAGTAGATTGCATACTAACAAGTTAATACAATATCAGGAAATAGATTTTAAAAAATACTGCGTACATGTCATAAAATTTTGGGTTGTGATTCATTTGACAATTTCGTTGCGGCTTGTTTGGGCTAGAGACCGGCGTATATTAGGAAGTTGTAATGGGCAAAAATCGCAATCAGATTTCAATAACAGCAAAATGTGGTTAAGAGCATTTCTAATAGCTACATCAATAATATCTAGTTGTGGCGACTTTTGCGTGCCCGCTTACTTACCGTTATACTGCGACATCAAGACAACCGGCGTTGGGAAGACCAATAAGACCTGGAGTGCTCTGGATGCAGAGTGTGGGAGAATGTATCCGGGATACAGAATCCTGCAGAAGAGGTTCATCAACTTGACGCAAGATGAGAAGAGATTGTGTCAGGGGGCGGAGTTTGTGCCGCTTGGTGCGAGGAAATCCGGAGAGAATTTGATGTGGATCAACGGGCATAATGTGTCCGAAGAGGTGGGTTCATATTGTTGTCTGTACATCAGAAGTTGAAAGCCGGAAGTCAATTTCAATGATTCTTGAGGTGAGTTCAAATACCCGTAATTCAACGTTCATCCAATCATATTTGTACTGGTGACATAAGTCATTGTTTAAGAGAATACTTCAATATTACTGTATTTGTTGACATCATGCCAAATGGAAATTGATAGAGATTGCATCATTCCCAAAGTGTGCAGCGCAAAATCGAGAAAATGGACTTCCGGCTTTCTACCTCTGAGTTGCAGATGCTATCTCGTATGTTACTTTTACATGGATTCCCTACATCCCAGTAAAATGTAAAACTTTCCAAGGGATGTGTATGGTGTATTATAAAATAAATAATAATAGATATTTTATTGTGTTAAATAACGTTTTTCTATTTCTGCATTTTTATTAGAAGTTGAAATTCATCTTCTATTGTAACCTGAAGTTAATTTAAACTGAAGAAAAACATCTCCGGAATTAAAACTACAATACTGTAGCTAAATATAATGGTAATACAACATTTCCTTAAGTGGAGTGCTACGGTTAGGTGGAAGAAAAGCCGTCAGTGCTTAATCTCGCCGTATCAAATAAAGACGTTTTTACTTTACTTACTTTACTTCACTTAACTTAACTATTTAGCTTCTAATTGAAACACCGCCCTTAAAGAAAGCAGCCAGGACACAATTGTATATCCACACCAATATATGTGACATTCACACAGATTGTCAGCGACAATTACACCAACACATTGAAGATGGACACGACGACACACGGCCTTGTGGCTGCGCTGAATCCTCAGAGCAAGCAATGGCAGCTGGTTGGCGAGAGCTTCACGTTCAGCTGCGCTCTCTGCGAGATGACCTTGAGGAAGGACATTGCAGTGGCCGTCTTTCCTCCCATGCCAGCCATCAACGACATCGCAAACACGTTTGATGTCACCATTCAATTGGACAGTAACAAGTCAACAAAACAGGTAAAATATTGATTGAGCAAAAATGGTTTTGATACATTTTAGAATAGGTAATTCTCTCTCTAGTTCTGGAATGGATTTAAAACGTGGAATATTGAAAGTATAAGTATGTCTTGAATTTAGACAAAGAAACAATATTACTTTTGGATGAATAGTTTTTACATTGATAAAGAAAGATTGATGGTAATAGGTATCCGAATTTTAAATTACCTTACGTCTTTGAGAATGTAGGTTTCTGTGAAAAATTTCCATGGAGTCAGGATGATATGAAGGAATGTGCGTTGTCCGTTCGCAACGTCTTACGTATCCGACCGAACCGAGGTCCCGGGTTCGATCCACGGTTCGGTCGGATATTTTTCACAACGCACATCCCTTCATACTTAACCTTTGTTAAAACAGAAATATGGCATTGGCGTCATGGGGCACCACAGCATTGCCATGGCAACAAAGTATTCACCATGGTAACATATTGTTGTGGACTTAGAAATAACGTCACCGGGCTCCTACGTCAGACATGGATTTCCTCGCCAAAATGTCACATGACATTTCAATATTATGATATATAATGATGTTAAATTTTTCGGGTGAAAAGTGTTATTTGTCATTATTATTTGTGTGTGTTGATATTAACAAATAATTTTTTTGTGAGGACTTTCCTATTCTTGTAATTTTTACAACCTGGTGCAGTTTTTGACGTATGGCCTACATTCGAGGCCATCGTTATACTCACTTCGTTCCTACATTCCGGTGCGTAGGAACTGGTGTCATTATGGGGCGGGGGGCACCCGTTCTAGCCCCGCCGGACGTTTTCTTGGATATAGATTCAAAAGTTATTCAAAAGACTGATTAAGCGAGCGAAGAGAGCGTCTCCTTTTGGCTCTTTTGGCACGGACCTCTGTTTTTTTTGTTGTTTTTTTGTTTGTCTGTCGTCTGCTCGTAAACAGGTCACACCGTTTATTCGATCGAGCTGAAATTTTGCACACATGTCCAGACCAAATATGAGATTTGCAGACCCTAATTTTTTTGAATCCCCTGATTGGTTCAAATTTTAAAAAAAATGTATCTTTCGATTGGCTGGTCTAATCATTTTAAAATTTAGCAAAGTCATTGCTACCAACATTGTACCCAATCATAATACAATTCAGCCAAATTCTCCCATTGGTTCAAATTTGAAACCACTTTTCCGGAGATTTTTGAAATTTAAACTAGAAACGATTGACCGACCAACTTGAAATTTCGCATGGTCATTGGTGCCAACATTTAAGGTATTTTTGCCAATTTTCAGTCTAATTTGTAGTTATTTTCAAAAGTTTTGGTCATAAATAGGAATAAGTCATAAACAGTATTTTAGGAACATTTTATTCCAAAATCTTGAAATATTTACTACATTTTCATCCCGGCCTTCTTTAAGCTTTGCTCCAAGGCCTGTAGAGCAGCCAAGCGGTCCACTATAGGCATCCTGCGTGAGAAAAGGTTGCCATTGTAACCTATACAAAAGTATAGGGAAAAACAAATCTGACAGCGGCAATCCAATTCTCATATTTTGAGTGATTACAATTGTGAAAGAAAGATATTTAAGTAAGTACAAGCTAATAATAATACGCAATATTTATCTTTACACATGTTCAAGTTAAATATTCATCTGATAAATATGATTTATTGCTATTATTCAGAGCTTTGACACAATTCCCCTACCATAGCAGCCTCCATTTTTCTACCACTGTGACGTCACGAGCAGGATTCCTATTTACAGTAAAACTAGCGCATATCAAATCGGATGCAGTACGAAGGCCAAATACTCCAATTGGTTTAAGTATAAATAATATCTTCTGATTGGTCGACAATCAAAATGTTCCGATTAAGTTCACATTTTGCATGGTGATCAAGACCAACATAATCTAAAATTTTACACATGCTAAGCCCAATTAGTCAAGTATTAGGTAATTGTCATTTTACGAGTCATTTTATGGGACTGTTTGTCAAAAGCTGGAAAAAGTATGTAGGAAAGTCACGACACAATGGATCTGATATTTATCCAGAGTATTTATATGAAGAATGGAAATTTGAAGAGAAAATCGTCTGGTGCCGTGTCGTTTATCGTGACTGGGGATGTTGCATGTTCTGTGCTCGCTCATCAACGCGTTACACTGAGCGTTTTCTTAGTAGGTATGATATGTTATAATTATCTTGGGCCCAGACAAAATAAAATCTAGGTTATGTTTCCATCAGCAATCCCCACTTTACCTGTCGTCTTGACAGTATGTAAAACTCAACGGTGAAACCTAGGAAGATGGCTGGGGGATACGCAACTCATGACGTCACCCACGTTAACTGAAGCAGTAGGCATTTTACAACGTGTGACAGATGGGCGACGGAAATGTCTCGTTTGGGTTTGCATCGTCAGGAAATACTGTAGAGATATGTGTGTAGCATCATTGTCTTCCTTATATTTCGGAGCACGGTCAGATAGTAATTTAATTCCAATATTTTGTGTGGGAAAAAAGTTTCGACATTTTAATAATTCGAGGAAATAGATGAAAGTATTAAAACCAGAGCGAGCGGACAAAATATCACTTCAGCACATTCTTAACTGCGTCTCACATAGGCACCGTATTGATGTCTAAGATACACCATTGTCTTCCTTAAAGATTAACTGATGGGAAGATATATAATTGTGACATTTTATTGAATGATTCGAGGTAGTCATCTGTTACAAAAGCGCGGCATTCCCTTTGTTTCACACGTTGCAAACAAGATTCTAATCCCCCCAGCCATCATCCTAGGTAAAAAACTCTTGTTGCTCCCGGTTTTGGCAGAATTCGCCGATTTGTACTAAAACATACAAATCGCCCAGGGACACCACGTGGAGGTTTCTGCCGTATGCGCAGATATGCGCATATATCAGATATGCGCAGATAACGCAGGTATGCGCTTTTCATCTGCGAAGCAAAGAGGCGAAAAGAAAACTCCAGGTATCATGGCTAGGTAAGAGCATAGAAAGCACTGAGAATCCTGTGTATCTCGGTGTTACTATAGATCGCATGTTAACCTTCAAGGAACATTGCAATAAAACTAAGATGAAAGTACAGGCCAGGAATAACTTGCTTCGCAGACTCGTTGGTACCACATGGGGAGCCAAGCCGCACACTGTGCGGACAACCGCTTTGGCTATGTGCTACTCTGCTGGTGAGTATGCATGCCCAGTGTGGAACAGTTCAACACATGCAAAGCAAGTAGACACTGCCTTGAACGAGACGTCCAGAATTGTAACTGGGTGCTTGAGACCAACTCCTAGAGATCAGTTGAATTTGTTAGCCGGGATTGCACCGCATCAAGTTCGAAGGAGTGTTGCAACTGATATTGAAAGAACAAAGCAAATCAGAGACAGCAGGCATCCTATGGCTGAGTACAAAGGTCCTCATCTAAGGCTAAAATCACGGAAGAGCTTCATGCAGGTCTCCAAAGAGATCCCTGATTCGGCTCGAGATGAGCGTCTGTCGAGATGGGAAGCTGGCCTGCAGCGACGTAACATTCCGGGAAATCCAGCAGAAGAACTGCCTCCAGGGAAAGACCTCGAGTGGAGAATTTGGAGGACATTGAATAGGATAAGAACTGGTGTGGGAAGGACAAAAGCAAATTTAATGAAGTGGGGCTATTCGGAAGACGGAGATCTCTGCGAGTGTGGAGAGCGGCAAGATGGGGAACATCTTCTTCGCTGTGTTTTGGCACCATGGTCCCTGCACACATGACGACTTAGAGAGGGCTAGTAGCATAGCAATTGACGTGGCCACATTTTGGCAAAAACAAAATATTTAGTAATTAGGTGTTAGTTGTAAGTTTTAATTATTGCTTCCGGACACGAAAAAAGAAGATCCTAGGTAAAACATGGTTCTAGTCCAACGTCTATACAGAGTATTGTATAAACGTTGGTTCTAGTCGCTTGAGTTTAAACAAAGTACCGATAATCATTATAATTATGCATTTTGTTACTGAATTCGTCTAAGTACGAATAAATTAGCAGTAAAGATAAAAATGTGACAACAAGTAAACCAAACCACAAGTCGATAATTAACTTGTAATCGGAATGTAGATAAGACCTGTTTCTACTTCTGTCATTCTAGTTCCCTTGGCCTTGCCCTAGCTTCGCTGTGCGGAGCAAGTTGGCTCAGCTCCGGACTTGCACTCCACAGGACCCGGAATCCATACCTTTACAAAGAACACTGCGGGATAGGTCATGGACTAGGAGAACAATGCTATAATTTAAACGGAACACAAACGTTAAATAAATATTGAATAAGTGTCCTGGCTTATAAGTCTTTACTAATAGGCCACGACGAGCAACTATTTCCCACCTTCCAACCATCTAAATAGTAATAAACAGCTCGTGAACATTTTTACTTGAAGGTATTGTTAATGGATAAACTTAATACAACAATAAACTTAATTCAACGGACTTCAAGTATTCGAATGAACCCTCGACCTTTCGTATTTATAAACACTTCTAAATCATTTCGAATGGACGTTTTACATAAAGCGCGTTTCGCGTTTTGCGTTTTCGCGTTTTTTTATAACGCCTAGAAGAGGCTGTCGAAAACAGAATATTGATATAAATTTATTGTTCTTGTTAGTAGTTCAATCTGGGTGTTATTAGATATGCTTGGATGGAATAATATGCACAAGTAAGTAATTATTAACATACCTACTAGTCTTTTTATAGTTATTTTATAGTTTATTCTGTAGTTTACGTATAGTGACGTCATTTTCGCCACGCGCGGTACTGAAAAAAACCTCACTACAATCGAAATGGGGCGGCTTAAAAATAAAACGCGTGCGGCAAAATTTTAGGTGGTTTTGATGGGTCGATAAAAAAACGCGAAACGCAAAACGCGAAACGCGCTTTATGTGAAACCGGCTTTACAGTAATTAAATTTAATTACATAAACATAGATTATTGTATCTTTTTCATGCTAAAATTAATATACATTCCCGTTCATCTCTGTTCAATGTTTTTCGACAAGTACAGATTGCATTTTAAAGATATGAAAACTCCCGTTCGTAATGTCCGTAAAGCTGGGTCCACATAGGCCGTTTTTCCGTTTTGAGTTTTACGTTTTTCTCTCCTGACCAATCACAAGCCCGCCGCTCGCGGAATTTATCCTCGCCGCGCCACATGAACTTCAACGAGGATTTTAAAAAAGACGCGCGGCGGAAGTGACTTAAAACTTTTAACACCCAATCACGCGCGACTACGTCACATGATCAAATAACATGGCCGATCTGACACTAAACTCCGTTTCATGCAGTCTAGTCCTGTTTAACATGGGTAGTCCTATACCTGTCCATGCTATCTAGGACTCTAGACTCCATAAAACGGAGTTTATAGATACATTATTTTAAAATTACATACCTGGGAAGAAAATTAGCCCGTCTAAATACTAGTACAGGAGCAAATGTAATTCCGCTCGATTAGAGTGCCGAAATTGATTTTTTCATAATTATCGATTGTTTACATCATTCTTAATATTACCTGACGTGCCTTCAATTTTTTTGGTGGCTATCTTGGAAAATATGGCGGAAAACGTAAATTTTACAAATTATCTAATTGTTGGTAGAAGAAAGGTTAAAAAATTATGAAATAATTCACTAAAACTAAATCAAATGTGGAGACTCGAAAAAAAAATACGCTGTGAACGACATTTTATTTTTTCATTGTTGGAATTGACCAATCACGTTTCTGTGTTTTTTTGCTCTCAATTTATTACGAAACGCGTGGACTTAGACTAAAATATGTAGAATTAAAATTTGTAGACAATTTCATTGTGAATGATATGCTTTTTCAAAAATTTTCTGCGACCAACAGTTTTCAGTTTAGAGCAATTAAAATTGCCCTTATAAACTATATGACAGATTCATTAGCCCATTCATGTTCAAAGAATAATTTTGGATAACTTGTAATATGTTATAATCAGATTCATATCGGATCGATTAATATAAAAAAGTATGTTATGATCTTTAATATGGACGAAGATACCGCATTTTCCTGGAATACTTAAAAAATGTGATTTTGACTACTTTTTTTTACCCCTTTTGAACTCTGTATCAACTATACAATGGTGATATATATTTTTAATAATTGTTCTAAAGATAAGCTTTCATTTGATATGCTACTCGACTAGGTTGATATGATTTGATTATTTTATAATGACAACAATGACTTTTTGACAAATTTTGCATTTTGGCCCACCCACCCTAATCTAATTTCGGATATCTTTTCATACGTTACAGAGGTGCGGGTTAGGCCCCTTTTTGCAGCTTAGACTCTGGACTATTGACCGTGTATGGGGCCATGGCATCTACTGAGGTGATGACTTAACTCGGAAGGTCGCACAATAATTGCTCTAAACTGAAAACTGTTGGTCGCAGAAAATTTTTGTAAAAAGCATATTGTTCACAATGAAATTGTCTACAAATTTTAATTCTACATATTTTAGTCTAAGTCCACGCGTTTCGTAATAAATTGAGAGCAAAAAAACACAGAAACGTGATTGGTCAATTCCAACAATGAAAAAATAAAATGTCGTTCACGGCGTATTTTTTTTCAAGTCTCCACATTTGATTTAGTTTTAGTGAATTATTTCATAATTTTTCAACATTTTCTCTACCAACAATTAAATAATTTGTAAAATTTACGTTTTCCGCCATATTTTCCAAGATGGCCACCAAAAAATTGAAGACTCGTCAGGTAATATTAAGAATGATGTAAACAATCGATAATTATGAAAAAATCAATTTCGGCACTCCAATCGAGCGGAAAGCATTTTTTCTACACTTGAACCTGCACTCACAAACTGTCATTGACAGATATAAAATGTTGAAAGAACATTGTTTGTTTTCCACGGCCTCCTGACATCTCAAAAGTAAAGTTTTAACCAGGCGGGGATCAAGGTGCTTAAAAAAGTTTTTGTAGAAGACTGAAAACGCAAAACGCTCTATGTGGACAGTCCTACTAAAAACGGAGATGTTTAATGAGTAAAAACGGAAAACGCAAAACGGAAAAACGGTTTATATGGACCCAGCTTAAATGCATTGTATGTTTTTCAGATCAAGAAAAGTTTTGCTAGGAAATTCAGTGTGGACGAATCCTACATCCTGACATCGTATTCCGAGCCGAATCGTCCTGAAGTCCTGCACCTGCAAGTGGACTTGAGCAACTACGTGTTCGTCGACGGCGTGATGGAACAGTTCGCGAGCTACAACGGCGACGTGGTCGTGCTGGAGGGTGGCGTCAAGGTCATCGGCATTCAAGTTGTTGACCGGTGTCCAATGGTGGAGGAGACGAGTACCGACATCTGGCCAGAGACGGGAGCAGGTAGAAGTGAAAGCATGTGGAGGAAATACATCATTGAGGGCCTAGCCGATATAACTACGCGGTCTTATTGAAATTTTCACACATTTGCAAAGAAATACGCATTTCTTGAAGACCATTTTACCATTGCAACACAATTTTAAATGAAAAACTGAACCTTTACTTTATAAAGTCCATCAGACTAAGCAATTCAAATTTCAAATTACACAATTTCAATTTCCAGACACTTTTAGTGAAACTAAGGAAGATTAAAATGTTTGAATACAATATTGCAACTGATACGCGATCTACAAGTTTTTCAAATAAATCTGTTAATAGTGAGCATGTCTCTTTTTCGTATCACATTTTATCACCTTTTTATCACTGAAGTGATATATCAAGAAAATTGGATAACGTTGGCCACTTTTTCTTTTATTTCATGAAGTAATATTCGGAGATTCCTCCTAAATACCCACTTTTTCCTAGGTATAAATATGCTCCTCCATACTTCAAAATATTCCATGTCCGCACTCTACAGCATTTCTCTCTACCAATCTAGTGGAGCGGTCGCTCCACCCAGCCAAGTCGTACCGTACACTCACAGTCACTCAACATACCGTAAATGCCTAATAAACTGAGGAGCAGACCAAACACTTTTACTGTAAGCAACAACATGGCATTTTCGACCTACTAGATCTCAACAATGGAAAATCTCACATTGTTGCGATATATCTTAATTTTGAGCTATGGCCCACCTGACAACATGTACATCACACGACAACAATCAGTCATGCCGTTTTTAAACTAGAGGGCAGTGAAAATCGTGAAATTACACCGCTTTCATCTGCTTCTGCTTGCCAGGTACTACGGACCAGCCCATGCTAGAGCAGGTTCATTTTTGCCTGCCCCCCGACCGTACCTGGATTTTTCGTGATCGACCTTCCCCACTTCCCCTTTCTGAGGAGAGAAGTCGAAAAATAGTGAAAACTGCTCTAGTGTAGCATGATGTTTGTAGATTGTGTGGCTTCTGTGGAGACAGACAACATCGTATCTGCCCGGGAATGTCGCTGGGAGGAACACAAGTCTGTGTGGTCCAATACAACGAGATGGCTGCATGATCCTTGCTACAGGCGCAGTGACAAACCTGACCTCAAGCAGATGGCTATAGACAAGCAGAAGGAGATAGAGCAACAGATAAGCCAAGGATTCTTGGTAATTGCTTTATACTGCACATAATCAAGCACCACTGCGCCTAAAAGTATATTGGAATCTAAAAGGAGGACCGATCCAAAGTTTGATAAACCTTTTCGGGTGAAATCATGACGTCCAAGAGCTACACTTAGGTACACATTTGTCCCAGATTTTGTCTTAAAAAGTCTACATATTATTTCATATGTTTACCATAAGGAAAATTTGCAAAAATACAAAAGCAATCAAAATAATTTAACACAAAATAAATAAATAAATATATCAATCTTGATTTTAAATAAAGCATAATATTGACACATGCCTAATAGGTACTTGACGTGCCTAGTTACATAGTTTAATGGTATCACTGCACCCCCATATATTTTATGTGTCTGTACTTTCAAAGCAAAATGCTGGAAGTCAATTTTCTCTATTTTCACTTAAAACGTTTGTAATCGTCACATAGATTGACGTCCACAAATACAGTTTCAAGTATTCTGTGTAAATGACGGTGTTACCAATCCGTCCGGAATTTGACGCAAATTGAACTTACTTAATTCAATTGAACTTTGCTAACTTTTAAACTGTTGATTAGGACTGTATTGTCATGGCAACAACCAATGGCATTCCTAGAATGACCACTAACTAACTGTTAATAGCTAATTGTGACTAAAGCAGAGTATTGAAAGACTGGGCCTTAATCGACTGATTAATTGAGTAAATTTGATATTCCTTCTAGGATCTTGGCATCCTTGGAGCTCTGGAAGATGTTCACCCGAACAGTTCATCATTGAAAGATTTCATAACATTGGCCGATAGAATTCTGCTTGTTGGTCCATTGTTCTCGGCGAATTTGAAACATGACTTCCTGAACACGTTCAGGAATTGTACTTCGAAAATGTTGGTGAGTCATTTATCCTGAATTCTGTGATAAGTTAAAGTCAATCATCCTCAGGGTGACTTAACTTTGTTCATCTTATGTATGAAATAGGTCACTATACAGCGTTTTATGGGATGACCTTGGATTTACTCTACATCTGCCATAGTTCCCTATTTCAAGCATAAGTCTTTTCAAAATGGCCGGTTCTATTCGCACCAAACACCGAACATCGTTATTTCGCACCGACATCGATTACCAATCCTTGTATGACTAGGGTTTATGACCATTTTTACTATCCCTGCCCCGGGTAAAGACCCTTATCCAAGGCTAATCGTTATATTTATTTTAAAACTCCATCAATTAATTTTAACATGACTTTTGCAGGTCTACATGTATAAGCGCTATTTAAGTTTAAGAAAGTAGAAGTAATTAATAGGAAGATGAAATGCGTACCAATTAATGGAGTCTGGAGCATAGATTGATAATATAAATTGTGGCGTACTGCTTCAACAAGGGCAGTACAGGTCAGATTTGCACACGACACGTGAGTCAGGGAACAGAAATTGTAATAAAATAAAAAATATATAGGTATATATCGCTGAGTAAGTCAAACAGTATAAGAGTAGTCTTAGTGGGTAAAATAACTACGCTTGTGCGAAATCAAATCGTGTCATTTCAGACGTCGTTTTTATAAATGACGCCCGACAATTGACCAAAGAAGGTGGGCGTTGCCTTATGAAAGACAAAAGTATTACCATGGTAACTCCATGGTTTTTAGAAAATAAAAATTTTTCATTCAAACAAATGAAATTCAAAAAGATCAAAGAATTTAGCTCACACGTGTTTAATAGTTTAATTTACCACTTGAAATAGTACAATCAATATATTTAAGCTCATATAAATCATGTTTGATGATATGCTAGACAATTATTACATTGGTATAACGAAACAAATTATATTTTGTCAGGTATGTTGCTAAATTGTTTTACTTTTTAATGGCTCTGTCACTGGATTGTTTCGTCAACTAAAAAAGGCCTTACCTCTCTTATGATAAGTTAATTGAGACTAAACAATATTCAAGTAGATAGTTTAAATCGTTACTATTATTAATGCCAATTTGTAGATTTGGGGGGAGGAGATCTACATTGGTCAATTGAAAAAACTTAAAACTAAAACTAGGTATGTTAAAAATCTTAATCCCACAGAAATCATTGTCATGATCATTGTCATTGTGTGTTCATTCGCCAGGTTGTTAACGGAGAATCAGAGTTCGCGGCAACGTCACGAATAGCCGCCTACGTTGCGAACATGATTGGACCAGACCCGGTGATCGGCTACAATCTCTCGACCGATCCGATAGACAAGAACATCACCATGATGCCGATCAGACTTCTTGAGCAGAACTACATCACTAATAAGACAGAGATAACCGTCACAGTGACAGGCGCGTTGATTGAGAGGTTCAACCACTTCTCAACTTGCTTCACTCCGGAGGACAGTATGTACATCAAGGGCACGATCAATCAGTGAGTACCAGCTGTGAAGGATTTTGAAAAAGAATTTTGAATAATATGTTGTAGAGGGCATTTTTCTGAATCAATGTATTGAAATCTTCTGTTCAGCCTATCAGGAGATATTTATTTAAATTTTAACCAATTAATGGATTTCAAAAAAAAATTAGGGTATGCAAACAGAGAAGGTTGTCTTAACATGTGTGCAAAACTTCAGATCGATCGGTGAAACGGTTAATTATCGGTTAAACCGATAATGTATCGGTTAATAGTAGAAAAAAAACAGTGGTCCGCTATCAATAGTTTATTTGAATTTGGAGAACATTTTTATATTTTCTTGCCTCGCTGGGTGCCGTATGAAATTTAATTTAAAAAATGTGCCAAGTGATAACCCTAAGTTTGTCTTTAATCTAATCATAATTAAAATTTGAGATCAATTAGCTCACGGGTATGGTCTCCAATCGTATCGGAAATTTCAAAGGTTTTAGCGGTTTTCTTGAATAACCAACGCCTAATTAACAAAGCAATAAGCAAACATGAAAAAGTGCTACTAATATACATCAGACTGATCATGTGAACATCCTATCAAAGTTTCACCCACTTACGGAAAAATTTTTCTCTCTCAATTTGCTAAAACGGCCGAGCGCATGAATCGCCTTAAATATGAAGTGAGTGCTTGTTACGAGATGTTGCAGGTTCTCTACCACCAACCCCGTCATCTTCGTGTGTTTGTCTGCGTTCGAGACCCCCGTCGTCAAGGGACCTCTCGATCAGCAATCCTTCGTTCAGATCGGCTTCCCGCCATTCACGGCGACCTCAAAGTACCCCCGGGAGTGCGCCGTCATGAACACTGACATTGGGGATTGGGACCGAAACGGGTGCGAAATGCTCAAGGTATTGTGATTGTGACACGTCTCATTCTGAGCTGAAATCTATCTTTTAAGGAGGAACCATCTTTTCTAAGAAATCGTTTAAATTCTACATATAGAAAGTTTCATTCAACACAATAGGTTGCCAAGAAAAGGCAAGAAGGCTGAACTAATTTTCGAGATAATGTAATTACTTTAAAGCTACATTTCTTTCTCTCAATTTAACATTGCAATTTAAAATAATTGTGTTGCCATGGTGAAACGGTCTTTTCGAAATTCGTATTTTGTTGAAAATCTGTTGAAATTTCAAAAGGACTTTATATTGCCTAATAACGCCTAATATCCCTCCTTAATTTAGAGTGTTCTGAAACTCCAATAGAAATTAATCTTACCATTGTTATTGTTAGGCGTGGCCAATGGAAGGAAAGGAAGAATTAAAGATGAAGGGCGGAGATGAAGTTCCTAAGAAGTATAGCAGGGTTGACAAAAATGGACAAGATAAGGAGCTCCAAGATAAGGAAAGATCTGGGAATGGAGACTCCTTTTCAAATTAGGAAAGGAGAGATTGAAATGGTTTGGTCGATTGAAAGGGTGGGACAAGAGAGGATAACGAGAAGGGAGGCAGATAGAGCAGCAATGGGAGGGAAAAGAAAGGCAGGGAGACCGCGAACGAAGTGGATAAGTGGAGTGAAGGCGGCTGTGGAAGAAAGAGGAGAGTTTGGGAAATGGTAAGCGACGAAAAATGGTGACAGGACAATGACAGATGGAGGTAGATTCTGGGAAAAAAACAGAAACGGAAGAAGAAGGAGAAAAAGAGGAAGAAGAGGAATGGGAAGGAGAAGAAGATGGAGGAGATGAAAACGAAGAGCATCGGACTTGTTGAAGAAGATGTTGAAGTGACAGGCGAGCAATGGTGAAGAAGTGAAGAAAGAGGAACGGTGGTTAAATAGGGACTGGTGGCGGTGATTGGTAGACAGAGGAGAAGATGAAGTGTATTAAGAAGAAGAAAATCTAGAACTTGGAGAAACGACAGACCCGGCCAGCCAGTTTCAATAATTAGGCCCTTGTATTTTTTGGTAAAATAATACCACCTTTACCCACTGTAATTGGAAAAAAGGAAAAAAGATTATTATCATTATTATTATTATTGTGTTCCAGGAAACCCTCGGCTCCCTGACAGTCTGTCAGTGCACCATAAACTTGGATGAAGTTGATAATGCAGTCGGAGAATACATCATCTACGAACCCGCCGCAACCTTCCAGAACTACATCAAGGATCACAGCCTCCTGTACGGGATCATGGTTATGGAGATGATCATCTCTCTGTTCGGCATTCTCAGCATTCTCGTCACGGTGATCGCCTTTAAGAAATGGCGCAACGACCTGGGACATCAGATCCTGCTCCACATGATCCTGGCACTACTTCTTAACCTTGTGTTCGGTTTCTTGAACTACTACGTTCACTATGATTTGAAAAGTCGTTCATGTCTTGCTGTTGGCGTCATACGACATTATTCTTACCTCGCCATGTTTGCATGGCTGTTCGTCATGTCATGGTTACAGTTGAAACGTCTGCTCACTGTACTTGGATCGAAAGGTACGGAACACCTCATATACAAGGTCGGCGTATTCGCTTGGGGATTGCCTCTTGTACCAATCATCGTTTTAACGTCTTGGGACACAAAGTTCTATAGGACTGATTTACGGAACCGTGGGTTTTGTTATCCAGAAGGTCTGTCCTTTGAACTCACAGTACAAGCACCAGCTGCTGCCGTACTTATTGCGAATGTTGTCATTTTCGTATTGATCACTGCAAGGATATACAACTGCTTCGGTTGGGGTGTTGTAGAGGGTATGGAAAGAAATGGAGTAAACTCCCGTAAGGAGCAGCTGCGTAAGTTGGGGACGAGTATCTTCATATTCTTTCTATTTGGACTGACTTGGACGTTCCATTTCTTGTCGGAAGAGGGAGTAATCAACAACAAATTCATCTTCGAATACTTGTTTATGATAACGGCCACTGCCCATGTTTTCATGCTGTCTTTGTTTTTCATCTTCCTCGAAAAGGAAACGCGGTCTATGTGGGAACAGGCTGCTGCGGACAGGATTCCCTGGTGTGCTGACAGATTGGCGGAGAAGAAGAGGAAGAAGCAGGCGAAGAAGAACGCGACTACAGTAGCCGGGGAAATGGTTATGAAGAAGAAAGTGAAGTCGGAGAAAGCAATAGAAATCACGACGGTATAGAGAGATAACTTGGCAAGATACGTAGTGGTGTTTTTCAATGCATCATTGGTTATGTGGTCGGTACCCGGACATTCAAATGCACGTTTTTCACTTCAGGAATCTTTTCTCATCGTTCTTTTGAAATCGCTGTGCGGAGTTCTTGCAAATCTTCGCAAATATAATAAAATTTACTCATGATCGGAATATTATTATTAATGCTCACAAAATTAAAATATTGCGCATTTAATAAAAAATAAAAAATATAAATATGCACAGATGGTAAAACATCAATGTACCTCATTTATCAAGCGAGCGTAGCGAGCGTCTCCACCTGAAACTTATGGCTCGAATCTCTGTTTTTTGTTTGTTTTTGTGTGTATTTGTGCATTTGGCGTCTCCTGCCAAACGAAGTAATGGATCAGGCCAATTTTTTCACACAACTTAAATTACTATTCTGGTTATGGTCAAAATGATTTTCAGCAAGCTCGCTCCATTGGTTGCATCGGAAACTTGATGATAAAGTAGGCAGCAGGCGATCTGTGGATTGGATTTTATTTTAAAACCGTTATTTTACAAACACCTGAGTTAGCTCAACTTGGAGTCCAGAACCATTTCCATTGTTAGAATCATCTCTATTATTTAGTTCCAGACTCCAGGTTGAGAGAACTAAGGAGTTCATAAAACACTTGTTTTAAAAGTGAAATGAATCCACAGATTGCCTGCTGCCTACTATACTGTTGTAGTTAGCTTGGCAATGGGGATGAAGGAAACTCTGTGTATATAACTGCAATAGTTTAACCGATCATGACCAAATTTTGCAAGGTCATGTGTACCAGTATTATAAGTGATTTTTTACAAATCTGTAATGAGCTTCAAGAGTAATAGACATTTTACTGACATTTGTATACTTAATTTAAAACGGCCTATAGCCACACCACCGTTTGACCTATAAAATGGTCTTCGATAAATCTGATCAAACTCATATTTTGCATGATCGTTAAGACCAACACTGTCTCTTATGTTACAAATTTGTATCCCAATCAGTCAAGAACATATGCACTTATTGACAGTTTAATTAACTGTCAGATATGAAGTATCGACATGATTGTTTTCCAGTGCCAATTGAATTGAATTTGATTTGCTATATGTGCCAGGGTGCTTAGATGCTATTTTCAAGATATTCGATGAAAAGCATACTTATGTTGATTGAGTGTTCAATATTTCAGTTCAATATAGATGTATATGTTTTCTGTGCGTTGTGTACGCATTTCCGGTTCGAGAATTTGCACGTACCCGTGCTCGCTCATCAACGCGGTACACTGAGCGTTTTCCTTGTTATTATTATTACTGGTTTTGATTTGCTTTTGTCTGTGATGCTTGTTATGATGATGTGTTATGATTTACCAATTATTTTGTTCCCTCAGATAATGTGATTTACGCTATAGCGTGGTTTTGATGTATTATTATGTTTTTCTCAAATATCTAATGAAATAAATACACAAATAAAAATAAAAATAAATAAATAATGTGTTTTGGTAAGAGCGGTGGTTATCTAAAAATATAATTGACTATTGTTAATTAAATATATAAAATTCACATGATCAAAACTTAAATCAAGTGATTTTTAAATATAGACAGAGTAAATAGTTTGAGATTTGAAAAATAACAAATCAGAAAAACCAAATATTAAATAAAAGTAAAAAAATACAGTTCTTTCATAGCCTGCACGGATATTTTAAACATCATGCACAGGAGTGTTTTCATTACTATAAATTCAACTTATTGTACCTATTAATAATTTAACCACTATTAATTGATTTTGAAAATGATATACTAAGTGATTAAATTTTGTTTTGTTTTATTATTAATTTCCAAGTTTACCTGATTTTTCTTGTTTTATTTGGTACTATTTCTTGTACTAACAATGTATTATTTGTGTTGATGTATTAAAATATTCAAAATAGTCATAATGTGATCTAGTGGAGCGGTCACTCCACCCAGCCAAGTCGTACTGTACACTCACACTCACTCAACATACCGTAAATGCCTAATAAACTGAGGAGCAGACCAAACACTTTTACTGTAAGCAACAACATGGCATTTTCGGCCTACTGGATCTTAAAATTGGAAAATCTCACATTGTTGCGAAATATCTTAATTTCGAGCTATGTCCCACCCCACTACTTATACCAAATTAGGGAACAACAGGTTATGCCATTTGCGAGCTAGAGGGCCGTGAAATACGCAAAATTACACCACTTTCTGATTCTGATTATGATGATGATGATGATATGACGAAACGTTGCTATCACCGCCACAGCCTAAACGGCTGAGCCGATCAACCTAAAATTTTTACCACATGTGCACTTTTGGCGTCTGATGATACCTTGCCCTCTCAAATTTGTTGTGCCGCCATTTTGAAACCGGAAGTGACGTCATATCTCAAAAATGGATTAACCTATCGGGACGAAACTAGCGCCAAACGATTCAGACGGACTTCTTTATAAAATATCAATAGTCGAAATAGAAATGTACTATTACCAAAACCGGAAATGACGTCATAAAATTGCAAAATCTTACAAAAATCATCTCTTAGAACAATAACTACATAATCAGAAGGCTTATAATGTTACATAACATTTATAGATACAAATTTTAGGTGGCAGTGATGTCAGCCGCCATTTTGAAAACCGGAAGTGATGCCATAGCTCGAGAAGGGCTGGACCAATTGGAACGAAACTTTCGCTATACTTCATAGCATATTATTTACAGCATATACATAGTAACAAGCACAATTTTTCTTAACAATCAAATCACAAAGGCGTATTTTTTAAAGGAATTATAGTCTTTGGTGACACAATATATGTTACAAGTTGTAAGAATAAACTGAAAAAAGGAGTGATATCCCCATAAAAAAACACTCCGTGTAAAAATACCAGCCAAGTCTCTTCAACTAAAAAAAAATTGAAGAAATCTAAAAATTCAGCACTGAAATGTAGTGATATGAAAAATGGCCAAGTCAAAACTTTCAAAAAATACTTGGCGCATCGTTTTTTAGGGATTATAGATATATTATATGTATAGATGAGTATATTTGATTTCCGGCCTACTTCTATACTATTTATATGCACGATGCGCCAAGTATGTTTTGAAAGTTTTGACTTGGCCATTTTTCATATCACTACATTTCACTTTCAGTGCTGAATTTTTAGATTTCTTCAATTTTTTTTAGTTGAAGAGACTTGGCTGGTATTTTTACACGAAGTGTTTTTTTATGGGTATTAATTACAGTATACAGATAGTGGCCCAAAAAACGCACAATAGGCGAGATATCGCTGTTACGCTTATGCACACATCTAATATAAAAAATACTAATTCTAGTTGAGTGGATGTTTCAAAAACATAACTTTTTTGGAAAAAGTTAGAATCTGTTAGAATTTGGTAGATGAAAATCGATAATACGGAGCTCAAATATGGTCGTTATTGAGCACTGTACTTACGATATCAAGGGTGCGTTCCACAATGGGGCCAGTTGGGCGTGTGACGTCACCATAGGATTTACGGGTTAAATCAAACTTGTCGCGTCAACAAACGAGCTCAAACCTGTGTCCAATATGCCCCAACTCGAAAGCCTGGGCTTTGTAATCCAACATGGATCCCTGTCTTTCCATTGGCAGATAAAATTCCAACCTTCACACTGCGCAGTAGAATGCGCATAAGCTACGCCTGTGTGTATTTTTATAAAGCAGTTTTCAACGCATCCAAGGCCACTCGGAAGCTCAGTTGGTAGGGCATTTGCCTGCGGTGCAAGGGGGAGCTGTTGAGTTAACCATAGAGTTACTTTTTTTTAAGTTGCCCAGCTATAATTTTCACACGTTCGAATTTGTCTACCCATAGAGAATATTTTCCTTATGCTGCCCAGTAAACTTATGCGCGCCCAATGTGATAGTTGGAATTATAGCCGTCAGTGTTTTTTTCATTCATTCGACTAGATTCGACTCAAGGTCGCGCCCAAGTCACCCTAGTTGATCACGTGACAATGTTAAATGGTATAAGTATGAAATGATTGCAAGTAAATAAGTGATCATTGTGATACATGATGATCATGCATCACTTTGGTACAATCAACGACTTTCAGTCTGATATGTAGATGATATGTGATGATAGGTATGAGATACATGATGACCCATGATCACTTATCATCAACGACGCTCAGTCTGATATGTAGATGATAGGTGATGATAGGTATGTGATACATGATGACCCATGATCACTTTCCTATCATCAACGACGCTCAGTCTGATATGTAGATGATATGTGATGATAGGTATGAGATACATGATGACCCATGATCACTTATCATCAACGACGCTCAGTCTGATATGTAGATGATAGGTGATGATAGGTATGTGATACATGATGACCCATGATCACTTTCCTATCATCAACGACGCTCAGTCTGATATGTAGATGATATGTGATGATAGGTATGAGATACATGATGACCCATGATCACTTATCATCAACGACGCTCAGTCTGATATGTAGATGATAGGTGACGACAGGTATGTGATAAACTGGCGGCAGCCGCAATATGGCGGCTGAAATCACTGCCACCTAGAATTTACTTATATAAATGTTTTGTATTATTATAAGCCTTCTGAATATGTAGTTAATGTAGTAAGAGGTGATTAAAGTCGGATTCTTAATTTTTATGACGTCATTTCCGGTTTCGGTAATAGCACACTTCTTTTTAGATTATTGATGTTCCATAAAGATGACCGTCTGAATCATTTGGCGCTAGTTTCATTCCGATCGGTCCAGTCGGTTTCGAGATATGACGTCACTTCCGGTTTCAAAATGGCGGCTTCCGGTTGGTTTTATAAAAAGGCACCACAGACGCCAAAAGTGCACATATGGTAAAAATTTCAGATCGATCGGTTAAGCCGTTTAGGCTGTGGCGGTGATAGCGGTGTTTCCTGATATCATCATCATCATCATCTGAAGAAGAAGAAGAAGATGAAAGTGATGTAATTTCACGATTTTCAAGGCCCTCTAGCTCGCAAATGGTATAACCTATTGTTGGCTCACTTGGAATATTTGGTAGGGGGGTCCATAGCTCCAAATTAAAATATTTCTCAACAATGTGATATTTCCCATTTTTGAGATCCAGTAGGCCGAAAATGCTATGTTGTTGCTTATAGTAAAAGTGTTTGGTCTGCTCCTCAGTTTATTAGGCATTTACGGTATGTTGAGTGACTGTGAGTGAACTGTACGACTTGGCTGGGTGGAGCGACCGCTCCACTAGATATAACTTGTTTTTTTCTAAATAAAAGCCGAACTAAAAAAATCTGACCTGGGGCTTTATTAGAACTTTTTAATTCCCGATTCTGATTGAATTCGATTTCATTCAATGTTATTGTTAATCCTTATGGCCGTGACCGCATTCCATCAAAATGGAATTGGGAAACGTTCTAGAATAGACCTCCAGATAACATATTTATTGAACTAAAATAGTAATTTCAATAACATTCTATTCTGTGTACCATACGTCATGGAAGCTTCGGAAAAGTTACAAAAATATTATTGAGTATTATAATTTATTCTCATTTTCATATCTCAAATGAACTGTAGCATAAACTGTAGGCACGCGATGCACATAAGGAACAAAATTAGAGGTAATTGGCAATGCTCATTAAAAAGTAATGGTAATTACAATCATTCGACCTTGTACTTGAGTAGATTGCATACTAATGACAGATAAGTAGGTTTTATCAGGAAAAAGATTAAAAAAATACGACAAACATGTCATAAAATTTTGGGTTGTGATTCATTTGACAATTTCGTTGCGGCTTGTTTGGTTTAAAACCGGCGTATATTAGGAAGTTATAATGGGCAAAAATCGCAATTAGATTTCAATAACTTCAAAATGTGGTTAAGTGCATTTCTAATAGCTACATCAATAATATCTTGTTGTGGCGACTTTTGCGTGCCCGCTTACTTACCGTTAGACTGCGACATCAAGACAACCGGCGTTGGGAAGACCAATAAGACCTGGAGTGCTCTGGATGCAGAGTGTGGGAGAATGTATCCGGGATACAGAATCCTGCAGAAGAGGTTCATCAACTTGACGCAAGCTGAGAAGAGATTGTGTCAGGGGGCGGAGTTTGTGCCGCTTGGTGCGAGGAAATCCGGAGAGAATTTGATGTGGATCAACGGGCATAATGTGTCCGAAGAGGTGGGTTCATATTGTTGTCTGTACATCAGAGGTAGAACGGCGGAAGTCTATTACAATGATTCTTCAGGTAGGCTCAAATACCAGTAATTCTGGGTTCATCCAATCATTGGTGACATGAGTCATTGTGTAAGAGAATACTTTAATATAACTGTATTTGTTGACAAAAGTCAAATGGAAATTGATAGAGCTTGACTAAATCATTCCAAAAGTGTGCAACGCAAAATCAAGGAAATGGACTTACAGCTTTCTACCTCTAAGTACAGATGTTATCACGTATGTTACTTTTACACAGATTCTCGACACCGTAGTAAAAGGTAAAGTAAAACTGAGATAGCGATGTGTATGCTACGTTTTAAAATAAATAATAATTGAGCGAGCGTAGCGAGCGTCATTACGGTACACTTATGGCACTTTCTCTGTGTGTTTTTTTTTTTTTGTGTGTTCACTGTCCAGGTCAAACCGCACAACCAATCGATCTGAAATTTTGTACACATACTAACGTAATCTATGCGATCCCTGGGATCTTTTCTGAACGAGATCCTGTGATTGGTTCAAATTTTATAAAAATTATCTTTCGATTGGTTGGTTCGATCAATTTGAAATTTAGCAAAGTCATTGCAACCAACATTGTACCCAATCAAAAAAAAATTCAGCCAAATCCTCCAATTGGTTCAAATTTGAAACCATTTTTCCTGTGATTTTTGAAATTTAAACTGGAACCGATTGACCGACCAACTAAAACCTTCGCATGGTCATTGGTACCAACATTTAAGGTATTTTTGCCAATTTTCACTCTAATCTGTCGTTATTTTCAAAAGTTTTTGTCATTTAAGGGACATTTTGCGTGTTGGCTGTCAAATTCACGGTGACTTCGAATCTTCAGTTCAAGGCAAGGTAGTTAGAGCAGAAAGTTTTAAACGATATGAAACTAATAATGACCGTTCAACAGATTGATCTGATATTGTGTACACACACTACATATCATATCATATGGGTGGTCCCAGGTATATTTTTTGAACGAGATCCTGTGATTTTTGAAAATTAACAAGGAACCGTTCAATCATAAAGGTTTAATCGATCAACTTAAAACTTAGCAAGGATTGGCACCAATATTTGTGGAGATTTTGGAGATTTTTATACAAGTCTGTGACGAAACTAAAGAATTGTGGGCTTTTAATGACATTCGATAGACATAATTTCGGTTCGAGGTGTTGCGTGTATCCGTGCTCGCTCATCAACGCGTTACACAGAGCGTTTTCCTAGTATACATTTTGTTAGGTAGCAGTCTCATGCTCAAAAGTATTTCTAGATTTATCGACGAAAGTGCCCAGAGTCTACTGGATTCCGTCCATAAGATTATTAGCTCACGGTCTTGTGGTGTTGAGGACTGACATCCGCAATATCTATACTTGCGGACGCAACTTCTTTTCAGCATGAGGCTGTAGGTGCGTTACTAATTTTATGAATTTCTTCTTCGTTGATTAGAAGTTGAAATTCACTTCTATCTTCTTCAAATGTAGGGTGGCGCAAAAAAATCCCCTGTTAGAGAAGTCACTATATCGAAGCTACATATTAGAGCTAGGGTTATGAAAATTTTACCTATTATAAAGAACATACAAAAATTTAATATGTGCAAGATTCCAATATTTGTTGAGTAGGAAAAAAGGTAGAAAGGCTTGAATTTACATTTGAAAAAACAGAATAAAACAGATATATTGACTTGTAGGTAAATGCCTATTCGTATTCACTTCGTGGGAATAAGGTGTCCACCATTAATTATCCTTGTGCAAACGATGTTTCCATTGTAAGATAGATTTCTGAATCGGTGAAATCGAAATTATTGACCAAAAATCTTTTATTTTTCTTTGCAATGCTCTTAAGTTTTATATCGCTGGTATTAACTGTTTTCAACGTCAAAATTCAAGTGTCTGCAACTTAATTTCATTAATAAAAAATTCTGAAAATTGCACACATAACTATTTCATATGTTTTCTATCTATAATGTGTGAAAGTTTCAGCTCTTTATCCTTTATAGCTCTGTCGGAGTCAACTCTCAAACAGGGATTTTTGGGGGATTTTTTGCACCACCTAGTATACCCTATAATTTCCTTACCTTGATGCCTAACTGAATGAAGCTTAAACTAATGGTAACACCGGCCCTAAAAGATAGAAGCCAGGACACAATTGTATATCCTCATCAATATATGTGACATTCACACAGGTTGTCAGCGACAATTACACCAACACATTGAAGCTGGACACGACGACACACGGCCTTGTGGCTGCGCTGAATCCTCAGAGTAAACAATGGCAGCTGGTTGGCGAGAGCTTCACGTTCAGCTGCGCTCTTTGCGAGATGACCTTGAGGAAGGACATCGCAGTGGCCGTCTTTCCTCCCATGCCAGCCATCAACGACAGCGCAAACACGTTTGATGTCGCCATTCAATTGGACAATAACAAGTCAACAAAAGAGGTAAAATAATGATAACTGTTGTTTAAATTTTAGAATAATTGTAACTTTTACAACCAGGGGCCAGATTCACAAAAGAGTATTATCTCCTAATACGTACTATCTTTGGTATTAACTTTCATTTAACATGGTAGATAGATAGATATTATGGTTTATGGCGCTCAACAGCGAGGTTAACATGGTGTTTTTGGTATTAAATCAAAAGATAGTACGTATTAGAAGATAATCGTGAATCCAGCCCCTAGTGCAATTTCAGACGTGGATGGGGGCCCCCGTTTCTAGCTCCGCCGGGCGTTTTCTTGAGTGTAAATGATTCAAATGTGATTCAAAAGACTGATAAGTAGGATGTTATAATTATCTTGGGTCCAAACAAAATAAAATGTGCATTCTAGGACAGTTTCCATCAGAAGTCTCCACTTTACCTGTCGTCTTGACAATAAAACATGGTTCTAGTCGTTTAGAATTATCTATTTTGTTACCGAATTTGTCCGAGTCCGAATAAATTAGCAGTTAAGATAAAAATTTGCAAAATATGTAAACCAAACAACAAGTTGGTAATGAACTTGTAATCAGAATGTAGATAAGACCTGTTAATACTCCTGCCGTTCCCTTGACCTTGACGTTTTAATGCCCTCTTCACTGTGCGGAGCAAGTTGGCTCAGCTTTGGACGCGCACTATAGATACGCCGGGCGCGTCTTTCCATACCCTAATCGAGCCCAACTCAATCTAGTGGAGCGGTCGCTCCACTCAGCCAAGTCGTACCGTACACTCACAGTCACTCAACATACCGTAAATGCCTATATAAACTGAGGAGCAGACCAACTACTTTTACTGTAAGCAACAACATGGCATTTTCGGCCTACTGGATCTCAACAATGGAAAATCTCTCATTGTTGTGAAATGTCTTAATTTTGAGCTATGGCCCACCTGACAACATATACATCACGCGACAACAACCAGTCATGCCGTTTACGACCTAGAGGACAGTGAAAATCGTGAAATTACACCGCTTTCTTCTTCAGATGATGATGATGATGATGATGATGATGATGATTCTGATGATTCCCGAAAAAGTTGCTATCACCGCCACAGCCTAAACGGCTGAACCGATCAACCTGAAATTTTTACCACATATGCACTTTTGGCGTCTGATGATACCTTGCCTCTTGTGATTTTTTGTGCCGCCATTTTTAAACCGGAAGTGACGTCATATCTCAAAAACGTCTGGACCGATTAGAACGAAATTAGCGCCATTCGATTAAGACGGTCATCCTTATGAAGTATCAATAAAAAAATAATTATTTTCTTATTTTCTGAACCGGAAGTGACGTCATAAATACGCAATATTTAACTTATTTCAACAAATTATACTTAAAATACATACATAAGTAACTTACATTGTAACATAGACAATACAAATTATAAATTCAAGGTTGCAGTGTTCTCGGCCGCCATTCCTGAAACCGGAAGTGACGTAATATATCTAAAACGCCTGTACCGTTTGCAACTGAACTAGCTCCTGCGTATTCATTCTGCAATTTTTTTTGAAACTTAATTGTGAAAAATGAATAAACAAATTAACGGTACCGGAAATGGCGGCAGGAACCACTAAATGAAACCGGTAGTGACGTCATATATTACAAACGGCAAGACCGATTTTACGGAAATATAGGGATTATGAATTCAGATGGTCGTTCATAAAGTATCAACTAGATTGTTTTCCTATTACCTTTACCGGAAATGACGTCATAAATATGCTAAATGACGTCATAAATATGATAATTGACACTAAATTCACCACTTTATACTTTTAAATAGATATTTAGTAAACCTACTTTGTAAATAATTATAAATTCAAGGTTGCAGTGTTCTCGGCCGCCATTTTTAAAACCGGAAGTGACGTCATATATTGAAAACAGCTGTACCAATTGCAACCAAATTTTGGAAATGTGTAGGACTAATAATTATGAATTGAAGACGACATTATTTTCGGCCGCCATTGTTAAAACCGGAAGTGACGTCATATATCGAAAACGGCTGTACCGATTGCAACCAAATTTTGGAAATATGGAGGACTAATAATTATGAATGAAATACGACATTATTTTCGGTCGCCATTGTTAAAACCGGAAGTGACGTCATATATCGAAAACGGCTGTACCGATTGCAACCAAATTTTGGAAATATGTAGGAATTATAATTATGGATTAAAGACGACATTATTTTTGGCCGCCATTGTTAAAACCGGAAGTAACGTCATATATCGAAAAAGGCTGTACTGATTGCAACCAAATTTTGGAAATATGTAGGACTTATAATTATGGATAAAAAGACGACATTATTTTCGGCCGCCATTGGTTAAACCGGAAGTGACGTCATATATCGAAATCGTCTGTACCGATTGCAACCAAATTTTGGAAATATGTAGGACTTATAATTATGGATAAAAAGACGACATTATTTTCGGCCGCCATTGGTTAAACCGGAAGTGACGTCATATATCGAAATCGTCTGTACCGATTGCAACCAAATTGTGCAATTATGTAGGACTTATAATTATGAATTCAAGACGACATTATTTTCGGCCGCTATTTCAAAACCGGAAGTGACGTCATGTATCGAAAACGGCTGGATCGATTATAACGAAACTTAAGCTATTCTTCTTGGATAATCATTTTCATCTTATACCAAACGCAACTTTTCTTAGTAAGCAAATCGGTTGAGGCGTATTTTTTTAAAGAAATTAGTCCCTGCTCGGACATGTGCTACAAGCTGTATGAATAAACTAACAAAAGAAGTGATATCCCAGAAAAAAACACTCCGTGTAAAAAAGGCAGCCAAGTATCTTTACTTTAAAAAAATTCAACACCGAAAAGGAGTGATATCAAAAAAGGAGCCAAGTCAATGACATTTCCAAATATTTAATCGTATTTTTGAAATAAAAGAATAAACACCGAGAAATACTTTACAAAAGGACTTGGCGCATCGTTTTTTTAAATTCATTTTTTGATTCATAAGCATATGCCATTGATATACAACCGTCATTTAGAATTTTTAGAATAATAGGGAAACATCTTTCAATTACATATTATACATACCTACTGTAAAATATTATCTATTAGAATATGTACGTACGCGATAAAACTTGTTGCCTATGTTTTCTATAAATACACAATAGTTAGTTATCTTCGTAATATTGTTTCGTGGTCAACATAATTAAGTCTCATGCGTTAAACCTTCTCATCATGAAATACATTTCTATTAATCCACATTTTATAACAAAACATTTCACAAAGAACATAGTCACATTGAATTTCTATTAAAAATTTTAACTTTATACACTTGACACTTCAAACATATATAATAGTGTTCCAAAGACAGTTCGTAATTATTTGACAACGTTTCATGATTTCCTTCAGTCAAGATCAAATTATGAAAAGATACCCTTCTAATATCACCATATTAACAGTGCTATAAGAATATGTATGAGCCCACTTCCAATTGTTATTTAATTCTTCCACCCTTATATTACTTATCTATTACAGCATGAAATCTTTCTACTATCGCCATTGACAAAACTATAAAATAGCCATTACTAAAAGTAGCTTGATTCATAGTTTCTGGCTCTAATAGAAAGAGGAAAATGTACCTACTTTAAATTTCTTTCCACTTTTAGTATTGAATGAGGTCTTTAAAAAAACGATGCGCCAAGTCCTTTTGTAAAGTATTTCTCGGTGTTTATTCTTTTATTTCAAAAATACGATTAAATATTTGGAAATGTCATTGACTTGGCTCCTTTTTTGATATCACTCCTTTTCGGTGTTGAATTTTTTTAAAGTAAAGAGACTTAGCTGCCTTTTTTACACGGAGTGTTTTTTTCTGGGTACAACTGTTTAGAGACTAAAGAACTGAACAAAATATTTTCTATCAATTCAAATTATTTTGTGTCGTCCTTCTAGTGACTTCCTACTGTAAATTCTTAGTACCTTAGGTAGTTACCTAAGCACCTAAACACCTGGTACCTGTTTTGTAACACAAAAACACTTATTAACAACCATCTTAAATTCGTGCATTGGACCTACAATAAACCTAGCTGACAATATCAGAGAATCTATTCTGATCCAAAACATTCGTTGGTATTAAGAAAAATAGTCCAAAAGTAGTTGGTACTTCTGCGTAGACCTATGGGGTTGACCTGAAATATTGGTCTTAATTTAATTTTCATGATTATTATAATTATTGATTAAAGCCAACCTCTTCTGCTCATTTTGTTTCGCCTTGCTTATAATCAAATGCATTTTTGTCTCGTGTCCGAATTTTGTTATCCAGAAATTTGTATCTCCTTATAAAGTGTTTAAATCTCTTTCCGAACAATGTTCTTTACTTTCAAACTGTCAACAATTACGTGAGTAAAACCTTCAATATTGATGAGACACCTCACTTATCTGCTTCATTATGAATGGGAGTGTTAGAATGTTTGGTTATACCGAATAGATACGGCTTTAAATGCGCGTAAAATGCAAAAAATCAAATCAATGAGTTGGGCTCGATTAGGGTATGGAAAGACGCGACCCGGGCTCGATTGCCGAGGAGACTGAGGTTTTTCGTGGTTTCCCTCAGTCAAGAGGCCGTGCCTTATCTAATAAGTAGTAACACTAATTGCTTGTATACTGTCATTGAATCAGTTATACCTTTACAAAGAACAATGCGGGACAGGTCATGGACTAGGAGAACAATGCTAATATTCAAACGGAACTCAAACGTTACCTGGCTGATAACACTTTACTAATAGGCCACGAGCACCTTTTTCCCACCTTCCAACCATCTTGAAATATTAATATAAAACTGCTTGTGTGTTTTACTTGTATTGTTAAATGGATAAATTAATACAACTAAATTGCGTCCGTACGTTCGACGGGCTTTGTCAAGTACAATTTAATAAAAATTCGTACTTTCGAATGAACATTTCGAAATCATTTCGAATGAACCCTTCAAGTAGTTAATTACGTAAACATAGATTATTCTATCTCTTCCATGCTAATGTCAATAGACAATCCCGTTTATCTCTGTTCAATGTTTTTCGACAAGTTACATTTTGAAAGTAATCTCCTCAAATGCATTGTATGTTTTTCAGATCAAGAAAAGTTTTGCTAGGAAATTCAGCGTGGACGAATCCTACATCCTGACATCGTATTCCGAGCCGAATCGTCCTGAAGTCCTGCACCTGCAAGTGGACTTGAGCAACTACGTGTTCGACGACGGCGTGATGGAACAGTTCGCGAGCTTCAACGGCGACGTGGTCGTGCTGGAGGGTGGCGTCAAGGTCATCGGCATACAAGTTGTTGACCAGTGTCCAATGGTGGAGGAAACGAGTACCGACATCTGGCCAGTGACGGGAGCAGGTAAGAGCTGGGACTGGGAACCCAAATGAATATCGGTTCCGGTTCCGGTACCGGTTCCAAGTATAAACGGTTCCAATTCCGGTTCCGGTTCCATTTCGGTTCCATAAGGGTTCCAATAGGTTCCATCAAATTGAGACAATAATTCAAATTGCTTTTTTTAAACGACTCTTGGGAACTTACATGCTCAGAAATGTCAAACATTAATTTGATTGACTCTGTGAAGTTTATATTTCAGATTTGAAAGGGGGACTTAAAAATTCAGTGAAAATAATTATTTAAATAGCCCTTATGGAACCGGACTATTTATTTCTTCCACGTTACATACTAGGTCCCCGTTGTTATCCTTCATACTCTTTAACTCATCTCTTGTTCTCCTTTTCCATCCATAATTCATCTTCTTGTTTCTTCAAAATCTTTCACTAATTCACCTGCTAAATCTTCTATTGACTTTTCCTTTTCCCCTACAACAATACTTCCGACATTTTTGCTACATTTTCTGTACCGTTGTTCATTGTCCACAGTTCTAGGTAGCTCATAATTCTGCCACGCTTGTCTTTTCTCTCACACTGCGTCTTTGACTCGACTGTTCCACCATCTTGTTTCCTTCTCCTTCCTTTTACCCCCTGATCTTCCACACAATGTTTCCGCCTCCTTCACCAGAGCATTCCTGAAGTCCTCCCACTCCTCTTCTACATCTCGCAACTCCCCCACTGGCACACTGCTCCTTATCACTTGACAGAATTCATTCTTCACCGCCTGGTTCACTTTGATTCTTTTGTGTGAGACAGTTGCTACTGGCCTCTGTACTTGCACCCTCAACGTACATTCCAGCAGGCGATGATCGCTGTCGAGTGATACTGACGGACAAACCCTAACATCCACTACTCCCTCCTTCAAACTTCCTCCTACGCAGACGCAGTCTATGATGGACTTAAACCTGTCTTCCCCGAAGCCAAATCGCTTTATCTTATGGCTTCTTCTCATCTTGAACCAGGTGTTGCCTATCTTCAGACCATTCCTTTTACTCATCTCCAGCAGTTTCTCTCCATCTCTGTTCCTCTCGTCCAGCCTAAACTTCCCCAACACCTCTTCCTAACCCCTTCTGTCACCCCCTACTTTTGCATTGAAGTCGCCTATCACAATCACACTGCAACTCGTCAACTCCAACACCGCTTCCATCTCCCCAATGAGCAATGAAGCTGGCCGGCCTTCTCTTCTACCGTCTGTTGTGAAAAGTAAAAAAGTAAAAATAAATGTGCGCAATATAACCTCGTCGATGACACGCCGTTAAACCATAATAATCTAATCAAATCTAATCTGATTCTGTAGATTGTGTGGCTACTGTGGAGACAGACAACATCGTATCTGCCCGGGAATGTCGCTGGGAGGAACACAAGTCTGTGTGGTCCAATACAACGAGATGGCTGCATGATCCTTGCTACAGGCACAATGACAAACCTGACCTCAAGCAGATGGCTATAGACAAGCAGAACGCGATGAGCCAACAGATATTCCAAGGATTCATGGTAATTGCTTTATACTGCATCATAAACAAGCACCACTGCGCCTAAAAGTATTGGGTTCTGAAAGGAAGACCAATCCAAAGAAATTTGAAAAAAATCCATCGAAATAATTAACACAAAATAATAAAGCATATTATATCACATGCATAATAGGTACTGACTTGCCTAGTTATAAGTACCAAATTTAATAAACTCACTGCACCCCCATACTTTTTATATATCTGTACTTTCAAAGCAAAATGCCGGAAGTCAATGTTCTCTATTATCACTTAAAACGTTTGGAATCGTCACAAAGATCGACGTCCACAAATTCAGTTTGAAGTATTCTGTGTAAATGACGGTGTTACCATTCCGTCCGAAATCGGGTATAATTGAGCTAATCGACTGAGTAATTGAGTAAATTTGATATTCCTTCTAGGATCTTGGTACCCTAGGAGCTCTGGGCGATGCTCGCCCCAACAGTTCTTCATTGAAAGATTTCGTCACGTTGTGCGATAGAATTCTGCTGGTCAGTCCATTGCTACCGGCGAATATGAAACCTGACTTCATGATACAGTTCAGGAATGATACTTCGCAAATGTTGGTGAGTCCTTTATCCTGACTTCTGTTGGTGAGGTAAAGTTATCATCCTCATTGTGACTGAACTTTGTTCAACTTATGTATGAAATAGGCCAATGCCACTACAGCGTTTTACGGATGACCTTGAATTTACTCTATATCTGCCATAGTTCCCTATTTCATCAAGCATTAGACTTTCAAAATTTCAACCTGATCGGAACATTTGATTCTTCAACTTTTAGGATATACGATTTTTCAAACCAAACCAAACAGTGTATTTTGATTAAAATTAACATTACAAATCAGAAAGGTGTGCTGCAAGTGTATATACATGTCTTCAATGATGATAAAAGGTAAGACCTTGATGTCGCCAAACACCGAACAAGAAATAACAAAGATCTCAGACAAAAGAAGGCGCTCGTTTAAAAACACAACGTTGCAAGATCTCTTCATTCGCCAGGTTGTTAATGGAGAATCGGAGTTCGCGGCAACGTCACGAATAGCCTCATTCGTTGCGAACATGATTGGACCAGACCCGGTGATCGGCTACAATCTCTCGACCGATCCGATAGACAAGAACATCACCATGATGCCGATCAGACTCCTGGAGCAGAACTACATCACTAATGAGACAGAGATAACCGTCACAGTGACAGGCGCGTTGATTGAGAGGTTCAACCACTTCTCAACTTGCTTCACTCCGGAGGACAGTATGTACATCAAGGGCACGATCAATCAGTGAGTACCAGCTGTGAAGGTTTTTGAATAGGATTTTCAATAATATGTTGTAGAGGATATTTCTAAATCGATTGATGTATTGACCTTCTGTTGCAATTAGTGGGGGTAATCACAAAATTACTAGACTAATGAGTCATTTTTGGTGTCTGAGGAGAAGGCTGATTCGCCAAAACCGAAGAAAATGGGAAAATGCACGAACAAAATAGTTATTATTTAGTTTGATTTCATATTTTAATAATCTCAAGATAAAGTACCAAAACTTAGCTAAACTAAAAACGGTGTTTGAAAAAGTCGTACTCGTCTTCTAACTCTACAGTTGACGCACTCTGATTTTGTTGATAGTAGCAAGGAGTGATTGTCAAGGAACCTAACCAGCAGCCAATCCGTTTCGTTCATGTGCCGATTTTTGATGTGCCAAATGTACTTACTAGAGTCAATTCTAGGCTAAAAAGAAATCGCGGACAATATCCTATTCTGGCTCGAATGAACTTTCCGTGCTGAGCGTTAACGCCATAGGAACTATCATCTCATCGTTTGCCACTTCAACCGTCATTTCATTAATTTTTATTCTTTTCTAACCGTATTAAGAAAGAAATAGTCCCCCAAGAGATGAAGTGTGTGCCTGTTACACGATGTTGCAGGTTCTCTACCACCAACCCCGTCATCAACGTGTGTTTGTCGGCATTCGAGACCCCCGTCGTCAAGGGACCTCTCGATCAGCAATCCTTCGTTCAGATCGGCTTCCCGCCATTCACGGCGACCTCAAAGTACCCCCGGGAGTGCGCCGTCATGAACACTGACATTGGAGATTGGGACCGAAATGGGTGCGAAATGCTCAAGGTAAAATTGTGATTGTGAGGAAATTCGATATTGTGTCGGAAAGCGAAACCGTCTCTTTCTGAGCTATTTAAATTTTAATACCATTCTAAACATTTTGTTCCAGGAAACCCTCGGCTCCCTGACAGTCTGTCAGTGCACCATAAACTTGGATGCATTTGATAATGCAGTCGGAGAATACATCATCTACGAACCCGCCGCAACCTTCCAGAACTACATCAAGGATCACAGCCTCCTGTACGGGATCATGGTTATGGAGAAGATCATCTCCCTGTTCGGCATTCTCAGCATCCTCGCCACAATGATCGCCTTTAAGAAGTGGCGCAACGACCTTGGACATCAGATCCTGCTCCACATGATACTGGCACTACTTCTTAACCTTGTGTTCGGTTTCTTTAACTACTACGTTCACTATGATTTGAAAAGTCGTGCATGTCTTGCTATTGGTGTCATACGGCATTATTCTTACCTCGCTATGTTTGCTTGGCTGTTCGTCATGTCCGGACTACAGTTGAAACGTCTGCTCACTATACTTGGATCAAAGGATACGGAACACCTCATTTACAAGGTCGCCCTATTCGCTTGGGTATTGCCTCTTGTACCTATCATCGTTTTAACGTCTTTGGACACAAAGTTCTACAGGACTGATCTGAGGAACCGTGGGTTTTGTTACCCAGAAGGTCTGGCCTTTGAACTCACAGTACAAGCACCAGCTGCTGCTGTACTTATTGCGAATGTTGTCATTTTCGTATTGATCACTGCAAGGATATACAACTGCTTCGGTTGGGGTGTTGTAGAGGGTATGGAAAGAAATGGAGTAAACTCCCGTAAGGAGCAGCTGCGTAAGTTGGGGACGAGTCTCTTCATCTTCTTTCTATTCGGACTGACTTGGACGTTCCATTTCTTGTCGGAAGAGGGAGTAATCAACAACAAGTTCATCTTCGAATACTTGTTCATGATAACGGCCACTGCCCATGTTTTTATGCTGTCTTTGTTTTTCATCTTCCTCGACAAGGAAACGCGGTCCATGTGGGAACAGGCTGCTGCGGACAGGATTCCCTGGTGTGCTGACAGATTGGCGGAGAAAAAGAAGAAGAAGCAGGCGAAGAAGAGTATGAAATCCACGAGTTCTGTTGTCGGGAGAAAGTTTACGAAGAAGAGTGTGAAGTCGGTGAAAGCAAGAGAAACCACGACGGTTTAGAGAGATATCTTTGCAAGATATCATGGAATATCAATATATGATATATATGATGTTTAATGTATCATTGTTTAATTATGTGCTATGTACCCGGCCGCGTATTCAAATGCACATTGTTTCACTAAGCAGGGGTCGGCAACCTGCGGCTCCGGAGCCGCATGAGGTTCTTTGGTGGTTCTTGAATGGCTCTTTATACCGGGTGGCGCAAAACAAATCCCCCTGATTGAGAGGTCACTATATCGAAACAATTATAGATAGGATTCTGAAATTTAAACACATATTAGAAAACATACCAAAATTTAATATGTGCAAGTTTTAAAAACATTACTATTTTAGGAAAGAAGTTATAGCTGTTCAAATTTGGTTGTCAAAAACTTGATTAAACAGAGCTCAAATAGCGCGCGTCGAGAAAACTACCAATGGCCGGGACGCTATTTCTTCAAAACTACTTACGATATCAAGCTGAAAATTTCAAATTATATTGAAAATATATTAAGATTGGTTGTGTAAAAATTTCAGTCAATTTGAATGAATGGAACGAAAATTATGGAATCTTGAAGTTGAGCGTAAAATCAGAAAATGAAGATTATTTCTAAACTTTTATTACCCACGTTATAAAAGTGATTCTTTTTCCACTATTCTGTTTTCAAGCTCAACTTCAAGATTCCATATTTTTCGTTCCATTCATTTAAATTGATTGAAATTTTTACACAATCGATCTTAATCGATTTTGAATATAATTTGAAATTTTCAGCTTGATATCGTACGTAGTTTTGAAGAAACAGCGTCCCGGCCATTGGAAGTTTTCTCGACGAGCGCTATTTGAGCTCCGTTTAATAAATTTTTTGACAACCAAATTTGAACAGCTGTAACTTTTTTCCTACAATAGTAATGTTTTTGAAACTTGCACATATAAAAGGGCGACAACAGTCAGAATATGAAAAATTACCATCACACATCTTGTCATGTTAATAGATAATTGATAAGTGCAAATGTGCCAACGGTATTGTAATAATAAATAATAATTATTGACTGTATTGCATATTAGTTCACATGAGATTTGTCTTATGGTATCAACATTCTTTGAGCAGACTGTAATAGATATGTAATGTGTTGTGTTATGATGATTCATGAAATTGTTTAGTTTATGGCTACTTTATTACTATTTCAAGTGTCATCACGGCACGTAGCATAAACAAACTGGCTCCAGTTACAGAGAGTGGGCGGGAGATCTGCAGGAATGTACCTTCTGGACTAAAAATATGGAACCTTCTTGGCGTATAAAACAGTAGCGATTTGTTTTTATATTTATTTGCAGCTAAACGGTTCAATTCACAGAAAATTTTAAAAGAGATAAAATGAAGAAAACACTCCTATTTATATGTAGCAGAGCTTCTTTTATTCCTATCTATTTTGGTTCTCCTACGTTCCCAATAGACATTTTGCGTCCAGCTTATTCCTTATGGGACTAAAATTCTTTGCATACTTTCGATTAAAATCACGTTTTTCGATTTGCTGCTCTCACTATCACAACAGGATTGGTACCTTCTCAAATGTCTTACAGATATTAATAGTTTGATGTGTAATTATGGT
Organism: Leuctra nigra; assembly: GCA_934045905.1. NCBI lineage: Eukaryota > Metazoa > Arthropoda > Insecta > Plecoptera > Leuctridae > Leuctra > Leuctra nigra. The sequence goes on from OW203765.1 coordinate 12,942,923, forward strand.
AAAATTTTAATTTCTGACCGTTGCCCCCCTTTAAATTTTGGTATGTTTTCTAATATGTGTACAAATTTCAGAATCCTATCTATAATAGGTTCGATATAGTGACCTCTCAATCAGGGGGATTTTTTTTTGCGCACCCGGTATATAAAAACATAAATAAAGATCGAAAATCGAACAAATTGGAAAAATCGAAAAAAACGCCATGCGGGGCAACAATTGGAAGGTTATTTGTTTCAGTTTGGTGATTAATTGATAAAGTTTGTTCATGAGTCTCAGAATCACTTTAACATTGTTGTTATTCTAAAAAAACTTCCTGCGGGGCTACAAATGGAATGATATTTGATTCAATTTGTTCATTTTAGAGTCCCAAAATCACTATTAAATTGTTTAAATTTGAAAACAGAAACGCCCTTCGGTGCAACATTTAGGGGGCTTCGTCAAAATATCAAAATAAACAAGTAATTTAATTTATTGTTTTAGGTGTATTACTTTGTTTGCCTCTACTGCGGCTCCCATTGTTTTCTAATTTATAAATTTTTGGGAAATTGCCTCTTTCACCAAAAAAGGTTGCCCACCCCTGACTTAAAGAGTCGGCTGCACTTGAAAGTAGACATGGGAGAAAATATTTCTCTAATTATCTGGAATCTTTTCTCATCGTTCTTTCTCATTTTGACATTTTGAAATTTTGAATTTTTTCAATGGAAATTTCGCAATTAATACTAACATTTACTCATGATCGGAATATTGTTATTAGTTCGGACGAAATTAAAATATTGCGCAAAAAACGATATATTCCAAATATCACAGATGGAAAAACATCAATGAACCTAATTTATTATTTATATTACTGGTTTTGATTTGCTTTAGTCTATGATGCTTGTTATGATGATGTGTTATGATTTACCAATTATTTGTTCCCTCAGATAATGTGATTTATGGTATAGCGTGGTTTTTTGTTGTTTTATTATAATTTTATCAAATATCTAATGAAACTAATTTCTAATGAAATTACTAAATAAATAAATACAAAAAAATTAATAAAGAAAGTGTTACGGTAAGAGCGGTGGTAAACTAAAATTATAATTGTCCATTGTTAATTAAATATATAGAATTCACATGATCTAAACTTAAATCAAGTGATTTTTAAATATAGACAGGGTATAATATTTGAGATTTGAAAAATAAGAAATTATAGAAAAATCAAAAAATACAGGTAAAAAGATAACTTAGTTATTTCATAGCCTGCATATATATTTAAACATCATGCACAGGAGAGTGTTTTAATTCTACAAATTAAACTTAGTATTCATAATTTAACCACGATTAATGGATTTTTAGATTGATTGAATTTTATTTTATTTCATTATAAAATTCCACGTTGATTTGATTTTTCTTGTCTTATTTGGTACTTTTTCTTGTACTAACAATGTATTATATTATTTAATAAATACCAACTGCAAAGTGAAAAGATTTTCACTTACCGATTTTGAAGATAGGGTCAGAAGACCGTGAATTTCATCCACGTTTGACAACTGACTAACTTCATTCGACTTGGTATTCTCATAAGCAGATGAGTGCGCATATGTATGAAATATGGTTTTTACTGATTCCTTCAGTTAGGTGAATGTTAATAAATACTATCTTCACAATCGGCAAGTTGCTAACGCAGCTTATATTGGAACACAGCCGCTGCAATGTGAACTGCCTCGGTAGCTCAGCTGGTAGAGCATCTTACTGGATATCGGAAGGTCGTGGGTTCGAGTCCCACTCGAGGAAAATCTTTATACATTGCAGTTGGTATCTATTAACATTCACAACTGAGGGAATCAGTAAAAACCATATTTCATGTATTATATTTGTTGTGTGTATTCAAATTTCAAAATATACATAATGTGCTATTAATTACAGCATATCGGACCAGGGGTACGATCACATAAAATGATAACTTCCTTGTCACGGTGACAAGTCCCTAGAAGGCCGTGAATAGCATTGAGTGAGAAGCTTGTCACCGTGATAAGGAAGTTATCATTTTATGTAATCCCACCCCGGGTGGCCCAAAAAACGCGCGATGGGCGAGATATCGCTGTGACGAAACTACTGTACACATCTAATATACAAAAATACTAACGTTTGTTGTGTGACAGTTTCAAAATCATAACTTTAAATGGAAAAAGGTACAGCTGTTATAAAATTTGGTGGAAATAAGAAACAGACACCAAGAAAATAACACAAAGGACAAACTAAGACGATACACACGCTTGCTCAATTAATTCTAGTTGGCTTAATATGATAATTGACAATTGTATAATTTAACAACTAGGAAAACGCTCTGTGTAACGCGTTGATGAGCGAGCACGGATACGAGCAACACCTCGAACCAAAATTCTGTACATGAAAAATATCATTAAAAGCCAATAATTCTTAAATTTCGTCGAGACTTGTATAAAAATCTCAAAAAATTCCTAAAATATTGGTCATAAAAATCTTACAAAGTTTTAAGTTGATCGATTGAACCTTTATGATTGAACGGTTTCTTGTTAATTTTAAAAATTCACAGGATCTCGTTCAAAAAATATACCTGAGATCACTCATCTGATATTAGTGTGTGCCACAATATCAGATCGAACTTTATTATTAGTTTTATATGCACAATGTTGCATAAAAAAATGTTGCGTTTATAAAATACTGAAGTACTGAAAATACTGAAGTTCGCCACTAGGCTTTGTCTGCGGCTGAGGCAAAACCATCTTATTGATTCCAATTGATTTTGCCACAACAAGTTACCACAAAAAAACGAAACACAAAAACATTTCATAAAGTAGTGTGGTGGGCACATGCTCAATGCTAGATCTTCGCGGCCAGCTTGCCCTCCTGTGCCCCCTGAATATGTGACGGGGATCGGGTGTGGATGATGGACTGGAGCTAAGGCTGCGAGTGGATGTAGCTACACTAGCGCAAAAAATAATAATAGTAATTATAATAATTAGTAAATAATTTTATAATATGCTATTTTATTTTTAAAAAGAAATATAGAGTAGTTTATAGTTATAGCTTAGAGTTTATGGTTATAATATAGTTTCGAGTATATTCGCATCAAAATAAACAAATTCTTAACTTTCCTCCCCAAATTCATTCCTGCCCCGTACTGTTCATTTTCGAAATAATCTTCCCCAGTCTTTCTCTAATTGCGGTTCAAAGATTGCATTTTTCTTCTGGTCTTCCCCAATGATGTTACTGTCTTCGATTTCTTGCCGAACTCCTTCCAACCTTGCTCATCTCTAGAATTCTCAAAAATTGCATAGACAAATAAGAAGATAGACAGAATTTCGGTTCGAGGTGTTGCGCGCTTTGGTGCTCGCTCATCAACGCGTTACACCGAGCGTTTTCCTAGTAATAAATAACAACACCTAAAACGGACGTTTTCATTTATTTTCACCTACAAAATATATTACACACTTCATAAGATTATTTTTATTATAATCAACTTGGTAGCTTTCTCAGTTCTAGATAAAGACCTTGTAAAGGAGGCATTGAGGAAAGTAATGTTAATCGTCACGTGTAGCTAGCTGTGTAAACTGTATGCAATTCTTGCACGAAAGAGACATGTGTTCAGCTCCTCACCTGAATAATGCGACACCATATTCTAAACCAATTTTTTGTTGATAGGTATTATTCGTGAAAGCTAACATGGAAAAACTCTTTCTGTTTCTACTTTCCAACCATCAATGGTAGTGTAAGAAAGAATCAACTTTCGGAAATACTTTAGACAGTATCATGAACTGAAACCAAATAGGTAGTTAGGAATGTACGATATTACAATGTACAACAATGTACAATTATTGTACTTTAATGTATAGATACATTTAACAGATCTGTTAAATAGAACCATCTTTGGACCTCTGATGAACCCATCCAGAGTTGATCGTATGCTTTAAATAGTGACTTTAAAGACCACATTGTTATCATTTGAGGTTAATATATTCTCTCTGTTGGTGGTAAACGTATTCTTTAGACATGAAACCAATAAAGGAGGTACAGGTACATTACCAAGCTGCGCTAGGATGTATGTTAGCTCAATTTGAATGAATAAAATGTAGCCAGTTGGAGATGATGATAAGAGGTGTTGTTTTTCTCTTCTAGATAATATATGTCGACGATTATTATTTGGTTAAGCCTGATGCACAATTGAATTAAGGTTTATGGTTTAGTGTTTAGTGTTTAGTGTTTAAGAGAAATGAATGGTGCTGTTATAACGTTACCATGCACAACTGTCATAAGCGTTATAAGGTTTAGTGTTTAAGGTTTAAGCTGAAATAAGAAATCAACAAAATCCATTTCTTATTGCAAAACACTATTTCACCTTATGACGAACCAATCAGAAGAGAGCAGAGTAAATGTCAATGTCAAATTCGTACACTGAGAGAAATAAATGTGAAATTATTTACGCTGAAAATATTTCGCTGGTTTTGGCGAAGTTTACACTTGTTTTAGCAACCACGTTTCGCTGGATTAGCGAAATCAGTTTCACAAACCGAACTAATTGGGTCTTGCGATTTAATTTCACTAGTGTTGCGAAATGTTTCATGTGACAAATAATCGTTCTTTTAGTGAAATATTTACGCAAATTTTGTGTAACTATTTTCTTAAAAGCTGTGAAATTATTTACGCTATAAACATTATGCTGCGTTTAACGAAAATTTTCATTGTTTTAGCAACAAATTTCGCAGGAATAACGAAGGACTTTTCACTATTCGGGTCTTGCGATTTAATTTTACTAGATTTGCGAAATGTTTTCGCAGCGGCAAACGTGATCGATCGTTTAGTAGAATACTTACACTAAACCAGTGTAACATTTTAACATTTTGAATCTAGCGTCAGTAAATATTTCGCTAACTCCTCGCATCGTTCTTGTACAATTGTGATCGCTACTAACATCACCCGTCCGCACAGCCAGTTGGTCTACACGCTGTCTTCGAAATCTGCCGACCCGGGTTCGAATCACGCCCGAATCTCAACTAATCAAAGTGCGTTTTAATTTCAGATTCTAGTCACAAATGTAATCATCTCTGTGAATATGTACTCAGATTGTAGTTGTAAGTAAATCCTGTGAAGTAATCGTCAAATAACTTTTAAATTTTTTAATAATAAAATTTAACATTGGTATAGCTTTGCGAAAAATAATCGCTAATCCAGCGCAATGTTTGCTATGTTTTTTTCTTACGTGTTACATTGGGGCCTGCGAAAATTTTCGCTATAATCCAGCGAAACTGTTTCACTAAAGTTGCATATTTAGACAGGGAAACAATTACACTAAATCTGTGAAACAAATTTCACTGGCCTAGTACAAATATTGCGGTAGAAGTCTGCGAAACCCTTTTCGCTATTTTTGTGAAATTTAATCCCTGTGTCTAGTTCAATGAGACTCTTACGCTGTTCCAGCGTAAGTTTCGCATGAAATTTCTCTCAGTGTACGGGAAAATGAAAAGTCGTCTGAATTAATGTCATTGGAAGCATATTAATTTGATATTTGTGCCTAATCTTGCTCATATATTTGTTTCCATATCATTTTTCGATCAATTATTTAATTTTATCACGTGGTGAAATAACCTCGTGAAATAAGCAATTGTGCACTGGACTCTGTTATAACATCTTAAACACTAATCACTAAACATTAAACCATAAACCTTAATTCAATTGTGCATCAGGCTTTAGCATTCAAGAAATAAACTGATTTCTCTCTAATGTCTGCAAACAAATGGCAATCAGTCCACGAACAAAAGTAATCAAATGTGTTGCCTAGCAACTGCTATCCAGACAGCAGTGAAACTCTACAGCTGTTTCAGAATCAGAAGGCCGTGGTTTTAAAAAAAAGGGCTAGAGTTTGTGTTTTTGTAAGAAATCTAATACATTGTTATGAGTTATTTTTTAATAATTGTAAACTGAACAATGATTGTTTTTATGGTATAATAAAATCATTATGTAATAAAATGAAATAAAAATAATTATATCAATGCAGCTTTCAGAAAATTAATTTATGAAAGTCGTATTTTATAATACAAATAAATTGCTAGCAAGAAAATGGTCTGAGGTATAGAAATAAAACTAAAGTAAACGGTAGGTATATTTTATTAAACGATTTTCACAACGTAACAAATAACGACTACTTAATTAAACAACAATTATGCATGTTTGTGCAGTTTATTACTGTGCAATCGTAATCTAGGACAAGAGAGTATATACATATTTAAATTTCCTGGTGGTAGAGAAACATTTGGTGACAAAATAATAGGAAAATAAGCGAAATGCGATTGTAATGGACTCCTTGACTATAAAACACAGAGATCAGTTCATTTCAACTTCTGAACTTATTAGTTACAGATGAATATTATCAAACTTTTACCAACTTTTTCTGCAACTACAAGCGTGTTTATCATATTTTAACAAAAGTAGTAGTAACAATGTGATTTGATTATATAATTTTTCCCACCGCTGTCCCCATGTTAAATTTATATTTTACTAGCCAACGAGAAAATAAACAGCTGATCCCACTCATGGATATCACTGAAATCCCACTGAATACACACGCATGGGAATACCATAATTACAATGTCCAGCGCAATCGAAATCAAAATTCGACACAACACAGTCAACACAATCAGAACTCACTTCACAAATATTACAATTATAAACCTCTTTGAATGTCTAACTTCGATGAGAGCAGTCGTCAAACTGAGTAATTTGCTTGTTTATTGCTGCGTTGCGGAACGTGTCTTCGCATGCATTTTGTGCGTGGCCTTGGGTGGCCGTGGATGAGTGGAGTATATTTCGTGGGAGTAAGTGAGACGGAGAGATTACATCTAGAGCATTAGTTGGAGAGAGAAAAATATCAGTTGAATCTGCCTAAGCTGATGACGCGGTGTGAGTGACGTCAGAGTGCGAGTTATACTCTTCCTCTCCTCCCCGCCCGCAATCAACACAGGCGCGTAGCTAGACTAATCTAGTAGGCTGCTCGGCCTTTCACAAAACATTTTATCAGAACATCGCAACGGCGGCGGCGTGGCACGGCTCGCCACGCTCTTCACGTATAAATTATAATAAGCATTTCCGCATATTATAACATTAAGTACGTTCAATTTCAAAATATATCTAATGAACATAATATTATTTCATAAAATAAAATTTAAGATTAGTATGAATACTGGCTGCCTAGACAGTGCCTAGTTTGCCTAGGCTGCACTGCACGCCCCTGCTGTACACTCACACTCACTCAACATACCGTAAATGCCTAATAAACTGAGGAGCAGACCAACTACTTTTACTGTAAGCAACAACATGGCATTTTCGGCCTACTGGATCTTAAAATTGGAAAATCTCACATTGTTGCGAAATATCTACATTTCGAGCTATGGCCCACCCCACCCCATATACCTAATTTGGGAACAACAGGTTATGCTATTTGCGTGCAAGAGGGCCGTGAAAACACTGAAATTACACCGCTTTTTCTTCTTCTTCACTTTTCAGATGATGATGATGATGATGATATCAGGAAACCCTATTGACAGGACCACAGCCTAAACGGCTGATCTGATCGATCTGAAATTTTTACCACATGTGCACTTTTGGCGTCTGAGGTGCCTTTTTATAAAACCAACCTGAAGCCGCCATTTTGAAACCGGAAATGACGTCATATCTCAAAAACGGATGGACCGATCGAGACGAAACAAGCGCCAAACGATTCGGACGGCCATCTATATAAAATATCAATAGTCGAAATAGAAATTTACTATTACAGAAACCGGAAATGACGTCATAAAAACGCCAAATCTGACTAAAATCATGTCTTATAACAATAACTACATATTCAGAAGGCTTATAATGTTACATAACATGTATTAGATACAAAGTTTAGGTGGCAGTGATGTCAGTCGCCATTTTGAAAACCGGAAGTGATGCCATAACTCGAGAACGGCTGGACCGATTGGAACGAAACTTTCGCTATACTTCATAGCCTCTTATTTATAACATACATAGTAACAAGCACAACCGTTCAATTAGCAACCAAATCAAAATGGCATATTTTTTAAAGGAATTATAGTCTTTGTTGCCACAATATATGTTACAAGTTGTAAGAATAAACTGAAAAAAGGAGTGATATCCCCATAAAAAAGCACTCCGTGTAAAAATACCAGCCAAGTCTCTTCAACTAAAAAAAAACAAGAAATCTAAAAATTCAGCACTGAAAAGTAGTGATATCAAAAAACTGGCCAAGTCAAAACTTTTCAAAAAATACTTGGCGCATCGCTTTTTAAGGGCATTAGAGATATATTATATGTATAGATGAGTATATTTGATTTCCGGCCTACTTCTATACTATTCATATGCACGATGCGCCAAGTATTTTTTGAAGAGTTTTGACTTGGCCAGTTTTTTGATATCACTACTTTTCAGTGCTGAATTTTTAGATGTCTTGTTTTTTTTAGTTGAAGAGACTTGGCTGGTATTTTTACACGGAGTGTTTTTTTATTGTCCTTTCTACGCGCCTGGTTCATTCAGTGTCTTTTGTTTATTATGAAACGAATCGAACAATATTTCACACGCCAAACCAAACACTTTTTACAATTTTTGGAATTGTTAAATGGCTTAATTTTCGTTGATGCGTGGATCCTAACATGAAAACTCTCCAAATATGTCTCAAATGAAATTATTGAGCGAGCGAAGCGAGCGACTCCTTGTGACTCTTTTTACACGGACCTCTGTTTTTTTTTTTTTTTTTTTTTTTTGCTGCTACCTGGAGCAATAGAAGTTACACCGTTTCACCGATCGATCTGAAATTTTGCACATATTATGTAGATACAACCTTTTCTGTTTGCTGATTATTTTTTTTTAAATACATTCATTGGTTCATTGGTAAAATAAATATCTCCTGCTAGGTTGAAAAATGAAAATGGTCTTCGATAAATCTTATCAAACTCATATTTTGCATGGTAATTAAGACCAACATTGTCTCTTATTTTCCAATTTTTCAGCCCAATCGGTTAAGAATGTATGAACTTATTGACATTTCGTTTAATCTAGGTTTACTAAGGTTTAAACGTTTATTAATGTTTTCTTTATGTTAACGCATCTTCGGTTCTATGTTTGCGCACGTGTCCGGTGCTCGCTCATCAACGCGTTTCACGGAGCGTTTTCCTAGTATTTATTTAATATTAATTTTTCATTGGATACATTTTGTGAATAAAATTCACAAAAATGATGTTTTCCACTTTGGGGGGGGGGGGGGGGGGGGGCACAAAATTTAGTCCCGCGGGCCGCAGGTTGAGTACCACTGGTCTAAACGGTTTGACCTACCCATAATTGGCTTTAAGCCAAGACTATCAGTCATAGTTTGTGATTCATAATAATTATTCACTATTTACTCTTCCATATCACATGCATAATTAAGTCCCTGTATTGAGATATTTTATCTAATCTGGAAGTCTGGAGTGACGTAACCATGTCCTTATCATTGCCAACTGTCAGTGACTCTGTAAAAATATAATCTAACATTCATTATATAACGTGCGATCTAAAGTGTTTAATTCATTTAGATCAGTGCTCTTCTCCGAGTGTGGTCAAGTATTGCCAACGATGAGTGAAACAATGAAGAAAGCAACATATTGCGGAGTCGAGGTGCTGTCAGAAACCGAATGTCAACAAATAGTTGCTCGCAAACTGAAGACAAATGAAGCCGAGGTTTTAGAAGTGAAGACAAGACCTTTGAGTGAAGACCTTTGGCTGGCTTTCTAGGGGATCATTTTCTTGTCGCAATCACAGCGTCGCACAAATGTCAGAAAGTCGAATTACAATTATTTGCGAAAATCTCCCCTTCAAGTCCTATCCATTCGGACATGGTCGTGAAAATAAGAGCGTATGAGAAAGAGACGAATTTTTTCTCGGTGCTGATGTTAGATTTGATGAAGTACACTGTTGATGGTGGAAGAATGCAACCGGGTTGGTCTTGCGAATGTTATTTGACAACGCCGTCAAAAATGGTGCTCGCCGATATGTCAACTCAAGGCTACAGGAATTACGGTCATCGCTTGTTCATGGACAAAGAACACTGCGATCTTATTCTCCAAACTCTTGCTCGCTTCCACGCCGCTTCCATCGTCTTCGAGGAGAAGGAAACTCAGCGCACGGGAGAAGTTTGTCGTCTGAACGAGGTCTATCCTGAGCAGTTCGCCGAGTCGGTTTTCATGACAGAGAAGGGATATCCGACTCAGATGACTTTCGAGTCAGGAATACGTGCAGTTATCGCGTTGTTGAAGTACTTGCCCGGTGTGGAGGAGGTTGAGGGGCGACACGAGGACCTCGCCGAGAGGATGTGGGCGAGTTATGAAGATGCGTGCTCTTTAATGAGGAAGTCGTCGAAGAGTGTGAGATATGCAGTTGCTCACGGGGATTTGTGGGCGAACAATATCCTTATAAGGTAAGATTTTGTCTCAAAACTTCAATGAATGATAGAAAAACACTCTGTGTAACGCGTTGATAGGCGAGCCTTCGTATGGCATGTGAATTAATTTGCGTGTGAAAGTTGCTTCTCTTAAATAGACCTTCCAATTAGACGAAGTCATTCTGTTTGAATAAATATTTCAAAACAGCACAATGCCCGTAAAATGTTAATAACTTTTGAACTTGATTCTGAAAATTTTCAAAAACCCCCACAATGTAGATCCCAATGAGTAATGACTCAATTTTATCGGTCAAACGATTCATATAACATTCAACTAAACATTTTACCTCGTTCAAAAACTGTAACCGCTCTTTCGATATTATGTCTGCAAATTTCAGATCGATTGGTTGAACCGTATTACCTGGGCATTGTCCACAAATCAATAAAAACGCTCGCATAACAAGAACTTGAACTTTATTTTTTCACCACGTCAGAAATGTTTTTCGTTGTGCCTGACTGACATTGATGATCTTGATTGTAGATACGACGACGAGAAGCCTGTGGATGTGAAGTTCGTTGACTTCCAGATGGTCCGGTACACCGCCCCGGCCCACGACTTCCTCACATTCCTCCACGCCAACACCCGCCGCCACCTCCGAGACCAACACCTCCCGGACTTCGCCGCCATCTACCACGACACTCTGCGCGCAGAGCTGACGCGCCACCATCTCGACGTCGACAGCATCCTCCCTTGGGACCAGTTCAACACCAGCCTGGATCAGTACAGAGAGATGGCGACGTTCATGGCCAACTTCTACTTCCCGCTGATGCACATGAGTCCGGATATGGTGGCTGAGGGGATGGCGACGGAGGAGAGTTTCAAGACGTTCATGTTCGAGGATCGGACTCGGCAAGTGTGTCAGTGCTTTGAGACGGATCCAACGTACAAGGAGGTCGTGACTGAAAGCATGGAGGAGCTGATCGAGCACTTGGATCGACGGCGAAAGTAATCGATCGGACATATTCATAAACAAAGTGATCATTGTTATCGTAGAATGCTGGAGTGTTAGGTAAAATTACGATAAGCCGCGAGACACTTGCTTGCGGCGTGACGAAGGGATATCTTCGTACATTTCGATATCATAATTTTACGGTGTATTATAATCACATTTTCGACAACAGCTTTCGCCACAAACAAACAATATGAAATATCTATCCATTATTTTGCTTTCAATTACTCTTAGTTACGATGTGTATTTTACGAAAATATCGTACAATATTTGCCATGATATTTACCATGCAACATAGCTCTTAAAACATAAATCAATTATCCGTTGAAACCAAAGTATACCTACAGATATAGAAAAAAATCATTTGGTAACCCATTGTAAAATGAATCTCTGTGAATTTAGAATGGCCTGATTTTCGAAAAGAACAAACACAAAAAGACATAGATTCGAGTTCGACTCGACCCATAAATTTCCCTTGTAGAATTAGTGTTAGTGAATTTCATTTGTGTGCTTGTTTGTACTAATCGTAGTCTTTTTGCAACTGATCAAGTGAACACAGAAATCTTGTCAATTTACCCTGAATGGCCGTTTGCTGCTTGCCACTTGCAGCTTGCATTCCCATCTAAAACGCTATGTACCGCCTTGATGATGAGGATGATAAACTGGGTTTTATGGGAAACTTCCATGGAGTCAGATGAAAGGAAGGGATGTAGACACAGCCTCCCCCCCCCACATCCCGGAAATGGTAATCGAAGCTGTAAGAGAATACACTGTTTATTTTATTGATTTCATACCTTACAAAATGTATTTACAAATTATTTTAATTTTACAATTAAAACAATTTTCAAGGGCATACACGTCATCGCCTGTTTGTAATAAAATTATATGCATTTAATGTCCTATGTATTGTAATTTCATCGGCAAGAATAGTTACTCGTAATAATTTAATTGTGTAAACTTACTTTTAGTATAAAATTGCTTAAGCACAAAGCAATTGTCACTTTTCACTTTTTCCGAAAATGTATTCTTTTATATAACTTCAAATTAATTGATAGAAATATTCATGTTAATTAATCATTTTTATGACTGGAAGTTAAAGAGCTTTTTTCTCTATGTATTCCTTTATTTACAAATATTATTATTTATTATTAAATCTGTATTAAATTTTGTGAATAAAACATTTTATAAAATAAAGTATGAAGTTGCACCTTATTATTAATTTGAAGATTCTGTATAATCCATTCTTTGATAATGTAATATGGTAGCTACGAATGTAAATAACTTCTCCTCAAATGACTACTCCACTAGTTCACGGCCCCATTATACATCGGTTGTCCCGCATTGTTGCCCGAAGGACCGTAGTTGCAGACATACAGCCTGGAGTACCACTGACAGCCACCTTGCTTGTAGAACGAGTAGCCACATCCGACATTGACTGACTTGGCCCAGACGACTTGCGAGTAGTGGCCAGTGTTGGAACTGAAACTGAAACAGAAGGACCGCAGTTGCAGACATACAGCCTGGAGTACAACTGACTGCCACCTTGCTTGTAGAACGAGTAATCACATCCGACATTGACCGACTTGGCCCAGACGACTTGCGAGTAGTGGCCAGTGTTGGAACTGAAACTGAAACAGAAGGACCGCAGTTGCAGACATACAGCCTGGAGTACCACTGACTGCCACCTTGCTTGTAGAACGAGTAACCACATCCGACATTGACCGACTTGGCCCATACGACTTGCGAGTAGTGGCCAGTGTTGGAACTGAAACTGAAACAGAAGGACCGCAGTTGCAGACATACAGCCTGGAGTACCACTGACTGCCACCTTGCTTGTAGAACGAGTAACCACATCCGACATTGACCGACTTGGCCCATACGACTTGCGAGTAGTGGCCAGTGTTGGAACTGAAACTGAAACAGAAGGACCGCAGTTGCAGACATACAGCCTGGAGTACCACTGACTGCCACCTTGCTTGTAGAACGAGTAACCACATCCGACATTGACCGACTTGGCCCAGACGACTTGCGAGTAGTGGCCAGTGTTGGAACTGAAACTGAAACAGAAGTAAACTTATTTTCATTCTTTTGGAACGGACTTCTGATTTTGTTTGTTTGTTTGTACATATGTTACTGCTGGTATACAGGTCGCCCAGACTTTCTGATCGAGCTGAAATTTTGCACACATGTAAGAACAAACTCAATGGTTTTGTAGTACGAAATTACTTGTAATCCGTTAATTTCTACTGATTGGCTACCAAATAGTAATAACCATATCACGTTCTAATTTGGCATTGGGCATGGCACCTTAAGTCTTACCGGAAACTGTTGACGTCGTGTCTGCTGAACATGGCCACCTCGTTGTACCACATCTCGATCGCTGTCTTCCAGCTGGTTGTCGATGTGGATCGAGAGGCCATGGTGACGGCTGCGTTCTGTCCGACTGCTTCACCTTAAGACTCACCGGAAACTGTTGACGTTGTGTCTGCTGAACATGGCCACCTCGTTGTACCACATCTCGATGGCTGTCTTCCAGTCTGGTGTTGAAGTGGATCGAGAGGCTATGGTGACGGCTGCGTTCTGTCCGACTGCTTCACCTTAAGACTCACCGGAAACTGTTGACGTTGTGTCTGCTGAACATGGCCACCTCGTTGTACCACATCTCGATCGCTGTCTTCCAGTCTGGTGTTGAAGTGGATCGAGAGGCTATGGTGACGGCTGCGTTATGTCCGACTGCTTCACCTTAAGACTCACCGGAAACTGTTGACGTTGTGTCTGCTGAACATGGCCACCTCGTTGTACCACATCTCGATCGCTGTCTTCCAGTCTGGTGTTGAAGTGGATCGAGAGGCTATGGTGACGGCTGCGTTCTGTCCGACTGCTTCACCTTAAGACTCACCGGAAACTGTTGACGTTGTGTCTGCTGAACATGGCCACCTCGTTGTACCACATCTCGATCGCTGTCTTCCAGTCTGGTGTTGAAGTGGATCGAGAGGCTATGGTGACGGCTGCGTTATGTCCGACTGCTTCACCTTAAGACTCACCGGAAACTGTTGACGTTGTGTCTGCTGTGGCCACCTCGTTGTACCACATCTCGATCGCTGTCTTCCAGTCTGGTGTTGATGTGGATCGAGAGGCCTTGGTGACGGCTGCGTTCTGTCCGACTGCTTCACCTTAAGACTCACCGGAAACTGTCGACGTTGTGTCTGCTGAACATGGTCACCTCGTTGTACCACATCTCGATCGCTGTCTTCCAGTCTGCTGTCAATGTGGATCGAGAGGCCATGGTGACGGCTGCGTTCTGTCCGACTGCTTCACCTTAAGACTCACCGGAAACTGTTGACGTTGTGTCTGCTGTGGCCACCTCGTTGTACCACATCTCGATCGCTGTCTTCCAGTCTGGTGTCAATGTGGATCGAGAGTCCATGGTGACGGCTGCGTTCTGTCCGACTGCGCTGAATCGGGAATCTCTGCGGCATGAGTCGTGGCTGAAGATGCATTGGTCGGCCCAACGCTGCGCCACGCGGGCCAGGCCGGCGTCCCATCTCTAATCACATGGAACACCAGGCAATAGGCGACGGAATTCATTTAAAACAAGTAACAACACTTTCTATCTCAATCTAAGTAAGCCCAAAAGTCGACAAAATTTCAACTCACTATTTTTTATCAAAATTATTATTTATCCAGAATTTGTTCCCCCCTCCTATCCTCCCAAATATTTACAAATTTGATATGCATCTGGCCGCTTCAGGGATAAATAAAAATTAAATTGAGATTCATTTTTACCATTATTTCTTGAAAGTCAATTATTATTTTTTCAGTTAAAAAATAATTCCCTTGATACGTTTAGTTTCTCAAACTCTTGTGAATTCTCTGACACTAAGAAAAAATTGGTTATATTTTCAATGAGCAAGATACAAATATAAAACATTTATCTTCTCTCCGTATAACTTTTATACTAATCTTATCTTTTAAATTTAAGACGCCTGAGGAGTGAGTTTGATCTTGAAAAGTTTATTAATCGATTTTCATCAATATCTTTTACCAATGTAATTGTTAATAAAATAAGGCTTTGTACGAGTCTTCAGAACAGTTCAATTAAAATAATTTCATAGTTTGGAATGGTTTATTGGTTTCATTTCATCCTACAGACGTTAGTGCTATGTTTTTAATAATTTTCAGGCACTAAACGTCTGTAGGTCAAAATATAACTAATAAACCATTCCATACTATGAAATTATTTTAATTGAATTGTTCTGAAGACTCGTACAAAGCCCTATTTTATTAAATGAGATAGGTTGCTAAAATATATTGATAAAAATCGATGAAAAACTCTTCAAGGTCACGCTCACTATTCAGTCGTCTTAAACTCAAGATTAAAATAGAACACCGGCCAAGATTGCGGTTTAGAGGGTTTAAGCTGTGTTCTTCTTTACCATGTTTGGCATGCTCATGGCTCGTGGTTGCGGTCCCGGACGACCGCGACGCTCCTGCCCTCTGGCGACGCGTCGACGCAGCTGGTTGTGTGTGTTGACGATGACGTTGACGTCGCTCTGAGAGACTCCGCCGTTGATGTACTGACACACTTGCCCCCGCGCCCCTGGTGTCACCAACGAGACGAGAAGAGACCATCCAAGATATCAATAAACGCCCCTGGAGTCCGTAAATAAGAAGCATACCTAGCGATCGTTACTTTGTATCTAATGAAACTTTTTCTTATTTTGCCTGCACGTTGCCCAGAGAAAACCGAATTGAATAGGGAAGTTTCATTAAAAAATGTTATTCTAAATTTGGAAATATCAACACAAAAAAAACAACACAAATACACTTTTCACCATAAAAAATTCAAAATTTTATTCATAAAATATCAAATTGAAATTTCATATGACATTTTGGATAGAAAATCTATGTGACGTGACGTATAATTTCAAAGTCCACAACAATGTGTTACCATGGTGAATACTTTGTTGCCATGGCAATGCTGAGCCCCACGACGTCAATGCCAATTTGATTTGTTTTAAAATAAGATTAAATAATTTTTAAAAATCGGAGATTCTATGAATCCTTCTGAATCATTACTTGAAAACTATTCATCTTACAATAATAATGTTTTGTTTGTCTACATCATAGACATGTATACTTTCAGTATTTCACATTTTTAATCAATTCTATAACTAGAGAGAGTCTACCTGGAATTCTGAACTCAGCACATTCACTATGGCCATAAGAGCCGTCACATGTCAAGTCTTAGGTGGTTGAGGTGGTAAATAAAACCGTTTGACCGATCAATTTAAAATAATGCATGGTCATTGGGATCAACAATTTAGGTGTTTATAACAATATCATACCATTTTGTCACGTCATTCAAGAGTTATTGACATTTTACGGAAATTTTGATACGTTTTTATATATTTGTCCAATTTATTTGAAAAAAAAAAATAGAAAATGTACATCAATTCTAAAGCCCTGTTCACATTGGTTATGCAACTATAGGTTCTGCAAATGCGCACTGTCATATTGTATCGTCACCAAAATGATTCTGCGCATGTGCAGAACCAAGTTAATCAACTAGAAGTTGAAGGTTTGAATCTACATTTAGCGATTTTCAAAGTTCACACGCATATTGATTCGCATGCAAAACGAAACCTCGCTTATCAACGCGTTACACGGAGCGTTTTCGAGTAAACTAATGAAACTTTTAGTAGGTACGCACCCGGTATTTACACATAGTATGGTCTCGGCATACTGCGCAGTAGTTCTGCGCATTTGTAACACCAACTGATAGTACAGCAAGAAAAGTCCAGAGAATCGGCATGTTGGTATGGCCTCGTTGTTGATGAATATGGGTTGGTATCAGGGAAGATGGTTGGACTAGCATATGCCTAACCTAGCCTAGCATGTAGCTGCTCAGGATGTTGCAGGAACACAGGATATAGCACACCTAAATGACGTGTATTGATATAACATTTGCGGTTGCCTTCCTTGTGTAACGGAGACGACAGAAATCGAGTTCTTGGATAACACCGACATATACCTACGACTATATTAACAAACAATCTGATCGAGATGATGTAAAAACATTTTGTACAGAAAACAATTTGTATATGGTTCATAAAATGACTTGTAAGTTGATTCATCACAAATTATGTTGTATTGGAATTGATTTATTGTATCTTGAACAACGGGAGTATAAAGCGCCAAGGCTCACGACCATTCATCAACAACTTCATTTCTCGAACAGCACGAATTGAAATAATATGCAGTTGATGTTGTTAATGTCGAAAGGAACTGTTGGACTTTACTGTACTGTAACATCGTTTTAAATGTTGAACTGAGTTATGGAAATAGATAGTTTATTTATTCCTATAACCAGCTCTTGTATTAGCGTAAGTAGAAGGGATCTATTCATGTAGGTATATTTTGTTGTATTATAAAAACAAAAAAACGATACATTTTTCATAGTTGTCCCAGATCATGATGGTCCTTGGGTTTTAGCCAAATAACTTTGTCTCCAGTAATCGCAAAGCAACTTCCGAAATCAATGGGCTTGTTCACTGCCATTTGCTCTCACCAGGATCGCTAGCATCGGATTAGCTTGGGCAGCTTCGTTGGGCCGAGATAAGTAACATTTTTCTTAGTAACCAAAATGTCCGTGGGATGGCGCCAGCGGTTGGGTAACATCTTTGGTAGTAACTAAAATGATTTTTAAAGAGTTTAAATGACCAATTTATGTATTGATAGTCTTTGGTAGTCTGTTGTAATCTCAAATACATTTAAAAATGTAAATTACAGTGTCCTACGTGCATAATATATCTTTGTAAAACGAAATGTCATCATTGACCCAACATAAATTCCATATTTTCAAATTTTCGTCATCTTGCCGCGTTCTAATCTCTGCCCAGTAAATAGTTTTCACATGAAAACAAGATACGACTTCAGGCTACATCTTTGTACTATGTACATTTTAGTTTTTTTTTGTTTTTTCTGTTAATTTTTGGGTCATTTTTAATAATGTAAACACTCTGTGCCGTAATTATTTGTACCGGAAATCAAAGCCGGAAATGACGTCATTTTGTTACCCATCTCGGCCTAAAGTCGGATTAAAGCAGGTGCCATAGTGGCGCCATCTATGCTGAGCTTTGCGTGAACAAGCCCATTGTAGAAACTGTTCATTAATATAGAAGTGGTCTTCCAAGTAGGTAACTTCATTTTTCATTCCATGTAACAGCTATACTTTGGGTTAATTTTTCTTCGATCAGCTCCATTCTGATCGAAAAATCAAATTGAAATCTGATCTTAAAATCAAATTTTATTGGCAGAATTGGCATGACCTTCCAGCCTCTATTATGTAGAAGCGCCTAAGAAACAGTATCAGTTTAGTTATATACCAACTATTGTTACATAGTCATCTATTTAGTATTATGTTTTGGATTAATTATAATGATGTGGTATTACATCAACAATATAAAGTAAGCATTGTTAACACGTCAGCAGAGTGGTCGAAGAACATTGATTAATCGTACATGAGGAGACCACCCCAATCATCCGCGGCGGCTGCACAGTTTCTTGCAGCAATCGGGTTGGCGGGCCCCCTGGCAGTGGGAACATCTGAAACAACATCCGCATCCAACTTAAGGATGCTGCAAGTTTGCCGCTTGTTGCAGGCACATTTCTGGATATGATTGGAGACAAAATGGGTTGACGAAATGATTTGAAATTTTAATCATGATTTGATACAAGACAAACTTATCGTTATAACTAAGTACATTTTTAATGTTTTGTTTTGTTAATAATTAGAAATAATTTGTTGAATTTTGGTGGAAAATTTTATATTTTCTTGTCTCAATGGGTGCCGTATGAAATTTAATTTTAAAAGTGTGCCAAGTGATTAAGTTTGTCTTTTATCTAATCATGATTAAATTTGAGATCAATTGGTTAACGGGCTTGGTCTCCAATCGTATCGGCAATTTCATAGTTTTGAGCTGTTTTGTTGAATAACCGGAGCCTTATTAAAAAGGCAAGGAGCAAAAATTAAAAAAGTGCTACTAATATACAATCAGACTGATCATGTGAACATCCTATCAAATTCACACCCACTTATGAAACAGTTTTTCTCTCTCAATTTTCTAAAACGGCCGTTCTGTAAGTACTCGTCATTTAACAAATGACCCAATGCACCTCTTTTCTGAGCAAGGTAATAATATGTGCTGGCAAAGATACGATTTCTTTGCCTTTACCCACAAGGAACGACCGATCCCAAAAGAATTATGAAGTATATGAAGACATTCCAATGTGAACTGCTGAATTGATAGGCTGTGTTCTTACCCTTCTGTGGAAATGGATGCAGCAGTGTTTCGACCACTTCCTGAGATGTGGCATTTGCGCTTCTCACATCTGTTTGTGAACCAAACTTGCCCTTTGCTGAATGATCGTCGAGTAGATGTGTCATAGCATTTCGGAGGATTTCCTGAAATAATAGGGAATATTATTACATTTTTTTTATGTTTGTATAATAATTTCTTCAAAATAAAAACAAATTGTGCTGAAAAAACACACTATTTTCAAACCCAAAAGCGTAAATTTGCATTCATTCGTAAATATGAATGTTAAAATCAGAGGACACCCAGTGACTAAATAGGCCCTATTCAGCACTGACGTAAGTCCCAAAAGGCCACAACTTAATATTTGTGGTAAAATTTAATATTGATTAAAAATATTAACATCAGAGAATCACATCCGTGAGGGAGGTAGTCAAATACTTAGTATGAGGATATTTTGATTGTCCCCCTCGATTTCTTCCACTTTTGGGTGTTGTGTTTCTTATTTGATAGAGCACTGGACGCTACCAATTAATCTATAATCTATCAATAGAATTCCATTGGTGATGATTTAGTAATTCCCAGAGTTAATTTAGAGGACAGTGCTCTAGATTAATGAAGAACAGTAATTTGTGTCCATTACTGCATGAAAATGTTGGTTTTTGAAAATTTTTGGTGAAAGTTTGTACATAGTTGACTATAATGTCGATGATGTTATTGTATAAATTTTATTACCAGTCATAATGATTGGATGTATTCTAAGAATAGGTAGAAGAAATCTAAGAATTCTAGGAAATAATTTACTGCTACTGGGCCGGCAATGCGGAGGATCTGGGTTCGAATCCCAGAGGAGAAATATATTTTCAATTTGCAGTTGACATATTTTTTAATATTATCCCCCCCCCCCCCCATCTGAGGTAGTTAATCGGAAAAAATCATATTTCTATAGGGTAAAAGTCCTATAAATCGCAATTTGCAGATGTATACAGAATGAGAACTAAGTATTATCTAAATCTCTTACCTGTTGTGCGGACTGGTTCCTCTCTGTATTGACTCTGAGCCATGTGGACAAAAACAACCAATACAATCGCTGCTAGTGCTAGCTTCATGGCGATACAAATGATGTAAGTAGTTGTGTAATGTACTAATCCTCCTCAGAAGGTGTGCGAGTGGACCTCAAGCTGACAGCTTATATAGCATCACGACTTCAGCAAACATGACTGTATGATTCAACGTTTATAGTTACAATGTTCTGGGAGGTGCCAAGGAAGCCGCCAACGGATTCGTTGTTTATTTTGGATCGTAAAGATGTTAGAGTCTCAATATTGTAGACTAGGAAAACGCCCAGTGTAACGCGTTGATGAGCGAGCACATATGAAATATTTTCAACCTATAACGTCCACTCAATTGAAGATAAACTATTATAAAACTCATTTTCATTTCAACTTTCTATATAAACTCTAGCTGGAACAATTGAAAATCAACGTAGTACCATGAATTTGGTGCTTTTTGATAAAATATAGGGTACATTTCAGAACTCTTAAAATGACAATAATTAGTATGTAAATACTTTACTGATTGGGCTGCAAAATGTTAAATATGACATAGGTCAAGAGTCACAACGCAAAATTCCAATCATATCATAATTCCAATCATAATGTACGTATTATATACATTTTAACCGATTTGAGGATTTTTCAAAAATTTTGTAAAATGTGGGAACTTGCAAAATTTCAAATTTATCGGATCAACCAATCAGAAAATCATTATTTTAAAATTGAACTTATCAATGGATTTCCAATTCGGTCTGCAAACCGCTGAGTATATTATGGTCCTTCATGGCATTATTAGAATAATCTTGCATTCTTTCAGAATTTAACAGTTTACAATCTACAAATTGCAATTAATATTTGTAATGCATTAAACTATCAGCCTTAAGAGAGAGGACCTTTTTCAGTTGACGAAACTATCCACGACACTGAAAAGTAATACGCTTTGGCAACAAACCTGTCAAAATATCTTTAGTTTCGTTGTGCTACTGTAATAACTGTTCGTCCAGCATAATCATAAAACATGATTTATAAGAGTTTAAAAATAAATTGATTGTACTATTTCAAGTGATTATATTAAACGTGTGATCCATTTCTTTGATCTCTCTGAATTTCATTTGTCAGAATGAAAATGGTTATTTTAAAGAACCCTTGAGTTACCTTTTTTTTGTTTTTTTTTGTTATTAGTCACACAATATTATACACCTCTATGGTAATTCTGTTGTTTTCATTTTCATAAGGCTACGCCCACCTTCATTGGTCAATTTCTTTCATACAAACAG
This sequence comes from Leuctra nigra, assembly GCA_934045905.1. NCBI lineage: Eukaryota > Metazoa > Arthropoda > Insecta > Plecoptera > Leuctridae > Leuctra > Leuctra nigra. The sequence goes on from OW203765.1 coordinate 12,965,012, forward strand.
AATATTCTTGAAAGTTTTACACAACATACCTTAGTAAAATTAATAAAAAAAGTAAGACCTTATAGTAAGTTATATTATGTTAAACTTTCATGTGTGTTGTTGCCGTATCACAGTGATATCTCCCCGATTGAGCGTTTTCATTGGTCACACTTTATTTATTAAAATATTATTTATTTATTTTTGTCGGAAGAATTCCTTTTCAGTTATAACCAAAGATAATGAAAGCTTATAACCTTGCCGTTTTGACACATTATTATTTGACAAATAAGGATATTATTATTATTCTTACCATCTCCTTTTGTTCACAGAATTATTTTAATATTTACCTGGACACTTTGCTGTTGTATACGCCATTAGGTCATCTCATGAAGATAATATTGAGTCGTCTCTTACTGGATGAAAATTATTAAAATTATACATATTTACCAAGCTCATTGCTAAAACTATTTATGAAGTATCAACTGTTTATTTGAAGAACAGTTCAAACATAGTGACCAAATAATTATTGAGGAATTTCAAATCGAAACTTCAGCAAAGGACAAAAAAATTTATCCAAAATTAAACATTTCCAGACTTGTGCGGCCCAGACTTTTATGTAGATTCGGGGTCTCACCCAGACCCTCTTCCACACAAATATTCACACATACACAGAGACACACATACTGGAAAGAACTAAAAATCTATTTAATTTCAAAAAATACTTATAAATACTAGATTTCTTATTGATCGATAATCGTATGCAAATATTATAGCGCCGGCACTATTGCTTTTAAAATGTTGATTTTAATTTTTTAAAGACTTTTAATAAATAAAACTTTGAATTGAAATTAACTCTCGGACATGTTTTAGAAGAACAATAAAATAGTGCTATTGACACGCAAAAGAGAATAGATTTCATTGCGTTATTCCAGTTTGATTGGTTTTCAATTAGGCTATTGGATAGGCACTGGTCTGGCTATGCCAGACCAGATGATTGTTTTTTTTTGACTGGGGCTTAACGTCGCACTGTTCTGCAGCGAGGCTAATGGCGACGGATGAATGATTATGAGGATGATTGGGAGATGATGGTGAAGAGTAGGTAAGGATGGAAGGTGGGAAGAAGGCGGTCGTGGCCTGTCGACTGAGGGAATACCACGAAAAACCCCAGTCAGGAAGGACGGCCGCGGGAATCGAACCCGGGCCTCTGGAATACAAGTTCAGAGCGTTACCACTCAGCCAACCTGTTCCAAACCAACCTGCACATTTTGAAATGTGATTGTAAAGACTTTTAATAAATAAAATTTTGAACTGAAATAAACTTACGTACAGGTTTTAGAAGAACAATAAAATAGTGCTATTGACACGCAAAAGAGAATATATTTCATTGCGTTATTCAAGTTTTATTGATTTTCAATTAGGCTATTGGATAGGCACTGGTCTGGCTATATGCCAGACCAGATGATGGTATTGTTTCGCAACGCAAAAGAACATGTACTCATGTTGATACCGGTAATTGTTGAGTGCACTCTTTTTGTGCATACAAGAATCATACACGTCGTAGATACTGGCCCGGTACTGTTGAACGTGCGTGCAAGTAAAATGCGGTGTTGTACGCGGGTACTGGCCCAGCCCAGCAAGTAATACTTCGGTATTCTCTCTGAAGGTGCAGCTGATTTGCATAGACGGGCCGAAATCTATTTTGTATCAACAGATCACTTTCCTTGCACTTGATTTTGGCAATTATAAGACACAATTCTGTACAAGGCGTACAGTGTTGTTTGCTCGGTTATTTTAGCTTCAACAATACCTTGTGGCTGGATTGACTTGCCATGTATTATCATACAACAACAAGTTTTTGTAAATCATACTCAAATCATCTGTATTGTTAAAGCAACGATATTTTTATTGACTTATTTACAATACCTATTCTGTATATTTGTATAGGTAAGCTGGCTTTTTCTTGTATTTACGATCTACGCAAAGAAGAATGTAGCTAACCTTGCCGCTTTGGCACATTACTATTTAGCAATTGTTACCAACGCATTTTGTACACAGAGCTCGATTCATATTCAATCTAGCACTTAACTGTTGGAAGTTAAATATTATTGTTATTACATTACCATGTGACACACGTATAAATTTGATAAATTAAATAAATTGCCAAAAATTCAAGCCCAAAATTGATAGAAAAGGAATGGCAAAGTAAATTTAAAGATTCAAGAATTTCCCGAATTTTGAATGTGGGATTTTTGTGTATTCTTGGCCAAACGCTCCGTCGCTCGTCCATCGCTCACACGGAGCGTTTTCATGACCGACAAAATGCTGACCACATTAGGAGCAAAGTTATGACAGTAAGCGATGCAAATGTAGATAAAGGTTTAATACCTGTAACCTCTGGCTTGCTTTTTCGATATTCATAACCGTTTGCCAAATATGGCAATTTATATTTTGTATTTTGCACTAAAACCGATCCAAACCGGCATGCGGGGAAACTAGTATGACCGGCCTTAATAGAAACATTTAAGAAAATCGCAGTGAGTCTTTTTTGTTGAAAGTGGGGGAATATTCTTGCCGATTCCGATGAGCTTGAGATTACTTTCCATTAGCCATGTGCATGTAAATGTTGATAATAGATCATGTCCAAGTCAACTGGATCAACTCATCACGTATATCTAAATTGCCGATGACTTTGATATTACTGCACTTCCTTGATCCGATGGATTACTGAATTGAAAACAACATTGACTCCAACAACAACCAACATGAGCCACTGGATTATGAAGATCAATCTGTTATCTCTGATAATCCCTGCATGAGTGTTGTATTGAATGTCATGCAGCTGGGACGTGACTCAACGAGCAGATATAAACAGCAGTAAGTCGCAAGATATTGAGTAATACTTGTGAAGACCTGTACAACGCAAGGTAGGAATATCAATGTATTTTACATCATTTAGCTGTTCAGAGCATTTTGGGTCGTTATCGAATGATTCTATTTCTTATCATTGCATTCTTGTATATTGTGACTACATAAATTCATATACCTACAGTGAAACAGTTATAAGAAGATACAACTAGGAAAACGCTCTGTGTAACGCGTTGATGAGCGAGCACCCAAACGCGCAACATATCCAACCGGAATATCGTAACGCACGGAAAATATACATCCATAGTGAATTCAAAATACGATCCACTCAATCAAAATAAAATTACCTGGACTTCATTAAATCTGAGAATAGCCATCTATACACTCTAATCCATAAAGAAAATCAGATCTAAGTTGCACTGGAAATTTAATGTCAATAAACTCTCTTCAGACATTCTATTAAAATGTCAATAAGTTTAATTTTTTTTAATTCGGTTTTTTGAGCGAGCGTAGCGAGCGTCACCACGGTACTCTTATGGCACTTTCTCTGTGTGTTTTTTTTTTTTTTTTTTTTGTGGTCACAGCCCAGGTCAAACCGCTCAAGCAATCGATCTGAAATTTTGTACACATACTAACGTAATCTATGCGGTCCCTGGGATCGTTTTTGAATGGGCTCCCGTGATTGGTTCAAATTTAAAAAAAATTATCTTTCGATTGGGTGCTTCGATCAATTTGAAATTTAGCAAAAACATTGCAACCAACATTGTACCCAATCATAAAAAGTTTCAGCCAAATCCTCCTATTGGTTCAAATTTAAAACCATTTTTCATGTGATTTTTGACATTTAAACTAGAACAGATTGACCGATCAACTTGAAACTTCGCGTGGTCATTGGTACCAACATTTTAGATATTTTTGCCAATTTTCAGTCTAATCTGTCGTTATTTTCAAAAGTTTTGTCATTTTAAGGTCATTTTATTCCATAATCTTGAAAAATGTATACTAAATTGTCATCCCTGCCTTCTTTAAGCTTCTGTTCCAAGGCAAGGCCTGTAGAGCAGCCAAGCTATCCACAATGTACAGTAAAATCATGAACTAATAAATGAAAGCATTTTTGAGCTAGCGCATAAAATCGGATGCAGTACGAAGGCCAAATCCTCTAATTGGTTTAAGTTTAAATAATGTCTTCTGATTGGTCGACAATAAAAATGTTCACATTAAGTTCAAATTTTGCATGGTGATCAAGACCAACTTAATATTAAATTTTACATATTGTAAGCTCAATCAGTCAAGTATTAATTGTAATTTTACGAGTTTAGTATGGGATGTCACAAGAGATTTCTGGAGAAGGTATGTAGGTAAGACTTCACGACACAATGGATCTGTTATTCATCCAGAGTATTATGGAGATTGAAAAATTGCAGAGAAAATCGTCTTGTGCCGTGTCGTGCATCGTTACTATGGGGATGTTGCATGTTCTGTGCTCGCTCATCAACGCGTTACACTGAGCGTTTTCCTAGTAAAATGTATATCAATACCGGGTGGCCCCAAAAAATGGTCCAACGGGCGAGACACCACTGTGACGAAACTACTGCACATATCGGGCTGAAAAATTAATTACACTAATTATACAAAACATACAAAGGTCTAATATGTTAAAGTTGTGACACCATAACTTTTATAGGAAAAAAGTTACAGCTGTTCGAATTTCGTTGTCGAAAAATCGATTATACGGAGCTCAAAAATCACGCGTCCAGAAAATGTCCAATGGCCGGGACGCTGTTTACTCGAAACTGCTGACGATATTATCAAGCTGAAAATTACATGTGTTATTCAAAATATATTACTATCGATTGTGTAAAAATTTCAATTCATTTGAATCAAGGTAACAAAAGTTATGTTATCTAGACGTTGCGCTTAAAAAGCAGAATACACAAGAGATAATTTATCAAGTTTTATTTCACGTGTTAATTTTAGAAGTAAAATTATCTACCGTATTTTCTGTTTTTAAGCTCAACTTCAAGATACCATAACTTTCGTTCCACTGATTCAAATTTATTGAAATTTGTATAAAATAGATAGTCATAATGTTATGAATAATATTTGAAATATTTAGCCTTATACCATAAGTAGTAATGAAAATAAAGGTGTCCATGCCATTGGACGTTTTCTGAATGCTCTTTGCGCTCCGAATAATCAATTTTTCAACAACCAAATTCGAACAGATGTAACTTTTTTCCTGCAAAAGAAATGTTTTTGAAACTTTAATACATTAAACATTGGTATGTTTTTTATAACATGTGAAATTTTTGGACTAATAGTTGCAGTAGTTTCTTCACAGCGGCGTCTCGCCCATTGGACGTTTTTTTGGGTCCACCCGGTATATCGCTAAGCGAAGTCATGATTGAGCGAGCGTAGCGAGCGTCACCACGGTACTCTTACGGCACTTTCTCTGTGTGTTTTTTTTTTTTTTTTTTTTGTGTTCACTGCCCAGGTCAAACGGCACAACCAATCGATCTGAAATTTTGCACATATACTAACGAAATCTATGCGGTCCCTGGGATCGTTTTTGAACGGGCTCATGTGATTGGTTCAAATTTAAAAAAAATATATCTTTTGATTGGTAGTTCCGATCAATTTGAAATTTTGACAAGTCATTACTACCAACATTGTACCCAATCTTACAAAGTTTCAGCCAAATCCTCCCATTGTTTAAAATTTAAATAAATCTTTTATGTCATTTTTTAAATTTAAACTAGAACCGTATGACTGATAAACTTAAAACTTTGCATGGTCATTGGGACTAACATTATCTGCATTTTTGACAATTTTCAGACTAATCTATGTTTAAATCCAAAAGTTATTGACGTTTTACGGACATTTTGCGTGTTGGCTGTCAAATTTCTCGAAAATGTTGATCACGGCTACTTCGACTCTTTATAGTTCAAAGGTAGTTAGAGTAGAAACTTTCAAACGTATGAAACTGATATGACCATTCAACAGATCATCTAATATTGTGTAAGTACACACACTTTTATCATATGAGTGGTCCCAGGTCTATTTTTTTAAGAGATCCAGTGATTTTTTTAATATTAACGAGGAACAGTTCAATCAGAAAGGTTCAAAAGGTTCAAGCTTTGCATGGTTATTGGGACTAATGTTTTAGGACAATTTTGAGATTTTTATACTTGAGTCTGACGAAATTCAAGAATTATTGGCTTTTAATGATATTTTCGATAGACATAATTTCGGTTCGAGGTGTTGTGCCTGTCCGTGCTCGCTCATCAACGCGTTACACAAAGCGTTTTCCTAGTATTTTGAAAAATACAAATCACATGTTATAGTAGCCCCGCTAAACCTCTGGCTGGCAATTGCCTGCGGAGCTACACACTTGTTATAAAACTAACAATTTATAATAAACACTACACATAAGAATAAACACAGAATTGATACAAATACCAAACATCCTAAATTTTACAATTCAAGGAATTTATTTATTTAAAAAGTGTTTGGTCATTTTTGGTGTTGGTCAAGTGCAAAGTCATTTTCTAATGATATTTTTTACTTCTGATATTTTCTCTAAATGTCTTAATTTATGAGTATATACATTCTCTACCGATTAGGCTGAAAACTTGTAAAATAATAGAAAATGGTCGACTTAATGTCCATGCAAAATTTGAACCTAATCGGAGAATTTTGATTTTCGACCACTCGTGAGATATTTTCATTTTTGAACCAAACAAAGGGCAGCTCTCAAAAACTATACACGATTAAGTTAGAGTAATATTAGTATGTGTGCAAAATTTCAGCTAGATCGGAAGAAAATTGTGGCCTGTGCCGTCGGTCCAAACACACACAAAAAAAGAGAAAGTGTCCATAAGTGCAGAATGGAGACGCTCGCTGCGCTCGCTCAAATAGTGAATTGTTACAATACCTATCAACTTTCAAAGTAAATTATACAATTGTTGAGCGAGCGAAGCGAGCGTCTCCTTTTGGCTCATTTGGCACGGACCTCTGTTTTTTTTCTGCAAGGTGAGGCTATACAGGTCACAGTTTTTCTTCGATCGAGCTGAAATTTTGCACACATGTAGATACAACCTTTTCTGTTTGCAGGCCCTAATTTTTTTTAAATCCATTCATTGGTTAAAATTTAAATAAACATCTCCTGATAGGTTGAAAAATGAAAATGGTCTTCTATACATGTGATTAAACTCATATGTTGCATGATCATTAAGACCAACGATGTCTCTTATTTTACAAATGTTCAGCCCAATCAGTTAAGAACGTATGAATTTATTGAGATTTTTAATAGCTGTCAGATATGAAGTATCGAAATGAATGTTTTCCAGTGCCAATTGAATTAAACCTGATTGCTATATGTACCAAGGTGCTTAGATGCTATTTTCAAGTTTCGATGAAATTCGTTGATTTAGTGGCTCATATTTCAATTCAATATGGATGGATATGTTTACTGTGCGTAGTGTACGCATTTCCGGTTCGAGAATTTGCACGTACCCGTGCTCGCTCATCAACGCGTTACACTGAGCGTTTTCCTAGTTATAAATAGTATACATTTAAACAAAGATTATCAAAGAAAGGAAGACACACTTTTATCTGAACATGACTTTTGAGTAGAAACATAATCTTGTCTTCTAGAATGTTCCTGCGCATGCTGGGCGTGTTGAGTGTCCTGGCTGTTGCCATGGCAACCGATGACGTCACTCCACGGGCAGTGTATCCTGGTATAGGGGAATACTTCTACATCGGCGTGGCCTTTAACTGGACAGAAGCTCTGCTGGTCAGTATGTAGTTTACAGTTCAACATCCTCAGACTCTACCCCTTTCTCTCATCTCACTTTTTATCAGGAATATGCCGCCAGTTACCATCTTTCTTTATTGAGGTTTTTTAGTTTAAGTTCTAAATTTCATCGACTTTAGCTTTATAAGCTAAATAATTTTAATTATTCTTTATTGAAGAATGACTTGGTTGCAGCCAAGAAAGAGAGACAGATACGGGATTAGAGTTATAGCTCATAAACTGCTTGAATCTTCTTACAAAAGAATCCAATATGTTGAAATAACCGCAAATGGTATACAATAAAGAATCTAAATATCTATCTGAACCAATTCTAGTTAACACAGGAGTACCATAAGGATCGATTCTGGGTCCACTCCTCTTTATAATATGTATCAATGATTTGCCAAATACAAGAAAATGCCGAATTTTTTGCGGACATTTGAAAACGTCATAGCAGGGAGGGGGGTGATTTGCCAGCTTGGGTCTGAGCGGTTTTTTAATTGTTTATATGTTAGCTACAAGTGTGCAAAAGGGCAATAGAGTTTCACTATTTGAAATGTTTTGCCATTATATAGAGCTAATCCACCTCACTATAAAGGGAAATAGAGTACAAGAGTGCCAGTTCCACTACCCATATCCGAAATATTTTGGTTGTATCTCTTATGGAAAATAACATGGGGACTTACTTTGATTGCTGGTTATCATTTATAAACGAAACAGAGTTAAGAAAATCCCAATACACCACCATTAACTTCAGTCTTTCTTTTATTGGGCGAGCGAAGCGAGCGTCTCCTTTTGGCTCATTTGGCACGGACCTCTGTTTTTTTTTTTTTTTTTTTTTGTTACTGACGATATACAGGTCAGAGTTTTTCTTCGTTCGAGCTGAAATTTTGCACACGTGTTTGGACATTCTCTGGGCGTTGCAGAACCTAATTTTTTTGAAATCTACTGATTGGTTAAAATTTAAATAAACATCTCCTGATAGGTTGAAAAGTGAAAATGGTCTTCGACAAATCTGATCAAGCTCATATTTTGGCTGTACATGTCTAGAGTTTTTCCTCGATCGAGCTGAAATTTTGCACACATGTAGAGACAAACTTTTCTGTTTGCAGACCCCAAATTTTTTTGAAATTTATTAATTGGCTAAAATTTCAATAAACATCTCCTGATGGTAGGTTGAAAAATGAAACTGGTCTTCGATAAATCTGATCAAAATCATATTTTGGCTATACAGCTCAGAGTTTTTCTTTGATCAAGCTGAAATTTTGCACACATGTAAAACCAACCTTCTCTGTTTGCACACCATAATTTTTTTTGAAATCCATTCATTGGTTAAAATTTAAATAAATATCTCCTGATAGGCTGAAAAATGAAAACGGTCTTCGATAATTCTGATCAAACTCATATTTTGCATGATCATTAAGACCAATATTGTCTCTTATTTTACAAAATTTCATCCCAATCAGTTAAGAACGTATGAACTTATTGAAATTTTTAATATCTGTCAGTAAAGAAGTATCGAAATGAATGTTTTCCAGTGCCAATTGAATTGATTCTGATTTGCTTTATGAACCAGGTGCTTAGATGCTATTTTAAAGTTTCGATGAAAAGCATATACCTACTTTTAAGTTGATATCATAATCAGTGCTCGAAGTGGGCCGGTATGGGACGGTATGGTAAACCGGTTCTTCTTTACACATTTGATTTCATATTGTTACTTCTCAGAAAAACGGAATGCTTAAAATCAGATATTCTTGGACATTAATGTAATTTTAGATTCTAATTTACTCGTATTTCATGGTTATCTTTTGACTGCATATTTCAAGCATAACTATGAACTATGAACATCCACTACAAGATAAAGTAAAATTCATTATTTAATTTAGTTGTTTCATCAAGGTAAAAGACTAATCTAACTAATGACATGACAATGGTTGTCAGTGTAATTCTGGAATCTGGACCCTCATCTAATATCGTACCCCCCCCCCCTCCCCCCCCTCACGTGGTATTCTTATGTTACCATACCGCCACTATTTAATTCCTACTTCGAGCACTGATCATAATCAATTCAATATGGTTGTATATGTTTTCTGTGCGTTGTGTACGCATTTCCGGTTCGAGAATTTGCACGTACCCGTGCTCGCTCATCAACGCGTTACACTGAGCGTTTTCCTAGTTATGTTATGTCAACGCATGAACATGAAAAATAGTAACACTTCAAAAGAGAGCAATAAGAACAATTTTAGGCCGTTAAAGTAAAAAAAATTCCTTCATCATGCCATACTGCAAACCCCAATTTATAAAACATAAAATTCAAACAGTACACAGCACATATAAGTGCACACTCAACACTAAAAAGAACATTCAACAACACGCACTCAACGAAGACATACACTCAAACGACACAAAAACAAACGCACACGTATACGCACTTCAAATTATAGAACAAAACAAACACCAAAAACACAAGTTATTAAAATGTAAACTTTAACAATAAACTACCTAAAAATTAAAATTAAAAATGGCATATAACTTCTCACTCTGCTCGCACTTCGAGATCTAAAAAGATGGCTGGACGATTCCATTTGAAACGTCGTCAACGCAAGGGCCCACTGGGCCCGCATTCCATCAAAAAGAACAAGGACCTATTATCGCAGAAACGCATAATTGAGCGAGCGAAGCGAGCGTCTCCTTTTGGCTCTTTTGGCACGGACTTCTGTTTTTTTTTTTGTTTTTGTTTGTTTTTGTTTTTGTCTGTTAATAGACGATACACAGGTCGCACCGTTTCACCTATCGATCTGAAATTTTGCACACATGTAAAACCAACCTTCTCTGTTTGCAGGCCCCAATTTTTTTTTAAATCCATTCATTGGTTAAAATTTAAATAATTATCTCCCGATAGGCTGAAAAATTAAAACGGTCTTCGATAATTCTGATCAAACTCATATTTTGGCTATACAGGTCAGAGTTTTTCTTTGATCGAGCTGAAATTTTGCACACATGTAAAGCCAGCCTTCTCTGTTTGAAGACCATAATATTTTTGAAATCCATTTATTGGTTAAAATTTAAATAAATATCTCCTGATAGGCTGAAAAATGAAAACGGTCTTCGATAATTCAGATCAAACTCATATTTTGCATGATTATTTAGACCAATATTGTCTCTTATTTTACAAAATTTCATCCCAATAAGTTAAGAACGTATGAACTTATTAACATTTTTCATATCTGTCAGTAATGAAGTATCACAATGAATGTTTTCCAGTGCCAGTTGAATTGCATCTGATTTGCTATATTTACCAGGATGCTTAGATGTTATTTTCAAGTTTCAATGAAAAGCATAATATGTTGTGTTGATTGAGTGATTATATTTTAATTCAATATGGATGTAGATGTTTTTTGTTCTTGTGTACGCATTTCCGGTTCGAGAATTTGCACGTCCCCGTGCTCGCTCACCAACGCGTTACACTGAGCGTTTTCCTAGTATAATCAAGAACGGCTCACAGAATTTCAAACCCTACTTGTACTTGTATAATTGAAATAAACTTACTTATACTTACTCAAGTGCTTCTTTGAACTTCCATTATCCGCATTCTTTTCTTGCTATGATAGGTATGCTACGACCTCTTCGAGGTTCCTTTATAACTGAACATAACGTGAAGGTTAATAATTATTGTATACATATATTGGTACATACTTTACTTTTCAAAGTGGTAAACTAAGACGCCAGTATCTAATCTTATACCATTTGTGCTTTTGGTATTTTACTTCTTCCGGTCATTTGGTTTCTCAATCATCAAATTTTGTAAGACTTATTGAAAACAATTGTCTTTCTTTAGACGTGTCAAGCTAGCAACGCTCATCTGACAATCATCGACTCAGCCGCCGAGGCCGATGCCATCAGAGACATGATGACCAACAATGGAGCCTCCTTCATCCATCTTGGTTTCAGCGACCAATGGGAAGAGGGCAAATACAACGATATATTCGGTAAGAAGCAACTAATGAGTCTAAAAACTATAAGACAAAGTACTGTTTCAAGGACACTGAGGCTTTAAATATCTGTATGTTGGCCGATAATTTGACGTCATCCAAAATTTCTCGTATATAAAAACACCCAACCACCGTCGGTTATGATTAAAAAATCTTCCCCCGCATTCTCAGGAAACGCTATCTCTGGTGGCTGCGACGCTGGCGAACAATGGGCTCCTGGATCTCCTAAAAGCGGCTCGGAGTTCAACTGTGGAAGATTCAGTGACGCTGGATTCACAGACACCAGATGTGGAGATAAGCAAGTGTTCATCTGCATTCTGTTCTGTAGGAAGCGCTATCTCTAGTGGATGCAACATTGGCGACCAATGGGCTCCAGGATCTCCTAAAGGCGGGTCGGAGTTCAACTGTGGAGGATTCAGTGACGCTGGATTCACAGACACCAGATGTGGAGATAAGCAAGTGTTCATCTGCATTCTGTTCTGTAGGAAGCGCTATCTCTAGTGGATGCAACATTGGCGACCAATGGGCTCCAGGATCTCCTAAAGGCGGGTCGGAGTTCAACTGTGGAGGATTCAGTGACGCTGGATTCACAGACACCAGATGTGGAGATAAGCAAGTGTTCATCTGCATTCTGTTCTGTAGGAAGCGCTATCTCTAGTGGATGCAACATTGGCGACCAATGGGCTCCAGGATCTCCTAAAGGCGGGTCGGAGTTCAACTGTGGAGGATTCAGTGACGCTGGATTCACAGACACCAGTTGTGGAGACAAGCAAGTGTTTATCTGCATTCTGTTCTGTAGGAACTGCTATCTCTGGTGTCTGCGACGCTGGCGAACAATGGGCTCCTGGATCTCCTAAAGGCGGGTCGGAGTTCAACTGTGGAGGATTCAGTGACGCTGGATTCACAGACACCAGATGTGGAGACAAGCAAGTGTTCATCTGTGAGTTGGGAACTCCCGACCAAGGAGGACCGACACTGTGAGTGAATTCTTTACTCAATTTACAGACGGTGGTGATAATATAACAATACAAATAAAGATGTCCCTTAAAGTGACCCACAGTATACGTATGCTATATAAATTTGTCTTTCTCGTTTTTTTGAGCGAGCGTAGCAAGTACTCTTACGGCACTTTCTCTGTTTTTTTTTTAATGGCCGCTGCCCAGGTCAAACCGCACAACCAATCGATCTGAAATGTTGCACGCATACTAACGTCACCTATGCGCTGGGATGGTTTTTTAACGGGATCCTGTAATTTCCCAAATTTAAAAAAAAATCTTTCGAGGCAGTTCACAGTGCAGCGGCTGTGTTCCAATATAAGCGAATATATTCATGAGCAACTTACCGATTTTGAAGATAGGGTCAGAAGACCCTATTGCTAACGCAGCTTATATTGGAACACAGCCGCTGCACTGTGAACTGCCTCGATAGCTCAGCTGGTAGAGCACCTGACTGGATATTGGAAGGTCGTGGGTTCGAGTCCCACTCGAGGAAAATCTTTTCACATTGCATTGGTATTTATTAACATTCACCTAACTGAGGGAATTTCAAATTGACCGGTTTGTCCGGTCAATTTGAAATTTTGACAAGTCATAACGACCAACATTGTTCCCAATCAAACAAAGTTTCAGCCAAATCCTGCCCTTGGTTAAAATTTAAACCCATATTTCCTGTGTTTTTTGAAATTTAAACTAGAACTGATTGACCGATCAACTTAAAACTTAGCATGACCATTGGTACCAACATTTGAGGTAATTGTGCCAATTTTCAGACTAATCTGCCGCTATTTACACAAGTTTTTGTCATTTTAAGGGCATTTTATTCCATAATCTTGAAAAATATTACTAAATTTGCATCCCTGCTTCCTTTAAGCTTCTGCTCCATGAGGCCTATAGAGCAGCCAAGCAGTCCACAATTTACAGTAAAATGAAAGCATTTTTGAGCTAGCGCATATCAAATCGGATGCAGTACGAAGGTTAATAATAATATCTTCTGATTGGTCGTCAATCAATGTTCCGATTTAGTTCAAATTTTGCATGGTGATCATGACCAACATTATCTAAAAATTTACACATTGTACCAATAGGGCACTGGCCAAAATATATTCTCCCGCTTGCATGGCGCTAGCATCGAGACAGGTCAAAACCAAGGACCATCGAAACTACAACGCGCGAAACATTTTTGACATGCATAAGAAGATGTACTTACTGTTTAGATATATCAATTTTTTACTCTAGTATTTTAACATGTTTAAAAATAAGAAGATATTGCAACTTCTAAATGTGATAACGTGACGACACCCCCTCAGTTGTTTCAATGTTTCCATTTGCCGTGAGCTCTTCAAGAGAGCCTTGGAAACAAAACAAAATACTGGCAGCTGTCATTGCACGATCAAAATATCTAGTGGAGCGGTCGCTCCACACAGCCAAGTCGTACCGTACACTCACAGTATCTCAACATACCGTAAATGCCTATATAAACTGAGGAGCAGACCAACTACTTTTACTGTAAGCAACAACATGGCATTTTCGGCCTACTGGATCTCAAAATTGGTAAATCTCACATTGTTGCGAAATATCTTAATTTCGAGCTATGGCCCACCCCACTACATATACCAAATTTGGGAACAATAGGTTATGCCATTTGCGCGCTAGAGGACCGAGAAAACAGTGAAATTACATCACTTTCTGATTCTGAAGATGATGAAGATGATGATGATGATGATGATGATGATGATGATATCAGGAAACGTTGCAATCACCGCCACAGCCTAAACGGCTGAACCGATCAACCTGAAATTATTACCACATATGCACTTTTGGCGTCTGATGATACCTTGCCTCTTGTGAGTTTTTGTGCCGCCATTTTTAAACCAGAAGTGACGTCATATATGAAAAACGGCTGGACCGATTAGGACGAAATTAGCGTTATTCGATTTAGATGGTCATCTATATGAAGTATGTTACTTAAAAATATAATTTTCTTATATTCTAAACCGGAAGTGGCGTCATAAATTTGCAATATTTAGCTTATTTCATCAAATTATACTTTAAATACACATATCATTATCTTACATTGTAACAAAGACAATACAAAATTATAATTTCAATACACAGTGTTCTCGGCCGCCATTCCTGAAACCGGAAGTGACGTCATACATCGAAAACGCCTGTACCGATTGCCACTGAACTAGCTCATGTATATTCATTCTGCAATCTATTTGAAAAATCAATTGGGATAAATGAATATACAAATTAACGGTACCGGAAATGGCGGCAGGAACCACTAAATGAAACCGGAAGTGACGTCATATATTGAAAACGGCATGAACGATTTGACGGAAATTAGCGCTATTGAATTCAGAAGGTCATTCATGAAGTATCAACTAGATAAAACTAAATTGTTTTCTTATTACCTATACCGGAAATGACGTCATAAAAATGCTAAATGACGTCATTAATATTCTAAAGGACACTAAATTCACCACTTTATACTTTTAAATAGATATTTATTAAACATACATTGTAAATAATTATAAATTCAAGGTTGCACTGCTCTCGGCCGCCATTTTCTAAAACCGGAAGTGACGTCATATAACGAAAACGGCTGTACCGATTGCAACTAAATTTTGGAATTGTGTAGGACTTATAATTATGAATTCAATCTGACATTAATTTCGGCCGCAATTGTTAAAACCGGAAGTGACGTCATATATCGAAAACGGATGTACCGATTGCAACCAAATTTTAGAATTATGTCGGACTAATATAATTATGAAATAAAGACGACATTATTTTCGGCCGCCATTGTCAAAACCGGAAGTGACGTCATATATCGAAAACGGCTGTACCAATTGCAACCAAATTTTGGAAATGTGTAGGACTAATAATTATGAATTAAAGACGACATTATTTTCGGCCGCTATTGTTAAAACCGAAGTGACGTCATTATCGAAAGCGGCTGTACCGATTGCAACCAAATTTTGGAAATAGTATGACTAATAATTATGAATTCAAGACGACATTAATTTCGGCCGCCATTTTAAAACCGGAAGGGACGTTATAATATATCGAAAATGGCTGGACCAATTGTAATTTCTTAGTACCTATCCTAATCGGTTGAGGCGTATTTTTTTAAAGAAAGTAGTCCTTGCTCGGACATGTGCTACAAGCTGTATGAATAAACTAACAAAAGAAGTGATATCCCAGAAAAAAACACTCCGTGTAAAAAAGGCAGCCAAGTCAATTTACTTAAAAAAAAATCAACACCGAAAAGGAGTGATATCAAAAAAGGAGCCAAGTCAATGACATTTCCAAATATTTAATCGTATCTTTGAAATAAAAGTATAAACACCGAGAAATACTTTACAAAAGGACTTGGCGCATCGTTTTTTTAAAGACATTTTTCTATTCATAAGCATATGCCATTTATATACAACCGTAATTTAGAATTTTTAGAATAATAGGGACACAACTTTCAATAACATATTATACCTACATACCTACTGTAAAATATTTTCTATTTGAATATGTACGCGAAGAAACTTGTTGCCTATATTTGTAATAAATATACAATAGTTATCTTCATATTATTGTTTCGTGGTCAACATAATTAAGTCTCATGCGTTATACCTTTTCACAATGAAATACATTTCTATTAATCCACATTTTATAACAATACATTTCACAAAGTACACAGTGAAGTCACATTGAACAACTATTAAAACCATAATAATATATACCATATAATGGTATAATATATACCATAATAATATACTTCCATAATATAATAGTGTTCTATAAATAGTTAGTAATTATTTGACAACTTTTTATGATTTCCCTCAGTCATGATCAAATTATGAAAAGATATCCTTCTAATATCACCATATTAACAGTGCTAAGAATATATATGAGCCCACTTCCTTGTTATTTAATTCTACCTCCCTTATTATTACTTCTATTACAGCATGACATCTTTCTTCTATCGCCATTACAAAATTATAAAATAGCCATTACCAAAAGTAGCTTCATTTATTTCATTTCATTTTTCATTTATTTTTTATATTCACACATCATACATAGTCATACAATAAAAATCATGGCACCTCCATAAGCCAAGGCCTGTGCGGAGGTACATGCGGAAAATTAGAACAATGTAATGTAAATACAAATAGAAAACATATAGGTATAAGATACAAAGTCCTGATGTAAAACAATTAATTACAATGAGCATAAAGATGTAGACAACCCTACATTAGTCATGATATTATATTGAAAACAATTGTGATCAGTATAGTTGTATTTTTAATTATATAACTGAAAAAAATGCTAATTATACAAATGGTAAACTACATCACATAAATTATACTTTTTAAAGATGAGACAGGCGTATTGAATATCCAAACTTTTAACTTAGATTTAAAGATTTTATAAGAAGCTGACGACGACACCAAAGTGTTTCTAATATCAATAGGCAGAGAATTATATAACTTAGGACCAATGAAAGCCCCATTTCTTTGGGCAAAACTGGAGTTGACTCTTTGAATAATTAATTTTTCATTGGTCTTATATCTTGTGGAAATTTTAGTTGTAGAATCTGTAAGTTCATTAGATGCCTTCCGGTCCTTATATACATGAACATGATTAATTAAACACTTTGCAAATAATTTTATTAACGGTAGAACATTGGTCTCATTGTAAAACTGAATAGTATTAAATCGTCTATCTTTCTTATACATAATTTTTAAGACTGTATTCTGAATAGTGCATATTGCCTTTACATGCGATCTACAGGCGCCACCCCAGCTGGTAATTCCATATTGTATAACGGATTGAACCAGTGCGAAATAAACCATTCGGAGAGTATTTGTGCTCAGGACATTCCTAAGATTATAAAATTTGGGGAGAGTAATTCTTAATTTTCTCACTACACTTGAAATATGATTTTGCCAATTTAAATGCTGGTCAACTATAATACCCAAATACCTAATTGTGCTTGATTTTATTATTTCATGGCATATGCAGTTAGTTCTGTTACAATCGGATAAATGTATTTTCAAGTTAAGAGCGGTTGGCTGAGCGTTACTCCTAGGGGTGAAAGTGATGAACATGGACTTTAGGGCATTAAGAGTTAGTAAATTGTGATCGAGCCAAGATTTAATTTTTACCATCATTTCTTCTGCTACAGCTTGTGTTTGTTCCCATGTTTTTTCAGATATAATTAGAACCGTATCATCAGCAAAAGTGATTAAACTACCTTTCAAATTCATATTACATAATTCGTTTATATAGACTGTGAAAAGCATGGGACCAAGTACAGTTCCTTGCGGAACTCCGTATTTTATAGTTCTAATTTTACTCTCTACGCCATTTATAATTACTGATTGCTGTCTACAAGTTAAGTAACTCTTTAAGAGTTCGAGAGCCATGCCTCGAATTCCATAAAATTCAAGTTTATTTATTAATTTATCGTGGCAGACGGTATCAAAGGCTTTAGCCAAATCAAGGAAAATGGCTAGAGGCTTATTTTTATTGTCCATTTCCCTGCTGATTATTTCTGTAAAATTAAAAACTGCATCCTCGGTACCCATTCCTTCTCTAAACCCGTATTGATTATCTGATAGTATGTTGTTGGATTCCAAGAAATAGTACATTCTGCTTTTAATGCATCTTTCAATAATTTTAGATAAGTTATTCAACACAGAAATTGGTCTAAAACTATCAACAGTAGTACTACCTGCCTTCTTAGGAATAGGAATTATTTTTGCTACTTTAAACTGGCTAGGAAAAACGCCTTTAATGAAGCTAGAATTAATAATATGTTGCAAAGGAACAGCAATGAAACGTTTAATAGTTTTAATAGTATTAATATCTATATTGTCAACCCCTGAAGAGCGACTAGATCCAAGTTCATTTATACTTTTTATAATTTCTTTTAGAGAGACAGGCTCCAAAATTAAAGAATTTAAATTAGAATTTTCAATATTAGTACTTGGGCTTGTATGATTATTAATTTTAATAGCCATTTCTTCACCAATGTCGGTGAAGAAATCCACGAAAGTATTTGCAACAAGTTTTGGATGATCTTTTACTTTAACGAGGCCTTCGCTAGTTACCAATTTATCTATTTCAAACGAAGCTCTCTTCTTATTATTAATTTCATTTATTACGTTCCAAGTCTTCCTAGTGTCCCCCCTTACCTCTTCCATTTTATTGTAATAATATTCATCTTTCGTTATTTTGATAAGATAATTTAGTCTATTCCTATAAAGTTTGTAGTACTGCATAAGAGTTTTATTTCCACTGCCTTTTAACGTCTTCAAACGGATTTTGTCTCTTGTTCTTATAGAAATAATCAAGCCTTGTGTGATCCAGGGCTTTAATTTACGAGTTTTATTAGTTACTTTAAAAGTTTTGACAGTTTTTACTAAGTTTATTTGCGTCTGTAATATATGTACAAACATCTCAGTAGCCCTCTCCGGTTCGTCAATCTCGAGGACATCAGTCCAGTCGATGATTTTAAAATTGTCAACAAGAGCCTGAGAATCAATGGTCACCGAAGATATGGTTCGAGGTTCAATTGAATCATTTTTAATTCTAGAGTTCGCCCAGCCAAAGCAGGTAGCAAAGTGGTCAGTGATTGAAGTAAGGTATACTGCTGCCTTGGGTATGTAATCGCTATTTGATTTCAAGAAAATGTGATCTATACACGTCTTTGTGGTGCAGGTCACTCTGGTAGGAATGTTTATCAAGGACTTGAAACCATGAGCATAAATAGAGTTTAAATACTGATGTTTAAATACTTGATTCATAGATACTGGCTAAAATAAAAAGAGGAATATGTACCTACTTGTTAATAATCTTTCCACTTTAAGGATAGAATGATGTCTTTAAAAAAACGATGCGCCAAGTCCTTTTGTAAAGTATTTCTCGGTGTTTATACTTTTATTTCAAAGATACGATTAAATATTTGGAAATGTCATTGACTTGGCTCCTTTTTTGATATCACTCCTTTTCGGTGTTGATTTTTTTTAAGTAAAGAGACTTGGCTGCCTTTTTTACACGGAGTGTTTTTTTCTGGGATCATTATTACACTACAATATCTAATAATTATCCACTATTTCGATAAATAACCAAATATCAACATCAATTTTGTATTCCTTTTCTCAATTCTTATGAAAATATGGTCTGTGTAGCAAGAAATCCTTTGATTTAAAAATGACCTCCCTCGACGCTAGCGCCAAAAGTGATCGACCTAACGTCCTATCTTTGCATCGCCCTATCATTCAAGTATTAATTGTCGTTTTACGAGTTTAGTATGGGTTGTCAAAAGAGATTTCTGGAAAAAAGTACGTAGGTAATCACGACACAATGGATCATTCATCCAGAGTATTTATATGGAGATTGGAAAGTTGCAAAGAAACTCGTCTTGTGCCATTTCGTGTATCGTGACTGGTGATGTTGCATGTTCTGTGCTCGCTCATTTGTCATTAGCTGAGGAGCCTGCCTTCCTATGTTTCCTTCAGACCCGGCTACACTCTGATCCCCAACTTCGGCTACTACAAATACGTGGGTAGTGGCTTCACGCTCTGGAAGCGAGCGGAGCAGTTCTGTCGGGAAGAAGGAACGCGGCTCGTTGTGATCAACTCGCAAGCAGAAGCTGACGCGCTGGTGACCACATTCGACATCGTGGGACAGTTCTCGACCGGGGTTCACCGATACTACGGCGGAAATGACAACTGGCGCACGGTGGCAGGTACAGTTGAGTTTTTCTCTCTATTCATAGGTTGCACGTGATGTCATCTCATTGTTGCCGTCGCCATCTTAATGGCACGCAGAAAAGCTGTGATTCTCTGCTTTGTTGACGATATTTTATAGTTAATGAGTACCTGGGAAATTGTATAGGCTCCGGAGATTACTTTAGTACGAAGAGAAATCACTCACATTACAAAAATACATTGATTTACGTCAATAAAGTTATAGACCCGTCAACGTGCCAACGTAATGGGTGGACAATTCAATAATTTAGCATTGCTGATATAAAACAAAAGAAGTTCGTGCAATTTATGAATACCTTTTTGAAAGTTTCCATTGATTTCCACTCAGAATTTGCACAATGGAGCTTGACTAGGAACAAGTGTTTGTTTTCGCAGGTTGTAAATTTAAAGATGAGCCAGGTATCAAGACAGGGCAGGGAGGGCGATTTTTCCTTAGCTGTGCATTGATGCCAAATACCACACATTTGAGAGGTTTAGAAAGATGTCCTACCCCTTTCCATATTCTAAGAAACATTTGAGCATATTTGACAACAGAGGAGGGTTAGCATTTGGAGATCATAAAACACGGCATGTAAAAATGCGGCTACCAGGCTACCGAACCTGTAGCTTGTTAGAAAGTGTCATGTTTTTGAACCATTGACAATGGATGAGTGGCCTTTGACTGGATACCGCGTTTGCCGACTTAGGTATAGAGAAAAACTCAACTGTACAGGTTGTGTTTAAGAGGGAAATACAAAATATAAATGTCTTGGCAAACGGCTATGAATATCGAAAAAGTAAGAACGTCATGACATGTATTGAACCTTTCTACATTTTCATCGCTTACTGTCATAACTTTGCTCCTATACTATGTGGTCAGCATTTTTTGGACACGAAAACGCTTCGTGCGAGCGACAGTCGAGCGACGGAGCGTTTTCGTGCCCGACAAAAATTTTGACCACATAGTAGGAGCAAAGCTGAGAAGTATCCAGTGAAAATGTAGATAAAGGTTTTATTTTGTATTTCTCTCTAAAACCGCTCCAAATTGTGAAAAAATTATGACCACTCTTAAGATTAATATTCAATTGAAAATGTAAACGTATTTCGTCACTTAGTCTTTGTGAAACTTCAATTTTTAACGTCATTAAATCAGCAAATTTTGATTCGTTAATAAGTCACTTAAATAAAAAGAATATTCTTACGCTCTCACTAACTCCACAAAAAAAGAGATTGAGTGTGAACATTAGAGTGATTTTCTTTCCTTCTTTGCACTGCTGTCTGAGAGTACAGATTAAAATGAAGATACGTAGCATTTTCTTCAGAGGACATAACGTTGTATCTCAATGTGTGTTATTAAGTTTCTGCTGTCAGACCAGGTGATTTGTCTCAGCCATGCCAACTCATCTTGATAGGAACTCTTACATAGGGCTGCACAGCGGTTGAATTATGGTCACATATTTACTCGACCCTTATGGCTATAAGTCTCTAAGGGTGATTCTCTAGCAGCTTATTATAGGGTCATTCCACGGAAAAACGACCAATGGTCGTTGCGGCATGATTTTTGATAATTTTAAAAATTTGCTAAGTTGTAACTTGATGCTAGTTGAGCTCAAATTAATTTTTCAGAAAATACAGTAAAAATTGCTAAATTATACTCAATATTCAACCCCTTATTTGAAGTTCACGCAGAGGGTTTATGACACATATTATGAGAACAAAAATGATAGAGGGAAATATGTGGAAGAGGACAAAAGTTACTGGAACCCGTTTTCTTGATTCGTTTAAAAATTACAAAGTTTTTCCAAAAAAACTGGAAAAAACTGGTTTTTCCAAAGTTTTGAAAGAGCACTTGAAGTGCGCTACTCAGGCCAATGTTCAAGGTCATGTCACTTGAGAAGAGTGATTTTGAAAAATTTGAAAAAAAATAATTTAAACTCGGCTTGGATCAAGTTCTTAGCAAATTTTGAAAATTATCAAAAATCATGCCGCAACGATTTTTTCGTAAATTGGACGATTTTAAATGGAACGACTCTATGATAATTTCGACCTTAGCGACGGATGACAATAAGGTCCATGTTGCAGGAGAGCCACTGAATGCCACGGGCTACACGAGATGGCTGTACGATGAGCCTGGGGAGGATTTCGTCTCTCGGCCTTTCACCTCCTACTATGCCGGCTCGATTGAGTTCTGCGGCTTGACCACCCTCAAGGAAGACGACGGATGGCAGTTCATTTGTGAACACAGCCTTGTGTAGTGTGGTGACGTCGCACCAGGTTGCCATGGTAACAGTGACGTCACATGGACGACTCGACTAAAGCCGCGTTTACAACTTAACGTTCGAAAATTAACGATGCAAAATTAACGCAATTCCACTTTAGTTCACAACCACTAAGGAAACATAACACACACGTAAAACAATATGGCGCCGGTCAGCGCGATCAGCTGTGAGTTAGATGTGAGAGAAGTGTCCGTGCGCATGCGCCACTTCCTCCACTTAACGTTCGACTTGAAAGTTGAAAGTAGGTCTACTTTGAGGTGAAATTGGCGTAAGATAATTTACAAAATTTCGTTGTGAACGAATCCATAAGTTTACATTGGCTTGACATTTGAAATTGCGTAAATTTTTTTAATTTTCTAACGTTATTTTTGTTGTAAACGCGGCTTAATCCGTAACTAAGTTCGATATAAGGGGAGATGCCAGAATGCAGGTATCTGATAGATATATGTTTACCAATAAAAACTACAAATATTGCCAAATTATTTTATATATTATATTATAATCCAAAGTAATACCTCGACAGAAATTTCACATGCAAAGTTTATTAACCTGACCATTTGTGAACATATCATTTAATATGTTTAATCAAAAAAAAAACGATGGAGGTCATGGATGTTTTCGGAACAGTTTTGATGCAAGGCAGTTGCAGACGGTCAAGTCAAGTTGAGATACCTCAGACATGTAGTAAAATATAGTCATGTAACAAAGACTAGTACATAAATTGCCGCACAACATGGATTAAAAATGTATTTCCAATTCCCACAAATAAGTGATACGTGATGGAGCCACTTCTGGCAAGATGGCTACTATCAGGTCCACATATTAATTTGTTTGTTTTTACTTTTCGTGTTTCCATAAAGCAGTGAAAAAACAAAAAACAAATGCAATTGTTATTTAGTATAAATTTACTTTTTTGGCCATAACAAACAACTATATCAACTATTTGTATTTATATTTATGCAAATGCGCCCTTGATAGCCGCCATTTACCTAGTACATCAAAATCCACCAGAGGTCAGTTGTGTTCCTTATTTTCTCGAATACGAAAAACTTTAAAATGTTGTCTCTTATGTTAGATACAAACAATATTAGACGTTAATAGTTGGAAAGTGGTTCGAATAATCGTATAAAAGAAAAATATTCAGATTAATGTAAGTACTCGATGTAACTATTCCCTAAAAAAATTAATCTTCAAATTCCATTAAAATTTTCTAACAATGGCGGCGAGTCAGTCCCAGCGTTGAAATTCAATTCCCGCTCTAAAACATCATTCAACAAGTAAAACATCGCGAGTATCAAACGCTTTAGCTCTCGACCTCCCATCTCAATGTTTTACCTATTGGTGTTCACTGTTTAACCATTGACTACCGCTTAGTATGGGACTCGTGACTGCTATAGCTGCAGCACTGAATGCTTCCGCCGATGTCTGAGGCCGCACTACAAACGACGATTCTGGCAATATAAAGACGTTATTATTAATTTTGTTCAATGCTACAATATGCCTTCATATTTACAGCATAGGCCTAAATTAAGCTTATTGTTGTGCTGCGTCAGCTTTCCGTGCAATCTTTCCAAATGTAAGACGATCTCAGCCGGACGAGTGAAGAATTTGACCTTGGTCTGTACGTAAGAACGGGGCGGTTCCGTTTGTCACTAGACATCGACGACAGATGACTGGCCAGTCGCATGTCCCCACCCCCAGTGTACGTCAATGGTTTAACGTCCCACTGTTCTGCAGCTATGTTAATAGCGAAGGATGAATGATAATGATGATGATAAGGGATGGTTGGTGGAAGGAGGCGGTCGTGGCCCGTTATCAGGGAACCTTCCCAGCAATTGCTCTTCGACTGAGGGAATTGAGGAAAATCCCTCAGTCAAGAACCGCGGTAATCGACAATAGAATTGATCCTCCTATAATCGCAAATGTAACTTAACTTGAGATTCACGTTTTTAAACCATGTACGTTTTCATCGTTTAAAACGTACAAAAGTTGAAGACTAATCAATAGTTTTCAACTTTTCCAAGTTAAACAATGAAAACGTAAATCGTTGAAAACTCAAGAATTGGCCTCTGATTGACACTGATCAATGTTTTGAATCATGACAAACAAATTAATCGAGCGAGCGTCTCCACATGAAACTTAATTGGCTCGAATCTCTCTTTTTATAATATGTGTTGTTTGCCTTACATTTTAAACGAAGTAACGGATCTGGCCAATTTTTTCACAAAAGATTCATTACTATCCAGTGCAGAAGGCTAATGATTTCCAGCAAAATCGGTCTACAAATTTCATCGGAAACTTGATTTATTGAGCGAGCGAAGCGAGCGTCTCCTTTTGGCTCATTTGCCACGGACCTCTTTTTTTCTGCTAGGTGAGGCTATGCAGGTCACAGTTTTTCTTCGATCGAGCTGAAATTTTGCACACATGTACGGACCATTTCTGGGCGTTGCAGGCCCTATTTTTTTAAATCCGCTGATTGGTTCAAAATTTAAAAAAAAAATATCTTTCGATTGGTTTGTTCGATCAATTTGAAATTTTGACAAGCCATTACGACCAACATTGTCCCCAATCATACAAAGTTTCAGCCAAATCCTCCCATTGGTTAAAATTTAAAACCATCTTTACTGTGATTTTTGAAATTTAAACTAGAACCGTTTGACCGATCAACTTAAAACTTTGCATGGTCATTGGGACCAACATTATCTGTGTTTTTGACAATTTTCAGACACATCTGTGTTTAAATACAAAAGTTATTGACATTTTACGGACATTTTGCTTGTTGCTATGGATCACGGCAACATTGACGCCTCAGTTCCAATGTTCCAAGGTAGTTAGAGCAGAAACTTTCAAACGCATAATTATGACACTTATAATCAACAGATTGATCTGATATTGTGTATATTCACACACTTATATCATATGAGTGGTCCCAGGTATATTTTTAAAACAAGATCCTGTAATTTTTAAAAATTAACAAGGAACCATTCAATCATAAAGGTTCAATCGATCAACTTAAAACTTTGTATGGTTATTGGGACAAATATTTTTGGAATTTTTGAAGATTTTCATACAAGATTTCGGTTCGAGGTGTTGCGCGTATCCGTGCTCGCTCATCAACGCGTTACTCAGTGCGTTTTCTTAGTAGTTTGTACAAAGCTCTGCATTATAAATAAACTCAACTCTGTGTGCCAATAAAACTGGAATCGTTGACCGTTCATCATCAAATTTTGCATGGACATTGATACCAGCATTATAAGTGTTTTTTGAGAAATGAACTTCAAGAGTAATAGACATTTTACTGATATTTTTATGCTTAATTTGAAATATATGTCAAAATGTACCTATCAAAACTTTCAATGGGCTTGTTCACGCAAATCTAATGTAGTTGGCGTTGCTGTTACAAAACCTCAAAGAGCCAATCAAATGTCAATCAAAGAGCCAATCAAAATGCCGAGGGGACACGGAACATTTTTAAGCCTTAGCAGGAGCTCTGCGCTCCTAGCGCCGCGAGTGACAGCAAATGACAGTGAACAAGCCTATTTGTATCACTGCCTCTTTGATGAATGCAAGTAGATCAAGGTCCACTAAATCTCCACAACAAGTAACAACTAGAGCGGCCCGCTAGGTAGGAGAAGATTTAGTGGACCTTGGAGTAAGAATATCTTCAAAGGGGTTCTCAAAGTCTGTAGATGAACATATTTGACACACGTCATATTAAATCACCTTATCAACGCGTTATACTGAGCGTTTTCCTAGTACACAACAATGGGACAACTAATTACCTATTCAGAATATTAACTTTTAGTTGATCAATTTAGTTGTGCTCGTGAGCAGAGTCAATTTGGTGATGATAATCTGACTCTGACATTCTACATGATTAGGCTGAAAGCTTGTCAATTAAGAGAAAATAACTAAATCGGAACAATGATTTTTGACTAATCGGAAGATATTTTTTATATTTTAACAAGTATAATAAGATATTGTTGAGACTTTGTAAACGTTGATAAAATATTGTTAATGTCATTGACAAATTTCAAATTGATGGGATCAACCAATCAACAGCCTGCTCAAAAGTCTGCAAGTAGATATTTGCGGATGTCAGTCCTCAACACCAAAAGACCGTGTGCTAATAATCTTACGGATGGAATCCAGTAGACTCTGGTCACTTGCGTCGATAAATATGGAAATTCTTTTGAGCATGAGGCTGCAAGAGATCTTAAGGGATGTTAAAGTAAGGGATGTAAAAATTATTTCATCGATATAAAATTCCATCGGTTAATATTATAATATTTTTTTCTATATCTGAAGTGATCTACCCCTATTAGGGGTGGATAGGGATTAAACCCAAATAAAACACTATTTGTCACTACTTATTGTGCCTATTTATTGTGAAAAGTGTTCAACTTGTGAAAGTCTATGAAGAAGGCTGGAACAGGTAAGACGCTCTAACATTTGCCATTGCGCATAACGACGAAATCTGAAATTAAATGAGATGATAATATGTAAACAAACTTAATATTAAATAAAATATAACATCTTAAAAAAATATGTAAAATCAAAAATATAAAACAAAGTATGAATGTAATTATATAACCCCATTAAAAACACTCCGTGTAAAAAACCCAGCCAAGTCTCTTCAACTATGATACAATAGAAAAAAATCTAAAAATTCAGCACTGAAAAGTAGTGATATCAAAAAATGGGCCAAGTCAAAACTTAATTTTAAAAACCAAAATATACTTGGCGCATCGTGTATATAAATAATATAGAAGCACACGGAAAAAAAGTATGGTTGGGGCAGCCAGAATTCTTGTTGCGGTAGCAATACAGTTATGCTAGTATTATGACAGTGAGAATTATTGCTGTGACGTCAATACGATTCTTGCTGGAAATTTATTGCTGGCGCAGCCAGAATTATTGTTGCCCCAGCAATCTATAGATTGCTGGGAAAGGGCTGAATTGCTGGCCCAGCAATACTATTGTTGTTGCAGTTTCCATAATATTGTTGCCCCAACCTCTCCAGTATTGCTGGTGTAGCCATATCATATTGCTGGTGTAGCCATCTCATATTGCTGGTGTAGCCATCTCATATGGCTGGTGTAGCAATCTCATATTGCTGGTGTAACCATATCATATTGCTGGTGTAGCCATATCATATTGCTGGTGTAGCCATCTCATATGGCTGGTGTAGCCATCTCATATTGCTGGTGCAGCCATATCATATTGCTGGTGTAGCCATCTCATATGGCTGGTGTAGCCATATTATATAGCTGGTGTAGCCATCTCATATTGCTGGCGCAGCTATACCATATTGCTACTGCAGCCTTACTGGAAGGTAATGCAGCAAATGTATATTGCTACCAACACAGAACATTATCCTATGTTCTCAATATTTTCGGTACATTTACTTTTCGATTTACTTAAAGTGACCAAAGAGTAAAAGTACCAAGAACACTGAGTAGATATGACAATGAAAGCATGTTCGC
Organism: Leuctra nigra; assembly: GCA_934045905.1. Lineage (NCBI taxonomy): Eukaryota > Metazoa > Arthropoda > Insecta > Plecoptera > Leuctridae > Leuctra > Leuctra nigra. The sequence continues at coordinate 12,993,163 of OW203765.1, forward strand.
AATAGGAATCCTGCTCGTGACGTCACAGTGGTAGAAAAATGGAGGCTGCTATGGTAGGGGAAATGTGTCAAAGCTCTAAATAATAGCAATAAATCATATTTATCAGATGAATATTTAACTTGAACATGTGTAAAGATAAATATTGCGTATTATTATTTGCTTGTACTTACTTAAATATCTTTCTTTCACAAGTAATCACTCAAAATATGAGATTTGGATTGCCGCTGTCAGATTTGTTTTTCCCTATACTTTTGTATAGGTTACTATGGCAACCTTTTCTCATGCAGGATGCCTATATGAATAGCTTCCCTACCAACACGGCTATACACTCATATGATATTACAACACATACGTTTATACAACTTTGAAGCAATAACCCCCCAAAAGTAAATAAATCCTTTATAAAATTAAAAATATATGTCAGATATAAATGTAATTTACCTAGCTCAGAGATAGAGTTGGGAATAACTGCAATGGTTTGAGGTGCTTGTCAGAGAAGAGACCGTTAAGTAAAATTATACACATTTTATTTAGTAGTTATTTGCAATTATTGTTGAAGTAACTTGCAATACTTTGAATATACAGTGTAATATAAATCCCAGAAAAAACACTCCGTGTAAAAATACCAGCCAAGTCTCTTTAACTATAAAAAAAAATAGAAGAAATCTAAAAATTCAGCTCTGAAAAGGAGTGATATCAAAAAAGGAGCCAAGTCAACGAATTTTCCAAATTTTAATCGTACCATTGAAATAAAAATATCAACCCCCGAGAAATACTTAAAAAAAGGACTTGGCGCATCGTTTTTTTAAAGACACTTTTCTATCCTAAAAGTATAGGAAGAACTCTACAAGTATATTTTCCTGAGTATATCACATTCATTATCGACGAATCATACTACGTTTTAATATAACTAGTACTCTTACCTACTGGCAGTTTTGGTATTTTGTCAATATTCAGAGGAAATAAACGGATAAACGAATAACGAATAAACGGAAGCGGCCTAGTCTATTCGTTATTGCCACTATTTCTAGGGTCATATTAATCAATCATACTTCTCAATATCGTGACTGAGGGAAATAGCGAAAGCGCTCATTACAAGAAGGCCGTCAATGAGATTTGTATAAGTGACTAGTGCACTGAGCCATGCTGCTCAAATAATTACTGACTAGATTTTTATCTAAAGTAATACGTTATGTAATTTATGAATTTTTTTGGTATAAAATGTTAATTAATAGCAATTAATTACACGGCGAGAAGGTTCAAAGTATAATGCTGTAGTAGGTATGTTGATGTACCCACAAAACTATAGGTACCTACCAATCACAAACACAACTGTTCTGTATTTATTGCTTGTAAGACAATGCTATGTTTCTTTGCGTACTTATATTTAAATTTAAAATATTTTACAGAATGTTCAATATTTAATTTGAAAGTTTTGTCCCAATTTTTCTAGGCATTTCTGAACTACGTAGTATGTGAGTGGCATAAGCTTAAGAATAGAAAAATGTCTTTAAAAAAACGATGCGCCAAGTCCTTTTTTTAAGTATTTCTCGGGGGTTGATATTTTTATTTCAATGGTACGATTAAAATTTGGAAAATTCGTTGACTTGGCTCCTTTTTTGATATCACTCCTTTTCAGTGCTGAATTTTTAGATTTCTTCTATTTTTTTTTATAGTTAAAGAGACTTGGCTGGTATTTTTACACGGAGTGTTTTTTCTGGGATATCACTTCTTTTGTTAGTTTATTCATACAGCTTGTAGCACATGTCCGAGCAGGGACTAATTTCTTTAAAAAAATACGCCTCAACCGATTTGGTTACTATGAAAAGTTGCGTTTGGTATAAGATGAAAATGATTATCCAAGAAGAATAGCTTAAGTTTCGTTATAATCGATCCAGCCGTTTTCGATACATGACGTCACTTCCGGTTTTGAAATAGCGGCCGAATTCCGGTATAGGTAATAAGAAAACAATCTAGTTTTATCTAGTTGATACCTTCATGAACGACCATCTGAATTCCTAATCCCTATATTTCCGTAAAATCGGTCATGCCGTTTGTAATATATGACGTCACTTCCGGTTTCATTTAGTGGTTCCTGCCGCCATTTCCGGTACCATTAATTTATTTATTCATTTTTCACAATTGATTTTTCAAATAAATAGCAGAATGAATACGCAGGAGCTAGTTCAGTTGCAATCGGTACAGGCGTTTTAGATATATGACGTCACTTCCGGTTTCAGGAATGGCGGCCGAGAACACTGCTACCTTGAATATATAAATTGTATTGTCTATGTTACAATGTAAGTTAATTATGTACGTATTTTAAGTATAATTTGTTGAAATAAGTTAAATATTGCGTATTTATGACGTCACTTCCGGTTTAGAAAATAAGAAAATAATATTTTTTTTATTGATACTTCATATAGATGACCATCTTAATCGAATGGCGCTAATTTCGTTCTAATCGGTCCAGACGTTTTTGAGTTATGACGTCACTTCCGGTTTCAAAATGGCGGCTTCCGGTTGGTTTTATAAAAAGGCACCTCAGACGCCAAAAGTGCACATGTGGTAAAAATTTCAGGTCGATCGGTTCAGCCGTTTAGGCTGTGGCGGTGATAGCGTTGTTTCGTGATATCATCAGAATCATCATCATCTCAGAATCAGAAAGTGGTGTAATTTCACTGTTTTCTCGGTCCTCTAGCGCGCAAATGGCATAACCTATTGTTCCCAAATTTGGTATATGTAGTGGGGTGGGCCATAGCTCGAAATTAAGATATTTCGCAACAATGTGAGATTTACCAATTTTGAGATCCAGTAGGCCGAAAATGCCATGTTGTTGCTTACAGTAAAAGTGTTTGGTCTGCTCCTCAGTTTATTAGGCATTTACGGTATGTTGAGTGACTGTGAGTGTATAGTACGACTTGGCTGGGTGGAGCGACCGCTCCACTAGATGATTAACGCCATATAAATAAAAAAACAATTGAAGACAATAATAATTGTTGAATAGCTATTATTATAAATATTTGATTTTACATTTGAGTTACGGAATACTTAATCGAAGTTTTATCATTAAAAATTGATTGCATGCCACTGTCAAAAGGTAGTATTAAAATGTTTTTATAACTCATACCGTATGCTTTCATCCACCTTCAATATCCACTGGATTAACACTTAACCGGTCACACACAGCCATCTTGAAACACTGTACAACGACTTGTGATTTCTGTTTCTGATCTTTCCTTTCTTCCTTCCAGTGAAGATACAAGAGAATGGTACAAGCCCTGCAAAAAAATTACAAAAAAATTATAAATGTTGTATTTTCTGGCATATTAATTTTTGTGTGACATTTCAAACTATTTGCTTTCTCCAACTTGGTAGATAACAGAAAACGATAGGTAATATATTTAAAAGATAACAAATCAGATAATTAATAATTTGTAGAAAATCATCTGGATAATAGATAAGATAAAATAAATGTCTAGGCAAATAATTTTACTAGATACCAAACAGGGCTGTCACTATTTAACAATCCCCACACAATTGTCATATAATGTTCCTTTAAAATGAAGAGTCTTAAAACATCACATACTACAATATTGGGGAAAAAGTATGAAAAGTCAATAAATTCTAATGAATGCCTTGCCTGCCTTGCCATATAAGGTAGTATAGCTGATTAGTGATAGCATCTTCTTAGTCTATCCACAGACTGTGCATTGTGTTCGTTAAACACAATAAGTCAAACTAATTATATTTTGGTTCTTTTGATTAAACAGTAGAGAAGGAGAAATTAATAGTCTTTTTAAATAAATTTCCAAAATCTAGAAAAATAGTAGGCTAGTGACCCTGCATGTAATGAAACCGCACCACTAGATTTTAAATCGCTTTTAAAAAGATGATGCAACATCATACCAGATAAATAATAGTGAACAAAACACATGGTAATTAAAAAATAACACATATCTAATGTTGTTTAAAATAATAACTGTATTAATAAAATAATCATTATGTTTTTACCTCAAGCATCAGAGTTCGCTTTCATGCCGGGGCTACGTGTTGTCCACTTTGCAGGCGAATACTTTAATAATGTAAACACTCTGTGCTGTAATTATTTGTACCGGAACTCAAGGCCGGAAATTACGTCATTTTGATACCTATCTAGGCCCAACGTCGGATTAACTTCGGAGGCGTATACGGACTACCTACATTAAGGGGAGGTAGTCACGAAGAATTTGCCATGTTAAATTGTAAATGTTTAGGAACATTTTTCTTGGCAACCTATAGAGGTAGAGGTTTGAAATTTGTATATGTTGTAGCAACACCTGTAAATAATAAAATAGAGTAGAATCAAACATGACACTTTTATAGTTATGTTTTAATTAATTAATTAAGAAACATAGTTTTTTTGACACATTTTATTTGAATTAAAAATTTATTGAGGGCAAGATATAAGACCGATAAGGTTTATTTTAGTCGATCTTGAAGTTTATGCTTTAATGAAGTAACACAAAAAAAATTCAGCTCTCTATCTATTATAGTTTTAAGAAATATATGTTCCTAAACTTTTAAATTTATAGTTTTGAGATACGCCCTATTGAAGTTTCACAGTGCTTTTAGAATGGCCGGAGAGGACAAATGAAAATATTTTTTTATTCAAGATTAGAAAAAGGGATATGGTAGTAGGATGATAATAAACAGTTAGGATCAACTTGATAAAAATTAATATCAAATAAAAAAAATCTTGAAATCAAAATTTCTTCGTGACTACCTCCCCTTAAGGTCCATTCACACGGTTGATTGCACGCAACTGATTGGTATACTTCTACCATCAGTGTTGAATCCAGGCATACCTCGGGGGGGGGGGGGGGGGGGGGGGTTGCCATCGAGTTGCCGTAATGCCATAGGCACCCACAAGTTTTCAATCATGTTAGTCATACGGAAATGCTGCTCCAAGCTTTCTATAAACTCCATTGGCTGCATTTCTTGACCATTGTCAAATCGTGGCATTGTAGTACTACCTGAGAGGAATCCCGGCACGGTCGATTCCTGCACCGGAGTACCGACGTTCTGGACTGCTTGCATGGTCTTCATCATCTGCATCATCACCTGCATCATGCTCTGCATATCAGGCTGTTGTCCACTTGACTCGTCAGGAGTTGATGACGGTGATGGCTGGGACAAGTCGCCATTTCCATCCTTTCTTGTATTAACCTTACAATTTAAATAAAACTGTAAAATGTACATAGTATATTTACGTTGGGCTTCAGTTATAGTACAGTCCTCCCGTGCAACGTTTGCTTGCTACCCGCAACGCGTAATGACCAATCAGGAGCCAAGGCCACCGGTGTCGCTGCGATACAGCGACGCGGCACGAAAGATGGGCATTGCGTGTAGCGATTATAACTGATGTGATCGCCGACATTTCTTGTTTTCTTGTATTTTACAAGCAATATACCACAAGAAGAGTATTTATATAGACATTTGGACATTATTATGTAGTGCAAATGATTTATTTTCTCTTCTTTGAAATCCAACCTTGAAACGATTCATTGGATGTTGCTTCTAGCAGCAACCGTTGCGCGGGCGAACTGTAAACGCACCTTTAGTGTATTCAGTTCGTTTGGGAAGAACAAGTATGTTTTCCAGAAAGAAATAATCAAAACGTATTCAATTAATAACTTCCTTTATTTTCAACAAATCCAAAACTATCTAATTCTACTCAACAATCACCAAACTACACATTTCTCATATTCCCACATTTCCAGCAAGCCGAGATAAACACTCTATACAGAATTGCCAACACAAAGTTAACAAAATTTACAATGTAATTAAAGATGTATTACAAGGTATCGATTAATCAGTTAATTTACATAATCGGATGTTACGTGTAGAAAATCCAAACGCTAAACGACTTATTTCTATGGATAACCTTCCAACAAAAGGTTTCTCAAAAGGATGTTCTACAATGACTTGAATATTTTTCATTGTCACAGTAACATGGATCCCAGAAAAAACACTCCGTGTAAAAATACCAGCCAAGTCTCTTTAACTATAAAAAAAAATAGAAGAAATCTAAAAATTCAGCACTGAAAAGGAGTGATATCAAAAAAGGAGCCAAGTCAACGAATTTTCCAAATTTTAATCGTACCATTGAAATAAAAATATCAACCCCCGAGAAATACTTAAAAAAAGGACTTGGCGCATCGTTTTTTTAAAGACACTTTTCTATCCTAAAAGTATAGGAAGAACTCTACAAGTATATTTTCCTGAGTATATCACATTCATTATCGACGAATCATACTACGTTTTAATATAACTAGAACTCTTACCTACTGGCAGTTTTGGTATTTTGTCAATATTCAGAGGAAATAAACGGATAAACGAATAACGAATAAACGGAAGCGGCCTAGTCTATTCGTTATTGCCACTATTTCTAGGGTCATATTAATCAATCATACTTCTCAATATCGTGACTGAGGGAAATAGCGAAAGCGCTCATTACAAGAAGGCCGTCAATGAGATTTGTATAAGTGACTAGTGCACTGAGCCATGCTGCTCAAATAATTACTGACTAGATTTTTATCTAAAGTAATACGTTATGTAATTTATGAATTTTTTTGGTATAAAATGTTAATTAATAGCAATTAATTACACGGCGAGAAGGTTCAAAGTATAATGCTGTAGTAGGTATGTTGATGTACCCACAAAACTATAGGTACCTACCAATCACAAACACAACTGTTCTGTATTTATTGCTTGTAAGACAATGCTATGTTTCTTTGCGTACTTATATTTAAATTTAAAATATTTTACAGAATGTTCAATATTTAATTTGAAAGTTTTGTCCCAATTTTTCTAGGCATTTCTGAACTACGTAGTATGTGAGTGGCATAAGCTTAAGAATAGAAAAATGTCTTTAAAAAAACGATGCGCCAAGTCCTTTTTTTAAGTATTTCTCGGGGGTTGATATTTTTATTTCAATGGTACGATTAAAATTTGGAAAATTCGTTGACTTGGCTCCTTTTTTGATATCACTCCTTTTCAGTGCTGAATTTTTAGATTTCTTCTATTTTTTTTTATAGTTAAAGAGACTTGGCTGGTATTTTTACACGGAGTGTTTTTTCTGGGATATCACTTCTTTTGTTAGTTTATTCATACAGCTTGTAGCACATGTCCGAGCAGGGACTAATTTCTTTAAAAAAATACGCCTCAACCGATTTGGTTACTATGAAAAGTTGCGTTTGGTATAAGATGAAAATGATTATCCAAGAAGAATAGCTTAAGTTTCGTTATAATCGATCCAGCCGTTTTCGATACATGACGTCACTTCCGGTTTTGAAATAGCGGCCGAATTCCGGTATAGGTAATAAGAAAACAATCTAGTTTTATCTAGTTGATACCTTCATGAACGACCATCTGAATTCCTAATCCCTATATTTCCGTAAAATCGGTCATGCCGTTTGTAATATATGACGTCACTTCCGGTTTCATTTAGTGGTTCCTGCCGCCATTTCCGGTACCATTAATTTATTTATTCATTTTTCACAATTGATTTTTCAAATAAATAGCAGAATGAATACGCAGGAGCTAGTTCAGTTGCAATCGGTACAGGCGTTTTAGATATATGACGTCACTTCCGGTTTCAGGAATGGCGGCCGAGAACACTGCTACCTTAAATATATAAATTGTATTGTCTATGTTACAATGTAAGTTAATTATGTACGTATTTTAAGTATAATTTGTTGAAATAAGTTAAATATTGCGTATTTATGACGTCACTTCCGGTTTAGAAAATAAGATAATAATATTTTTTTTATTGATACTTCATAAAGATGACCATCTAAATCGAATGGCGCTAATTTCGTTCTAATCGGTCCAGACGTTTTTGAGTTATGACGTCACTTCCGGTTTAAAAATGGCGGCACAAAAAATCACAAGAGGCAAGGTATCATCAGACGCCAAAAGTGCATATGTGGTAAAAGTTTCAGGTCGATCGGTTTAGCCGTTTAGGCTGTGGCGCTGTCAACAGGGTTTCCTGATATCATCATCATCATCATCTTCAGAATCAGAAAGTGGTGTAATTTCACTGTTTTCTCGGTCCTCTAGCGCGCAAATGGCATAACCTATTGTTCCCAAATTTGGTATATGTAGTGGGGTGGGCCATAGCTCGAAATTAAGACATTTCACAACAATGTGAGATTTTCCAATTTTAAGATCCAGTAGGCCGAAAATGCCATGTTGTTGCTTACAGTAAAAGTGTTTGGTCTGCTCCTCAGTTTATTAGGCATTTACGGTATGTTGAGTGACTGTGAGTGTATAGTACGACTTGGCTGGGTGGAGCGACCGCTCCACTAGATAATCCAACCAACAGTAAAAATGTGTTGCTTCGTTCTAAATGACTCAGTTTATGTCTTCAACTGCCAGTGATCGGACGCTAGGAGAGTTAAACACGAAGGAATAAAAAAATACATTTAGGCCCGGTTGCACAATGTCCCGATAAGTAAGATAAGTTCACTTAGCCTAAAGTGGACTTTAGCGGTCTAGATGGCTGTGTTTCATTGGCTGTTGCCATGGTTTCAGCCGATAAATCCTACCGCTAACTTTATCGGGACATGGTGCAACGCACAACTAATATTTTTTAATATTATTAATTATAGATTGATCGATTTAAATTAAACACAATTTTCCAAAATATTTATTTTCCATCTTAAGGAAACTTTATTTCAAAAACGGTTTCAACTAGAGAACCTTAATTGTTTTACACAATCCTCTCAAGCTAATATAAAATTTTAAAAAATCCTATATTTCAATAAAAATGTATTCGGAAAATTAATATAATACGTTGTTGCCAATTTTGATAGATGGCTCCTGGCTATGTTCACCAACAACAAGGCATGGTCTCGTCGCGACCGCTTTCATTTCACTGGCATTAAGATAACAATACGCCGAAATGAAGGCGGCCGCGACGAGATCAAAAGAAGATATTAAAGAATAGGTTATGCTCATATTCTAATTGGAATCGGTCTATAGAATGTGTTTCTCTTGTTCCAGGTCTGGAGTGACTTCGACAGCTGTCATTGGGGGTTTGACCGGGAGTGATCGAACTGGGATGGACTGTAGGATTGACTTTAGGTATCGGAGTCAGCTTATTCGGTAGTTAGGGGTAGTGGTAGTCAGTGGGTAGTTGAGGGGTAGCGAGAGCTGTAGGGTAGTTTGGGTAGCTGTAGCTTATGCAGAAGGTGTAGCAGGGTGACGATCTTGTTATTAACTACCAATTAAGTTACAGCTAAGTGGGTAGTTGAGGGTTAGCGGGAGCTGTAGGGTAGTTAGGGTAGCTGTAGCTTATGCAGAAGGTGTAGCAGGGTGACGATCTTGTTATTATCTACCAATTAAGTTACAGCTAAGTGGGTAGTTGAGGGGTAGCGGGAGCTGTAGGGTAGTTAGTGTAGCTGTAGCTTATGCAGAAGGTGTAGCAGGGTGACGATCTTGTTACTATCTACCAATTAAGTTACAGCTAAGTGGGTAGTTGAGGGGCAGGGACGGCGCCAGGAATTTTTGCTTGGGTGGGCAGAGGGCGGCGGGCAATAATTTTGGGTGGGCAAACACATTTTCTGCTATATATCGGTATCAACACATGTGCTTACCTTAATGAAGGGTAATTCTGCGATTCTGGTGCGCAGCGTCGAATCTCTTTACAACTTCTTCCAAATCAATGCTTTTGGATATTTGTTTTTCAACGTGAAGAATAGCTAAGTCCGAGAGCCTGCCATCACTCATTCTATTTCTCATATAGTTTTTAAGCCGCCGCATGCAGGAGAAGGTTCGTTCACAGGAAGCACTTGATGCGGGGATAGTAATTCCAATCACGATCAGTTTATAGGTCTCATTGAAAGCATCGCGGTATTTCTCGAGCAGTTTGACAAGGTCTAAAAGAGATTTTATTTCGATATTATTATCGGCCTCATATTTCTTTACAATTTTAGGGATGAGCTTTACTTCGGCTGACATTGAGTCCATATCACACGCGTAGTGATTCGCCAACTTTGTCATTTTTTCAATGTTCAGAAAGTCCTTATTGCGTGGATGGAGGGCAGTGACACCATTCAATATTCCACCGTTGTCGGCAAATCGAGTCTTCATTTCTTGTAATATTCTGTCCAAGACAGGAATGAACAGTGTAGTTCTATATTCAGATTCGCTGTCTGGACGATGGTGTTCGCTGTGAGCCATGTCGTCAGTTAATATAAACTTTTGCAGGTGAGCAGGCAATCGTCGAACTCGGCCCCTTCGCGACGTGATTGACGTAGTCGCCGCCGAATCAGTGTCGATGTTGTTTTTATTTGCTATTGACAGTGCCTCATTCCACATAGTATGGAAGCTGGTTTCTGGAGTGTCCCTCATATCCTGAACTACACTTTGCACTGCCTCAATTACGTCTAGGCCCGTAGATAAGTCGCAATTGACATTTTGCAGTTGGTCGGACGCTCCTTTCAGGATTCCCAAAACGCTATGGAATAAGCAAATGTTTATCAGGAATTCCATGTCCAATTGCAAGAGCAGTCCTGTAGCTTGAGACGAACGATCATCATGACTTGTAGAAATAATTGTAAGCGTTACCAAAACCGCCGAAAACAGACTTTTGATAGCCACACAAGCTGCTACCTGGCACGTCCATCTTGTATCACACAATTTCTTTAGTTCGGTTATTTTACCACCTGATCGAATTTCTTTTTGGACTTCCAAAAATTTTGAGTGTGTTGCAGAACCGGAAAGAAACACATATAAATCTTCCAAGAGCTTAAAGAAGTTAGATGCACTCTTTACCGATTTACAAACGTCCACGATAACTAAATTTAGTTTGTGATTAAAACAATGCACATAAATAGCCTGTGGAACGCCATCTGGACCCTCTCTAAACAGCTGTTGCACTCCGTTGACACGGCCATTCATAACGCTTGCTCCGTCGTAAGTTTGTGCTACGCAGTTCTTCACGTCAATTGAGCTTCTTATCAATGCATTCTTAATGTATGCGAGAAGTGAACGAGCATTGAGTGAACTTGCACTCTGATAGCCAAGAAAACGCTCGTAAACCGCACCTCGGAGGTAGTAACGAATCACAATTGATAATTGTTCTGTCTTTGAAATGTCCTTACTTTCATCTGCCATGATTGCAAAGTATTGTGCTTCACGCACTTCGCTGCCAATTCTTTCAATTACCATACTTGACAACAAATGAAATATTTCATTCTGAATCGAGTGGTGAGTGTATTTTGCGTTTTGAGGTCTGTCTTCAATTTTTTTCCTAACCACCGCGCTGTGTTTCGCCAAAAGTGACAAAGTCTCTAGAAAGTCACCCCTGTTGTCACTCGATGTACTTTCATCATTGCCTCTTTGTGCTTTACCTTGCACGGCAGTGTGTAGGAGGCAGTCAATCACCACTTTCATGTACTCCACATTTTCCTTCACAAACTCGGCATAGCCATCGCTAATTTGGGCAGCCACTGATTTTCCACCTTCCGATGTTGCTTGTTTGAAGTTTATTAGGCTTGTTTGGCATAATAAATGGTTTTGGCTACGTTCATGTTTTTTAAATCCTGAGTCATTTTCTAAAGCTCTTTTCCAATTCACAAATCCTTCCGATTTAAATGCAAGCATTGAAGTGTCCAATGAAAAGTGACGGCACGGAAAACAATACGATGCATTTGAACTTACACTATATTCCAACCAGGGAAATCTCGTGTACCACACCGATTTAAAACTTCGCCAATCTTTACCGAACTTCGTAGTAGGGAAATGTGGGAGTTTCGGTTGAGTGGGGCCAGCCAGCTTGGATTGCGACAGATCACATGGTCCAGGAAGAGCTTGCGAATCTTGAGACGTAGAAATTATAGGTGCTTCTTGCACTGAAACTAATTGTTGCCCAGAAGATGCACGTCGTTTCTCAATCCACGTTCCATAGTCTTCATTATCACTTCCACCTGACCCGTCATTGTCACTGTCAAACTCTTGATCACTCTCGATAAATACTATTTCGTCGTTACCGATCGAATCAGTGCCAGCGTCACTAGCACCACACGGATTGTTATCACTTTCATTATCAACGTCAATTGTATTAGCACCAGCTTTACGTTTGAAGTAACTTGGAATGCCAACGCTATGAGCTGAAAGAACTCTCTTCTTGGACATTTTTATCACAACTGACTGGGCTTCACCAATACTGCTCACAAGCATGCTGACAGAGCATAGTCTTGCAGTTGCTGACATCATTGCGTACATAAATACCCTCTCTAGCCAGTTTATGCACGTCTGAATGAAAATGAAACCTCAGCTAGAAACACAAACAAGAAACCTAAGAACACTTCTGAGTAAGCAAAGCACGGAGCATGAGCAGTTTCATGCAACGCAATTGTAAAATGTACCATACTATTTAATAATGTACTCTTATTATTAAAAATTAAAATATTTATTTATAATTATATCCTAATAATTTTTGGGTGGGCAGAGGGTGGGCAGGAGACTTTTTTGGGTGGGCGCGCGCCCACCCGCGCCCACCCCTGGCGCCGTCCCTGTTGAGGGGTAGCAGGAGCTGTAGGGTAGTTAGGGTAGCTGTAGCTTATGCAGAAGGTGTAGCAGGGTGACGATCTTGTTATTATCTACCAATTAAGTTACAGCTAAGTGTGTAGTTGAGGGGTAGCGAGAGCTGTAGGGTAGTTTGGGTAGCTGTAGCTTATGCAGAATGTGTAGCAGGGTGACGATCATGTTATTATCTACCAATTAAGTTATAGCTACCAAATAAGAGGTACTTGCAGTCAACACCCTACTCATCCAACCCTCGAGGTGTCCTAACTTGAAGTTATCTTGAGACATACGAGTCTCTTTGTTGTTCGATCTGTGTTGGAGACTCTAGACCTGTTTCCAGCAGGGATCGGATGATATTGCGTATGTCTTTGTCGGTGGCGTTTAAGAGGGCTTGGTAGTGAGTTTGACCTTGAAGAGTTTTTTAAATGATTTTTATCAATATCTTTTTCCAGTGTAATTGTCAACAAAATAGGGCTATGGACGTGAATTCAGAACAGTTCAATGAAAATAATTCCATAGCTTGTAATTGTTTATTAGATTACTTTGTCCTACAGGTGTTTAGAACCCGAAAATTTAGTAATTTTCGTGTTCTAAACACCTGTTGGACACAATAAAACTAATAGCTTATTCCAAACTATGAAATTATTTTCATTGACCTGTACTGAATTCACGTCCATAGCCCTATTTTGTAAACAATTACACTGGAAAAAGATATTGATAAAAATCGATTAAAAAACTCTTCAAGGTCAAACTCACTACCAAGCCCTCTTAAGCATGATGCTGTTTATCCCATTTTGACTTGTCTAGATTGAGATTAACGTCACTGCAAAGGGTTATACGAGTGATGGTAACGGCCTATGAAGAGCTGTCGAATACACATGACGTTGAGGTTAGTATTTTTGTCAAAAGGATCATAATGATGCTAGTTCTACTTGGTGACTTATCATAATTGGCAACACATTTAGAACGAATTGCACGCAAAAAATTAAATAATATCGCTTAAGACGGCTGGGTACTGGGTAGGTAGTGAGTTTGACCTTGAAGAGTTTTTTAATCGATTTTTATCAATAGCTTTTACCAATGTAATTGTTAACAAAATAAAGGTACGTTTACAGCTTGACGTTCGACGTTTGACGCTCGACGCTCGGCGCTAGCGCTAGCGCTGAAAGATGAACATGGTTTATCTTTGACCTTGAACGCCAGCGCTCGGCGTTGGCCAATCAGGAGGATCAACGGCGAGCGCTGAGCGCCGAACGTCGAACGAACGCCGAGCTGTAAACGTACCTTAAGGCTTTGTACGCGTCTTCAGAACTGATCAATGAAAATAATTTCATAGCTTGGAATGGTTTATTAGATTTACTTTGTCCTACAGATGTTTAGTGCCCGAAAATTAGTAAAATTATGGTACTAAACATCTGTTCTAACAATAAAAAGTTGGCATGTAGCTGATCGTCTCCGAGCTTGGTAATAGGGGCGTGTCGAGCGGCCGCAACGGACTCCTCGAATCGACAATGCTAATCATATGGGAAAACACTATTTTCTATATTTATGGACGGATCTTTCTAAAAAACTATACAGGTCTAAGTTAGTATGAGATTAATGTGTGTGCAAACTTTCAGATCGATTTCAGATCAGATTTAATTGTTCCTATAGGTAATTACTGATATTTCTTGTGAATTAAAATCCCGACTCCCTCTTTCGCTCTTTTATCTTTACCTACTCCACTGTATACACAGCTATCACAAGGTACGATTCCTTTTCCATATTTTCTTAGTTTCAGATAAGGAACAAGTATCAATGGAGTTTCTATCTAATTCTAATACAATATCTTAATCCTTTAACCTCAAGCTCGAATATTCCAAGGGGTAAATCTCACTGTGCTGTTCTTCTTCCACATTTAAATTTCCGTAAAATTTTTAATTTTATATATATTATTAATTATATTATTGTTTAGAATGTATGATAAAATATTTTAAAATCAAATCATTTTAATTCTTAAAGGGATCATAGATATTAAGGTGATACTAGCGCTCGGCCGTTTTAGCACTTTCAAGTTTGAAGTTCATGAGTTTGGTATAACAATTGATGGTACACACATTGATTTTTTTGTCTGGGGCTTAACGTCGCACTGTTCTGCAGTGAGGCTAATGGCGACGGATGAATGATTATGATGATGATTGGGAGATGATGGTGAAGAGTAGGTAAGGATGGAAGGTGGGAAGGAGGCGGTCGTGGTCTATTAGTAGGGTACCTTCCCAGCATTTGCCTGTCGACTGAGGGAATACCACGAAAAAACCCCAGTCAGGAAGGACGGCCGCAGGAATCGAACCCGAGCCTCCGGAATACAAGTTCAGAGCGTTATCACTGAGCCAACCTGTTCCGTTAAAACAATAGACCACATTTTAAATTATCTAGGTAGCTCTGCTTTTCAAAAAATTTCATATGCAGTACCGTGATCCTCATATCTATTAGTGTTTTTCAACAATGGATCATAACATGAATAGATATGAGGATCACGGTACTGCATATGACATTTTTTGAAAAGCAGAGCTAACTAGATAATTTAAAATGTGGTCTATTGTTACTAACATTGTCACATTGTTACTAAAATAACAAATTATTTTTAAATGCCCTGGATAATTAGTTTTCGTAGAAAAAATAATAATGACAGAATATTATCATCAACTACCTTTAAAAATTAAAACATACATATTTTATTTATAGAAATGCATGGATAGCCTTCTATGATCCTAAGTTCTAGCCCCGCATGGCATATTTTAAAATTTTATCAATTTAAAAGTGGTTGTGATTAGGGATGGAGAAAATATCGATATATCGATATATATCGATATCAAAAAAATATCGAAATATCGATACCTGAATATATTGAATATCGATGTATTGAAATATCGATATATCGATATACTGAAATATTGAAATATCAATATATTGAAATATCGAAATATTGAAATATCGAAATATCGATATATTGAAATATCGAAATATTGAAATATCGAAATATTGAAATATCGATATATCGAAATATCGATATATTGAAGCCTTACCGCATGATACAATTATGTTCTTAATTGAAGTTTTTACCTACTATGGCAAAATAATTCATATTTGCAGTGCAGCGTTTACAAGATTTATGGACAATTTCTCAGATTATTCACATTTTCTTTCTTATCTGGCCGGTGACCCTATATTTTGGAACGGCTGTGTTATTTCTTTTTACATTTTCTTTTGAAATTCCTAGCAGTTTTAGGAGCAATTTAATACATTCATACGATATATCAATATTTCCATACCTATACATCTAAATATTATTTCCATATCAATATTTCGATATTTTGATATTTCAATATATCGATATATCGATACTTCGATATTTCAATATATCGATATTTCGATACTTCGATATATCGATATATTTCAATATTTCAATATATCGATATTTCGATATTTCAATATTTCAATATATCGATATATCGAAGTATCGATATATCGATATATATCGATATATAAATGATATCGATAGTCGATATCAAAATCCAAGTTCGCTCCATCCCTAGTTGTGATGCTCTAAAATGCATACATTTTAGTAAATAACCCTCCAATTGCAATTTATTTTAAACCTAATTTTGTATGGTGAATGGGGGTCAGACTGCTCGAGGGGGGGGGGGGGGGGGGGTGATCCCCCATCCCCTCTCCCCCCTTCTTCGAGCCTGATACCTCGCAAGTGCTGTTAACTATCATAAAAATAATCATTGTTACAGTACCTACAGGAAATTTGGCAAAATGTTAAACTATTACAGGTTTTTATCGGGATAATATTATTAATTATTGATATTAATAAATAATAAATATTCCTGTTTTTGTTACCAATAAACTTATTGGTAAAAATAAGCTCATGCTCATGACTTATCGTGAGAAAAGAGCACACTTACATTGTCATACATTGTAAAAACTCTTATTTCCAAACAAAATATTAGCCTTCAATATAATGTCCAGACATGGCAATTTTTTCAGAATTATCTTTAATAAAGCCTTCGTCAGATATAATTGCAATATATACATCATGTAATTATAATCCCCATAAAAAACACTCCGTGTAAAAATACCAGCCAAGTCTCTTCAACTAAAAAAAAATTATGAAATCTAAAAATTCTGCACTGAAACGTATAGGCGAGCAAAGTAGAGGCAAGATTTCAAAATTTGCTTCCACGGACGCATAACAAGCTGAATTTTTTACCTTACATTAATAACTGTACAAAGATCATATGTGCCAAAGTTTACCGAGATATTTCTGTCGGAACAACCCCCAAAAAATTATGAAACCCCTAAATTCATTTGGTTTTCAAAATTTTATTAAATAACCTAAAGGTAACAACAAATCATATTAAAAATTTGAAAAAATTCACAGATATGTATTTATATATAGCCTACACTATTAAGTTGTAAAATTATAACTTTTTTATTATTCAGTTGATATAATTTGCAAAAAATAGGCAAAAAAAAACATACATTTTCCGTTGTCCGCGCGTCGTTTGTCACTGTGATCGTAATTATGAACAGAAAAGGCTCAAATCAGTTTCATTCGATAGGTCTATTCATTGGCAAAACAAAAAAAAATATAAACCTCCCAAAACGTAAACTTCGTCGCATTGATTTTGCGAAAAACGCCGAGCGCTTTATTCAAAAAAGTTTTCGCGCCAAAAGTAAACGGGACAAAACGATATTATATTGCAGAATATGAGCGAATAAATTACAAATATAAATAAGGGTTACTTATTTTCACATAACAAAATAAGGGTGAAACCCTTAAAAAATATTTTAATTAGGAAACTACCCCAATTATAAGTAATTAATGTTTTTATTCTTTTTCTCAATGAAATTGTGCTTTACATATATTTACAGCAATTTTTCTTGATTTAATTCACAAATATGAACCTTTTTAAAATAATGTATTGAATTATCCAACCAACCCTCATTTATGAATTTATTGTATACAATAATAAAGTATGCAATCAGTAGATTAACTTAACTTACGCAATGTACGAAATTTACAAAAAACATTTGTGCCCCAGTTATCACCCCTAATCAGGGTTGGTGTCCTATTTATTACAATTCAAGTGTCCACGTGTGCTGCCAAGGGCTGGGGGTGGGAGGGTGTCTGGACCAAGGAGGTTCTTGGTCTGAACTCACAAGAGGCTGGAGTTCCCCTCATGATCATAAACTCTTTAATATTTCTTTGCTCTTAGTGACAATTAACTTTTATGCCGACACTTGACCTATCCTTTTTTTCATAAAATATATTTATTACCATCTTGAAACACTGGCTAGAAACAAATTTTCCACTTTTGAGCGTTTTCGAGGATTGAGGAAGAACAGTGAGATTGAGCCTTTGCTGAGTGACAGGTCTTCAGTATCGCTCATTTTATTCAAAATATCTTCAATTGCGATATGAAATAGTAATAACACTTTTTTTGTGTGTGGACACATCATGTAAGTTAGTGCAGTGATTTTAAGTGTTTAAATTCATGTTTTTACCTAGCAACTGGAATGAGTAACTTTGCTTAAAATGCTTCACTTTTCACACGAATATGATATAAAACTAGATAATGCAATAATTGCATTCAATCTTATCCAATCAGATGACGTTAGTGTAGCTGGTCCCTCCAGGCTGTGTGTTTTGCAATGGCACCAAGGGCCTATACTAAGGCACTTAGTAAGCAAGATACTGCCGCATAATAACTCATAAAAGACTAATTACACTCTTTAAATCATTCCAAGTCAGAAATGACAATATTGCCAAACAGATTTTAGTAAAGAGTAAGAAATAAACTGCCGAATTTCCAATTAGATTTCATTCAGCTCTGAAGCTCTCAACACTTAAAAACACTCTGAAGAGTCCCGAGGTATCATCCAAGACGTATTGCTCGGGACACGTCCAAACTTTTTGATTGGAATCTCCATTGTTTTATTTATGGCAACTTCGAAGATGAACACAAGAGGGGGGACAAATTTTCACTGGTCAATATGAAACTTTCATCACCTACAAAAACCCTATCTGCTGCCAGAGAACGATGAGACGAAATAGCTGTTATACATTTGAAACCGATTTATTTGCTGTGAACGCCCAATATCACAGGCCATGTTATCAGGCATATTGCAATGCAGCTTATTAACGTCATCGGACGGATTTTTTTGTAGTTCCTCAAGTTTGCAAAAGTTCAGAGAATATTTAATACAAGAAGGCGTCGAATCAATCGCGGCAGAACAGTGCCGATCTGAGTAAGTTCGGCAATGTCGTGCACTCGAGACCCAAAGAGACGACGATCTATGTCACCGATGACCTGACATTTGACAATACAATCTGATTCGCTCGACATGATACTGAGGAATGCTGCTGCAATCTTCCAAACAGAAATTAATAATATTCCAACAACCGATTAATCATTTGCCATCCGAAGTGTCTCTTCAAGCATATGGAAAATTTGTTCCACAGCGTTTGGCTACATTGTTGAAGTTGATAATGGATCCGCGAGCACATAGAGAAGATGGCACAGACATCGAATCAGACGAAACAGTGAAGCGACGATATTTGACAATCGCAGAATGCCTAATTTACAGTTCACGCCGTTTTAACACAAAAAAGTAATTCCTATGTTTCATTTGGGTCTGATCGCTCAATTACACCATGAGTATGGTAGTCGTAATCTCATAGACACCCTTCACTCGTATGGACTCTGCGCGAGATATTATGAATTACGCACTTTCCTAACAACACTTGCTGAGGACAGTGGTGAGGTGTACAGTCAGGGAAACTAGATGTTTCATACTCGGCCTCTCTCTGACCCATAACATAAACATGTTTTTATATACGTACCCACAGCCACAGGTCTACAGAATAGAAACGACAGTGGTAACTTAATTCAGGAGGGGGTTGACATTAATCTGGAGACTATTGGTGGATAAAACACCTACCATGTTATGGCCCGTGTAATGTTTCAAGATCAATCTGCAACGAATGAAGTAGTGCAAACTATCCGACCAGAACCACAGAGAATGCATGGCATGGCATCTATCTATGACAAGTTGCATACATTTCTGGATGATTCATTCATGTGTTCGTAACAACAGCAAAGATATCGCCTGGATATTATTGCGACAAGTTCACCGACCAATTTTCAAGGAATTTAATGTGAATTCAGATCACCAGACAATACAATTTTTTTGGACTGGTCTCAATACTTCTACCGGAACATTGTATAAACTACCTCATTTATAAATAAGAGAGGGTTTGACAAAGAATAAATACATTACCTTAAACATGGGTACATGTTCCTGAATTAAGTAAAATTGTTGTAAATATAGGCAGTACAGGTTCATGGATAAATGTTAAATTTTTTAAATGTTTATATATTGGGGTAGTTACCAATTAAAAAATATTTTTTAAGGGTTTCACCCTTATTTTGAATTGTGAAAATAAGTAACCCTTATTTATATTTGTAATTTATTCGCTCATATTCTGCAATATAATATCGTTTTGTCCAGTTTACTTTTTGGCGCGAAAACTTTTTTGAATGAAGCGCTCGGCGTTTTTCGCAAAATCAATGCGACGAAGTTTACGTTTTGGGGGGTTTATATTTTTTATGTTTTGCCAATGAATAGACCTATCGAATGAAACTGATTTGAGCCTTTTCTGTTCATAATTACGATCACAGTGACAAACGACGCGCGGACAACGGAAAATGTATGTGTTTTTTTGCCTATTTTTTGCAAATTATATCAACTAAATAATAAAAAAGTTATAATTTTACAACTTAATAGTGTAGGCTATATATAAATACATATCTGTGAATTTTTTCATATTTTTAATATGATTTGTTGTTACCTTTAGGCCATTTAATAAAATTTTGAAAACCAAATGAATTTAGGGGTTTCATAATTTTTTTGGGGTTGTTCCGACTGGAATATCTCGGTAAACTTTGGCACATATGATATTTGTACAGTTATTAATGTATGGTAAAAAATTCAGCTTGTTATGCGTCCGTGGAAGCAAACTTCTTTATTTTACGAGTTAGAGCTCTGTTTTTCCTCGCCTAGTAGTGATCCCCATAAAAAACACTCCGTGTAAAAATACCAGCCAAGTCTCTTCAACTTAAAAAAAAAATGAAATCTAAAAATTCTGCACTGAAAAGTAGTGATATCAAAAAATTAGCCAAGTCAAAACTTTATTTGAAAATCAAAAAATACTTGGCGCATCGTGTACATAAATAGCTTGGAAGTATAAGCCAATTATAAATTTTACATGAAATATACATATACATAGTATACCTATAATGCCCTAAAAAAAACGATGCGCCAAGTATTTTTTGATTTTCAAATAAAGTTTTGACTTGGCTAATTTTTTGATATCACTACTTTTCAGTGCAGAATTTTTAGATTTCCTTTTTTTTTTTAAGTTGAAGAGACTTGGCTGGTATTTTTACACGGAGTGTTTTTTATGGGGATATCACTAGTTTTTTTAGTTTATTTACACAACTTTTAACACATATCGGAGCAACAATGACTAATTCCTTTAAAAAAATAGGCCATTTCCGAATTGGTTACTACGAAAAAATGTGTTTGGGGCTAAATATAAGCTTGTTTTGATATTCCATGAAGAATTGCGAAAGCATTGTTCCAATAGGTCCAGCCGTTTTCGAGATATGGCATCACTTCCGGTTTTCATAATGGCGGCTGAAATTACAGCCACCTAGAATTTATTTCTATAAATGTTATGTATCATTATAAGCCTTCTGAATTTGTAGTTATTGTAGTAAGAGGTGATTCAAGTCTGATTCTTCATTTTTATGACGTCATTTCCGGTTTCGGTAATAGTAAATGTATATTTTGACTATTGATATTCCATAAAGATGACCGTCTGAATCATTTGGCGATAGTTTTATTCCGATCGGTGTAGTCGTTTTCGAGATATGACGTCACTTCCGGTTTCAAAATGGCGCCTTCCGGTTGGTTTTATAAAAAGGCACCTCGGACGCCAAAAGTGCACATGTGGTAAAAATTTCAAGTCGATCGGTTAAGCCGTTTAGGCTGTGGCGGTGATTGCGGTGTTTCGTGATATCATCAGATGAAGATAGGTTTTAAAAGGGGTGTAATTTCACTGTTTTCACGGCCCTCTAGCCCACAAATGGCATTACCTATTGTTCCCAAATTTAGTATATGTTGTCAGGTGGGCCATAGCTCGAAATTAAGTTATTTCGCAACAATGTGAGATTTCCCAATTTTGAGATCCAGTAGGCCGAAAATGCCATGTTGTTGCTTACAGTAAAAGTGTTTGGTCTGCTCCTCAGTTTATTAGGCATTTACGGTATGTTGAGTGAGTGTGAGTGTTTAGTACGACTTGGCTGGGTGGAGCGACCGCTCCACTAGATATCAAAAAATTAGCCAAGTCAAAACTTTATTTGAAAATTAAAAAATACTTGGCGCATCGTGTATATAAATGGCTTAGAAGTATAGGCTAGATATACCTAAATACATATACTTATAGTATACCTACAATGCCCTAAAAAAACGATGCGCCAAGTATTTTTTAATTTTCAAATAAAATTTTGACTTGGCTAATTTTTTGATATCACTACGTTTCAGTGCAGAATTTTTAGATTTCATAATTTTTTTTAAGTTGAAGAGACTTGGCTGGTATTTTTACACGGAGTGTTTTTTATGGGGATATCACTTATTTTTTTAGTTTATTTACACAACTTGTAAAACTTATTGGGGCAACAATGACTAATTCCTTTAAAAAAATACGCCATTTCCTAATTAGTTACTAAGAAAAATATTGTTTGGAGCTAAATATAAACTTAAAGTGATGCTGATGAGCCATGAATAATTGCGAAAGCATCGTTTCAATAGGTCCAGCCGTTTTCGAGATATGGCATCACTTCCGGTTTTCAAAATGGCGTCTGAAAGCTCTTACACATTGTATTAATATGTATATAAATACTAATATTTCGTTATAAGCCTTCTGAATATGTAGTTGGTTTTTATATAAAGGGGAAGTGAATTTAGGCAGATTTCGCTAAACTATGACGTCATTTCCGGTTTCAGTAATTAGAAAACTTTAATTTCACTGTTGTTATTTCATATAGAGGACCGTCTGAATCGATTAGCGCAAATTTCGTTCCGATCGGTTTAGCCGTTTTTGAGATATGACGTCACTTCCGGTTTCAAAATGGCGGCACAAAAAATTCATAAGGGCAAGGTATCATCAGGCAGACGAGCTGTATATGTGGTGAAAATTTCAGATCAATCGGCCCAGCCGTTTAGGCTGTGGCGGAGACCGCGGAATTTATTGGAAGATGAATCATCTGAAAGCCGTACAATTTCACGGTTTTCACGGCCCTCTAGCTCGCAAAGGGCGTAACCTATTGCTCCCAAATTTGGTATATGTTGTAGAATGGGCCATAGCTCTAAATTAAAATATTTCGCAACAATGTGAGATTTCCCATTTTTAAGATCCAGTAGGCCGAAAATGCCACTTTGATGCTTACAGTAAAAGTGGGTTTGCTCCAGCCTTTATATGAGAGTGTGCGCGCGCCGTACGACTTGGCTGGCGTGGAGCGACCGCTCCACTAGATTAAAGCATCATTTGAAGTGAACACAAACCGGATAAACACAGGGAAATGCCTTTAGCCCTATCTTGGATGGCCTCACTGCCCAGCATCTAGAGAGCCTATTACTGGGGAAGAGAGTGACCAACTGGGTGACTGTTTTCTATTGGTTGAAGAATTAACCAATGGGTGCGCCGTTTTATGGGAGCCGCCATCTTGCTTCACTCAAACAGTGGGCAAGTAGCTGGCTGTGGCTAGAGAGCCAGAGACTTTGACGACCTTAACAGGCGTCCATGACTTGAGTACAACAAGATGGCGCCCACGAGTTGGCCACTCTCTTCCCCCAGTATATAGTCTCTCTACCAGCATCTAGGTTCTGACGTCACAGCCAATCACAGCGCGTCTCTGGCCCGCCTCCCAGATTCAAATAAAACCACACTTTCAAACCTCAATAACTCTGGAAATAAATTTATTTCATAGACATGTTATATATTGTTGGTCTTCCTGTAGCATCTAGTATTTTATTTAATTAATTAAAAGAAAATTTAAATCTGAGGAGAATTCCCTATTGGCGGGACAACGCTGTGACGAAACTACTGCACAAATCGGGCTGAAAATTTCACATAATATAAACAACATACCTAGGTTTTATGTTTGAAAGTTTGAAAAACATAACTTGTGTGGGAAAAACGTTACAGCTGTTTGAATTTGGTTGTCGCAAAATCGACTACGGTGCTCAAATAGCACGCATTCTGAAAACGTCAGTTTGCCAGGACGTGTTTCTTCAAAACTACTATATTATATCAAGTTGAAAATATTAAATATTATTCGAAATATGCTATCATTCGTGTGAAAATTTCAAATAATTTGGATTTATGGAACTAGTGTTACGGCATCTTGAAGTTCCGCTTAAACGCAGAAACTCTGGGAGATTTCACGTTTTGAAACTTCAAGAAACAACAACTATTGGTCCAATTATCCAAATGGAATGAAATTTTTACACAATTGATAGCAATATAATTTGAATAATATTTGACAATTTTAGCTAGATATCGTTAGTGGTTTTAAAGAAACAGCGTCCCGGCCAAAGGCCGTTTTTTGAACACGCGCTATTTGTGCACGTGAACGATTTTTCGACCACCAAATTCTAGCAGCTGTAACTTTTTTCCTACAAAAGTTATGTTTTTCAAACTTTCACAAATCCAATCTTAGTAGTTGTTTATTATATGAAAAGTTCAGAAGCAAAGTGGACTAAGCCACATTTTTTTTCAAAGTGTTCTTTTTGGACCATCATGTTTTGAATTTTCATACTATTAAGGGTGAGGTCCAAAATAGGAGCTGGTTGGGCGTTGACGTCACCATAGGATTTACGGGTTAAATCAAACTTGCCGCGTCAACAAACGAGCTGAAACCAGTACCCATAATGCTCAAGCTCAAGAGGTCGGGCGTTGTGATTACTCTATTTTCATTCATTCGACCACGATTCGACTCAAGGTCACGCCCAGGTGTTACGTCACAATGTTAAAAGGATAGGGAAACTGGGTGACCTGATCATAAATCGGTATGCACCCTTAAAAAGCAAAGTAGACCAAACTTCCACAGCCACCTAAACTCAAAGTGGACCAACCCGCACTGCCATCTCCATGCAGCAGATGTTTTTAGCATTTCCCAAAGCTTTTTGACTGATAAAGGTGAGTGAATAAGTACATTATAGATGTATATATGTATAAACTAATAGTATATGATAGGTGTGTGGTTTTAAGCCCAATTAATCTGGATATAGGTAAGACATTGTTTAAAGATATTTGGCGCAAGTGTGATGGTGAGAGTGTGGGTGACGGTTAGGTGAGTGGTAGAGACAGACGTAACAGTAACGGTTTATTAAAAGTAAAGTTACAGAGTTGTAATGGCGGTGTACGTCTGTCCCTCTCGATGTTCTGAGACCGACTGGCAATGGCTGCCTTGATAACGAAGAAGGTGATTGGTCGAGACGGCGAGCGCGCTGCATGTTGGGACTGCCGGTAGGGTTGGCAGGCCTGCGCCGTCAGTTGGTATGCATGCTGGGCGGGAGATTCGACAGGGCGAATCGAACCGCCACAGATATAACAACATTCGAGAAAATTCTTAAACCTACTTTTCTTTGCTGTTCTGCAGTGACTGCAATGGATGATAACCGTATTGCTAGTGCTTTGGATTCGGATGAAGAAGATAACAATTTGGAAGATGGTGAATATTAGCCCGATGCAAGTTCTGACACGGAAAGCTGCAGTTCAGGTTCGAGTCCAGAAGGTGTTGCTGATAACCGGCAAAAGAAGAGAGGTGTTCGCAAGCAAAATGATTGGTCAAGAAACCGTAAGAAGAAAGCACGTTCGTCGGGCAACGAATATAGTACAGCCAAGAAATTAATTCCAAGAAAGGAATGCAATACTGGGCCTTGCAAGTGCCCACTCAAGTGTTCAATGAGAATTAACAATACACAGAAGATTAAACTTTTCGAGGCATTCTACAGTTTGCCAAATGTTGATGCACAGTCGGCTTACCTGTGTGGTGCGATTCAGCAGACGGATAAAAGCCAAACTTATGTTATACGCACGCGTAACACGCGTAACGCGTCAAAGTGGTCTTTGACTCGGATCTACAATCTTAAAGATGAAACTGGAGTAGACCAAAGAGTATGCAAGTCGATCTTCCAAAACATACTGAAAGTTTCGAGTGGTCGTATAGACAGATTAATGAAAAACTGTAGGAGTAATGGCGTTCTTCGCAGTGACCAGCGTGGCAAGCATGAGCCGGCAAACAAGACCAGCGAAGATTCTAATTCTCATGTTCGTAAGTTCATTGACAAGTTTCCGAGGTACAAGTCCCATTATACGCGCTCCGACAATCCCAACAGAAAATATCTATCACCCGATTTAAACAAATCTAAATTGTATGAACTTTACGAAAAAGAGTGTGAACGGGACGGCGTATCTGCTGTTTCATCGTATGTATTTATGCATATTTTCAACGTTGATTTTAATTTATCATTTCATCACCTGATATCAGATTCATGCAAATCATGCGATACGTTCAAGATACAAATTGACGCTGCTAACGGCCCAGAGAAGGAACGGTTGGTCAAGCTGCTCGACTTGCATCATCGCAAAGCGCAAGCGACTGAAGAAATGTATATAGCCGATAAAATTAGAGCAGATAGCAAATGACAGTTCTGGCTCAGGATGAGGAAGAGGAGGAAAATCTCGCACTAGAGTGTGAGCCTATTTTATGACGTCACACCTTGTTTTGGCGCCATTTTGTCACGTGTTTCCGGTTCCCGCGCTCTAGTGTCAGCTTATTTTAAACATTTCCGCCATTTTATCCGCCATTTTTATCCGTCATGTGCTTCTTGCCACGTGTGTTTGACAGGGCGGCATTTTAAAACGTATTTCCGATTTCTACACTCTAGTCCGAGCATATTTCCGCCATTTTCTTCCTTCATGTCACGTGTGTTCTTCTGACGTCACTTTTTTTAAATTAAACATGTATCTCGAGGTGGATTTGAACCTGCTACCATTGGAATATGAATCCAACGCCTTAACCTCTCGGCTAACTAGGCGACCTGTGCTATAATGACCTGTGCTGCAACGTCATCCAGTTGTCAAGGTAAGTATTGGCGCAAACATTTAAACTTGACTCGACTGCAACGCCATCTATAGAAGACAATAAGTGTATTTACTCAAAGCGCCACAAAAATTTGAATTTGAATTTCGCGCTCGACTACAACGCTATCTAGGTGACAATAATTGTATTCATGAGAAGTGGCGCAAAAATTAAATAATTTTGTATGCCGACTGACTTTAAAAAAATGTAGCCCATGTGGGGATCGAACCCACGACTTTTGCACGATGAGCACAACGCTCTAATCAACTGAGCTAATGGGCCAACGAAGGTACGTTGCAATATGTCGTCACTTATACGGGGACATTATAATTTTTCTTAATACATAGCAGAATCAAAACAAAATCGGGTATCTAGCCAGGATGAGGATGAGGATGAGGATGAGGATGTGGATGGAGTGGGGGTGACGATGAGGATGAAGATAAGAGAAGGTGAAAATATTTTTACTCTTAATAATGGGTCGGTTAAGTTTGCTTATAAATAAATACCAAGTTCTTGACAATTAATTTAACTTAGTTTTATATAAAAATTATAAATCGGATTCTAGTCACAACTTGATATTTTTCATAAGCTCCCCTAAAAGATCTCGGCACATGTTTTTCATATTGTGTTCACTATTGAAAGCATATAAATGATACATTCAAAATATTATAAATTATCCCATTAAATAATTACGTAATATCAAATATTGTTACAATTCACTTTTTTCTTAATTGTAGAGCATAATTGTTGGAGTGATCTTGTCCTTCATACTGAATTTGATATAAACGTTTTTCGTTAATTTCCTTCAAATCATCATCAGTAAATACATCGTTGAAACGTTTTGGTAAAAAAAAATTGATTGCGTAATGTTGCTCTTCTCCTATTTTTGGTTGCCATACCGAGACAAAGGAAACTGTTGCCAGGAGAGATGGACCATATTTTGTCTTGACACGTTTCATTTCTTCGATGGTGTACCACATCAGGTGCTCCATTTCACATATTTTCTTCACTGGAGTCATAGCTGAGATGTTCCCGTTTCCCACATTGTTGAATTTCTCTACGAACGTCTAAAACAAATCAATGAAAGAAAAGTGTTTTACGAATGCTTTGATTTAAATGTAATACAAATATACCTATCCTAATATTTTAAATGTAATTACTCACCATTGTTATGTTGAGATAATTTACTGCAGCGAAGAGCAAAGTGTTGAACGATGTCGACCGTTGAAGGTTGAAGGCTGTACACTGTAAAAATAGATCACTTAAATCATACATACCACGGAATAATAAAATAAAACTCCGTATGTTTAAATACTATATATGCCTACATGAAGTATTAAATGAGTATTATACCTACAATTTAATCTTAAAATTAATACACAGTATATAAACATATGTATACATGCACAATTAAAAATATACCTACATTGTAGTTTAAAATAAATCCACATGTAGGGTTGAATTAAGTCAAGTAATTTCATTTAAGAGTGACAATGCAAGGTTAATTTTATAACCCAGGTTTAAAATTAAAGGTAAAATTGATCTTAAATAATACCGAAATTGTAGGTTAAAATAAATCCACATGTAGGATTTAATGTAGTTGAGTAATTTTATTTAAGAGTGACAAAGCGAGATTCATTTTATAACCCAAGCTTAAAATTAAAGTTAAAAATTGATCTAAAATAATACCGAAATTGTAGGTTAAAATAAATCCACATGTAGGATTGAATTTGGTGGAGTTATTTCATTTAAGAGTGATAAAGGTAGGTTAATTTTATAACCCAGTCTTAAAATTAAAGGTAAATTGATCTAAAATCAGCAACATCAGATTATGTACCTGCAAATAGCAGGAAAATGTGTCAAAACCAGGATGTCTAACACGAGACTTCCTGCATGGCGCTCGACTCCCTCTCATAACACAATGAAGAAGAGACTCTCTTGTTAATTACTTCAGTTTGTTGCTCTTACTCACATCGTTTTAGAATGATATTGGATACTTTTTTGGCTTCACAATTTAGGAAATCATCGTATATTTTCAATTTTTATTTCAAAATTTTTACAAGGTAAAATTATAAAATGGTGAAATACTGTCCAATTTTTGAAAATCAAAAACATTTTGATTCATTTTTCATTGTCTATAATTCTGGCTCATCAACAAATTCATTAGTAATAGGGATATCACATTTTGCTTTTTTCAGGTAAATAACTTCATTATTACCTAGTCTTCTATTTATTGACACTGCATTACAATGATGGACAGGTTTGTATGCAGGAAATGAGACTACCCTCCCCCCCCCCCCCCCCCCCCCAATGATAGTCGGATGTCTCACAGGCTATGGAAAAAAAAATTAGTTATTTGCTAAATATTATTTTCTATTCATCAAACGGATATAATAAAAACAAGTAAGTATTGCCTTTTAATTTTAAGAAATCGGAAGAAAATAAGATGAATTAAATTTATATTTTATCGAATGGTACATTTCTTTAAAATTACAGATTAGAGACAAAACATGAACTTGGAGCTGGTCAGGAATTTGAGACAGGATGAGTTTGAAATTTAAATCCGCCTGACAAGAATATTATTATTCTTGCTAAGCAGTAAGTGCTCAGCATCAAAAAGAGTTATCAAGAATACTGAATACTGATACTTGAACTCTCAAGTCAACTATAGAACTGAATTTCAACAGTTTTCTATTGAAATTGTTGGTACAGATTAAAAATAAATAACAATAGCAAAATAGGTCGGTATCTATGTACGATTTTTGCTAGATAATACTATAAGGTATACACAATTAAATTGTTTGAAAACATTTTGTTAGTATAGATGAGATAGCGTTGGTTTATCCTACTTTATCCTACTTATATAAATTGCCTATGCCGTAAAAATCTTTAAAAATATATGCATCATATTTCAGATTCTGACAAATTTCAGATTCCTATCTTTAATAGTTTAGATATTATGTGACCTCTCAAACGGGAGATTCTTTTGCGCCACCTGGTTTTTCACAAAATTTAGTCTGCCCACCCACACTTTTGGTCCTAGAACCGCGCCACCCGGTATATAATTTGATATTAGAAAAAGGTTTCTAATAATATTATCATTTACAATACGTATTCCATCAAATTTTATGCCAGAGAAACAAAAGCGTCATCGTCTTTCATTTATATAAGTAGTTTTTATTGCGATCGTATTATCGCACTATTTTGTATTTCCCGCAGAAAGGTGGAGTGGGAAAGGTCGGTCACAGGAAGTGCAGGTTGTTCTCAGCCGGATACAATGGAAGGGGTTGGGGGGTTTTGACGGATTTCGCCAAACTTGGCCTAATACGCTCGCAGTAAAAATAGAACTTTGACGCGCTAAACCACAGTCGGCAGCATAGCCGAGCTGTTAGCGCGTCTGCCTGCTGAATGTCGTCCCATCGGTGCTCTGTGTTCGATTCCCGCTGCAGTCATAACTAATCGAGTTGCGTTTAATTTCAGATTCTAATCACACATGTTATAATCTCTGTAAATATGTCGTCAAAATGTAATTACCATGAAAACCTATGTAGTTATCGTCAATTAAAGATTCCCTTTTTAGTAATTGAATTAAAAGTAAATTTATGTAAATACCTACTAATTAAAATCAAACCTGTAGTTGACTTAGAATTAAACCTACATCGAAGATTTATTTTAGTTCGGAGGGTCGGTTGTGAATGAAATGCACAAGTGCTTTCAAATTAACTCTGTTGTTGGCATAAAATTAAACCTACATCGAAGATTTATTTTAGTTCGGGGTTCTTAATTATAGTATGAATGTGATTTGAAATCAATGCATTGAAGGTGGTTTAATTATAAAGAATCGAATTTTAATTTAATGATTCAAGTAAAATTAACTTATGCGTGTAATGTAACATTTTTTTTAAATATACTGTAAGCGAAAGTGTGGCGGCTACCTACAGTAGTATTAAAATGAATACAGAATTTGTTACAGTGTAATGATGACGACTCGCGAAATTTCAAGAGACATCCACTTCTTGATATTGTCAATTCATCAATTTACAAACAAAATATTGATGACGTTGTATTATTCTCACGAAACACAAAGTTGGGCAATCACTCACTGAATATTATACAATAGTTAGCATTTCTTTGAAATTTCAAGATTCATTTATTTTAATAAAAAGTCCATTCCTAATTCAAACACAACTCTCTGATTGATTTTATCACGTTGATTATCTATTTTCACAATAGTTTTAACAAAATGGGACAAATCATCTATATTAACATCAGATTTTTTAATTAATCGTGTTTTTTGAAAATTATTTAAATTTGTTTTTACAAATCTGCAATACGCATTCTTAACAACACTGCTTTTATCTTTGACTTGTGTAAGAGTAAAAGTGATGGCTTCTGATTACCTCAGAATTTCTCTACATGTCCTTTCACTTAAGACGGCTGGGTAGTGAGTTTGACCTTGAAGAGTTTTTTAATCGATTTTTATCAATATCTTTTTCCAGTGTAATTGTTAACAAAATAGGACTATGGACGTGAATTCAGAACAGTTCAATGAAAATAATTCCATAGTTTGGAATAAGCTATTGGTTTTATTGGGTCCAACAGGTGTTTAGAACCCGAAAATTACTAAATTATCGGGTTCTAAACACCTGTTGGACAAAATAAAACTAATAACTTATTCCAAACTATGAAATTATTTTCATTGAACTGTTCTGAATTCACGTCCATAGCCCTATTTTGTTAACAATAACACTGGATAAAGATATTGATAAAAATCGAATAAAAAACTCGTCAAGGCCACGCTCACTACTGCGTTTTGTAGACACTTTTTGCGATATGATTGGAGACTCAATGGGTAGACTAAATTATTTGAAATTTAAATCGTAATTATATAAAAGACAAACTTAGGGTTATCCTTTGGTACATTTTTAATTTTTTGTTTCGTTAATTAGTAGTAATTAGTGGATTTTGGGTAAAAAATTAGTTATTTTCTTGTCTTTCTGGGTGCCGTATAAAATTAAATTTAAAAAATGTGCCAAGTGCTAACCCTAAGTTTGTCTTTCATCGTATTATGATTAAAATTTGAGATCAATTGGTTTACGGGTTTGGTCTCTAATCGTATCGCAAATTTCATCGTTTTGCGCGGTTTTGTTGAATTACCGGCGCCTAATTAACGATGCAATAAGCAAAAATTAAAAAGTGCTACTTATATACAATCAAACTGATCATGTGAACATCCTGTAAAAGTTACACTCATTTATGAAACAATTTTTGTCTCTCAATTTTCTAACACGGCCGAGCGCTAGTATCACCTTAAAATCACACCGAAATTCATATTACTTATACTTTTTAAACCGATATATTTCCCATGAACATTTTCTTCAACAAACATGGTATGATTATCAAACACTTTTTGAGGTGAATCTCGAACATCGATGATAAACGCATATGTGGTCCACATCTATGAGTTCTTCCAAAAATTCTGTCCATTCCAAAAGCGATATAATCACACCAGAACCATTTATCGATGAAATTATTTTAACAAACGGTGTAAACTCATCTTCAGCATTCAGCCCAACGATAATCAGTTTTGATCGATATGGATTCACATAGAAAAGTGATTGCACAACACCGAGAAATGGTTTTTCGTCTATTGCTGGAGTGACTTCCATTTTTTTTTAATATACAATTTCGACTATCTTCAACAAAATTTCAGAGGTAACTGACCTCTTTCATGGTGAATCGCAAATCAAATTGAATCTAACAAAATGTAATCGTCAGCATTTTTACTTTGAAACAAGACAGGTTTGAACAGGAAATGCAGGACATTGACCTCTCCTATGAAATGCGTATTTTTTTTTGATTGCACGTGCGCAACAGCACTGTCCACCATATCCGGTGTCATGTTTCATGCAGTGGCCGAATATTTTAAAATGGGTTGATCTCACGAGTCGATCATTTTTTCAGGTGATTTTTTATTAAAATGTTTGAGAAACGAATTTAGTGTTTTCCCTCTAGCTCTATGAGCTAAGAAAATAGCGCAATATTCACCGCAAACATATGATGTAACGCTTTGTAGTGGAATACGATTATAAGTCCAGCTTTTACAATGTTGATTTAGAAATTGACGGTGTCCACGAATGAGCGGAGGATATCCAAAACTACAAAAAAAATCCCCATTTCCACGAGTATCAATATGACAAGCGACCCAATGTTGACCCTTGCACCTTGCTATATCGGTATTGGCAATCAATTGAATCGGACGACCCACATGTTTAGGTAGGGTATCAGCCGCAAAAACAACAATAAATAAATATTTAGAATATTTATCTTGAGAAAGTGCGTTTTTTAATACATTTGCATACATTTTAAATAAATCCTTAACAACAGTACTCTTCGAGTCCATAGGTAGACCTCGAATGAACATACAATCAGGACTCCAGTGTTTATGTTCATAAAACGGGATGTCTTGAGGCAACCATTTATGTATCACAACACCGCATGAAGGGCAGGCAGTTTTGTCTCCATGAAACGTGTAATAAAACCCGGCCTCGGCCAAGTCGCGTGCGGTGACATTGCCATTCGGGAATGATGCAAATGATTTCAATCTTGGCCCCAGTTGAAACATGTCGGTTTTTTCACTGTTTGCAACACACCACTGTGACAGCTTCATTGCACTTTTCACCCGCAAAACCAATATGCACACCATGGACGTAACACTTTATTTCTTCGTATGGAAATGATGACGATGAGTCATACTCGAAATCATTCAAATCAATAACATTTCTCCAGAAGATGTTGTCTAAATATTTCACATTTGTTCTGCCTCTTGTATATTTTAGTTTATAACCCAGACAGTGAGTGAAAACTAGTGATGGCACCATTGAAAATTTTCAGAGACCCTTGAAAATTTGAAATTTTCTTAAAAATGCTTAAATTCAATTATATTTTATTAAATACATTTATTTGTAATTATGTGCCTAGTTGGGATGCATACTGATCTCTTGTATGATGTGTATGATGCGTGTTGTTGTCTGAGTGGTAAATGTGCAAAATGATCATTAATACAGCATTCAAATTTCCCGCCTATGTAGAAATTACAGTCTGGCCAAAGTTACAATGAAGAAAAACTGAGATTTGGGCTTATATTTGGCTTTCATTTTGATTTTGATTTTACGCTTTTTTCAGATATATTATTAACAATTGTGTGCAATAAAGCAATAAAAAAAGTAAATAAATAAAAATAAATAATCTTCTTCTAAAAAAAGTAATTTAAACAATTTTCAACGCATTGAAAATTTTCATAAAAATTTTCATGAAAATTTTCAATTTTTTTTTTCAGAAAATTGCCATCACTAGTGAAAACCATGATTTTTAATGCTTCATCTCTAGCTCTGCAGTATGCGTACGTGAAACCAGTAAAATTTGTTTCACTAGAGTCATCAAATACCAGAATCGACGGACTTCTTTCGCCGTACGATCCATTTTCTAAGCCTATGTTAATAAGCTAGTTTTTCTGAGTATATGGTGAAATTTTTAGAGGTTTATCTTTAAAGGGCCTATGTCATCTTGAATAAAGCTTATACTATGTGTTCTTACCATGTATTTAGGCAATATAAGACATGCATAATCTAAATTAATTGTACCCTGAATTAATTATTAATTATTTTCTGTGCGAAATTTGAACCTGGCGCGCGTGAATGCCTACGTCACTCTGTGCGCAGCGCTGATTGGTTAGCGTGAATAAGGGGGGATAGATCACGCCCGCTGATGCCGCTCAACCCTTCTCTCGCACCACTGCCGGTGCACAATACACCTGACAATAAGTAAACAATCGAAAGTTGAGAATGCAGTGAAAGATTCCGTTAGCTGCAGACATTTCGAAACATATTTTAAAACTGACAGAATCTGCACAGAAATATTGAAGTTTTATTTACCGTGCTAGCAATGCATTGTGGAGTAATTGTTGTTTAATTGTTTCGCCATGAACAATGAAGTGGAATATTATTTCTGTAATTCAAAAATTATTGCCGTATGCCGGACTCATCAAGACTGATAGCGAATACATATCACACAATATCAAAATTTGATATTGTGTGATAGTAAAAAACAGTAACACGACACGGAAAATCAATTGTCTATTGCAGAGATATAATTTAATTGTACATACTGCTGCCTAGGTAGAACGGAACAAAAACGAAATTGAAATTTCTTGTCCAACAAAGTCTGGCGATTTTTTGCATATAAATCCTTTGTTTATTGGGTTACTTTTTGGGTGGTGTAAACAAAGAATTGACGAATTATTATTACAGGCTAACCTTCAAATCCATTTTCTACTAATGTGCAGAGCAATCATAAATGGACTCGGAACAAAGTAAGGCGGTGCATTTTATGAAGCCCAACTCCGTGTACATTTCGGAGTACCTACTTTACTTTGTACAAAATCTTATACATAATGTAGTTGAATTTTTTCCTTGATAGATGTATTATTGCTTTTGTAAACACGAAGTAAGGGCCTGAAACGTTTCGGAAGAACTGATATTTAGAAACAAATCATCAAACAAATGGATTAGGCGTGAGCGACGCTATTTGCAAAGAGCTGTAACACTATCATAATGAAAATGTACAATGTATTTAGGAAAAGATTTTACTGAATTATATAATCTAATTTTCTATTGAAAACTCAAATTCTTGGTTTTTATACTTGAACTCTCTAGCACCCAACGTCATCTAGAACTTAGTCCAAACAAATAACAATCACTCGATTATAACGTTGAATGTCTCAATGAAAATTAATTAAATTAACTATTAAGTTTATCCGTACAATAACATTCCCTGGAAGACATCTTCACAGACAATGATTAACGCATACGGACTATTAACTCTTCTAGAACATTGAAATATTGCAAAAGTAAGCTGTAGCAATGGGCTAGCGCGTAGTCTGCGGGCAGGTAGTCTGCACAGAGTGACGTAGTTATTCATTTCGGTCGAATCGCTCCCGAGCGATTCGATCAATCAATCAATCAATCAATCAATCAATCAACCGAGCCCAGGAGACAGGATGGCGGGCGGAACAAAGCGCCGTCCCGTGTTGAGAGAAGGAAGACGGACCGATTAAAGATCACTTGCCACAAGATGACATAGGCCCTTTAAACCCCCAATGTTTATACCAACAATTAAAAATATCGTTTACCCCCCTCCCCCCCTAAATTATTGAAAAAAATTTCATTCAAAATGACCCATTATTATAAGATGAGTATATAGAGTATTTTGTAAACTTTATAGATTTCTATCATTAACTCCGACATTTTTATTCTAATATTGAAAATCAAAATTAAACCACCCCTACCCCCCCCCCCCCCCCCCAAATATGAAAAAAATTGATATGCACCGTAGCCTATGTTAATGAGCTTGTTTTGCTGAGTATGGGGTAAAATTTTTACGGGTTTATCATTAAACCCCTAATTTGTATGCCAACAATTAAAAATATCGTCTATCCCCCCCCCCCCCCCCCCCCCCCCCAAAGTAATGAGAATATTTTCATGCACAAAGGAACATTATTATAAGATAAGTTTAATGAGGATTTTGTGAATGTTTTGAGTTGCTATTACCAACTCCGCCATTTTTATTTTAATATTGATAATAAAAATTTGACCCCCCTTACCCCCCCAAATATGAACAAATTTGATATGCACCGTAGCCTATATTGATAAGCTACTTTTGCTGAGTATATGGTGACATTTTTACAAATTTATCATCAAACCCCTAGTGTTTATGCCAACAATTAAAAATATCGTCTACCCCCCCTCCACCCCAAAATAATGAGAATATTTTCATGCACAAAGGCACATTATTATAAGATGAGTTTAATGAGGATTTTGTGAAAGTTTTGAGTTGCTATCATTAACTCCGCCATTTTTATTTTAATATTGAAAATAAAATTTTGACCCCTCCTACCCCCCTAAATATTAAAAAATTCGATATGCACCGTAGCCTATGTTGATAAGCTAGTTTTTCTGAGTATATGCTGAAATTTTTACAAGTTTATCATCAAACCCCTAATTTTTCACCTAACTGACTGTACTAAGAGCGGCCCGCTAGGTAGGAGAAGATTTAGTGGACCTTGGAGTAAAGCCCCATTTACACGGTGCAATTTCTTGAACCACTTCTGTGTCACAGAAGTTCTGCACATGTGCAGATTCCCTTTATCATCTCAAAAGTGATACTGCGCACGAGCAGAACCTCTGTGACACAGAAGTTGTTCAAGAAATTGCACCGTGTAAATGGGGCTTAAGAATATCTTCAAAGGGGTTCTCAAAGTCTGTAGATGAACATATTTGACACACGTCATATTAAATCGCCTTATCAACGCGTTATACCATTGACTACCGCTCAGTATGGGACTCGTGACTGCTATAGCTGCAGCACTGAATGCTTCCGCCGATGTCTGAGGCCGCACTACAAACGACGATTCTGGCAATATAAAGACATTATTATTAATTTTGTTCAATGCTACAACATGCCTTCATATTTATAACATAGGCCTAAATTAAGCTTATTGTTGTGCTGCGTCAGCTTTCCGTGCAATCTTTCCAAATGTAAGACGATCTCAGCCGGACGAGTGAAGAATTTGACCTTGGTCTGTACGTAAGAACGGGGCGGTTCCGTTTGTCACTAGACATCGACGACAGATGACTGGCCAGTCGCATGTCCCCACCCCAGTGTACGTCAATGGTTATACTGAGCGTTTTCCTAGTACACAACAATGGGACAACTAATTACCTATTCAGAATATTAACTTTTAGTTGATCAATTTAGTCGTGCTCGTGAGCAGAGTCAATTTGGTGATGATAATCCGACTCGGACATTCTACTGATTAGGCTGAAAGCTTGTCAAATAAGAGAAAATGCAGAATTTGAACTAAATCGGAACAATGATTTTTGACTAATCGGAAGATATTTTTTATATTTTAACAAATAATAAGATATTTTTGAGACTTTTTAAACGTTGATAAAATATTGTTAATGTCATTGACACATTTCAAATTTGTAACCAAACCAATCTTTGATCAAACCAATCAACAGCCTCATGCTCAAAAGAAATTGCGTCTGCAAGTAGATATTTGCGGGTGTCAGTCCTCAACACCACAAGACCGTGAGATAATAATCTTATGGACGGAATCCAGTAGAC
This sequence comes from Leuctra nigra, assembly GCA_934045905.1. Taxonomy (NCBI): domain Eukaryota; kingdom Metazoa; phylum Arthropoda; class Insecta; order Plecoptera; family Leuctridae; genus Leuctra; species Leuctra nigra. The sequence continues at coordinate 13,031,187 of OW203765.1, forward strand.
TCTGGGCACTTGCGTCGATAAATATGGAATTTCTTTTGAGCATGTTAAGGAATGTTAAAGTAAGGGATATAAAAATTATACCCTTTACATAGGTTATAATATTATAATATTTTTTTCTATATCTGAAGTGATCTACCCCTATTAGGGGTGGATAGGGATTAAACCCAAATAAAACACTATTTGTCACTATTTATTGTACCTATTTATTGTGAAAAGTGTTCAACTTGTGAAAGTCTATGAAGAAGGCTGGAACAGGTAAGACGCTCTAACATTTGCCATTGCGCAGAACGACGAAATCTGAAATTAAATGAGATGATAATATGTAAACAAACTTAATATTAAATAAAATATAACATCTTAAAATAATATGTAAAATCAAAAATATAAAACAAAGTATGAAAGTAATATATAATTTACTTTTGAGGAGCATGAAAAAAGCAACTTTTCCAAACAATTCACAATTGAGATCTAGGTCAAATCGAATGCATCAAATCAGGTTATCGCTCAAAAATTATCATGGGAACAAAAATAGTTCAAAGGCATGATAATCGTACGTGTAATTTGCCTCTTCTATGAGGATTGCTGTAGTAAAATCCACGTGTTATCCCTTAATGAACACTATCCATATCTGGGCCTTTCCCTACAAATGGCGGATACTGGTGATCATGATCTTGAATATTGATAACATACCTCGGTGTCCTCCTTGTCTGCAGTTTTCAACAGTCATAAAACATCTGCTTTTAAACGTTCTTCTTTCTCTTCCCCGCTTCCCGCAGATAGGGTCCATGCGATGGCAAATCAATTTGTCACAGTTCGATCGTCTCAGTACTCGCGACAACGCTGGAAAATAAGTCAGGATTCAATAGACAACATCATAAATTATCTAGTTAGCTCTGCTTTTCAAAAAATTTCATATGCAGTACCGTGATCCAAGTATCTATTATGGTTATGATCCATTGTTGAAAAACCATAATAGATACTTGGATCACGGTACTGCATATGAAATGTTTTGAAAAGCAGAGCTAACTAGTTAATTTATGATGTTGTCTATTCAACCAACAGATAGCAAATATATCTGATATATTTCATAACAAACCTTTCAGTAAAATATATAATAATTTGGAATAACTAGGAAAACGCTCGGTGTAAAGCGTTGATGAGCGAGCACCGACACGCACGACATCGTCAATCAAGCACGATCCATTCAATCAAAGATAACTAACTATACACTAGGAAAACGCTCTGAGTAACGCGTTGATGAGCGAGCACGGATACACGCAACACCTCGAACCGAAATTATGTCTATCGAAAATGTCATTAAAAGCCAATAATTCTTGAATTTCGTCACAGACTTGTATAAATATCTCCAAAATTTCCAAAAATATTGGTCCCAATAACCTTGCTAAGTTTTAAGTTGATCGATTAAACCTTTGATTGAACGGTTCATTGTTAAGTTTCAAAAATCACATGATATCCTTCAAACAATATACCTGGGACCACTCATATGATATGATAAACTTTTGAAAATAACTACAAATTAGACTGAAAATTGGCAAAAATACCTTAAATGTGGCTACCAATTACCATGCGAAGTTTTTAGTTGGTCGGTCAATCGGCAATACCCGCTGCACGAGAGCGGGTATTGCGTTGATTGTTTGAGTATCTCCTTGCAGCAGTCTGGTCGGGGGTCTCTTTGCTCCTTGATGCTTTATTATTAACGACATTTTGTTTCAACCTTTTAGATTTAGCTTCGTCAGTTTCTTGATCTTCAATTTCACGCAGACGCTTTTTCGCCTTTATGGCTTTCATTCTAGCAGAAGTCTTTCCATTTTTCGGCATGTTTAAATAGGGATAAGATAGGTAATGAAAAAGTAAGAAGTAGAGTACCTACCTAATTAAAGTACAATAATATTTGTGTGATCAATGTTTGAAATGCACGAAATGTGTGCTCAAAGACGTAATGTATTCAATGTCGTAATGTTACGAAATGAATCTTGAACAAAACTTCGCAAATATGAAAATAAAGTAAACACCTTTCAACTAATAAGCGAAAGGAATCAAAGTTCCACACAAAAAAACGGATCAGGTAAAATAGTAACTACCTAGTTTAGAAACGGAATGAATCCAACGTTTCCAAGAAGAAAATAATTTGAAATAATCAATCCCCTGGACAAAAACTGTAGATACCTAATATCTATGCTTTAAAAGCGATTCAATTTTACTAATACCTTCACAAAGTACACCAAATTGCCAAAATTATCAACGAAAAGAAGCAAAATGCAGTAGAGATTTGGAATGACGTGTGAACGCTAGAAGAGAACAAACGCCACTCAATGATATTATTGAAATGTGAGCTTATGTTTCTAATCCCTCCTGGATGCAAAATCAGCCAAGTAGAAACACGGGAGGCACGGCCATCAGAACTACGAATTGACGAAAAGACAATCAAGGTCCTTAAAAACTCGAAATGATTTGTTGGAAACTATGATCCAAATTGAATTATTCAAATTTGATCAACTCAATAAACATAAAAATATCTGCTTTTCACTAAAAAAGTGTACATACCATCAAAACACTCTTGTACCTAAAGCAAATCAGATTCAGTTGCATTGGAAAGACATTCATTTTCAATGTTTCATTTCTGACAGCTATTAAAAATGTCAATAAGTGCATACTTTCTTGACAGATTCGGCTGAAAATTTGTAAAATAAGTGACATTGTTGGTCTTACTGACCATGCTAAATATGAGTTTGATCACATTTCTCGAAGACCATTTTCATTTTTTAGGCTATCAGGAGATACTTATTTTAACAATGAACCAATGGATGGATTTCAAAAAAAAGTTGGGTCTGCAAACAGAGAAGGTTGTCTTTACATGTGTGCAAAATTTCAGGTCGATCGGTGAAACGGTGCGACTTCTATTGCTTCCTTTAGCATACAAAAACAAAAACAAAAAAAAAAACAAAAAAAAAACAGAGGTCCGTGCTAAAAGAGCCAAATGGAGTCGCTCGCTTCGCTCGCTCAATTATTTATTACCAATTTTCCTTGCAACTCTATTGGGCTGGAAATGTGTAAAATATTATGCTATCTAGTCAAAACGTTGTTTTCATAACTGTGCAACACAATCCATATCGTAAAATAAATTATTTTAGATAAGGTTTACCTATACCTATGTATATGAAATACCTACATTACATTTTGACTACATTATGTATTGCAATTTGATTCACTAAGAAAAGAATCTGTCTTACATTGATATTGAGAATAGCCATCTATAAACTTTGCTTTGCTACATAGAGCAACCCAGAATGCAGTGGAATTTCTGTTTTGAAATGTCATTTCTGACAGTTATTAAAACTGTCAATAAGTGCATCTATGTTCTTGACTGGTAGGGCTGAAAATTCGTAAAATAAGAGACAATGTTGGTCTGAACGACCATGCAAAATATGAGTTTGATTGATCAGATTAATCGAAGACCATTTGATAGGTCAAATGGTGGTGTGGCTATAGGCCGTTTTAAATTAAGTATAAAAATGTCAGTTAAATGTCTATTACTCTTGAAAGCTCATTACAGATTTGTAAAAAATCACTTATAATGCTGGTAGACATGACCTTGCAAAATTTGGTGATGATCGGTCAAACTATTGCAGTTATATACACAGAGTTTCCTTCATCCCCATTGCCAAGCTAACTATAACTACACATCAAGTTTCCGATGCAACCAATGGAGCGAACTTGCTGAAAATCATTTTGACCATAACGAGAATAGTAATTTAAGTTGTGTGAAAAAATTGGCCTGATCCATTACTTCGTTTGGCAGGAGACGCTAAATGCACAAATAAACACACACAAAAAAAACAGAGATTTGAGCCATAAGTTTCAAGTGGAGACGCTCGCTACGCTCGCTTGATAACTATGTTTCTTCTAATAGTCCATTATAATGTTATTGTCCAACTTTATACTGATCACTTATTAGAGTATTCAAACTGATCAGATGTTAAAAATTCAATTGAGGATGCATTTATTGAGCGAGCGACTCCTTTTGGCTCTTTTGGCATGGACCTTCTTTTGTTTGTTTTGTATTTTTCTGTTTCTAACCGATACAGAGGTCGCACCGTTTCACCGATCACTCTGAAAATTTGCACACATGTAATGACAACCGTTTCTGTTTGTAGGCCCTAATTTATTTGATATCTGTTCATTGGTTCATTGGTAAAATTAATATCTCCTGATAGGTTGAAAAATGAAAATGGTCTTCGAGAAGTCTGATCAAACTCATATTTTGTGGTCATTAAGACCATTTTTAATTTCTGTCAGATATGAAGTATCGAAATGAATGTTTTTCCACTGCAACTGAATCTGATTTGCTTTAGGTACCAGAGTGTTTAGATGCTATTTTTAAAGTTTTAGTGAAACGCAGATACTTGACTTTTATGATGATTGAGTGGATCATATTTCAATTCAACGTGGATGTTTGTATATGTTTTATGTACGATAAAAAACCATCTTTCAGAGAACAACAAAGTATTGCTGTATAAAATGCTAATCAGACCAATTCTCACATATGCCTCACCTGTTTGGAGTAATACTGCAAAATCTAATTACAACAAGCTACAAATAGTTCAAAATAAATGTCTAAGAATGGCGGGCAACATACCCAGATACATTTCAATCGACTCGATCCACAGAAAATACAGAATACCTAAATTAACAGACCATATCTTCGAACTGACTTACCGATTCTACATCAATTGTGCAAGAAATATGCATAACCCCTAATCATGTACACGATCTGGGCAACTATACAATAAATTCACTCAATTACAAGAAATACAAACACAAAAGCCCGAAACATATACTTATGTAACCTTTTATGATATCTTGTCCCATAGATGACACTTATATTTTATTTTCTAATGTATATTAGACTTACCTTTTCTGATCTTTCATTTTGAACAATCAATATGTTGCAGGTTTTTTAAATTGCCACATCTTTTTACCTGTATCTCTTATCTTATGTAAAATAAAATAAAAATCATCAAAACTATTACTATTTAGCATTAAGTTTCAATTTAACAAGTGGAGGCGAAAGCCAGGAATTGTTAAAAATAACATTAGAAATTGTAAATAATCTATGTATATATTATTCAATAAAGATGTTTAAAAAAAATGTACGTTTGGTCGACGGTTTGGTACAGTACGTATTTCCGGTTCGAGAATTTGCACGTACCGGTGCTCGCTCATCAAGGCGTTACACTTAGCGTTTTCCAAGTTTATTATTTATTTGTTCCAATAGGTACTTTTAAATCTTATATAGGTAAGTGTATTTTTACTATGTTAAGTATACCTTCATCCGTCTCCTGCGGTATTGGCTCAGACTGTACCAACTGCAGCAACATCAACACGGCGAACAACGCCACTAGGACGATCTTCATGATGGACCAGGAGGCTGTATGATGATATTGATCTGCTCATGGACCACGGTATTAATACTCTGCAGAGCACACATCCTCGTCACCAGTGACTACTGACTAGGAATGCTCATGGCCATGGCCAAGATCAACATTGACAAATATAAAAACAAGCAAGTGTGTTTCAGGCATTAGCCGAATGCTGTGAAATAATATATATTAATCTCTATGCATCTCATGACGAGAGACAAAAAGCAAGCTGGGTCCACATAGACCGTTTTTGCGTTTTGCGTTTTCCGTTTTTCTCTATTGACCAATCACAAGCCCGCCGCACGCGGATTTTCTTCTCGCCGCGCCGCATAAACTTCATCGAGGATTTTAAAAAAGAAGCGCGGCGGAAGTGACGTAAAACTTTTAATAACCAATCACGCGCGGCTACGTCACATGATCAAATAACATGGCCGATCTGACACTATATACATTATTTTAAAATTACATACCTGGGAAGAATATCCCTCTAATTACTCACAAACTGTCACTGACAAAATATATAAATAACGTTTGTATACACTGTTCTCGTGTAGAGAACAGCTTACTTCACACTACTAAATTTAAGTTGACGGCAGAAGAGCTTCAAACGTGAAATCTGCTGCAATGTTAAACTCAGACCAGGTCTATAGAATGGAATGTCAAGGTCAAGTCAAGGTCTATGGATCGAACAGAACGGATACTAGCGCAGCGTTTTGATAGAAGTACACACTAGATTTGATTTGAATCTTTCCTCGGTAGGTACAAAACCATGGTCAAACAAGTATTCACTTTTAAATTAACTCCTTCAATAATAAATAAAACATTCTTAATTAAATTCCCCGTTCTCGAGTGTTTTCATTCACTTTTTAAATGAATTAACTGCCCAATAACCTAAGATAACATGCATCTGACATTTAGATCAAAGATTTAATTTTAATTGACTATCAATTAATGAAGAGAGATGATGTATAGGATCTACTGATAAAACAGTTCCGGTAACTGCCAATATCGTACACTGGCGCTAGTATCTGTTCTGTATTCTCGTTCGGGGGTGCATTTCATAGCATTTCCTTCTGCGAGTTCCGCCCGTAATTCGTATTCAAGTGTTTCCATGGTAAAGCATTCATCTGCCGTCACCTTAAATTTAGTAGTGTGAAGTAAGCTGTTCTCTACACGGTGTATGCACTTTCTGTTTTCAACGGTCTCCTGACATCTACAAGGAACAGTTTAAACAAGGCTGGGGTCAAGGTGCTTACAAACGTTTTTGTAGAAGACGCAATACGCAAAACGCTCTATGTGGATAGTCCAACCAAAAACGTCGATATTTCATTTGTAAAAATGGAAAACGCAAAACGGAAAAACGGCCTATGTGGACCCGGCTAAACCGCATTAACAAAGGCGCGGAAAGCGTTTTATGGGTTTTTTCTCTAAGCTAATCATAAACCCAGAAACTCGCTTTCCGCGCTTATGTGGATGCGTCTTTTAAGTTATACATTTCATGGAAATCCATTAGTTGGTTAAGCTGTTAAGCTGTTGGTTGGTTGGCTATCCAGGAGGCCCTGGATTAAGTTAGTATGGACAAAGTTATGGCTCCTGATAATTTTTCAATAGTTTTAAGGTTCCTGCTTGGGAAGATGTAATATTGTGAGTACAAGTATTTCAGCAATCTCTACTCATCAATTTGAATCAATTTGTTTCATCAGGAGTGCTTTTTTTAAGAAACTTTGAAGCAATTTTGTATTTCATTTTGGTGATTTGGAAGAAGATTTGCCATAGGAAAACAATGACTTTTCAAGGCATGGCCTCCTAGTAGTTCGAAGAGCAGAATCTGGATTATACTCAAGGTTCAATATATGTCTCAAGAAACTTCAGCCCTCCAGCAAATATGCCCATTTTGTAGTAAATGTTTTAAACGAGTCAAGACCCACATCTCCCGTGCTCACCCTCAAGAATACCGAGCAAGTGTTTCCGAGAAATACACGTCTAAGACAGCTCCAGATCCTTCTCTTGCGCATGTTGCTGCAGACGAAGACAATGTCCACGATGTCGAACCTTCGCAAGAGACGAAAGCAACACGTGAGTACCACGCGCGACTAGACAAATTTAACTCCGAGTTAAAAGACATTGTCCAGGAGGATGATTTCCATCGTGTAGTAAATGAATTCTCTACATTTCTGTCGACGGCTATTCAATCCTTGCCTGGCCCTAAGCATCCAGCGACCAAGTATTATGAAGCTAGGAAGAAGAAAGCATCATTTACGAATGAGAGGAATTATTCTGAAACATCGAATCCTCAGAGAAAATCGAAGAGGGACCGGCAGAAGCGGAATGAGGTGTTCAACAATTCAAACAATTCAAACGTGGAGGTGAATTGTTCAACAATGGTGAATTGTTCAACAATTCAACAATTCAAACGTGGAGGTGGAGTACTCATCGCAGTGTCCTGAAAAGCTACCATCATCTGTCACGAGAAGAGACATCGAAGCTCTGAGAGAATCTCTTGCCCTGGTAGAAAACGCCATGAAGAGGAATGATAACGTTGTTCGATGTGGGGATTACAATCTGCCCCAAGTCTTCTGGCTTCCTCAACATACTTCCTCAACATTCAACATTCTAAATGTCTACAATCTGCATCAGTAACGGTCATCACTTAGATCTCCTGTTTTACAACTCTCCACTTTTACCCTTTTACTCTTTAATGTGTCTTGTTTATTCATATTTATATTTATTGTGTCTTACGTAACTTCTTTAATCATAGTTTAAAAATATTTGTTTTTGTTATGTTTAAATCCCACTTGTGGAATACTTGTATTCTGTTGGCGATTTCAAATAAAATGAAAATGAAAATGAAATGAAAATGAAAGGTAGAACCACCATAACCTCAATGTTTCCGATTTACTTGAAATTTTGGTGACTTATTGATAATCATGCAATACACAATCCATGAAAAAATGAAACACTTCTCGTGTCCAGTTTATGAGATAAATTGATTTGTCTCCCCCATGTTATCTTATGGCGGAAAAAGAAAATCGTGTCATTTTTAGGCTAAAATGAAGATCTATTTTTTTTGTCTCGATAGATTTGAGCAAAAAACTTTTTTTATGGTAGACATATGGACATACTATCAGGAAAAAAATTGAAAACAATACCAACGTGTGCTATTTTAAAAGTTATATACCAAATTCGAAATGATTTTCCTATACCTCCCATGTTAAAGTTTTGTTCATCCTCTGATAACATAAAATTGAAAACTCATTGTTGAACTGGAGTTGCAAACTACAGAACATTAAATGAGTCTGTTGTACTTAAATATAGTTGAAATGTAGGAAAACGTTATTTGAACTTGTAATTTCAAGAATATTTTTTTTTGTATATGTCGATCGATTGCTCCCCCTTAAACTTAAAATAACATTATTCTCAGATTTTTAAATTTACTGGAACCGCTTGACCGATCAACTTAAAACTTTGCATGGTCATTTGGGTCATTTTAGGTATCTCTTTTTTGTAATTTTGTAATTTTGCCATTTATTTTTTGCAAATAATTTTCAAAAATTATTGACATTATTTTAAGGATATTTTAGTAATATATCCCAGGGGTGCGATCACATAAAATGATAACTTACTTGTCGCAGCGAGAAGGCCGTGAATAACATTTAAATGAGAAAATTGTCGCTGCGACAAGTAAGTTGTCATTTTATGTAATCCCATCCCAGGAGGCCCTAGAGGAAGGTGGAGCAACCTCCACCCCCCAACCCGACTTTAGTTGGATGGGGTAATTAATTGTTAATTAATTGATATAATAAAAATTATTTTTAAATATTTAATCACTGCTCTTGATGCTTCAGTTCCAAGGTCTGTATAGAGCAGAGACTTGCAAACGCATAATAAATCGCATGTAAAACGAAGGCTCGCTTATCAACGCGTTACACAGAGCGTTTTTCTAGTGTTAGATCATGTTGAAGTAATAAGAATAATATGTTTTAAGGAATTGACAGCAGAGTGTCAAGTTAACACATTTCGTGAATATAATAATACAGTCAATTGAGTGATAATGGGAATAATAATATCCTTGTTTGTCAAATAATAATGTGTCAGAACAGTAAGGCCAGCAACAAGGACTTTCTGCACCAGAAGGCTATATCCATGAATTTCTATAAATAAAATAGGTACCGATGTTTAATTTTATTCAGTATTGTTAAAGGTAGTTAATGATAATATTCTGTCATTATTTTTTTTACGAAAAAGAAATATCCAGGGCATTTAAAAATAACTTGTTATTTTAGTAACAATGTGACAATGTTAGTAACAATGTTTTAACGGAACAGGTTGACTGAGTGGTAACGCTGTGAACTTGTATTCCGGAGGCCCGGGTTCGATTCCCGCGGCCGTCCTTCCTGACTGGGGTTTTTTCGTGGTATTCCCTCAGTCGACAGGCAAATGCTGGGAAAGTACCCTACTAATAGGCCACGACCACCTCCTTCCCACCTTCCATCCTCACCTACTCTTCACCATCATCTCCCAATCATCATCATAATCATTCATCCGTCGCCATTAGCCTCGCTGCAGAACAGTGCGACGTTAAGCCCCAGACAAAAAACAACAACAATGTTTTAGTCCATTAATTACGTCAGAGTTTCTTAGGCCAGATTCAACCCCCCCACCCCCCTCCTCCCTCCAACCCATGTCACAGCTTGTCACAAAATTGACGACTCTCCCACCTTAATAACTATACGTCACATATTGACAGACACCCTCCACCCCCCCCCCCCCCCAATTTTTTTTTTTTTAATATTTACATTTATTTCTTTTAACTGCGTATTTATACGGGTTTGCTTGAAGTCAATATATTTTGGGGTTTGATCAACGACGTCTAATACATGGTCTAAGGGTTTGATACGTAAATTTTAAATCGAAGTAGGTAACTGGTATCACTTTACTCAACATAAGAAATTAAAATTCAATGTGTGTACCAATTGTTACCAACTCATGAACTTCAAACTTGAAAGTCACTATTTTATATTAAATATTAAAATAGGTATTTAATAAATTTTAGTTTCAAAAAGTGTTACGTCACACAACTCTTACCCCCCCCCCCCCCCCCCCCCCCCCCAATTCGTGTACGTAATTTATGGACGCCCCTAAAATTACTTTATGATGAGCCCATTTTCCGACACAGTGTAAAATATGGATAAAAGCTGATTAGTGCAAATTTCTTTCCGATCGGTCGACGATATTACGATATGACGTCACTTCCTGTTCCTGATATCTATCTATATAGAAATAATTCAATCGCCCACCCCCCCCCCCCCCCCCACCCTTCTTCTCTCCCACTTTGTCCGAATTCAAAATATCGACACAAGAAAGTATTTTTTGCATCTTCTGAGCTATAAAACACTGTCAAAAGTCACCATTCCAGGATTGTTGAATGCACTACATCTTTTTTTCCGTTCGTGTAAGAGCATGTATACAATATAATGTCCTAGGTCATGACAATCCTTGGTTTATAGCCAAAAGGACAACAACGGAAATTAATCTTAAAGTTGTTGACATTCAAACCCAGTGCTGAAATATCATGCTTTCAGTGAAACAGGAGTATCAAACGCTTTAGCTCTCGATAGCAGGGCATAATGCAAACAGATGAATGATGATGACGATGACGATGACGATGACGATGACGATGACGATGACGATGACGATGACGATGACGATGACGATGACGATGACGATGACGATGACGATGACGATGACGATGACGATGACGATGACGATGACGATGACGATGACGATGATGATGATGATGATGATGATGATCGATCCAATCCAAAGTGGATGACCATCCAGAGTTTATGTTGATAAGTCAAGCTGTTACATTTTTTTTTATTTAAAAAGAATCGAGGATCTCGTTCAAGGACTATCTTTTGCGATCGCTTATATGGTGTGTACACCCCACCGATGGCTGCCACCTTAGCGCGGTGGTGGGGTTTGCGTTGGCCAATGATCCATTGCAGCTACGCCGGCGAGCATATGCTCATGTGTAAGGGTTACCCATGCCGGACAGATCAGTGGTGAGGTCCAGACAAAGAGCAGCCAGGGTCGTGATCAGATAGATCATGTCAGATGTCACAGCAATAGGGTGCGTGCGCCGCATCTGCACCGCGCGCAATAGGGTGAGTGCGCCGCATCTGCACCGCGCAATTTGCGCGGTCCTTGAATTTGCGGTCCCCTCCCCTCCCCTCGGGCCGGCCTTCCCCCTCGAGATGGTGATCCCCCTGAAATCGGGTTCCGCCGGCCCGAATCCTCACACCCCCCGGTCCGTCCCCATTCCGGCCTGGCCTTCCCACCAGTGTTGGACTCCCCCGGATCGGGCCCGTTAGGACGACCCCTTCCCATGTCCACCACTTTTATCAACAAAGTTAAATGCAAAAATGCAAAAATTAATGTGCGCAATATAACCTCGTCGTTGACGCGCCGTTAAACCACAATAATCTAAACAATAATCTAATCTGGTGTGTACAAAATTTCAGATCAATTGGTTGAATAGTTTGCCCTGGGCACTGCTGGCAAATCCACAAACAAAAATAAAATCAAACAAACGAACAAACAAACAAACAAATAAACCAACAGAGAGAGTGCTATGTTATAAGTACCGTGGTGACAGATAGTTACTACAAGGTTGACGCTGGTCGAAGTGTGTTCGTATATACCTATAGATTCAAACAAAGTCACAAGTTTCACTCAAGTCTTGAGTTTTGATTAAAAAATTATTGCATGCATCTAGTAAGAAGTACAAGATTTTGGAACGGTGTTAGTGAACAGTGTTTTTATTTCAGTGTATCGAAATATAAAAGTATGAAAACAGTATAACAACCACAATAATCGTATTACAACAGACACTAAACAAGCTACGCAACAAATAATAAAACTAAACATACTAGCAGTGTTATTTTCATCAAGTCTAAAACTCCTCTTCACTTTTCAAATTTCTAGTAAAAGGATCAATCTATCAGCACTAAAATAAATAAATAAATAAATATTAAATAAATTATCAATAAATTATCTTCCGTCTATTCTACAATAAATTACATCTAAATACTATTGTAAATGCAAAATGCATAGCAGATTTTCTGAATTCAAGGAATTATCATTAATCAGAGTCCAATCTTTTCCGTTAGAGGTCTGAATTTTAAGAATGCAATGCAGTTTGAAGTCGCAATTGATCTCATGTGGATGTCGTTCAGCCCATCATGGAGGCGATGGTGTCGACGAGACCTCCGATAACCGGCGTCTTATTTGCCGTCGGCGCCGACGTCGGTGGAGGTTTCAACATTGATCGAGCAGCGTGCGTCAACTTCTGTCCCACGAGGTGGGCGATGTGGCTGGAGCGTCTCCACACGAACTCCCTCGTCTTGTCGTGGTCGTCGTCGTCCCCGCTGTCGATGCGGACCTAGAGGCAGAGGGTAGAGGTTAGTCACTAGGTGGGCGATGTGGACCTAGAGGCAGAGGGTAGAGATTAGTCACTAGGTGGGCGATGTAGACCTAGAGGCAGAGGGTGGAGGTTAGTCACTATAGGTGGGCGATGTGGACCTAGAGGCAGAGGGTGGAGGTTAGTCACTAGGTGGGCGATGCGGACCTAGAGGCAGAGGGTAGAGGTTAGTCACTAGGTGGGCGATGTGGACCTAGAGGCAGAGGGTGGAGGTTAGTCACTATAGGTGGGCGATGTGGACCTAGAGGCAGAGGGTGGAGGTTAGTCACTAGGTGGGCGATGTGGACCTAGAGGCAGAGGGTGAAGGTGAGTCACTAGGTGGGCGATGTGGACCTAGAGGCAGAGGGTGGAGGTTGGTCAGGGGGTGGGCGATGTGGACCTAGAGGCAGAGGGTGGAGGTTAGTCACTAGGTGGGAGATGTAGGCCTAGAGGCAGAGGGTGGAGGTTAGTCACTAGGTGGGCGATGCGGACCTAGAGGCAGAGGGTAGAGGTTAGTCACTAGGTGGGCGATGTGGACCTAGAGGCAGAGGGTGGAGGTTAGTCACTATAGGTGGGCGATGTGGACCTAGAGGCAGAGGGTGGAGGTTAGTCACTAGGTGGGCGATGTGGACCTAGAGGCAGAGGGTGAAGGTGAGTCACTAGGTGGGCGATGTGGACCTAGAGGCAGAGGGTGGAGGTTGGTCAGGGGGTGGGCGATGTGGACCTAGAGGCAGAGGGTGGAGGTTAGTCACTAGGTGGGAGATGTAGGCCTAGAGGCAGAGGGTGGAGGTTAGTCACTAGGTGGGCGATGTGGACCTAGAGGCAGAGGGTGGAGGTTAGTCACTAGGTGGGCGATGTGGACCTAGAGGCAGAGGGTGGAGGTTAGTCACTAGGTGGGCGATGTGGACCTAGAGGCAGAGGGTAGAGATTAGTCACTAGGTGGGCGATGTAGACCTAGAGGCAGAGGGTGGAGGTTAGTCACTATAGGTGGGCGAGGCGGACCTAGAGGCAGAGGGTGGAGGTTAGTCACTATAGGTGGGCGAGGCGGACCTAGAGGCAGAGGGTGGAGGTTAGTCACTAGGTGGGCGATGTAGACCTAGAGGCAGAGGGTGGAGGTTAGTCACTAGGTGGGCGATGTGGACCTAGAGGCAGAGGGTGAAGGTGAGTCACTAGGTGGGCGATGTGGACCTAGAGGCAGAGGGTGGAGGTTGGTCAGGGGGTGGGCGATGTGGACCTAGAGGCAGAGGGTGGAGGTTAGTCACTAGGTGGGCGATGTGGACCTAGAGGCAGAGGGTGGAGGTTAGTCACTAGGTGGGCGATGTAGGCCTAGAGGCAGAGGGTGGAGGTTAGTCACTAGGTGGACTATGTTGATCTAGGTGGGGGGCTCCGCTCCCCCTCCCCCCCCCCCCCCTTCCGGTAGTCGCAATCCCTTGGTGAAAGTAGTTCCTACGCGCCTGCATTGGTATGAATTTTACAATTCTTTTTTTTTAATTTGATTCTTTTTTTAACCTATTATTGATTTACAATATGTTTGTTGCCCTCGGCCATGACGTATTCAAGTAAAACTGAGTCAAGTACAGTTCAGTACCTCAGAGGCAGAAGACCTTATGTCAATCTCAGTGATTCAATTGAGGTGAGTTTGAAAACCAGTAATTCTGTCCACGTCCAATCATAATCATAATGATGACATGAGGCATTGTGTAACAGAATACTTCAGGTGCAATCCACTATGCAGCGAGTTGGGCGTGTGACGTCACCATATAACTAATTTTAACTAATCATATCACCTACTAGAGTGAGACAAAGAGATCGTTTGGACTGACTTCTGATGGCGCGATCTAACATTTTTCAGTCAATTTAAGACTTATTGAACGATCAATTTTTGTTGTGCCAAGTGTACCTAACAGCTTTTGACGTCAGTCAAATGTCATTCCAAAGTGTGTTAATCTAAAATGACCGAGATTGTTTCCCGTCGATGTCTCACCTGCTTGGGCTGGAGGACTCGGATGTTCTGCAGAGTGGCAGCGCCTCCGTGGACGATCTTCAGGTTCAACCTTCCCTTCATGTCCGTGGTGGTGGCGGTGGCGCTGCGCACGTTCTTCTTGGCGCCGCGTCCGAACTACAACATGCAGTCAATCGTTAAGTGGGGTTTCATATCACATACAAGCACGTCGTTGACGCGCCGTTTAAGTCTAATTATCTATCTAAACCAAGTTTATGTTACCGCAGGAAAGACAAATACCGATGGGAAATATATATACCTCAGAGGTAGAAGGACGGAAGTCCATTTCAATGATTTTCATCCAATCATTTTTTAATGGTGACATGAGTCGTTGTGTAAAAGATTATAAATATAATTGTTGGCATCAGTCGAATGGCCTTTGACGGAGCTTGATAAGGTACTCGTACATCATGTCAAAGTCCTTGTCCATGTCCATTGACTGTCAAAGTGTCAATAGACTGCCGCCCTTCTACCTTTGAGATACAGATTATATTGTAGCTAAAAGACGATGCATGGTACACGAAGTTTTACGTAACAGAAGAAAAGATGTACGAAATATTACCAACAAAATGGGCAATTCAAAATGTTGTTGCCACGAAGGACGTATATTTATGTTGACGTAGATGTCATGAAGGATTGCTATTGAATGACGCTCACCTCCTTCTCCACCCTGAGCGTGAGAGGCCCGACGATGAACCTCGTCTGCACGATCGTGTTGACATTCTTGACAGTCACCTCGACGTCGCCGTCGCGCGTGATCGACGACAACCCATAGAGCGTCGCCTTGGCGTTGCGACGCTTCTTGGTCGCCGGCGCCTTCCTCTTGGGCGGCTTCTGCTGCTTCTTCTTGTTGGCGTCGGTCTTGGCGCGCGAGTCGTCGACGGCGGGCGTCGTCGTGGGCATGGCGGGCGGCGTCGCGACGTCGATCAGCTGCGAGGAGACGGCGGCGACGGAGGCGGCCATCGGTTCTTCGACGGTGATCTGGACGTTGGACGGCGCCTCCACGACGATACTGAGCAATATGAGATGGAGGTTCATATGACGTCGTCGAACAGCATAAACTCACTCACATTTTCATAACACTTGAAAATGGCAATGAACAGTGAGGTGGACACTATTAAATCAAATTGCACAAAGTTTGGTTAAGATTTTTTAATTTCATATTTCCAATTGTTCAAAAACCAAAATTTTACGATAAAATTTTCAATTTGCATGGTAACGTTGACCAACATGATCATGTCTTACACATTTTCAACCCAATCGCTCAAGTATTTACATACTTTGTTGCCATTTTAAGAGTTTTGACAAAGGAGAATTTTCGAAAAGTACCAAATTCCCGCATGTCACATATATTAAATTATTCCAGACTCCAGAGTGAATAGAAATTGGAAAGTTATAAAGAAAATGAGAAATAATATGGTTTATATTTGATTGAGTGGATCATGGTTAGCTGGATATGTTGCACGTACCCGTGCTTGCACATCAACGCGTTACACTTAGCATTTTCCTAATGTGAATGGTAACTGACCTGGTTGCGTTTGCGTCCAGCTTCATGTCCTTGCTATTCCTGGTCCTCTTGCGCGCAGCAGCAACAGCCGGTCGCCTCCTCGTCTTGTTCTTCTTCTTGTTCTTGTTCTTGTTCTTGTTCTTGTCATTCTTGTCGGCGTTGTTGCTGGGGTTCAGCTTCACGTTGACGGGGTCGTAGCGTTGACGCAGGATCTTGTTGATGCGGCCGAGTACGTTGTCGACGTAGCGGTTGTACTTGGCGATGTAGGCGGGGGGCACAGGGGTGACGGCAGACTGCACGGCGCCTACGTCACAGACATGGTTAATACAGACTCAAGGGGGGCAGGGGGCCAGGGGTAAAGACCATCAAGTGCAATAGTATGTGAAATATGATTGTTTTCTGATGACGTTCATTAATATCAACAGCATATTGAAAAGATTTTCCTCATAGAAAAAGGAGAAAGAGTGCGAGAGAGAGAGAGAGAGAGAGAGAGAGAGAGAGAGAGAGAGAGAGAGAGAGAGAGAGAGAGAGAGAGAGAGAGAGAGAGAGAGAGAGAGAGAGAGAGAGAGAGAGAGAGAGAGAGAGAGAGAGAGAGAGAGAGAGAGAGAGAGAGCCATGTAAAATGAAAGATAATACCTCAGACGTATTAGGAGATAATACTTCTTTGTGAATCTGGCCCCTGAAGGTTGATTATGGGTGCAGGAAAAGTAATAAAATAATAAAATAAAAAAAATCTTGAATAATGTGTTACCTATAACACAAACTACAAAACTTCATTTATCTTAATTTTGTAGACGATGCTCTTTAGAACGTGTGCAGTGTTTTCATAGTGATGTTAATTGTAAAATACGACTGATATGATCAAGTAGGAAGTGTCTTGGATTTAGAAGACCACCTAGTATCCAGATGAACCCACGAGGAACATGACATAAGAGAGGCGGAGAGGAAATTGCAGATGATGATGATGATGATGATGATGATGATGATGATGATGATGATGATGATGATGATGATGATGATGATGATGATGATGATGATGATGATGATGATGATGATGATGATGATGATGATGATGATGATGATGATGATGATGATGTAATGTACTACTTGAGGCCTGGCTACAGACGAAGATTATACCACAGTATCGTCCGTTCTTCTGTTCTGCTCGGACAATTCATTATAAATACAATGTATTTAGTTTGTTATGACGTTTCTTACTCTACTTGTGTTCGTAAACATGCCATTGTTTCCTGCTATGGTAAAACTAAAGTATACATTAAATTAGTTACATTCAATGTAACAAAATTTACTTACATAAAATTAAGATCTGTTATAGAATAACCGTCATCAACCACAGCACATGGAAATGGAATGGACATTGTATAATGAAAGAAAATATCCCAGAAAAAACACTCCGTGTAAAAATACCAGCCAAGTCTCTTTAACTATAAAAAAAAATAGAAGAAATCTAAAAATTCAGCACTGAAAAGGAGTGATATCAAAAAAGGAGCCAAGTCAACGAATTTTCCAAATTTTAATCGTACCATTGAAATAAAAATATCAACCCCCGAGAAATACTTAAAAAAAGGACTTGGCGCATCGTTTTTTTAAAGACACTTTTCTATCCTAAAAGTATAGGAAGAACTCTACAAGTATATTTTCCTGAGTATATCACATTCATTATCGACGAATCATACTACGTTTTAATATAACTAGTACTCTTACCTACTGGCAGTTTTGGTATTTTGTCAATATTCAGAGGAAATAAACGGATAAACGAATAACGAATAAACGGAAGCGGCCTAGTCTATTCGTTATTGCCACTATTTCTAGGGTCATATTAATCAATCATACTTCTCAATATCGTGACTGAGGGAAATAGCGAAAGCGCTCATTACAAGAAGGCCGTCAATGAGATTTGTATAAGTGACTAGTGCACTGAGCCATGCTGCTCAAATAATTACTGACTAGATTTTTATCTAAAGTAATACGTTATGTAATTTATGAATTTTTTTGGTATAAAATGTTAATTAATAGCAATTAATTACACGGCGAGAAGGTTCCAAGTATAATGCTGTAGTAGGTATGTTGATGTACCCACAAAACTATAGGTACCTACCAATCACAAACACAACTGTTCTGTATTTATTGCTTGTAAGACAATGCTATGTTTCTTTGCGTACTTATATTTAAATTTAAAATATTTTACAGAATGTTCAATATTTAATTTGAAAGTTTTGTCCCAATTTTTCTAGGCATTTCTGAACTACGTAGTATGTGAGTGGCATAATGCTTAAGAATAGAAAATTGTCTTTAAAAAAACGATGCGCCAAGTCCTTTTTTTAAGTATTTCTCGGGGGTTGATATTTTTATTTCAATGGTACGATTAAAATTTGGAAAATTCGTTGACTTGGCTCCTTTTTTGATATCACTCCTTTTCAGTGCTGAATTTTTAGATTTCTTCTATTTTTTTTTATAGTTAAAGAGACTTGGCTGGTATTTTTACACGGAGTGTTTTTTCTGGGATATCACTTCTTTTGTTAGTTTATTCATACAGCTTGTAGCACATGTCCGAGCAGGGACTAATTTCTTTAAAAAAATACGCCTCAACCGATTTGGTTACTATGAAAAGTTGCGTTTGGTATAAGATGAAAATGATTATCCAAGAAGAATAGCTTAAGTTTCGTTATAATCGATCCAGCCGTTTTCGATACATGACGTCACTTCCGGTTTTGAAATAGCGGCCGAATTCCGGTATAGGTAATAAGAAAACAATCTAGTTTTATCTAGTTGATACCTTCATGAACGACCATCTGAATTCCTAATCCCTATATTTCCGTAAAATCGGTCATGCCGTTTGTAATATATGACGTCACTTCCGGTTTCATTTAGTGGTTCCTGCCGCCATTTCCGGTACCATTAATTTATTTATTCATTTTTCACAATTGATTTTTCAAATAAATAGCAGAATGAATACGCAGGAGCTAGTTCAGTTGCAATCGGTACAGGCGTTTTAGATATATGACGTCACTTCCGGTTTCAGGAATGGCGGCCGAGAACACTGCTACCTTGAATATATAAATTGTATTGTCTATGTTACAATGTAAGTTAATTATGTACGTATTTTAAGTATAATTTGTTGAAATAAGTTAAATATTGCGTATTTATGACGTCACTTCCGGTTTAGAAAATAAGAAAATAATATTTTTTTTATTGATACTTCATATAGATGACCATCTAAATCGAATGGCGCTAATTTCGTTCTAATCGGTCCAGACGTTTTTGAGTTATGACGTCATTTCCGGTTTCAAAATGGCGGCTTCCGGTTGGTTTTATAAAAAGGCACCTCAGACGCCAAAAGTGCACATGTGGTAAAAATTTCAGGTCGATCGGTTCAGCCGTTTAGGCTGTGGCGGTGATAGCGACGTTTCGTGATATCATCAGAATCATCATCATCTTCAGAATCAGAAAGTGGTGTAATTTCACTGTTTTCTCGGTCCTCTAGCGCGCAAATGGCATAACCTATTGTTCCCAAATTTGGTATATGTAGTGGGGTGGGCCATAGCTCGAAATTAAGATATTTCGCAACAATGTGAGATTTACCAATTTTGAGATCCAGTAGGCCGAAAATGCCATGTTGTTGCTTACAGTAAAAGTGTTTGGTCTGCTCCTCAGTTTATTAGGCATTTACGGTATGTTGAGTGACTGTGAGTGTATAGTACGACTTGGCTGGGTGGAGCGACCGCTCCACTAGATTTAAAATACATAAAAATGTATATGTACCAAATGCGAGAGGTGGGTGTGAAAAACATGAGTGAGGGGCAAGTTGCATTCTCTAACCACCACCATCCTGATACCACACTGAAGTGAAGTAATTGCATAACTAATTGCAAACGGTTCGTTATGTTGTATCATTTTTTCCCAGAAATTAATATTTGCCTGTTCATAAGTGTTTTTAAATTTATCTCCTTTTCAGGGTCAAAACTCTTCAAAATTCAAAATGCTTCAAAATTAGTCGAGGTCTGTGTCTAATAATATTAAAACAAATTCAATAGACCAATTCAGAAATTATCTGGATGGCTCTGGATTTTAATGAATTTCACATGCGGTATGATTTTCCAAGTGTGTATTCTTGTTGTAACACATTGTTGTAAAACACCAATAGATATATGGAAAACCAAACTGCATGTGAATTTATCTAGAAACCAGAGACACCCTGATATTTTCTGAATTGGTCTATAGGCACCGAGTGTTCGCCACGAGTGAGAGAAATTAGCAACATTTGTGGGAAGATCGTCAACTGTTTTATTTCTCATTGGCCGAACCGATCAGATGTCAACAAATGTACTCAAAATATTTCGGAATCATAACTTAGTCGCGCAAATTAATATTGTGATCAGATTCAGTGAAATTGTGAACACTTTGTTGTTAATATTTTGTAGGCGAATAAACATTAGATAAACTTGTATAAATTTTAAGAATTGATAATGCGTAATATGTGCAGCAACATAACATATAACTGCAGCGACTTGGACGCCTTGCCAAAAGGTAAGCTTCCTTCCCACAGATTAGGTGGCTCTGTCTGTACTTTTGCAGTGCCATCTGTTGTCTAAACACGCTGCCTATTGATTGTAAGTGTGTTTTCCATGTCATCTCCATGGTTGCACTTGCGTAGTTACGTTGTTCTCGTCATGTTCCTGTTTGATTTAATATCTGGTCTCGTTGTTCTTGGTTTAACGGCAGTTAATCTCCTTGTTAACAACGTGTTCTACAAACTCCGACAAAGCCCAGCTGATTAAACCAACTCGCGTTACCGTTAACCGAATGACGAGTGGAGATAGACACGATTCTTACATTCACACTCTTATAGTTCGATCTAGAGGGATGGAGAAAATATAGAACTGATTATTGATAATGTCCTAAATGATGCAAAATACTTTGAAATGAGTTGAAATTGAAAGACACCATGCAGGGAAGCCGCTCCCCAAACTCCCAATCAAAGTTCAGAAATTACAACTTTAGGACAGAGGTTCTGGAGAATTTTCCGCAAGAGGGGAGTTTCAGGATTTTGTGGGGCTCCAAAAATAAAAACCTACATTTTAAACAAATTCTCATAATTGGAAGAAATACTAGTATTTTCAAAAAACAAATCGCCGGATCGGTACGGAACAAGTTGGCCGAGTCGTAACGCTCTGAACTTGTATTCCGGAGGCCCGGGTTCGATTCCCGCGGCCGTCCTTCCTGACTGGGGTTTATTCGTGGTATTCCCTCAGTCGACAGGCAAATGCTGGGAAGGTACCCTACTAATAGGCTACGACCGCCTCCTTCCCACCTTCCATCCTTACCTACTCTTCACCATCATCTCCCAATCATCATCATAATCATTCATCCGTCGCCATTAGCCTCGCTGCAGAACAGTGCGACGTTAAGCCCCAGGACAAAAAATCAAATCGCCGAAGATTAAACATTCAGATGTGGAAGCACTTTGAATTTCAAATTTTGTCTCGATACTTCAAAGCTTCATAACCCTGCAGCAGTCCCATTGTTTCGTGTACAAATGTTTCCCAAAATTGCTGTACCGTACTAGCATAAAAAAATGATCATTTTTCAATTAGCACCTCTTGCATATGAGAGAAAATGGTAAAAAGTTAAAAAATTTGAAGACATATTACTACGAATTTGTCGCTTCCGCTTTGACGAGTGAGGTATTTGTTCAGAAGACTTTACGCTTTCACAGGCAGCCAAGCGCGATGAACTTGATGGCATGAGAGAAGAGTCGCAAGAGATTCGAACTCGAGACTCCGCGCTCAACGGCCGGGTTAATTGCCCAATTTAATTCATCTCCAGAGCAGAAATGAGACGAACAATGGAGGATCAGTTGCAGTTACGTTGTTTATGTCTGAGGTCAGGACTAAATGTTTTCACTTGATTCTTCTCTTCACATGAACATCTCGGTGGCGTCAAATAACTGAGCTGTGAGAATGCGAAGGGAATGTTACAGGGAGTCAAGAGGTTAGCAACTCGCTCGGTTGGTGTAGTTTGGTTTAGTTTGATTTGGTTAGTTCATGGTTAACGCACCTGATTTTGTAATATACAACATAAAAAATTATCTATTTACCTGCTTTTTAAACAATTTCACAGCAGTTCCGTGATCCAAATATCTATGTTATTTAACATTGAATAATATCAAGATATGAGGATCACGATACTGCATTTGAATTTTTTAAAGCAGAGCTAGATAATTTTTAATGTTGTGTATATTTTTTAAACTTTAAATATATTTTTGTTTTCATTATTGGCTTGGACATTTTGATTTTTATTGATTTTTAAAATGATGTGTTTTCTTTTGCGAAATTCTAGATTTTTAAATTCTTATTTGATTTTCGTTTTTCTTCAACCGATTTTTTGGATAGAAGATTTATTTTTTGTCGATTTTTTTATTCCGATAAATTCTGTACATTTCAATGAAATTCTTTAAAATTCCCGTGATTTTTTTTATTATTTATAATATTTCGAATTTTTGATTTTCATAATTTATATTACCTGTTCATGTTCTTCGGGTTTTCTGAGAATTATAAAATAATAATGAAGGCGACTTCTACTTTCATCCATTAGATATTTTAATGGAAGGCCATTGATGTAACCCGGGAAGCAATTGAATCCGAGCAGCTCAATTCAAAGTGAAACTGATCACTTGATTGAGCATGAAGTGTGACGTCATGGCCGCCATTGTTCAATCAATCTGTTCTTCCTGGGGGTTCAGGTTCGAGACCAAGGCCGAGTACAATGATCGTGGTTCACCGTGATGTCCACATCAATGTGAAATGTCAATTACACGGCGCATCCTTCTCTTTAATGCATGGGTTTCCACGTTCAGTTCACGGTTATATGGATTCGCCCAGCTTCAGTATTCCTCAGAGGTAGAAGGCCTGATGTCAATGATTCTTGAGGTGAGCTAACCAGTACGGAAGGCAAACGGAAGCGAACGGGAATCGCACGGTTCGTCAGAGCGTTATTTTGAAATTGTGTCTTCCCACTTAATAATTTTAAAAAATCAGATAGTAACGACCCATTACAGCCTAAAAGACTAAATAATGCCGCAAACTGTAGTTCATTATGACCTCTGGTGCGACCTCAAAGTGTTAAATACGATATTTTTAATAAAATAATCGAAAATAATCGTATTTAACACTTTGAGGTCAGACCAGAGGTCATAATGAACTCCAGTGTGCGGCATTATTTAGTATATTACGCTGTTATGGGTCGTTACTATCTGATTTTTTAAAATATTTAAGTGGGAAGACACAATTTCAAAAAACCGCTCTGACGAACCGTGCGATTCCCGCTCGCTTCCGTTTGCCTCTTAACGTCGCACTGTTCTGCAGCGAGGCTAATGGCGACGGATGAATGATTGCGATGATGATTGGGAGATGATGGTGAAGAGTAGGAAAGGATGGAAGGTGGGAAGGAGGCGGCCGTGGCCTATTAGTAGGGTACCTTCCCAGCATTTGCCTGTCGACTGAGGGAAGCCATGAAAATAGGAAAGGACGGCAATGGGAACTGACTTCTTTACAAGCGTATAAGCACCTGATATTAACAAATATGAACAAATAGTAAAAGTGTAGTTTGGGGCCTCGGGCCTCCGGAATACAAGTTCAGAGCGTTAACCACTCACCCAACCTGTTCCGTACTAACCAGTAGTTCTGCCTTCATTCAATCATATTTGTAATGGTGACATGAGTCATTGGCAAAGTGATATAGCTTGATTACATCATTCCAAAATTGTTCCAAATGACTTAGGGCCTTCTACCTCTGAGTTACAGAACTGCAATTGAAGGCGCGTAGGAACTACTTTCATCATGGAGGGGGGGGGGGGGGGGGGGGATTGCGACATCCGGAAGGGGGTCTGGGAGGCGAAGCCCCTAGTGTTAGCCCCGCATGGCGTTTTTTGGAATTGAAACCAGTTAAAAGAGATTCTGGGGCTTTAAAATGCACAAACTGAAGCAAAAAACCCTCCAATTGTAGCTCCACATGGCTATTTTTCGAATATAAACATTTTGAAATCGATTCTGGGATTCTAAACTGCTTAAATTACATCAAATAAGTCCCTTTTTGCCCCGCAGGGCGTTTTTATAGAATGTTTAGTTTTTAAGTTATTCTTGGACACTTATCTTGATTTTGTATGGTGAATGGGGGGGGTCAGCGTCCTCGAGTAAGGGGGGGGGGATAAACCCCCATCCCACCCCCCACCCCCCTCTTACCAACGCGCCTGTAGCATTTGTATTCAATTGATAAAAATTCATGATTCCGAAAGTCAGCAAAGCAAAATTGAGAAAACGGACTTCAGGCCTTCTGCTTCCGAAGTAATTGTAAATATAATCTACGTCATCGATCTGTGCGTTACGATCGCGATGACAAGCCCAAGATATTTGACAGTGGCGTTTAGATCCAAGGTCGGACTGACGATGACACGACGCTTGAGAAAGTAATCAGGACACGCCGCCAAAGACGCCCTCATCATCTGATGCAGGTCCACTTGATCACGTGGCGTGACGTCACCGACACCACGTGACTCGACAGACAGGAGAGAAGAGAGCGGCCGATGTAACGCCCATTGGTTCGAGTCTAGACGCCGGTAATCGTGTAAAAACCAAGTGTTTCAAGCGAGCAATCCGAAGGGCGGGGTTCGAGTACCTCATTCGAACTTGTGTCGATTCCTTGAGCAAATGATGAGATAGTACCTCAATCATTCATTCATTCCGTCTTTCATTCCACCTTCCTTCCTTATTTATTTCCTTCTTTCTTTCTTCCTTTCTTTCTTTCTTTCTTTCTTTCTTTCTTTCTTCCTTAATTTCTTTCTTTAATAATTACTTTTTCTCTCTTCCTTCCTTTCTTTATTCCTTCGTCTCAATATCTTTCTTTCCTTCCTTATTCCCTTCCATTCTTGCTTTCTTCTTTCAATTCTGTTCTGTATCTTCCATGGCTTTGACGTCTTCTCCCGTCAGGTCCAATGTGGTATCAACAAGTGGCATCGTGGTCTTCGCCACAACTTCGTCCACAATCAACAAATCCGCACTAATAAATACGCTCATTTCTCCAACAATCATTACAAGATATCATTACAAGAACGTATCAGGTTTGCTTAATTTGCACTCTTGAGGTCCAGGTTTGATTCATGCTTTCGTCCTTCCTGGCTGAGGGTTATTCTTGCGGGTTTCATCTGTGAGAGACTATCGTCTACATCCCACTGTCCATCCTCACCTATTCTTCATCATCATCCTTCGCCATTCAGTTGCAGTACAGTGCGACGTAACGACGTCATCCCCTGGTGTTGTGGCTGGTGTGTTGACACCCCTGGTCCGTGTGACCTGGTCGTTGGCCGGCAGCTACCAGGATGTGACGTCACAGCCTGCTCCGGGCGACCTACAGGTGTTGACCTTGATTACATCAACGCCTCGGTGTCATCGTGTTCATTGACTTCTTCTGTCGGCGAGAGTTAGCTCAGCGGATAGCGCGCCGGACAAGGCCGGGTTCGATTCCAGCTAGCTGCCTCTTCTGACAAATGACTGATAAGTTGGGAATGGAATCTTAAAATTGTAGTAAAAGTAAGCACACATATACTATTTTTCCCCATTAAAATTGTTAATGGGTGATTTTGTTTTTGATTATTAGATTGTGTATATATTTGTGTTATACTTGTACCTATTCCTACAATTAATAATGAATATGAAAAAATAAAAAATAATTGAATTTTATTCGAAACCTGCGGACAAACTTTGAGCTGAAGGGCCACATTGATAATTTAAGTATGATAACGGGCCACGGAATATATTATTTAACAAAATGTATTACGTAAATGAAAGAATGGTAGTTGTAAAAAAAAGTAGCAAACTTACTAAAAAAATTAAGAAAATAGTGTATAGAGTGGCAGCAGCCCTTAATCTTCGTTTCTTCATAGTTGATATGAGGTAAAGCGTTTCTTGCGTTCCTGATTTCAAAAATATGCATCTTATTTTTCTGGAAAGGCTTTTTTGACTATTTGCTAAATTTGATTATATAAATTTAAAATAATATTTTATATGGCAATTTCTAAATTCTCTTGCTATAAATCAATTTAATATAGTGATACTATTTTTATTGATCCCTTTGATTTTGATATTCGTATTTTACGTCGGAAAGAATTTCAGAAGACATTACAATGGTCATTGATGGGTGGAGACCCGAGTTCGACCTCCACGCGTTGAAAGTGAATCGAACCCCGGTCTGTCGGTGTCAAAGATACCTCGTTGTCACGCACGTGTGTACCGTTGCTCACGCGCGTGCGTGAATACCTCACGGCGCGTGCGCAGAATCAGGTCCCCTCAGGGGTGTACAAACATTCCGTCTTGTCAGGAGGACCAGGTTCGAGCCTTGTCAGTGTCAACTATGTCTTGTCGAGGATTTGTTCTACTTAGGACGGGATTCCCAAGATGAAGTTCACTAACTTTTGGTTTAAATTAGCAGAACATCAATTCACACGATTCATTTATTCCAAAAGTTAGGTAAACCGTCATTACTTAATTTTGGTAACCGGCCCCATGTATTATTTCTTTATGGGCGATGCTCATAAAACGCAACACGAGGGGCTTTATACCCCAAATCCCCATGCAGAAGATTTTTTGTTTTATTTACGATTTTAAAATTAATATACGAAAAGTCAAAAGACTGCAATTTGTCTTTAGTAAATGTATGACATAGTTTTATTTAGGTATTGAACGTCGCACTGTTCTGCGACTAGGCTAATGGCGACAGATGAATGATTATGACAATGAGAAGAATAGATAAGAATGGACGGTGGTAGGAGGCGGTCGTGTCATATTAGTACGGAACTTTCCCAGCATTTGCCTGTCGACTGAGGGAAGCCATGAAAATAGGAAAGGACGGCAGTGAGAACTGAATTCATTACAAGCGTATAAGCACCTGATAAATAGTAACAGATCGGAACAAATAGTAAAAGTGTAGTTTGGGGATGCACCAACGGTTCAACGACAATGACGATTCCATTGAGTGCAATAAGCCAATTGTCCTTGTTTTCCGTGTGATGACGTCACTCCTAAAGCTCCAGGAACTCATTTGTGTCGCCAGTGTCAATCAATGCGACGATTCGATCGGAAATATTGTCATGAGTCATGACATTTTGATCGAGACAATGGAGCAGAGGAGGAAGCTGAGGAGGCGTGGACCTAACTCTGCATTGACACCTGTTGCACTTCTAAAGGTCGCGACAGTTATTCCAATACATGTGGGCGCAGGTGGGATAGTTACAATACGCTGTGATGTCGTCATCATTTAGCTGTCATTGAAATATACGAGAAGAATACTCTGGTAATGTCTGTGTCAGGCGCAATAATGATCCAGCAGGATTTTAGTCAAAAGTAAATTTCTCTATACTGAAATATATCATTTATTTACTTTTTTAATACTTTTGAACGTTATACTTTTCTGCCTCTAAGCTAATGGTAAAGAACGAACGAATGATTATGATGATAATGATGATTATAATGAAGATGAGGATTAGAAGGATGGGCGGTTGGAAGGAGGCGGTCGTGGCCTATTGTCAGGGAACCTCGTCATTTCTTCTCGACTTGAGGGAAAACACAACAACCTCAGTCAGTATAAGGTGGGGCACGGGAATCGAACCCGGGACCTCCGGAGTCAAGTCCCGAAATGTATTTACTTTTGTCTTGCTCATATTGTTCATAAATGAGAATTCACGACTTAAGTTGTGTCCAAACATAAAAAGATAGATACATATTTTTTAAATATATTAGTATGAACCACTTACATTTTTAAATACTTTTTTCTACAAGTGCCAAACCTTTTTTCAAAACAAGTAGTTTAAAAACTTCTGTGTACTTGTGTACTGAACTGTTGCCACAAACAAGATCGCTTTAATTTAATTCCAAGCATGTCGGAATGCGCGCTCTAGGATGGAACTGTTATACCTTCGTGTCTTCCGACGACATTTAATTACTACCTACAATGAAACTCGTCGAGGCATGGTTTGTCAATGCTTCTGACGTCACAAACTAGCGGTACCGATCACGATGAATAATTCAAACACCATCGTCTTGTTGAGTTTTTGTCGACGTTCCAAAGCAGCGACTGGTAACCCAGATCACGCCTCGTTCGGGCAACTAATGTATGATAATGATGATCTACAGGTATAACCTGCTGCGTCAGATCTGTGTCAAACTTCCGACTTCCGTTGAGCATGCGCCACATTCACAGATCAGAAGAAAGTGGTGGGTAGGATTCCTGGATGTCGAGAGAAATGCCGGAAGAAGAAGATTATGGAAGAGAAATAGTGTCAGAGTAGAAATCGAATGTTTTCGGGGTTCTTTTCTTGATCTGGACAAGAGATGAGAGGAAGAGATAAATGGCCTCAATTTCATGGGATGTTTATGAGTTTGTGTCATAAAGTTCACTATCAATCAGTCTCATGCTCAAAAGAAGTTCTGTCCGCAAGTATTTCAGTCCTCAACACCACAAGACCCTGTGGTAAATGAATCTTATAGACGGAAACAGTAGATTCTGGGCACTTAGCGTTGATAAAACATGACATTCGTTTGAGCTTGAAGATGTATGGAAGTCCGGTAAAGTTGGAATTATTGAGCTTTTGATTCAAAGTCGAATTTTGCTACAAACTTTGTAAAAACTTGTAGTGGTCATAATTTTATTTATGTGAAAAGCTTTGACAATAAATCTAATATCTTCCAGACAAGCTATCATCTCAATAACATATTTTTAAGTTTATTACGGAATGTTTTTGATAATATGAAAGTAAAATCCTGAAAAATCTATAGGTATACACACAAATATCACTTTTTAAGAATACTAAAAATAACAAAATCACTTGTTGATATTTTGACCTACCTTTGGTCGGAACCTTGACCAGGAACCTGCAAAAATCTCAATTAAGGAACATGTCACTTACCTTAAAGTGGACATTATAATTAAAACAATGAATAATACAACAGTAAGTGGTCAGTCGGTCAGTAGTCTCTTGTCACAGTCACAGTCACCGTCACAGTCACTAACTAACAGTGATCTACCAAGTTCAGTTAATCCATTGTTAATTACTATTCATTATTCCGCATTTCAGAAATGTTAATGAGTTAATCGTCCTTTGTTCGTAAACTTAATATTTATATTAATTCGTTAATTCGTCCGTAACGTAGGTTAATACTTTTACTACTTGTTTAACGTTTGAAACAACAGGTGGTTAGTTAAATGAGAGCGACAAGCGGTTAATTAATTGTTACGATTAATTAATTAATTGATTAGTGTTGTGAATGAGGAAGTGTTATTTCTAAGATTACGCACTTAACGGAGTTAAATGAAATGGTTTGGTTGGAATAAAAGCAAATACACAGAGTTCTCGGAAAGGTGATCCAAAAAATGTCATTTGGATGGTTTTATTCTTTTTTTGACTAAACTATTAGTCCAGTTGACATTGGATCATAGAAACTATTACTAATAGTAAGAAATAGTACTATTACTAATAGTAACAATAGAAGTCTCAATTGAATGGATAGCATTACTTAAGTCATCTCACAACAATAAATAAACAGCAATAATTTAAATAAATTAAATAAATAAATTAAGACTAAAATGTCCACTCTTCTCGCATTTGTTTGGCACGCGCTGGCATGGCGAGCAGATCGAAAGCTCGCACGATCAATAAATAATTAAATTAATTTAGTCTTTTGCTCCGTTTATCGTTAAAAAATTCAGGAAGATGCCTTACGTGCTTGCTTAGCTTCGATCCCAAGATCGTCATCATCATCGTCGTCGTCATCATCGTCATCATCGTCATCATCATCGTCATCGTCATCGTCATCAATATCTACGTCAAGGTCATCGTCATCGTCGTCATCGTCATCGTCATCGTCATCTCCGCTATTAACGGCGGCTACAGGTTTGACGGGAGCTACAGCGGGTTTGGCCGGTGCCTGAACTACAGTCTGAACTACATTGGAGGCCTCGGGTTCTTTGTCTTTAGTATCGTCATTTGTCAGATCGGCGTCGGAGGTGACGGCGTCGACGTCGTCATCGTCGTACTGTGGAGAGTCTGCGCCAGAGACAGACTGCTCACCAGGGGCGCTGGCGGCGTAGTCGACGGCGTCGACGACGACCGGCGTCTGGACGGGCGTCGCCTGGACGGCGGGCGCGGCGACGGCGGCGGGTGTGTCGTCGTCATCGTCGTCATCGTCGTCGTCATCTGGAGGGTGGTAAAAGGGGTGATCGTGAACATTATGCATTTTACTATGCATTAGTAAACTTCAATATTTCAATATTTCAATATTTTTACTATTGTAATTATACTTTTTTCCGATTTATAATTTTACAATTAATAAAATGAAGTCATAAAGTTACAAAACTAAGAAATCTTCAATGCACCGACATACCATCATCTTTATTCTATGATACTATTCTATACCTCCTTCAGATTTTCCTTAAATTCGATTTTTCGTAAATACGTATTTTCGTAAAAGTGCTTTGTCATATTTTCATAAATTGCCGTTTGCATCTTCGTTATTAAATTTCTTTAAATATATTAATTAATTGAATTAAATTATTGGACAGGGTGGCATTAGCTCGACTATGACGACTATACGGTGGTGAATTGAAGGGGATGTGGAGGGGGGATGACCAAGCAATATATTGCATGCTTCTAATATACTTTATATGTACATGTTCCAAGCAAATGTCCAGTTTCTTGTAAAACAAATAAGTATAATGCACGTTCTTCTACTCGGCTTGTAGTAAATGTGTATTACAGGTAATTGCTAAGCATTACTCTGTTGATATAAGTACTCGGTATAATGAGATGTTTCTCTAGTGTTAGTATAACGGTATGTGTGAAGAGCATCTTGCACTGTGTCAAGCTATTTGTGAGATGATTCTACACATTTAATCTTCTTCCGACGAGCGATCTAACATCTCGCGCAAGCGGAGTTATATTCTGGAGTTCGACGAAATAATAAAAATAAATACCAACTGTACATTGAAAATATTTGCCAACTGTGGAATTTGAACCCACGTCCCTGAATTGCCGGTCCAATGCTCTGACCACTAAGCTAAGCTGGCTAATTTTTTTAATTTAATTTTTTTATATTAACGCTTTAAAATTTGTTAAAAATGAATGAAATTACAATGATATATCTACAATTTCGGGGCCAATTTAGATGATTTATAACAAAGTAAAATGATTGTCACAATTTTTTCTACAATGACCTAGATGTTGATATACTGGGTTTTAAGGAAAACTTCCAGTGGAGTCAGGATGATAAGATGATCAGGATGATTGGTAGAGCTCTCACCCGGCAAGTGAGAGGTCCCGGGTTCGAGCCCCGGTTCGGTCGGACATTTTTCACTTCGCACTTCCCTTCCTATCATCCTGACTCCACTGGAAGTTTTCCTTAAAACCCAAATGCTGATCGTCCGGCCGGGTAGCTCAGTTGGTAGAGCTCTCACCCGGCAAGTGAGAGGTCCCGGGTTCGAGCCCCGGTTCGGTCGGACATTTTTCACTTCGCACTTCCCTTCCTATCATGACCTAGATGTTCTTATAAATTTTTGATAAATAATATAACACGAACGAAATATGGCATTCTTCAGAAATTAAGACGAGATTTGTTTTACAAACGAATTAATTTTTTTCCCCTCCCATTTTGAAGCATATTTTGTCTAATTGCTGGTTGGGGTTTTTAGTTTATCACACAACATCGCGTATGAACTGTGCTGTAATTAAAATGTATTCGAGTCTGAATGGACTCCCACGTAATCAGCTAATGGTAGGATTGACACACTGATCTTCATTGCTTGGCGGCTAAACGCTGCGAACAATGGAATGCCGTTGCCGTTGGATTAATTCATGCCAACCGCGATTGTTTTGCAAATTGCAATCTTCACTCAGATGTAGAGATATTAAAACGTTCCTTTCGTATCACTTACAACAAACTGAATCAAATTCCCGTGCACAATTAATTCTAGATAAGCCTAAATTAATTATAGAAACTGTAAATCGATGGTAAAAGCAGCAAAGGTTGCTTCTCACAGCTTCTTAAGAGCTTCATAGTTGTTTCTTTAATTAGATTTTAAATATTTATGTATACACAAATTTGTTGAGGATTTCTTGAACAAAAGGTTTGAAAAGTCGGTTTCATAAATTTTGACACAGCTTTAGGACGATTAAAATTATTAAAATCATGAAACATTGTTTGATTTCTTGAGTTAATCTCAGTAATAAAACTATCAATTCTTTCAAATGCCATATTTGTGACCACAGCTTT
The DNA here is from genome assembly GCA_934045905.1 of Leuctra nigra. Taxonomy (NCBI): domain Eukaryota; kingdom Metazoa; phylum Arthropoda; class Insecta; order Plecoptera; family Leuctridae; genus Leuctra; species Leuctra nigra. The sequence continues at coordinate 13,063,933 of OW203765.1, forward strand.
ACTCAAGAATGAAAGAATGATAAGTTTACATTTAGGTCGAGTTATGCAAAATAACGACACCAGAAATAGCTATGGAAACGTTTTTTTTTTAACCATTTTAATCATTTGACATGTTCCAAATTAATGAAGATATTTATTAAATATTATTGAAGAATTTATCTTTGGTTTGGGCTACTTGATTTTACCGTGAAGTGGGCTATCCTTTAGCTAAAAAGTTTTTTCTTTAATTGGACAGCGCTTAAAACATTTCCATGTTGCGGCTTTGGCTTAACCTTCAACCTTTGGTTTAATCTTTAATTAGCAAATCGAGGATCTGAGTTTGACGATTTAACAACAGTTCGATCGTGAAGGAAGTCATAAACAAAATCGATGGGCTACTTTTCCTAACAAAATACCCACTTGGCCGCAATCTGTTCTCTAATCCAACAACTAGCGTCTATTTTCTTGGACCCGAGTGAATATTCAAAGCCGGAATCCGTCGACATGGATTCCTTGAGAGAGATGATCGAAGTTAAACCTGTTGCATCGAGAACCTGTTGTACCGTTCCGAGTACACGAGGATGTGAGAACCTACTTGACTCGCCGGAGATCGAACCCGGCTCTCTTGTCTCGCCGACCAAATATCAAGCAGACAGGTTTCAAAGAGAAATTGCACTCATAAAACTGAAATGCATTGCGTCGAGTGGATTGTAGATTGACTAGAATTGTAATAGACCAATTTAAAAATTATCTTGGTGGCTCTGTTTATAAATAAATTATCGTATGCAGTTTGATATCTAGGTACCCAAGTCCCAGTTTCAACAATAAATAAGATAAGGACTTGCATATTATTTTTGTTAGAAAGCAATGTTTTGATCAAGTACACACATAGTCTACTGGATGCCGTCCATAAGATGACCAGCTCACGGCCTTGTGGTGTTTTGGACTGACTTCTGTAAATGTCTACAGAGGACACGACTTACTGTCTCACATGAGGGTGGAACCACCACTTGAATTGAAATAGCAACCTCAAAGATTATTATGAATGTCAAAATTAACAGATTGAAACATTATTATTTGGAACTAAAAGTGTCGGCATAATGCAAGTGTGTATTGTGACATTGAAATATCGAGTAAGTATTGAAGTTTTAAGACGAAGATAACTGATTTCTGCTTCTTAGATATGAGTTTTGATAAAATTTGACATTTGGAATAGGTAAAAAGGAAATTTGATCATAAAAAATAACTGAAATAATGATAAAAATCATGCATTCCAAAACCTAATATGGTTTGTGTCCATATTGTATAAGGTGCATCGGAGAAGTAAATTGAAGCAATTATTAAGCGTCTTATGAATGTTTTGTAGTTACTTATGTTTAAGTTGTGCAGTAGAAATGTGTGTGCCATGCTCATGTAATCTTAAACGTGCTTTGTAAAGGATAGAGAAAGGAGGGTTGGTTTAAAATATGATGGAGAATATTTTTTTTCGTAGATTCTTTATTGAAAATAAATTATATTCTGTACAATGGTAGTTGTATTATGACTCCATAGAACAAAAAATAAATAAATAATTTAAATAAATAAACATTAATTTTCTTTATAAATAACTGAAATAAAAATTATAATATAAAATTGATTTTTGAAAACTTATCTGGATTGAATATTAGTGTTCTATTGTCATAAACCTTTGGCTTTGCTTTTGCTTTGGATGTAAATTGATATAAATTAAACCTTAACAATGGTCAGTTAAATAACACACAGAAGAGCACATGAACATGGCGCATACAATTGCTAACTGTTTGTTAGTATTTAACCGGAGGTTAGCGATTCATTTGGTTCGAGATTTCATACCGACATTTCATAAAAGATAATAAGTTATAGCTTTTGCAATGAAATGAAGACTTCAAACGTGGCCTAAGAAATCTAAATGCCATTCTGTGTCTTACCAAAGCTATAAGAAAATATATCTTTCAAAGTTTCAAAATGTTCTTCTGGTTATTTTTCGTTAAATTTGTTCGCCCTAACGAATGACAATTTAACGAAAACTGGCATGAAACATTATTACATCTTCTTCCACAATCTCACAAACTTTCGAAAACGAAATTAAAAACATAAATCGTTGGATCTCAAACCAAAATCATCCTCGAGCCGTCTAAACCTCACCTCCCAAAATATCGTCAAAGAACCGTTCGAAGTAGTCTTCGTCATCATCATCGTCGTCATCATCGGCCGCATCATCGTCGTCATCGTCGTCATCGTCATCGTCAAGGTCAACGTCTAGGTCGTCGTCGTCGTCGTCGTCGTCATCGTCGTCGTCGTCCGTGGAGGCGGCGACCGGCTGGACGACCTCGGGTTGCGCTTGTCGGGAGGCGACGTCGCTCTTCACGGGCGCCGCGACGCTCTGGATGGGCGACGCCAGACAGCAGCTCAGCGCCAGGCAGGATAGCGCCAGGATAAGGGCGAGCTTCATTATACTGGAACACAAGGAGGGAAGAAAATTATGGTTAGTAATTTCATCTTGCAATTTCTAACAAATCTGGCAAAATCATTTTTTTTTTTATCTATTTGAGTATTGATACTTTTTTGATGAACCATTTTTAAGCATCATTAGAATTTCAATTTTTCTATATTCTTTATTACATAAGATCTTAATATACAATAACTTCTACGGACACCGAATTCTATTAAAAACGAAAGAATGAAAAACCAGAGTTAAGAATAAGAAAACAAATGTATTTATTTTAATATAAATTAGTTGATTCTACGTACAATTGGATCTTCAGAATTGCTATATAATTTTTTCTCTCACACTTGCGGCATTTAATTTCAGTTGTAAAAAATAATTTAACATTTAATCCTAACTCTTTGTGCCTAAAATTTACGTACGCAGTTTTATATAATTTGATTGATCCAGGACAATAAAAATTATTATTGCATTCATACCAAATGTCTTCAATACCTATTTCAGATTATCGTGGCATATTTGAATGGAATCAGGTTTCATGTTATTGACAATGAAATCATGTAATGAGTTTCAACTACAATAAGATAACAAAAATACATGTTTGAGAACATCTGGAGGACCAATTTATTTCAAAATAATGCTGTTGTTTGGATGATGCAGCAGAATCTCGGTCAAACCTATTCAATGAAGTTGGACACGAATAATACAACTAATTTGATAATTTATTAAATCATTTCTTGTTATGAAAAGACTTTTTATTTATTTTTTTCAAGAAAATCATTCGTTTTAAGTGAGCTCTGGTTTGAAAAGATTCGATTTCCTATTCCGAACGCGCGCGTGATGACCTAAGAGCGTGAGCGCCCCTGGCGATGGTAATGGTACAGCTCAAGAGAACTGTAAGTTGGTTTAACCTAGTGACCTCTATACCAGCCCGGATTGCGTTTCCAAAGTCAATATCAAGGCGAGGCGAGATTCCGAGAAGAATCGCAACACGATCTGTCCTCATTGCCGCAGAGAATTTGGCTCGGTTGTCGCTTCAGTAAGACTTTTTATGAGTTTCGTTTTTAAAAAATTATCACGTAATCACTGTAGTGGAATCTAGGAAAGATTTGAATGACTTTTCTTGTGTTTATTTTGAAGTTATTGGACCGTGGAGAATTAATGAAAATGTCGGCAACTTATTGTACGTGTGAGTGAATCTGGTGGTATCGAGATAGACTCAGGGGCAAATTCTTCCCAAATAGAGAGTTTTAGGTTTGGTTTTAGCACTTTTGAAATGATATTTATTTAAAGGGATATTAATATATGAACATAAACACAACTTTACCCTGCTAAGCTATAAACAAAGCATATCAGAGGATGGTCACTGTATTTACTTCATAAATTCATATCACATCATAATAACAATACTAGATTACTTTTATCTTGTAATTTCGCAATTCAATTACCAAAATCTCAAATTAATTTATTTTAATTTTAATGGTTTTAAGAATCACAATACAAGAAAAGGATTTCAATTTGGCCTAATACATTTTACCAGCTCATTTGAGGATAGCACGGAAATAATTTCAGGACGAAATGTAAGAAAGTTGTAGAATTAGGTATTTTAATATCGTTGATTCAGACGTAGACCTAAATGTTTCACCTCGATTTCATTCAAATGATTTTTTATCGTCGAACGATATTGAAAATATCACAACACAATGCTTCATGTAAAATTTCGTAAATTTTATTTAATTAAATATCCGTAGTTTATCTTGTACACAAAATCTTTCGGCATTACAATCCATGTTGAATACGAATACATTGACCACAGTGTGTTTGCGTTATGTTTGCGGCACAAAAGACGTAATATTTACCTAAGTCTGTCGTCACTAAGTCCTGTAGTAGTCACTCTGTCACTGTCACTGCAGCACACACTTATATCCTGAGTCCACGGCGGAGTTCACCCAATAGCAGGCGAGCAGCGAGCGCTGCACGTGTTATATAGGCGGCGGTGGCTGGCGGTGACCTGCGCAGACGTTACAGCGCAGCGCGTGGCCTTGGAGGGGTGCGTCAAGAGGGTGAGCAGAGACTACAGCGCAGCGCGCGGTCTTGGAGGGTGTGCGTCGAGAGGGTGCGCAGTGGAACAGTGGAGGGGTGCGTCGAGAGGGTGCGCAGACAGTACAGCGCAGCGCGTGGCCTTGGAGGGGTGCGTCAAGAGGGTGAGCAGTGGTACACGAAGAGGGGTGCGTCGAGAGGGTGCGCAGAGACTACAGCGCAGCGCGCGGTCTTGGAGGGTGTGCGTCGAGAGGGTGAGCAGACACTACAGTGCAGCGCGTTGCCTTGGAGGGTGAGCAGACACTACAGTGCAGCGCGTTGCCTTGGAGTGTGTGCGTCGAGAGGGTGAGCAGTGGGACAGTGGAGGGTGTACGTCGAGAGGGTGCGTAGACGTTTCAGCGCAGCGTGCGGCCTTGGAGGGTGTGTCGAGAGGGTGCGCAGTGGGATAGTGGAGGGTGTGCGTCGAGAGGGTGAGCAGAGTGACGTTGGAGGGAGTGCGTTGAGAGGGTGAGCAGTTGGACACTCGGAAGGTGTGCGTCTAGAGGGTGAGCACTGTGACATTGGACGGAGTGCGTTGAGGGGTTGTTAAATGTTAGATGAAGAGAGGAGAAAGATGGTGAAGTTTCATCCCTGTTTTGTAGACATTTTAAGAGAATAAATACATTTGAATCTGACTGAAGAGTCTGCGACCGAATCGTCTAAGAGTCATTTCTCTAGAGGTGTTTCGCAGACGAGAGTCAAATGCTGGGAAGGTTCCTCCATCTTCCTCATCTCCCAATCATCCTCATCAACCACAGACGAGACAGTATCTGGCTCAAGACGCGTTTCATTGCGAACTAACTGAAGAGAATATAGTCAAGTTGATATAAATAACTAAGTGACTTCCTTACAAAGTTTCCAAGAACATCTTTGCAAGAAGCTTTAGGGCGAAATAGTGACTTTGTTGTTACTTTATTGCATAATTTGCATATTTGCATAATATCTAAGCCACTCTTTGTAATTATGCGAATATGCGTCTAAAATAATAACATATAGCAACACTCACATGATTTCTGTACAACCGAGCGTAGAAACATAATTATAAAGTTAACCATTATCACAGGTAGACCGCCGGAAATCCATTTCAATGATATTTTAGGTGAGCCATAAGCCTGTATTTCTGGGTTCATCCAATCATAATAATATGTGATGGTGACATGAGTCATTGTGTAAGAGAATAATATAACTGTATTTGTTGACATCAGTCAAATGGCAAATTATATAGCTTGATTACAAAAGTGTGTAACCAAAATCGAGAAAAGGACTTCCGGCCTTCTACTGAGGTCCAGATTTGTTTATCAAATGCTAAACATAGGGGCCCGATGCGATGTGTTTCCTGAAGTGATAATGATGTGTGTAACTGTCATAGAGGCGTGAAGTGTGGGGATTCAGTCACCCACAACACTACACGCCCAGGCAAGAGAAGAGCATGATGCGTTGTTGACGTGGCCCCTTACCACCCAGTGGGGTTCGAGAACACGCGGGGATGTGTCGGGGGTTCATGTTGACATACAGCAGTCGGGGGCCAAGACACCGAGATGAGTGAGGGTGAGGATTCAGTCACCCACACAACGACACGCCCAGGCAAGAGAAGAGCATGATGCGTTGTTGACGTGGCCCCTTACCCCCCAGTGGGGTTCGAGAACACGCGGGGATGTGTCGGGGGTTCATGTTGACATACAGCATTCGGGGGCAAAGACCCCGAACGAGTGAGGGTGAGGATTCAGTCACCCACACAACGACACGCCCAGGCAAGAGAAGAGCATGATGCGTTGTTGACGTGGCCCCTTACCCCCCAGTGGGGTTCGAGAACACGCGGGGATGTGTCGGGGGTTCATGTTGACATACAGCATTCGGGGGCAAAGACCCCGAGATGAACGAGTTAAGGACGTTCGCTTAGTTGCAATATTTAATCAGAATACAAACATTTTCAGGAATCAACATGGTGTTTTCTTGCACGACTTTTGTTTTACCAATTACATCAACAATGCAAAGCATTGTATTTCTCTGTTGACCATTTGATAAAATTGACAATGACAGGTCACATTGATTTCTCGGGAGTCTACAATGCAGGATATGACAGCTATTCTGAATTATGTCAACAAGATGTCGCCAACTGTGAGTAATTTCACATGAAAACTGTGAATCAGAATTCCGAACTATTATTATAGAACACTTAGTTATCAATAGTAAGTTTTATTACCTAGCTCTCAAACATTTTAAACATTGAGCAATGAACTTAAGCCAGTAAGTTTGAAGTTGGTGTTCGGGGTGGATGGTGACATGCCCCCCCCCCTGCCCCCCACCCCTGCGCCACCACAAGGTAAGGAGAACGAACATATAAAATATTTTCAAGTGACAGCTTCTTATCTCACCCGAGAAGGCCGCGAATAACATTGAGATGAGAAGATTGTCACGCGAGAACAAAGCTGTCATATTACATGATCGCCCCCCTCACAGGGGAAGGTCGGGAGACGACGGCAAGACCTCGAGAGACCCTGACATTCAAACTGCTCGCTTCAGATTAACTCAACATGTAACGGGATTTCAGAATAAAAAGCCGATCATTAGTCTTTGCCAGGGGTGTACAAAAACTAATTACAACTGAGGAACAAAAAGCTCTATGTAATGCGTTGATTTGCGAGACTTCGTTATGTATGCGAATTAATATTCGTGTGTAAGTTGCTGCTCTACAGACCTTGGAAGCCCTTGTGAAGATAACCCATGAAATGAGTTAAAAAAAACGACAATGTCTTTGAAGTTCACAAACATTTATAACATAAATTAGCTATCAATTTGATCGGCAAAGAAATTCTTGAAACCTAATTTTTTGACTTATGTGATTTTTTATGGAATACAACTTTTCTACGAATTGTTTGCCAGCTCCATAATAAATAGGACGTAGATTCCATAAAATAGTCTCAAGTTGAATCCGTAAACAAAAATTTTTATCTTCATAAAGTCGAGCGATTCTTCTGATGTCCAACGTTAATTTATCTGGAGTGTGAAATTTTTCAACAAAATCAAAATAGGAAATTGAATCAATTCTATTGGATTTTAATAAATAAAATCGAAACTATTGTTTAATGATTTTGGATGATTTCCTAGATGATTGGCGGTGAGACATGCATGTAGTGAATGAATGACGTAATAACTACATGGTATTGGGCCAGTGGTCTCAGGTTCGAGCCTCGGACACCCCTGAGAGTAGTTTCACTTCGGAGCTGACATTCCAAACGGTCTGAGACCGCTCCTTGTCTTTGACCTATAACATCCAGCAGGTCAGTGGCACTCGTAGCGAATAACACGAGGTGGCCGTCAAGGGGGTGGCACTAGGAGGCCGTCAAGAGGGTCGTGTCTGAGACCGCTTCTTGTCTTTGACCTATAACATCCAGCAGGTCAGTGGCACTCGTAGCGAATAACACGAGGTGGCCGTCATGGGGGTGGCACTAGGAGGCCGTCAAGAGGGTCGTGTCTGAGACCGCTGCTTGTCTTTGACCTATAACATCCAGCAGGTCAGTGGCACTCGTAGCGAATAACACGAGGTGGCCGTCATGGGGGTGGCACTAGGAGGCCGTCAAGAGGGTCGTGTCTGAGACCGCTGCTTGTCTTTGACCTATAACATCCAGCAGGTCAGTGGCACTCGTAGCGAATAACACGAGGTGGCCGTCAAGGGGGTGACACTATGAGGCCGTCAAGAGGGCCCAGACCCAGACGGTCGGACATCCAGCAGGTCGGCACTCGTAGAGAATTACACGAGGTGGCCATCAAGGGGGTAGCACTAGGTGAGCGTCAAGGGGGTGACACTAGGAGGCCGTCGAGAGGGTCGTGTCTCTTGACCTCTCCTTGTCTTTTACTCATAACATCCACATCCTTATCCTATAAGTTTTTTACTTAAGAATACATTTTTGATGATTTTTTAAGCTCGAAAAGCTTCAAACAAGACCATTTTGAAGCTAAAAAAAATAAAGAAGACCAAAGCCAATTGTCTCCACTGGCTTAACTTCGATTCTGCAGCCTCAGCAGTAGCAGGGGCCCGGGTCTTAGGGGGCCCGAAAATTGGTATTTATGAATACTATTAAAAATAATATATGTCGATAATCTATAGTAATAAAAATAGAAGTAATTTAGGGAATGTATCAATCAAAACGACAATAATTTGTGTTTCAATTGCGTACTAATTGAAACTAAACATATTTCCCGTCCTGCGCGGCTTATTAATGTGGGGCCGTTTTCCAGACCCAAATCAGACCTTATACTATTACATCCACAGCACGCAACTGGATTTACAATAATTGAAAAAGTGTCATAATTTGTATAAAAAATTAGCCAATAAAGATTATTACGGAAATAGGCAACTAAAACAGTAGGGGGACCCCGAAAAATACCCTGCGGTGGGGTCCGAAATCTAAAGTTACGCCACGGTTTGTCTTCCATTGAACTTCCGGCTTCAAAAATTTATCCAATATATCAGTGGTGCTCAACCTTTTTGACTTGTGGGCCAAAAATACGAATTTGCTTTTGTTGGCGGGCCGCAATTTATAAAAAAAAGTACAATAATAATCACGTGATCAGGTAGGTTCATTCCTGGCGCGTAGGAACTACATTTATCACGGGGGTGGGTTAGGGGGAGAGATTGCGACACCCGGAATGGGTGTCTGGGGGGCCTCACCTCAGTTTTAGCCCCGCAGGGCGTTTTTTTTCGAATTTAAGCAAGTTACAAATGATTCTGGGATGCTTAACTTAAATTTGTATGGAGAATGGGGGGTCAGTCTGCTCCCCCCCCCCCCCCCCCTTCGTGCCTGGTTCATTCAGTGTCTTTTGTTTATTTGGAAACATACAACAATGTTTCCACGCCAAAACAATACACTCTTTTACCATTTTCGGAATTGGTACAAAGCTTTATTTTCGTTGCAATAAGTAAGAAGTTACATTTTTAAGAAGCTTTCATCGCATTTTCAGCCTGAGGAGTGGATCCTTACATGAAAACTCTCCAAATACATTATTATTTCTTTTAATATTATTTACTCAGGGGGGAACATTTTATGAATAAGTAAAGTAGGTATTTGAAACATCAACTGACTGGGGGCCACAAAAATTAGTCCCGCGGGCCGCAGGTTGAGTACCACTGCATTATATTGTCATCCACGGGTATTCCGTTGTCTCCCATTAGTCATCCATTGACCATTGGTCATCATTCCTCAATGAATTCGCCCTGAAGTCTAAAATGAAAGTGGAGTTTTCTTACTTTTCGCCCAGCGTTTTGTAAAACATAGAAATGTTGTCTTACTTTCCTTGAAACGAATACAACAATCGAATCTAGGACCTCTGATTTCTTCCATCTGCTCGTTACCTGATTCCAGGTCAACTAAGCCCGGTCATTAATTGCTCTTCAAGGAGGAAACAAAATAACAACATCGTAAGAAATACGCGAGTATAGGAATGTTGTGATGCAAGTTTTTTACTGCAAGTTGCCGATAGAAAAAATATTGGCACATTTTCACTTCTCTTCTAAATATCACCGAATTTCACGATAATCTCTGTACCTCGGAGGTGTAAGGTCCGATCCATTTGAATGATTCTTGAGTTGAGCTCACAAACTATAGTCTACATGCATCCATATTTTGTAATGGTAACACCAGTAATTTTTTGTAATAGAATATTTCAATATAACTGTAACTAAAATTGCAATAATGAGAACAATGGACATCGGGCCTTCTACTTCTGAGGTACGAAACTTTTGATTTATAAACGCATTTAATTTTTCTGGCCGGTTGTTCAATGCGCTGTCGAATTATATTCCTATAATGACCACGATGTAAGTGTTTACATAGCTTTGCAGATCTGTCACTTATAGTTCGTAATAAAATTAGCACTGAGGTTTTTAAGTATTAATCTCTCCAGGACATGTACCATTGAGGGAAAAGTAGGTATTTTATTATTTCATGTTGTACGGTTTATTGTTGGAATGTAGGTAAATAAATAAAAGTACAAACCACGAATTTATTTTCAAAGAAAAAATGGAATTTCAAAATTTACAATATTACACACTTCTGATAAATTCTTAAGATAATGTTTGCAAAATGTCTTCATGTATTTTGGTCAATTTGAAATACTTTTCATTTACATGACAAATATTAATTTCTTCTTCTTCTTCTTCTTCTTCTTCTTCTTCTTCTTACTTCTTAATAGGCACATGTGCCTGTTCTCCACCAGATCTACAAACTGTCCTTCCACCTCTTTCTCGATCTCCCAACATTCCTTGTGCCTCGAGGCCTCTTGTGTCGTGTTACTCTGACAATCCTGTCTTCATCCATTCTTGATATGTGGGCGTTCCATTCCTCTCGCCTGTGATCGATCCAGTTTAATTTGCGCAAGTATTTATCAGGGAGATCTTACCTGATTATCCCGAATATTCCAAATTATCCCGAATATAATACAGGACATGTAGAAGGCTACCACAGATCCCAGTTGTTTTCGTAAGTGTTTGTGGGATATTTGTCCAGAACCTACATTTATCAGCATTTATGTATCTACTTTATGTACAATTATCTTTAGATGGCATCGAATAGCCGTGATTTCATGCTTTTTTGCGACATTAGACAATTTTAATTGTAACCTAAGGTTAATTGTTTGAAATGGTTAATTGTAGGCATAGACTCCGAAGAACTCTTGAATATTAAGAGGTATTATTCACATTACAAAAATACATTGATTACAACCATTTATTAGTAAACCTGACCCGTCAATGTGCCTACACGTTGGGGGGGGGGGGGGGGGGGGGGAATGTCTTAAAATTTTATTGTTGAAAACTATTGAGAAGTTCGTGCAAGCTAGAAGAAAAGAAAATCAACATACCAAATTATTGATAAAAATGCTAAAAACCCATGAATAGTATAAAAACAATATTTTATAACAACTATTTTTGGCTTATTTAAATGATGTAGCCGTTCACCAAAGATGTTATGAACACTTTCAAAATATCTTTGTTTTCCCAGTCAATATTTTGTCTCACTTCGCACTTGGAGTTTTGCGATGATGTTTGCATTGCGAAGGATGTGTTAACGTCTGTAACTGTTATGAGCTGCTACAATGAACTCGACTCTCCCGGCTGACATTGACTGGCCTTGGACACTGGTCATGTGACCTCGTTTCACGCGTCTTAGTAGGACGACGACTTCTCTGTCGGAAGCAAGGTGGATGCCGACATTGATCATCGCATTCCTCGTGCTGGACATGTGGCATGGGTCTGGGGGAGAGACCCAGGTCCCAGGGTGACATTGACTGGCCTTGACAACTGGTCATGTGACCTCGTTTCACGCGTCTTAGTAGGACGACGACTTCTCTGTCGGAAGCAAGGTGGATGCCGACATTTATCATCGCATTCCTCGTGCTGGACATGTGACTTGGGTCTGGGGGAGAGACCAAGGTCCCAGGGTGACATTGATCATCGCATTCCTCGTGCTGGACATGTGGCATGGGTCTGGGGGAGAGACCCAGGACCCAGGATGACATTGATCATCGCATTCCTCGTGCTGGGCATGTGGCATGGGTCTGGGGGAGAGACCCAGGTCCCAGGGTGACATTGATCATCGCATTCCTCGTGCTGGACATGTGGCGTGGGTCTGGGGGAGAGACCCAGGTCCCAGGATGACATTGATCATCACATTCCTCGTGCTGGACATGTGGCATGGGTCTGAGGGAGAGACCCAGGTCCCAGGTTGGCATTGATCATCGCATCGCCTTCCTCTTTGCTGGGCTATGGCATGGGTCACTGTCCCAGTCCCAGGGCCCTAGGGTGTCACTATCATCACAATCATCCTGCTGGACATGTGGCATGCTAGGACAGAGACCCAGGTCCCAGGATGACATTGATCATCGTATTCCACGTGCTGGGCATGTGGCGTGAGTCTGGGGGAGAGACCCAGGTCCCAGGGTGACATTGATCATCGCATTCCTCGTGCTGGACATGTGGCATGGGTCTGGGGGAGAGACCCAGGCCCCAGGATGACATTGATCATCGCATTCCTCGTGCTGGACATGTGGCATGGGTCTGGGGGAGAGACCCAGGTCCCAGTCCCAGAGCCCCAGGTCCCAGGATGGCATTGATCATCGTATTCCTCGTGCTGGGCATGTGGCGTGAGACTGGGGGAGAGACCCAGGTCCCAGGATGACATTGATCATCGCATTCCTCGTGCTGGACATGTGGCATGGGTCTGGGGGAGAGACCCAGGTCCCAGTCCCAGAGCCCCAGGTCCCAGGATGGCATTGATCATCGTATTCCTCGTGCTGGGCATGTGGCGTGAGTCTGGGGGAGAGACCCAGGTCCCAGGATGACATTGATCATCGCATTCCTCGTGCTGGACATGTGGCATGGGTCTGGGGGAGAGACCCAGGTCCCAGTGCCATGGCCCCAGGTCCCAGGGTGACATTGATCATCACATTCCTGCTTGTTGGACATGTGGCGTGGGTCTGGGGGAGAGACCCAGGCACCAATCCTAGGGCCCCAGGTCTCAGGATGACATTGATCATCGCATTCCTCGTGTTGGAAATGTGGCGTGGGTCTGGTGGAGAGACCCAGGTCCCAGTCCCAGAGCCCCAGGTCCCAGGATGGCATTGATCATCGTATTCCTCGTGCTGGGCATGTGGCGTGAGTCTGGGGGAGAGACCCAGGTCCCAGGGTGACATTGATCATCGCATTCCTCGTGCTGGACATGTGGCATGGGTCTGGGGGAGAGACCCAGGCCCCAGGATGACATTGATCATCGCATTCCTCGTGCTGGACATGTGGCATGGGTCTGGGGGAGAGACCTAGGTCCCAGTGCCATGGCCCCAGGTCCCAGGGTGACCTTGATCATCACATTCCTGCTTGTTGGACATGTGGCGTGGGTCTAGGGGAGAGACCCAAGTCCCAGTCCCAGAGCCCCAGGTCCCAGGATGGCATTGATCATCGCATTCCTAGTGCTTGACATGTGGCATGGGTCTGGGGGAGAGACCCAGGCCGCAGTTTGACATAGATAATCGCATTCATCCTTGCTGAACATGTGAAGTAGGTCTGGGGGAGAGACCCAGGCCCCAGGGTGACATTAATCATCACATTCCTGCTTGCTGGGCATGTGGCATGGGTCTGAGGGAGAGACCCAGGTCCCAGGATGACATTGATCATCGCATTCCTGCTTGTTGGACATGTTGCATGGGTCTGGGGGAGGGACCCAGGTCCCAGGATGACATTGATCATCGCATTCCTGCTTGTTTAACATGTGGCATGGGTCTAGGGGAGAGACCCAGGTCCCAGGATGACATTGATCATCGCATTCCTGCTTGTTGGACATATGGCATGGGTCTGGGGGAGAGACCCAGGTCCCAGGATGACATTGATCATCGCACTCCTGCTTGTTGGACATGTGGTATGGGTCTGGGGGAGAGACCCAGGTTCCAGGATGATATTGATCATCGCATTCCTGCTTGTTGGATATGTGGCATGGGTCTGGGGGAGAGACCCAGGTCCCAGGATGACATTCAACATCGCATTCCTGCTTGTTGGACATGGCGTGGGTCTGGGGGAGAGACCCAGGTCCCAGGATGACATTGATCATCGCATTCCTGCTTGTTGGACATGGCGTGGGTCTGGGGGAGAGAGCCAGGTCCCAGGATGACATTGTCATCGTATTCCTCGTGCTGGACATGTGGCATGGGTCTGGGGGAGAGACCCAGGTTCCAGGATGACATTGATCATCGCATTCCTGCTTGTTGGACATGTGGCATGGGTCTGGGGGAGAGACCCAGGTTCCAGGATGACATTGATCATCGCATTCCTGCTTGTTGGATATGTGGCATGGGTCTAGGGGAGAGACCCAGGTCCCAGGATGACATTCAACATCGCATTCCTGCTTGTTGGACATGGCGTGGGTCTGGGGGAGAGACCCAGGTCCCAGGATGATATTGTCATCGTATTCCTCGTGCTGGACATGTGGCATGGGTCTGGGGGAGAGACCCAGGTTCCAGGATGACATTGATCATCGCATTCCTGCTTGTTGGACATGGCGTGGCTCTGGGGGAGAGAGCCAGGTCCCAGGATGACATTGTCATCGTATTCCTCGTGCTGGACATGTGACATGGGTCTGGGGGAGAGACCCAGGTTCCAGGATGACATTGATCCTAGAAGTTAGTAGGTATGTTTTGTTGCTCTCTTTTGAATAACTTAAAAAGTAATCAATACGAATCCATCTCATCCGCGACTCTGGGACTGGGGCCTGGGTCTCTCCCCCAGACCCATGTCACATGTCAGCACGAGGAATGCGAGGAATGCTTCTTTTTGCGCATTCCTCGTGCTGGACATGTGGCGTGGGTCTGGGGGAGAGACCCAGGACCCAGTCCCAGAGTCGCGGATGAGATGGATTCGTATTGATTACTTTTTAAGTTATTCAAAAGAGAGCAACAGAACATACCTACTAACTTCTAGGGTAGGATTTGCCTGGTATACATATTTTTTCGGTCAATTGACAGTCGAATACCTTTTTGGTCCAAGATGCCGAAACATACAAGTATTATATTTTTGGATCAAAGCAAATTGCAACCAAGGCCCAGATAAATTATATTTCACCACTCAATTTTAAGAAGAGCGCTTATTATGTATTTGAGGTAACTATTACCCCATAAAAAAACACTCCATGTAAAAATACCAGCCAAGTCTTTTCATCTATAAAAAAAAACGAAGAAATCTAAAAATTCAGCACTGAAAAGTAGTGATATCAAAAAATGGGCCAAGTCAAAACTTAATTGCAAAAACCAAAATATACTTGGCGCATCGTGCTATAGACGTATAGGCCAGATGTGATATATACATTTTTATATACATATATTATTATAGGTAACTATAATGCCCTAAAAATGATGCGCCAAGTATATTTTGGTTTTTACAATTAAGTTTTGACTTGGCCCATTTTTTGATATCACTACTTTTCAGTGCTGAATTTTTAGATTTCTTCTATTTTTTTATAGATGAAAAGACTTGGCTGGTATTTTTACATGGAGTGTTTTTTTATGGGGATATCACTTCTTTTTTTAGATCATTCTCACACTTGTAACACATATCGGAACAACAATGACTAATTCCTTTAAAAAAATAGACCATTTCCGATATGGTTACTAATAAAAGTTGCTAATTAATGCTAAAAATGATACTACATGAAGAAAAGCGAAAACTTTGTTCCAATTGATCCAGCCGTTTTCGAGATATGGCATCACTTCCGGTTAACAAAATGGCGGCTGAAACCACTGCCACCTAGAATGTTTTAATATAAATGTTATGTATCATTATAAGCCTTCTGAATATGTAGTTATTTTATTGTAGTAAGAGGTGTTTATAAAGTCTGATATTTTATTTTTATGACGTCATTTCCGGTTTCGGTAATAGTATATGTATATTTCGACTATTGATATTTCATATAGATGACCTTCCGAATCGTTTGGCACTAGTTTCGTCCCGATCGGCCCATCCGTTTTTGAGATATGACGTCACTTCCGGTTTCAAAATGGCGGCAAAAAAATTTGTAAGGGCAAGGTATCATCAGACGCCAAAAGTGCACATGGGGTAAAAATTTCAGATCGATCGGTTCAGCCGTTTAGGCTGTGGCGGTGATAGCGACGTTTCCTGATATCTGAATCTGAAGATGAAAGCGGTGTAATTTCACGGTTTTCACGGCCCTCTAGCTCGCAAAGGGCATGACCTATTGTTCCCAAGTTTGGTATATGTGGTGGGGTGGGCCATAGCTCGATATTAAGATATTTCGCAACAATGTGAGACTTTCCAGTTTTGAGATCCAGTAGGCCGAAAATGCCATGTTGTTGCTTACAGTAAAAGTGGTTGGTCTGCTCCTCAGTTTATTAGGCATTTACAGTATGTTGAGTGACTGTGAGTGTACGGTACGACTTGGCTGGGTGGAGCGACCGCTCCACTAGATATTACATTGAAAATTGCACAAAATTCTGGAAATTAGCAAAGATTTCCTACCAGCATCTCAGAAACTGAGATAGAAAAGTTATGAACTTATGATCGATCATTGAACAAACCATTTTTATAATAATATAGACATACCTATATATTATGTCGTTATGAAATTAGTTGATGACGGGGGGGGGGGGGGGGGGGGGGCGCTTACCTCATCCCCCATTGTCTGTATGTCCCTGTGTCTGTATCATTGTCTGCCATTGTCTGTATGTCCCTGTGTCTGTATCATTGTCTGCAATTGTCTGTATGTCCCTGTGTCTGTATCATTGTCTGCCATTGTCTGTATCATTGTCTGCCATTGTCTGTATGTCCCTGTGTCTGTATCATTGTCTGCCATTGTCTGTATGTCCCTGTGTCTGTATCATTGTCTGCCATTGTCTGTATGTCCCTGTGTCTGTATCATTGTCTGCCATTGTCTGTATCATTGTCTGCCATTGTCTGTATGTCCCTGTGTCTGTATCATTGTCTGCCATTGTCTGTATCATTGTCTGCCATTGTCTGTATGTCCCTGTGTCTGTATCATTGTCTGCCATTGTCTGTAGTAAGTGAAAAGGTGACAACCAATGTTGTCAACTATTACAACTATTTCAAATCTATTTTCGTCTACTATCATCTATTTTTTCTAAATTAAATAAAAATGTTAATAATAAAAGTTAAATTTGTTACAAATACATACTCTCAGTTAACTTAACGATCGACAGATTGAGATAAACTAACATTTTGTTTGCCAGATTAAAATATGATTTTTGTATAGAAAATAAATAATGTATAAATATCAATGACTTCAAGTCAAAATTCTAATTTTGTATTTAATTTAATTTATGTATTTTATTGTATTGATCAGTAAGCTGGACCTGAATGCTCAACACTTTACTTTGGACATCCATTTAGATTTGATTTTCTTCTAGACATCAATAAACTGAGGCGAGAGCGATCGAATGTCTTGCAAAGTATTGGTTATCGATCGGAGAATCTTCAGTTAATGACTAGCAGGGGCCAAACCAGTTGCCAAGTTACAAGTAAAAGTCGCCCGAATTACCAGCCACATGTGTTGATGTTGGAACAACTGTGTTTCTAGACTACACATCCACAGGACCATATGTGACCTGAAAAGTTCGGTTTGATATATCGAGAGGTGGGTGGGTAGGTCACACGCGTTACAGCGGAGTTACCTTGGTTGCATAGACATCAGGGGCAAAATACATTTCACTTATGGTGAACTTCAGATTTCTGGCCCGAGTGTAAAAGGGTAGATGCGACTCCTGCTATGGGTAGATGGTTAACACAATGACACAGACCGGATATCAGGAACAATACTGAGACTACGGATACGATGGAAAAGAATCTATCTATCCATATATCTATCCATATATCCATATATGCCCATATATCTATCCATATATCTATCCATATATATCTTTCTTTTTTAGATTCTTTTGTTCCATTAGTTCTTAAATGTTCCATTTCTATTCTTCACAATCATCTTTATAATAGTGTAGCTTAGGTTTATCCTTTATCCAGGTTTTTGAGATTTGCATTTATTAATCTATTCACATTGTATACAAATAGTTAGTAATTTTAATTAATTTAAGTGAAATTGTAATTTATTATTGATTAGTAAGCTGGATTTTATAGTCAACCATGTTTATGGACAGCAGTCAATAAATTGATTTTCTCTCTATTTAAGTAGCAAATATGATTACATGTCATTTACTAACTAATAATGATTCGTTACAACAATTGAAGGATTTGGCTGAGAATTTGTACATGGCAAAATTTCAAATTGATCAGACCTTCCATCCAATCGGAAGATAATTTTTTCAAAAACTAAAAATTTTGGTTTAAATGTGAACCAATTAACGGATTTCAAAAAAATTTAGGGTCTGCAACGTCCAGTGATGGTCCGTACGTGTGCAAAATTTCAGCTCGATAAATAAAAACTGTGACCAACACACAAAAAACAGAGGTCCGTGCTAAAAGAAGCTAAACGAGGCGCTCGCTCAACAATATGTACAGTTTATGAGTAAATTTTTAAATATTTTATAACACTTTTTCGATTATTGAAAATCCATTTGCGTACTATTGATTTTTGAAGCTTGATAGGGTTGTAGCTCTCGACATGTATCGCAGGAAGTATCTGATAAGGAAATAACGATGTTATATCTGGAATTATCTAAAGGTTAACAAGGATTAACTCAATTTTGTATTATATTTGTAGCTTAACTCATCAGTAGCTGCAAAATTTATGAGCGTTAAAAGTATATATGTACTTGATGGAAACTTGGCTAAAGTAAAAAACGGTATTCGAAAGAAACGGTATGATGATAAAGATTTGATATAATCATCTAAAGTAATCTATGCTAACTCGTCATCAAACTCTAGTAGGTGAACTCTGATTTCATTATCATTGATAATAACAAGGATCCTGACCAGCAGCCAACGTTCAAATATCGATTTTACTTTGGCCAAGTGTACCTATTGCAAACATAAAAAACAACAGAAGTGCAGAAACAACAGAAACTGGGTATTAAAATGTATTTATTCTTGTTCCTACATCTAGGTACCTGCTTCTTGTTCCAATCAGCTGTTAAAATCGGCATCATCACAAATATTGAGTTTCAAAAAATCAGAAGAGAGAGATAATATAATGGCATAAGGCAGGGGTCGGCAGCCTTTTTTGGTGAAGGAGCCAATTTTCAAACAATTAATAAATTAGATAATAATAGAGCCGAAGTATAGGCAATCAAATATAATACACCGAAAATATTAAATAAATTACTAGTACATATATTTTGAAATTTTGAAGAAGCGCCCCAGTTGTTGCCCCGCAGGGCGCGTTTTTTTAGAATTTCAACAATTTAAAATTGATTCTGGGACTCTAACATGAACGAACTGAATCAAATAACCTTCCAAATGTTGCCCGCCAGGGCGTTATGTTTTTCGAATTTTTAAATATTTTTCGATTCCCGATCTTTATTTAAATTATAAAGAGCCATTCAAGGGCAGGTTGCCGACCCCTAGCATAAGGGTTTTAACACTGAGAGTTGTCTTGAACCACCATCTTGTCAGTATCCAAGTCGTAACCGCCGATGACGTTCTTGAGGACCTCGAAGAGCTTGGGGTCCATGGTCGGAGTCCTGCCCCAAATCTTCATAATCTCGTCCTTGTCGAATCTGTCCTCGGAAGCGATGTAGGTCGGCTTGCAGAAGTAGA
This sequence comes from Leuctra nigra, assembly GCA_934045905.1. Lineage (NCBI taxonomy): Eukaryota > Metazoa > Arthropoda > Insecta > Plecoptera > Leuctridae > Leuctra > Leuctra nigra. The sequence goes on from OW203765.1 coordinate 13,083,678, forward strand.
CGATGGCGAAGTGGGTGTAGTCGGTGGCGTAGATGGTGGTCGTCAATACTCCAATTTCTGCAACCAACATCGACGTCAAGAACGGCTCCCAGAATTTCAAAACCCAATCGACATCGTTGTTACCAAGAGGAATAACACAAGATACCTGTTTTGAGTTTTTGGCATTTTTGGGTACCGCAGAATATCGCAAAGAAGCCCTATTATTATTTGTATTGATAGATTTTAACAAAATAATCTACTAGACATGTGATATGCTGTCAGGAACAAATATAAAACAATACCAACTAGAGATATAGTTTAAAAGTTAGTCTGGAATCTAAATAATATTCTTTTTCTATGTTACATTTTCCCCATGTTTTATGAAGAAATAAGAAAAAAAATAAACTTAAGTTGAAGTTGAAAGTTACAGACCATTTTATGATTAAATATACTTCAAATGTTGGAAATAGTCAATAAATACTGTTTATTTCAATAAAACATATTTTCGGGGATTAATTTACAATTTTAACTTTTATCTTACTTTTTCAAGTGCTACTCTTTTTACAATTATAGCGTACCATGAGTCAATTGAAACAGTGATTTCCCAATTACAGGATAATATTCTTTATAAAATGAACAATTAAACGAAAATATAATTTTGCACCATAATGTCCCTTTTTCAGTCCACATCACAATAATATGAAGAAAACAAGAGGGAGCCGTTTACAAATTGTAAGCTGTGAAATTCGCATTTATATGATTAATTTATCACCAACTACTACCAAAGTTTGAGAAATTAAAAAAACGACAGTTACTCCAAATTCCCCCTAAAAAAATACAACACAATCGTAGAACAAAGGGTAAATTCATATCGTAATCGTATAAGGTAAATACGATAAATAACAACTACACATGACCAATTGCACATCTTTTTAGAGCAATGTACCTATAATAGAAAATATTTAGTAGCAACTATGCTATGCTATTTAGCAACTATTTACTATGCTTACAAATTGACTGATTGTTGATATTGACTTTATAATAAAATTACAACCTAATGAATACACAAGTATTCACAAGCATGACAAATGAAAAAATTGTAAAAATATTTTAAAAAAGTTGCTAAGAAAACATGGGATACTCTATCAAGTTTAGATAAACCCAGCGCAGCTCTCTCATTGGCTGAGAGCTGTCACGTGATCTTCATTGCCTCCTGATGATATAAAAGTCTGCATCTCTGCACAATTCACATCAACATCAACGATCGTTTAGGTATATAATTTTGATTCCCATATACTAATGAGAAGTTGTGACGTTAGGTATGTTGTACTACTCGAGCTTAAAAGTTATATTATACGCCCCCCCCCCTCACCAATCACCCTTTGCAACCTCAAAACTAACATCTATTTACATTATGTTGCTAAGTCAAGGTCCCAAGAGTTTATTTCAATTTTCATTCAATGTCATATTTCAAGGCCTCCTGCAATTTGAAAGTTTCGAAAAATGTATGTTTTTCCATACAATTCAATTTCAATTCAATTCAATTTTAAAACAATATTGCAAAGCAAACGAAAGAAAGATGAACAGTGTGTTGCATAATGTAATAGCATTGTGTGGGGCCTACAATTTACAAATATGTACAAATATTGAACAAATTAATACAAGAAGGAAAAGTGAAGTAACAAAATAATGAAATAAACCTTGAACAAGTAATCAACGTAATCAGGAAAAGAACAAATTTGTTTGTTATTTACTTTTTATGTGTAACTCAGTTTGCTTTTCATGTAATATCTCGCAAAATACTGGCAACCGTTAGTGAAACGGAGGTTATTCATACTAGAAAAACGCTCTGTGTAACGCGTTGATGAGCGAGCACGGATACACGCAACACCTCGAACCGAAATTATGTCTATCGAAAATGTCATTAAAAGCCAATTCTTGAATTTCGTCACAGACTTGTGTAAAAATCTCCAAAACCTCCAAAAATTTGGTCCCAATATCCTTGCTAAGTTTTAAGTTGATCGATTAAACCTTTATGATTGAACGGTTCCTTGTTAATTTTCAAAAATCACAGGATCTCGTTCAAAAAATATACCTGGGACCACTCATATGATATGATATTAGTGTGTACACAATATCAGATCAATCTGTTGAACGGTCAATATTAGTTTCATTTCGTTTGAAACTTTCTGCTCTAACTACCTAGCCTTGAACTGAAGATTCGAAGTCGCCGTGAATTTGACAGCCAACATGCAAAATGTCCATAAAATGACAAAAACTTTTGAAAAAAACGACAGATTAAACTGAAAATTGGCAAAAATATCTTAAATGTTGGTACCAATGACCATGCGAAGTTTTTAGTTGGTCGGTCAATCGGTTCTAGTTTAAATTTCAAAAATCACAGGAAAAATGGTTTCAAATTTGAACCAATGGGAGGATTTGGCTGAAAATTTTTATGATTGGGTACAATGTTGGTTGCAAAGACTTTGCTAAATTTCAAATTGATCGAACCAACAAATCGAAAGATAATTTTTATAAAATTTGAACCAATCACATGATCCCGTTCAGAAAAGATCCCAGGGACCGCATAGATTACGTTAGTATGTTTGCAAAATTTCAGATCGATTGGTTGTGCGGTTTGACCTGGGCAGTGCAGGCAAAAAAACAAACAAAAACAAACAACAACAAAAAAAGCACACAGAGAATGTACCATAAGAGTACCGTGGTGACGCTTGCTACGCTCGCTCAATAAACCAGGTATGTAGAATTTGATTTCGTATATTATTTGAACGAATTATTGTAATAACTTACTTAAAAGTTTATAACTAGGAAAACGCTCGGTGTAACGCGTTGATGAGCGAGCACCGACACGCACGACATCGCCAATCATAGCACGATCCATTCAATCAAAGATAACTAACTATGCATTATTTATTACCAATTTTCCTTGCAACTTTTCATAAACACTCTGGATCAATTAAATAACAGATTATTGTACTGATATTTTTCCATCAATCTCTTTGGACAGATATTCAAACACTTAAAACAGCAATAAGTCTGTAATTCTTGACCGATTGGGCTGGAAATGTGTAAAATATGATGTTATCTAGTCAAAACGTCGTTTTCATAACTGTGCAACACAATCCATATCGTAAAATAAATTATTTTAGATAAGGTATACCTATACCTATGTATATGAAATACCTACATTACATTTTGACTACATTATGTATTGCAATAAATATGATCAACTAAGAAAAGAATCTGTCTTACTTGATATTGAGAATAGCCATCTATAAACTTTGCTTTGCTACATAGAGCAACCCAGAATGCAGTGGAATTTCTGTTTTGAAATGTCATTTCTGACAGTTATTAAAACTGTCAATAAGTGCATCTATGTTCTTGACTGGTAGGGCTGAAAATTTGTAAAATAAGAGACAATGTTGGTCTGAACGACCATGCAAAATATGAGTTTGATTGATCAGATTAATCAAAGACCGTTTGATAGGTCAAATGGTGGTGTGGCTATAGGCCGTTTTAAATTAAGTATACAAATGAAAAATATTGGTGCCAATCCTTGCTAAGTTTTAAGTTGATCGATTAAACCTTTATGATTGAACGGTTCCTTGTTAATTTTAAAAAATCACAGGATTTCGTTCAAAAAATATACCTGGGACCACCCATATGATATGATATGTAGTGTGTGTACACAATATCAGATCAATCTGTTGAACGGTCATTGTTCGCGTTTAACGGCGAAGTGGGTGGCACCTGGCGGTAGACGACTGAACTAGGCAAAACCGTATTGGCACAGCAAGGATGGCAGCTCAGCATGCGTTTTCGTATAATTTCTACCAGTATTTACTCTACAATAGTTTGTAAACGGAGCATTCCGATTGAACCCATTCTTCATGTGTTATTGATAACAGATATTCCCTTGTTCCGCAATGCCAAAATAAAGCTCGGTATAATTTGTTTATGCATTTGTTTCGAAGAATGCCGTTATGCTGTCCAAATGGGCACATGCCTGCAATATTGGAAAGAAACCATCAAAGTAAAATGTTCGTGTGCACTTCCTATTAATGTTACAAGTAAATTAATGAATCATGGCAAATAAGGTTTCATAGGTTACATAATTCTGGATTAATTTTAAGTTCTCAATTCGAATGTTCAGTCCTGTTATTCTTCAATAGTTTCTTAGATAGGTACCTACCTATAGTTTGTTATTTTAAATTCTGAATTTTACTTTCGAAATTTAAATAATTTTTGATTGATCTGAGGGATGGTAATACTTTTATAATGAAAATGATTAAAAGACATTGAAAAGGAAGGTTTCATAAGGTCACATAGAAAGCAGTTGTGTTGCATATATGATTTTACACAATTTTTGTAGCATGTGATGTGATATTGTCTACATGGATATAAGACAATTAAAACGCCATCGATCCTTGCCGTCGATCACATCTGTACTACCTCTACATCAGAAGTTGAAGGGCGGAAGTCCCCTTACTCGATTTTGCGTTGCGCACTTTGTTTTGTATTGTATTGTTTATTCAGCCATAAAATGTACATAACATACGGACATTGTCAACAATGTAATCAATCTCTATCAATTTCTTACATAATGATTCATGTCACCACTACAAATATGATTAGATGAGCCAAGAAATACTGGTTTATACGGCTGATAAGCTCACCTGAAGAATCATTAAAATGGACTTCCGCCCTTCTACCTCTGAGCAAGACATTATTTATATAAATATTTATAACGACTTCATGTACAAACAAACAATTTACATACAAACTAATAGGTAAAATATAAGTTTGCAGCCAGAGGAACTCTATTCTAACTGCAGTCTTCTAACACCGCGGTTATATCATCACATTATTAAATGTTACGCATTTAATATGGCCCCACCTTCATATAATAGCTGCTGAAAATTGTTAGCAATATCATAACAGAGTATATTTCTACTGCCGATGCTTTCATAATTCGAGATAATAAATAAAAGAACATTATACCGCAACGCGACACATGTTAGGAGCAGGCAATCATACGATTTTGAGCGACCATCTTGCATCGACATTCGACACTAGCGCTGCCTAGAGGGTCTGGTAAACGCGAATTAGTTTCATATCGTTTAAAACTTTCTGCTCTAACTACCTTGCCTTATAGATTCGAAGTCGCCGTGAATTTGACAGCCAACACGCAAAATGTCCCTAAAATGACAAAAACTTTTGAAAATAACGACAGATTAGAGTGAAAATTGGCAAAAATAACTTAAATGTTGGTACCAATGACCATGCGAAGTTTTTAGTTGGTCGGTCAATCGGTTCCAGTTTAAATTTCAAAAATCACATGAAAAATGGTTTCAAATTTGAACCAATTAGAGGATTTGGCTGAAATTTATTTTGATTGGGTACAATGTTGGTTGCAATGACTTAGCTAAATTTCAAATTGATCGAACCAACCAATCGAAAGATAATTTTTATAAAATTCGAACCAATGACAGGATCTCGTTCAGAAAAGATCCCAGGGATCGCATAGATTACGTTAGTATGTGTACAAAATTTCAGATCGATTGGTTGTGGGGTTTGACCTGGGCAGTGCAGGCAAAAAAAAAAAAAAACACACAGAGAAAGTGCCATAAGAGTACCGTGGTGACGCTCGCTACGCTCGCTCAATAAGGATTCCTGCTGACATTTTCAAGTTTTAAAAAGACAGTTGGATCAATTTCCACTGTAGGACATGCGAACATGGGCGTCCGCAGGGAGGGGCAAGGGGGGCGATTGCCCCCCCCCCCCCCTGGATGTCAGAAAATACATATATATACATTTTGCAACCAAAAAAACTAAAGAATATTGATTTCAAAGTGTCAAAAAACCACTAAATGTCCTGCGGGGCAGGTTTAAACATGTCTCCCACCACCCCAAAGTGCAATATTAAAAAAATATTGAATATTTCAACAAACTCATAACGTTTCAAAATTGATTTCAAAGTGTCCTAAAACCAAAAAACGCTCTGCGACGCAGGGTAGGGCCCCCCCCCCCCCCCCCCCCCCCTTAAGCCGGTTTCACATAAAACGCGTTTTTTTTATTAACCCATCAAAACCACCGAAAATTTCGCCGCGCGCGTTTTATTTTTAAGTCATTCGATCTCGATTGTAGGGAGGTAATTTCAGTACCGCGCGTGGCGAAAATGATGTCACTATACGTAAACTATAAAATAAACTATATAATTATTATAAAATAAGACAATAATATTAATTACCTGTGCATATTATTCCACCTAATAATATCGAATAACACATACATTGTTACTTACAATAATAATAAATTTATAACAACATTCGTTTTTCGACGGTCTCTTCTAGGCCAATCTAGGCCTTATAACAAAAAGAAAAAACGCGAAACGCGTGTTATGTAAAACCGCCCTTAACCCGTAAAATATTGTTTCCTTGCCCTGCCCCCACCTGGCAGAATCCTGCGGACGCCCATGCATACGGCGGATGCTAGAAAGTGTACATTATGTATAAGAGGATATTTTGTATCGCCATTATTTCGATCGAACTGCCTCACCTTCAGTGTCCAAGGTCGACTTGGATACCATGTGCATCACTGCCTTGGTGAACTTCAGGAAGGGCTCCCCAGTGGTCTCGAAAGTCATCGTCTCGTCTCCATTCTTGATCTCTCCCTGTAAGCTAATGCGCGTGTGGTTGTCCGTGTCATGGACCGAGCTTAGGTGATCTGCGAACACCCTGCTGGCGGGTGAGGTATGTGGGATGACGTAATGCTGGCGATGCTGTACCACTTGCCGGACATCTAGAAGCAGATGAGGTTATTTATTAGATTATTATAGTTCAACGGCGCGTCAACGACGAGGTTTTATTGCGCACATTAAGATGTACATTTAACTTTGTTGATCATACGTGGAGGACATGGGGAGGGATCGACCTAACGGGCCCGATCCGGGGGAGTCCAGCACTGGTGGGAAGGCCAGGAGGCCGGAATGGGAACGGACCAGGGGGTGATGAGGATTCGGGCCGGCGGAACCCGATTTCAGGGGGATCACCATCTCGAGGGGGGAGGCCGACCCGATGGGGACCGCAAATTCAATGGGCCTCACCACGGACCTGTCCGGCATGGGTAACCCTTACACATGAGCATATGCTCGCCGGCTTATCTGCAATGGATCATTGGCCAACACAAACCCCACCACCGCGCTAAGGTGGCAGCCGTCGGGGGGTTATTAAGATAGGTTCCATGAATCGCAAATCCTTCAGTTTAGCGATGGGGGGGGGGGGGGGGGGGAGGGGGGAAGGGGTATGACTTTTTAATTTAAGGGCAAATATTGGAAGATGATGCCAGCTGAGAATGATATTTAGCAAAATCAACCCATTTTGGAATGTCAAAAAATATCCGGGACGATCCACACTGGTTAGATTCATAGATAAGATCGAAACTGAATAACCATTCAACATAGCAAGCTAAAACTTGGCATGAACAATCATAATACATATACCTAGGGAGTACTAAAGTCCTTTTCCGGTATTTTTATTGCACATTTCTAAAATAAAGTCGGTAGGTACCGGATATTTCGTCCAGAAAACCAACATTTGTTGGTTTCTGTGGCCAGGTTAGATATTGACAAAAAAAAAGAAACTTAGTGTCCTCTTCGCCTAATGATATTGAAGACAACGAGCCTACTTACAATTAAGTCTGTATGCAACAGCAATATTTCGTCACAAAAAATCAGGACCAAACTATTGGAGGCGAAGGTCAAGTTGGTTGTAGAATCACTTTTAGAATGAGGAAAATAAATACGTTATCTCCCTGTGCAATAGTTTGGAAAAGTTCGTGTTTTATAAGTTTAGTCACGTGGTATCGCTTGAAGCTGCAAGTACGAGCGCGAATTTGCTGCTTTTTGCTGGCACTTTTTTGGATACGATTGGAGACGCGAAATGGGTTGACGAAATGATTTACAATTTTACTCATAATTTGATGAAAGCCAAACTAAGGGTTACAAGAGAGATACATTTTTTCATAAGACGGTGTAACTTGGATCTAAAAATTCAGCACTGAAAAGTAGTGATATCAAAAAATGGCCAAGTCAAAACTTTTCAAAATACTTGACGCATCGTGCATATAAATAGAATAGAAGTAGGCCGGAAATCAAATATACTCATCTATACATGAAATATATCTCTATAATCTCCTTAGAAATGATGCGCCAAGTATTTTTTGAAAAGTTTTGACTTGGCCATTTTTTATATTTAATTTATTTGATTTTTGATATCACTATTTTTTCAGTGCTGAATTTTTAGATATCTTCTATTTTTTTTTAGTTGAAGAGACTTGGCTGGTATTTTTACACGGAGTGTTTTTTATAGGGATATCACTTCTTTTTTCAGTTTATTCATACAACTTGTAACATATATTGTGTCACCAATGACTATAATTCCTTTAAAAAAATACGCCTTGGTTGCTAAGAAGAATTGTGTTTGGTGCTAAATGTACGCTTAAAATTATATTCCATGATGAATTGCAAAAGCATCGTTCCAATCGGTCCAGCCGTTCTCGAGTAACCGCATCACTTCCGGTTTTCAAAATGGCGGTTGACATCACTGCCACCTAATATTTGTATCTATAAACGTTATGTAGTATTATAAGCATTCTGAATATGAAGTTATTGTTATAAGAGATGATTTTAGTCAGATTTGGCATTATTATGGCATCATTTCCGGTTTTTGTAATAGTGCATTTTTTTTCGACTATTGATATTTCATATAGATGACCGTCTAAATCGATTGGCGCAAATTATGTTCCGATCGGTTCAGCCGTTTTTGAGATATGACGTCACTTCCGGTTTCAAAATGGCGGCACAAAACCAGTTATAGCAAAAGGCACCTCAGACGCCAAAAGTGCACATGTGGTAAAAATTTCAGATCGATCGGTTAACCCGTTTAGGCTGTGGTGGTGATAGCAACGTTCCTTGATATCTGAAGAAGAAGAAGCGGAAGAAGATACCTTTTGAAAAGGGGTGTAATTTCACTGTTTTCAGGGCCCTCTAACTCGCAAATGACATAACCTGTTGTTCCTTAATTTGGTATAGGGGGTGGGGTGGGCCATAGCTCGAAATTAAGATATTTCCCAACAATGTGAGATTTTCGAATTTTAAGATCCAGTAGGCCGAAAATGTCATGTTGTCGCTTACAGTAAAAGTGTTTGGTCTGCTCCTTAGTTTATTAGGCAGTAACGGTATGTTGAGTGACTGTGAGTGTATAGTACGACTTGGCTGGGTGGAGCGACCGCTCCACTAGATAGAGTAATCACATGATCAGTCTGATCGTATATTAGTAGCACTTCATTACTTTTGCTTCCTGCAAAACTATGCAATTTCGGATACGATTGGAGACCAAAATCGTGAACTAATTGATCTCAAATTTTACAAGTGTGTTGTTCAAGGATAAACTTATATTTGTTAAGGCCGGTCATATATTTTGTCCCGCCAAAAGCGATTTGAAGCGGTTTTCGAGCGAAATACAAAATATAAACGACTATATTTAACAAACGGTTATGAATATCGAAAAAGCAAGACCGAGGTGACATGTATTGGAACTTTATCAACATTTTCATCGCTTACGCAAAAATTAAAAATGTACCAAGGGATAATCCTAATACCCTATTCACACTGAGGATTCGATCATGATCCAAATCTCGATTGAGTTGAATAAGAACGCAATCGAAATCTGAATCATGATCGAACTCAAGGTCAAACAAAAGAAGAGTGAAGAGTCGATCTACTTGCATGATATTTCAATTTGGGTCTATAAAATTTGAAATTTCGGATTAATGCATATGAAATCACACATTAAATCATTCAATCACACAGTTTGGGATACTAAACGTGACTAAATACTGATGCAAATACTGATTTAAATCATTAAATTAAATTTCATTTAAACATTGAAAAGAAAACGTGGTGTAGAAAAAGTATGTTCTATAAGTACTAAGATGCTTAGTACTAAGATGCTAAGCGCTTGTATAAGTACAAGCGCTCGGACGTTAGAGCTAATCAAGAATAATACAATATTATATATAATATGTATTTACATTTGTGCATCTTTGATAGGATGTTCACATGATCAGTTTGATCACAGAATAGTTTGACTGTATATTAATATTGTTGTAATTTTTTTTGATTCTGTAGCTTTGTTAAAATAGACGCATATTTTGCAACAAAACCAAACTATACTCAATCGAATATGATTGGATGTCAAACCCATTAACAAATAATGATGTCGAATTTCATAATTTGGATGTTCATGGATGTCTTGAGGGATTTAAGTTGCAACAATTAGCTTCAAATTTAAAAATATGCCAAGTAACAACCCTTATGCGATTCTGATCTAACAATCATGATGAAAATTTCAATTAATTTCGTCCACCCATTTGGCCTCAAATCGTTCCCAAAAAGTGCCCCCAACAAGCAGCAAAATCTATCCAATCCATTCCTGACACCAAGTAAAGTTTAAAGTTTGAATTACCTTGGTTGCATCAAAGTTCACCTTGCCCAGGGGCAGAAATCACCTGGACGACGCATGCGTATAACTCAACGCACACAGAACTACTAGCAGAGCTGAATACATCGGACTCATATTGATGCGATGAAGTACAGATGAGAAGTGAGATGGATGCGAGAGATGCGCTCTGCTTTATACTGGACTGGAGCAACTAGAGTCGGGGCAGGACTGAGAATCATCCCGTGCACGTGATTTTATCGTGTCTTTAGACATTTTCTATTGCGTGTGAAATCTTTCATTTCATGAATCTCAGTTCATAAATAAAAAATTTATTTTATTTTATGAAATTTCAAGACATTTAAATGTAACTTTTCTAGTAACAAATTTCTTATATTTATTTTAATTTTAATTTTAATTTAATAAAAAAAGTCATGTTGACAATATTAATGTAAAGGTACAAACTTATATATTATTTATTATTTTTTTAACAAAATTATATTATATTTGACTCTAAAATGTTCATTTAAATTTGCTTGAAAATTTCACATATTATAACAAACATACTAAGGTTTGATGTGTGAAAGTTTCAAAAACATTGCTTCTGTAGGGAAAAAGTTACAGCTGTTCGAATTTGGCTGTCGAAAAATCGATTATAGAGCTCAAATAACGTATCCAGAAAACGTCCAATGGTCGGAACGCATTTATTTTCAAAACTACTGATGATATCTAGCTGAAAATTTCAAATATTATTCACAATATATGACTATCTATGGTGTACAAATGTCAATACATTTGAATCAGTGGAACGAAAGTTGTGGTATCTTGATGTTTAGCTTAAAAGCAGAAAATAAAGTTGTAAACAGCGGCCATTGGACATTTTCTGGAAGCACGTTTTTTAGCTTCGTATAATCAATTTTTCGGGAACCAAATTCGAACAGCTGGAAATTTTTCCTTATAAATGTTATTTTCAATTGTATGGTATTGTTATGGTAAATGTTATAACTTTCACATTTTAGACCTTAATTCGTTTTGTATAATTTGTGTAATTTTCAGCCCGATGTGTGCAGTTGTTTGATCACAACGGTGTCGCGCCCATTGGATGTTTTTTTTGGGGCCACCCGGTATCTCGTATATATATATATATATGACTAATATGTTTTTTTTCTGATGACCTCAGATAGGGTGATGATAATTAATACCAACTGCAAATTGAAAATATTTGCCTACTGTGGGGATCGAACCCACGTCCCTGAATTGCCGGTCCAGTGCTCTAACCACTAAGCTAAGCAGGCTTAGCCCAGCCTGCTTAGCTTAGTGGTTAGAGCACTGGATTTCAATTTGCAGTTGGTATTAATTATATATATATATATGAAATATGATTTTTTTACTGAATCCCTCAGTTAGGTGAATGTTAATAAATACCAACTGCAAAGTGAAAAGATTTTCCTCGAAATGTTTCCTCGAAACATTGCAGTTGGTATTTATTAACATTCACCTAACTGAGGGATTCAGTAAAAAAATCATATTTCATACATATGCGCACTCATCTGCTTATGAGAATACCAAATCGAATGAAGTTAGTCAGTTGTCAAACGTGGATGAAATTCACGGTCTTCTGACCCTATCTTCAAAATCGGTAAGTTGCTAACGCAGCTTATATTGGAACACAGCCGCTGCACTGTGAACTGCCTCGATAGCTCAGCTGGTAGAGCATCTGACTGGATATCGGAAAGTCGTGGGTTCGAGTCCCACTCGAGGAAAATCTTTTCACATTGCAGTTGGTATTTATTAATATATATATATACATATATATTAAAAATAATCCTTGTGTTATAAAAACAAACCTAATGAGTTACGTAAACTATCACTATAACACAATCTATAATTGAATCCGTTATTCAATACAGAGCAAAGGTCAAAATATTTGCGTTATTAATTTTATTATGAAATTTGGTAGTTTGACACACATTCTGTTTATATGACCGTGACCTACACGGCGTATACATAATCACTTTGATTCGCCCAAACGATGGGTAATTTACGAGAACAACCAGAGTCAGAAAAAGTGATCTCGAGATAATCTTTTTTTTGTCTGGAGCTTAACGTCGCACTGTTCTGCAGCGAGGCTAATGGCGACGGATGGATGATTATGATGATGATTGGGAGATGATGATGAAGAGTACGTAAGGATGGAAGGTGGGAAGGAGGCGGTCGTGGCCTATTAGTAGGGTACCTTCCCAGCATTTGCCTGTCGACTGAGGGAAAACCACGAAAAAAAACCCAGTCAGGAAGGACGGCCGCTGGAATCGAACCCGGGCCTCCGGAATACAAATTGCTGAAATCAAATTGCTGAAATAAGATTTGGCTTACTGGCAGTGTTGGGGAGGAACTAGTTCCCGGTAACTAGTTCCTTATATGGGGAACTTTTAGGGTAACTTAATTTTAAAGGAACTTAGGAACTAAAAAAATCCTTTTTGTAAGGAACTTGGGAACATATGTTCCTTTATTCTTTGTTCCATTCGAATAGACATGGTATAGTGTTTGATGAAATGATTTTCAAAAAATTTATAATGAGTAATGACTGATGATGAATAATGCATTTTTGTGGCTAGCTGATTTCTGTAATTATATTTGTTCAGTTGTCATTTAAATGTATGTTTAACATACTCTACTAGGAAAACGCTCAGTGTAACGCGTTGATGAGCGAGCATAGAACATGCAACATCCCCATAGTAACGATGCACGACACGGCACAAGACGATTTTCTCTGCAATTTTTCAATCTCCATAATACTCTGGATGAAGAACAGATCCATTGTGTCGTGAAGTCTTACCTACATACCTTCTCCAGAAATCTCTTGTGACATCCCATACTAAACTCGTAAAATTACAATTAATACTTGACTGATTGGCTTACAATATGTAAAATTTAATATTAAGTTGGTCTTGATCACCATGCAAAATTTGAACTTAATGTGAACATTTTGATTGTCGACCAATTATAAGACATTATTTAAACTTAAACCAATTAGAGGATTTGGCCTTCGTACTGCATCCGATTTTATGCGCTAGCTCAAAAATGCTTTCATTTTACTGTACATTGTGGATAGCTTGGCTGCTCTACAGGCCTTGCCTTGGAACAGAAGCTTAAAGAAGGCAGGGATGACAATTTAGTATAAATTTTTCAAGATTATGGGATAAAATGACCTTAAAATGACAAAACTTTTGAAAATAACGACAGATTAGACTGAAAATTGGCAAAAATACCTAAAATGTTGGTACCAATGACCACGCGAAGTTTTAAGTTGATCGGTCAATCTGTTCTAGTTTAAATGTAAAAAAATTACATGAAAAATAGGGTTAAATTTGAACCAATAAAAGGATTTGGCTGAAACTTTTTATGATTGGGTACAATGTTGGTTGCAATGTTTTTGCTAAATTTCAAATTGATCGAAGCTACCAATCGAAAGATATTTTTTTTTAAATTTGAACCAATCACGGGAGCCTATTCAAAAACGATCCCAGGGACCGCATAGAGTACGTTAGTATGTGTACAAAATTTTAGATCGATTGCTTGAGCGGTTTGACCTGGGCTGTGACCACAAAAAAAAAAAAAACACACAGAGAAAGTGCCATAAGAGTACCGTGGTGACGCTCGCTACTCTCGCTCAATTAAATTAAAATTAAATATAACATATCAAAGGGAAGGCGATTTTTGCAAATAACCCCCAATTTGTTTCTTGGAGAATACCGTGTATTGTATTCACTGTTTCAAAGACATCTTTACTTCATGTTGTTTTTACAAATTTGAGAAATAAAAACATCGAAGAACTACAAACCCCCATTAAAATAAATAAAATAAAATAAAATGTATATCTAAGCTTGTATCCCAATGACAGTGAGGTAATTGTTTGATCCATATATTGATACACTTTTTAAAGATTTTAACATTTGTTATTGTCTTTAGGGAATTTGGTAATGAGTTAAAAAATTTAGGGCCAAGGTAATTGCCTTGTCTTTGTCCTAAGGACGTGTTTTTTCTTGGTATGTCTAAATTTTGTGATGATGCGGTCCTTGTCGAGTGCTGGTGATTTGACGTTTTAGAATTAACAAATGTAGTAAATGTATGCAGAAGTAATTTTGTTTATAAGTATAGATCTTATCGAGAGAATGTTTGAATCTTTGAAAATCTTGTCTGTAGCGTAGTCTCTAGGTTTGTTAAATTTAATTTTAAGAATTGATTTTTGTATAGTATTTAATGGTTTAATGAATGTTGTGGCCGCACTACCCCAAGATATGATTGAATATTGAATGTGCGATTGAACACGTGCGTAGTATACTGCCTTTAAGTTATATACTTTTTATATTGGTTTAAGTCGAATTAATTTATATACAATTTGTCTTAATGATTTTAATAGCTCAACAATGTGTGGCTTCCATTTTAGTTGCTCGTCAATAATAATTCCAAGATACTTTGTTTGTGATACTTTTTGAATTTTGTAGCAAGGACAAGAATGGTTTGTGACATTACAGTTTTGATCATGCATTTGCAGTTGTGCTTGAAAATTATTTATGCTCAATTTATTGTTAGAAAAAGTCATGAATACGGTTTTGGCTAGATTAAGACTTAGCAGATTTTCGTTTAACCATGCATGCACTTTCTTAAAACCTATTTCTGCCTTACTAAGAGCTTTGTCAAATAAATCGTCAGTAAATATAAGTACTGTATCATCTGCATATGATATCAGATTTCCTCGAGTATTAAGGTTGCAAAGGTCATTAATATACACAAGAAACAGAATGGGTCCCAAAACTGTCCCTTGTGGAACTCCACAAGTAAGGGTTCTTGGTTTAAAGAAGAATTAATTTTGACGTACTGCGTTCTGTTTTCTAGGTAGTTTTCCAGGAGGTTAAGCGGGACGCCTCTGATTCCAATTCGTTCAAGTTTTTCAATTAGCTTTTTGTGGGTCACAGTGTCAAAATTGCTTTAGCTAGATCGAGAAAAATGGCAACAGGTTTTTGAGAATTATCTAAAGAATGAAATATGTTTGTAGTTAATGAGTAAATCGCGTCCTGTGTGCTGAGTTTAGGTCTAAATCCAAATTGGCATGAGGAGAGAATATTAAATTTTTCAAAAAATTTCATGAGTCTCGCTTTGATAAATTTTTCGAATATTTTGGAAAAGTGAGATAATAACGAAATAGGCCGATAGTTTTCAGGTTTGAATTTTTCCTTAGCTTTATTGAGCGAGCGAAGCGAGCGTCTCCATTTGGCTCTTTTGGCACGGACCTCTGTTTTTTTTTTTGTTTGTTTTTTTTTTTCTGTTACTGACGATATACAGGTCAGAGTTTTTCTTCGATCGAGCTGAAATTTTGCACACATGTACGTAACATTTCTGATTGTTGCAGACCCTAATTTTTTTGAAATCCATTGATTGGTTCAAATTTAAAAAAAATTAACTTTCGATTGGTTGTTTTGATCAAATTGAAATTTTGACAAGTCATTACCCCCAACATTGTACCCAATCAAACAAAGTTTCAGCCAAATCCTCCCATTGGTTAAAATTTAAAACCATCTTTCCTGTGTTTTTAGAAATTTAAACTATAACCGATTGAACGATCAACTTATAACTTCGCATGATGGTTGGGTCCAACATTATCTGCATTTTTGACAATTTTCATACTAATCTGTGTTTAAATCCAAACGTTATTGACATTTTACGGACTATTAGCGTGTTGGCTGTCAAATTCACGGCGACTTCGACTCTTCAGTTCAAGGCAAGGTAGTTAGAGCAGAAACTTTCAAACGCAAATGAAACTGATAATGACCGTTCAACAGTCGATCTGATATTGTGTAGACACACTTATATCATATGAGTGGTCTCAGGTATATTTTTTGAAGGAGATCCTGTGATTTTTGAAAATTAACACGGAACAGTTCAATCATAAAGGTTCAATTGATCAACTTAAAGCTTTGCATGGTTATTTGGACCAATATTTTAGGAATGTTTTGAGATTTCTATACAAATCTGTGGCGAAATTTTAGAATTATTGGCTTTTAATGACATTTTCGATAGACAGAATTTCGGTTCGAGGTGTTGCGCGTATCCGTGCTCGCTCATCAACGCGTTACTCAGATTCATTGGTTAAAATTTAAATAAATATCTCCTGATAGGCTGAAAAATGAAAACGGTCTTCGATAATTCTGATCAAACTCATATTTTGCATGATCATTAAGACCAATATTGTCTCTTATTTTACAAAATTTCATCCCAATCAGTTAAGAACGTATGAAGTTATTTACATTTTTAATATCTGTCAGTAATGAAGTATCGAAATGAATGTTTTCCAGTGCCAATTGAAAATTGATTCTGATTTGCTTTATGAACCAGGTGCTTAGATGCTATTTTAAAGTTTCGATGAAAAGCATACACTTTTAAGTTGATATCATAATCAATTCCATATGGATGTATATGTTTTCTGTGCGTTGTGTACGCATTTCCGGTTCGAGAATTTGCACGTACCCGTGCTCGCTCATCAACGCGTTACACTGAGCGTTTTCCTAGTATATAGGTTTGATTATGGCTATTTTAAAGGACTGGGGAAGGATTCCAGCTGAGAATGATATGTTTATTATATGTTCAAGGGGGTAAGTGATAAATTGGGCTAATGTTTTTATAGTTGATGCGTCTATATTATCATGGCCACAAGATGTATATGGTTTCAGTTCCATTATTGTTTTGTATACTTCAGCAGAAGTTACAGGAAGAAAGCTTATAGAATGACTTATATTTAATTGTTCTCCTTGAGGTGGAGAGTTCGGATAATGAGTGTTGTTTTTTATTTTTTCTGCATATTCTTGGCCGACTGAGGTAAAGTAGTCTACGAAAGCGTCCGCTGCTTCTAGTGAGTTTGAAGTTACGTCAATTTTGTTATTGTTTACAATAAGTTTCTCTATTGCCTGAGGTTTTGATTTATTTTTTGCACTTGACGTGACTTCATTTATTATTTTCCAAACACGTTTAGGGTCATTGTTTGCCTCTGCTATTTTATTTGAATAGAACTGATTTTTAGTTTCTCTAATTAATAAGTTAAGATAGTTTCTAAAAAGTTTATATCTCTGGCGGAATTCAATGTTTAGAGGTAAATTGTTTTTTTGGCGAAATATTTCATCACTTTTCAGTTCTCGACTCATAGCATCTCTTTTTCGTATAGATGTGATCAGTCCTTTGGTTATCCAGGGTTTCAATTTTTTAAATTTTGAATTTTGAACATATGGTTTATAGCTAGTGGCGTCGCTTATGTATTTTATAATAACATTAATAAACATTTCTGTAGCTAAATTAGGGTCCGTACAATTAAATATGTTTTCCCCTTTTTCATTACTGGTTTTCAAAAATTTCGCTGTGCGGTAGTTTTCTGCGTGGGCGAATCCCCCAGACCCCCTCTTGTGTCCACCTATAATCTTCATTTTTTGCATAATCATTTTGCTCCCCTGTCTAAAATGTCTGAATTCAACTCTGTTGCCACTCTATAGTGCCATCTTGCATAAGAATGG
Organism: Leuctra nigra; assembly: GCA_934045905.1. Lineage (NCBI taxonomy): Eukaryota > Metazoa > Arthropoda > Insecta > Plecoptera > Leuctridae > Leuctra > Leuctra nigra. The sequence goes on from OW203765.1 coordinate 13,101,736, forward strand.
GTATTGGTTTGTGCATGGTACGTCGTTGATTTTTCGATCCCCAGTACGGTAATGTACACATAACTCGTTGCCGTTATTATTAGAAGGATTTCCAGGAGCCCATGTCAATCGGTTGCCAAGAGGTTTATCTGCAAATAAAGCGATAAATATCCATCAGTGGTCCTCAATATGTAGATAATTGTGTTGTATGCTTCGTTTTACTGTCGTGGGCGTCCGCATGGATATCTCGCTGGGGGGGGGGGGGGGGGGGGGGCAAGATGTCGAAGCTCTATGGTGTTCCATGTGTCTGCATGTAATGGATAGCTCGACTGATCCATTTGATGTGATATATGTAATTGTAATGTATTTTTAACGTTTTTTTTGGAATGTGATCACAAAACAGAAGTTATCTCAATAAAAATTAGAAATTGTTATTCGGGAACCATTTCTTTTGGGCATTCCAAATTTCCAAAGCTGAATACCAATTTCAAATGAAAACAGAAGTTAATATAAAAAACTATCCAACTTACCAAAGAGATCGACAAAGCTAAAAACAACAAACAGGTCATGGAGTCCAATGAAGTAGTTGAAATTTGTTCCAAAGCTCGGAAAGTTGGCGATAATTGCATCAGTGACGGTGTTTGCTTCTGCATCAGAGTCGAACATTGCTAAGTGAGCTCCATCATTCAGGCAAGTCATCCAGGCGACTCCAAACGTAGCCTGGTTATACATCTTAAAATACCCAATGCCTGGGACGAGAGTGTAGCCAGCCGGTATAACAGGAACTGGGGCTGGAAATCAAAGAAAATGTCGCTTCGTACAGCAATCGTACATCGTACTCATAGGTAACTTTTTTGATTGGACATAGAGAATTACTTATCTGAACTTAATAAAAATATTAATACAAAGTATAAACTTATTTGTGAACTCTTTTTCTGTATAAAAGTAACATTTCCCATTTGGATACTATTCAAAACTCGCCTTTTCCAAAATACTTTTTGGTTAATAACACGCATAATTCTGGTTAAAAATTTGTTCAAGAAGAATTGCTATATTGATTTTAAAATAAATGCTTTTCTCCTAACCGATATCTGTTAATGATTTTCCCTCTCTGAGAATTAGAAAATAATGATAATACAATTGTTTTGGTGATCTGCAGTTTTGAATCAGAATGTGATGTCATGTGAAATAATAGGCCAAGCAACGAAGCATTTAAACCGGGACAAATTGCAAGATTTGACTTTTTCATCAGACCTTATTCAGAAAAATTCGCTGATTACAACACAAAAAGTTTTAGGCACAAATGTGAAGGGAAATTGCCTAAATTTATGTGTAAAGTTCAAATTTTGAAAACATTAAATATTTATTTTAAGAAACACGAAACATATTTTCCTTTTCTTTTTCGACAATTACAATTTACTATAATAAGATACAACTCAGAAAAAAATATCAAATGAAAATATTTATTAATTTTTGATTTATTCATTAATTTAATAAAATGATGTCATTAAAAAAATCAGCCGTAGTGACGTAACGAAGAGGGGTAGAGTAAATGTTTTTGCAGAAAAATGTTGGTAATACATGCTTATATTTTTGATGTGAATATGATCAAAAGTTCACCACGCATTTACTAATTGTTATCAAACAAAGTTTTAAGATGTTTTTTCGCATGATATGACACTTAAAAATCACTTTTTTGACATTATTTACCCGAAATGCTGAACCAATTGACCTGAAAAAATTATCACATATGCAGTTTTCGCGTCTGATGATACTTTGCTTGAAGGGATGTTGGGGCTGCCATTTTGAAACCGGAAGTCTCATGTTTTCTTAAAAACGGATGAACCGAATGACTTGGAACTTTTATCGCATGTTCACTTTTGTCCTATGATGATACCTTGCTCTAATTTTTGTTGTGCATCCATTTTGAAACCGGATGTGACATCGTATCTCGAAAACAGCTTGTTCGATTTGGACAAAACTAGAGCCAATGGATTTAGACGGTCATCTTTAACACACAACAACAATAAAACTATAAATTAGAAATTAAAAAACCGGAAATGACGTCATTAATTTTCAAAATCTTTCAAGATCCCTCTTTTTAAACTATAAATACAATATTTTGACGCCCTATAGTGACATAAAAATGTATAAATATGTAGGAATTCAAGGCAGTGCTTTTAGTCGCCAATTAAGACAACCGGAAGTGATGCCGTTTAGTAGTGAATTAGTATAGCTCAAGATTTCCGAGTTTATGCATCACTTCCGGTTGTCAAAATGGCGGCTGAAAGAACTACAACATTGAATATATATTTATAAATGCTTATATTTCACTATTTGGCGTGAATATTGTATTTATAGTTTAAAAAGAGGGATCTTGAAAGATTTTGAAAATTAATGACGTCATTTCCGGTTTAATTAATTTCTTATTTATAGTTTTATTGTTGTTGTGTATTAAAGATGACCGTCTGAATCCATTGGCTCCAGTTTTGTCCAAATCGAACAAGCTGTTTTCGAGATACGATGTCACTTCCGGTGTCAAAATGGCGGCACAACAAAACTTTAGAGCATTAGGACAAAACTGAACATGCGATAAAAGTTCCAAGTCATTCGGTTCATCAGTTTTTAAGAAAACATGAGACTTCCGGTTTCAAAATGGCAGCCCCAACATCCCTTCAAGCAAAGTATCATCAGACGCAAAAACTGCATGTGATAATTTTTTCAGGTCAGTTGGTTCAGCATTTTGGGTAAATAATTTCAAAAAAGTGATTTTTAAGTGTCATATTATGCGAAAAAAACATCTTAAAACTTTGTTTGATATCAATTAGTAAATGCGTGGTGAAATTTTGATCATATTCACATAAAAAATATAAGCATGTATTACCAACATTTTTCTGCAAAAACATTAACTCTACCCCTCTTCGTTACGTCACTACGGCTGATTTTTTTAATGACGTCATTTTATTAAATTATTGAATAAATCAAACATTATTAAATATTTTTACCTGATTTTTTTCTGATTTGTATCCTAATATAATATTTTTATTGGTCGAAAAAGAAAAGGAAAATGTGTTTCGTGTTTCTTAAAATAAATATTTAATGTTTTCAAAATTTGAACTTTACACGTAAATTTAGGCAATTTCCCTTCACATTTGTGCGAAAAACTTTTTTTTGTTGTAATCAACGAATTTTTCTGAATAAGGTCTGATGAAAAAGACAAATCTTGCAAGTTGTCCCGGGTTCGGCCTGTTTTTAGCCTTCGTTGCTTGGCCTATAAATTAAGATTTTGGAAACGAACTTTTTAAAACGATTTTTAAGGAACTCGAACGTTTACATTCATGGATCAAAAAAGGTTGGATTTTTAGCTGTTCCCTTATTTTTTGGTGAACTTTTGTGCAAATAAGCTAAATGAACGGAACAATATTAGATACCTGGTGTAGTTGGCGTCGCCGTTGTGGTAATTGTAGTTGTAGTTGTAGTCGTAGTTGTAGTTGGAAATAGTGTAGGGCACGTAGTTAGTGCAGAGTATGATGATATTGCAGTTGGGCAAAGGATTCTAATTAAGATAGTACGTGATTTGCTACCGATACGTAGCTGCCTCAGGGCACGGAATTGGTTCTTGGCACGTAAAGTTGGAGAAGGACAAATAGTTGTGTTATGACACGTAGTTGTAGCGGTGCAAGTGACAAGTGGAGGGCTCGTAGTTAAAACCACTGTTGGAGCACATTTAACAGAAGTCACAGCAGCAGTTTGCGTTGTAACTTGAACAGGCGGAGTTTGGCAAGAACCAAAGTGTTGCATTTCAAACACTGTAAGAAATAAGTAAGATTAAGTTTGACATCTATAATTCAGTTCTATACTGTGAGTGTGACATCTCAGAAATATGTAAAATTGAAATAATATATCACTGGATTCACATTAATTTCAATTTCATACAAATATCTCTTCTAACATGCCCAAAATATCGCAGATGGAAAACGTTATTATAACAGGCCTAAAGTAAAATTGAATATCTAACATTTGATTTCTAGTTGTTGAACTATTACAGAACTATTATTTTTGAGATGTCTCGCAGTCGAGCATCGATGTGTCGAGTAGGTATACATAGGATTGTACGAACAGGCAATATCGAAATAATTACTAACTATACCTATAAAACCTGTCATGCTAAAAATGTTTGTTAATTTATAGCTCTAATTGAGAACCCATATTATTACCTAAAACCGAGAATGATTAATACTTAATTTCATTGTTCGGCAATTTGTTATAATTTATGGCGAGGTTCATCTTTAAATCATTTTCATTTCAGGCACTAAACGTCTGTAGGACAAAATAAAACTAATACACCATTCCAAACTATGAAATAACTTTCATTGAACAGTTCTGAAGACGCGTACCAAGTCTTATTTCATTAACAATTCCAGTGGTAAAAGAAATTGATACAAATCGAGTTAAAAATTAGTCAAGGTCACGCTCACTACTCAACCGTCTTAAAACTACATTGACCAACGTTTTAACTTGACAAGTTCTCACCTAGGTTTGGGTTGTTACAGTTGAACTGCTGCATCAGACACTGACTCGGGAACGTGCGGAAACTGTCCATGGCTGTGTCTTTGGCTGTGTTTAGCCCACACACTGGGTACTGGGGGACAGCACATGACATCGGACAGGCTGCTGGATTGAACCCACTGACAGGGAACACGTTATGTCCCAAGACGGAGTTCTGGTCCCCAACATAGAGCGGGATTTGGGCCCTTAATCCGACCAAAACTACGGCTAGAAGAAAGCCAATATAGGAAGAATATATGGGGAAGAAAGCATTCACTTGTTTGAGCACGTTGTCTGTAGAACTCGAAAGATTGGTATTCCCAATTTATTAGCAAACTTTGCTTCCAGCATTATGGAAGCCTTATAGCCTTATATAGGAATCCACTTTGCGCTCTCGTTCTTTATCTTTCAAAGAAAAAATTTGAGATATTAATTACCTATATATCCACTATGACAATCGTAATCTTTTCCATATGTACTGAGGTTTATCATTTGTGTCACTCACATGCGTTATACTTATAGCAAACCCTTCTTACCTCTATGCTTATAGATATATGAGATTTTTAAAATTACGTAGGTACACTTGGCCAAACAAAAATTGAACGTTCACTTAATCTGATAGGCTAAGGCTGATAAATGTAAGATCGCACCATCAGAAGTCAGTCTAAGCGATCTCCTCATCTCACTCTAGTAGGTGACCTCTCATTTCAGTGATAACAAGCATTGATTGTTGTGGGACATGACCTGCAGCAGTCATTCAAATTTGTTCAACGATCAATTTTTGTTTTGCCGAGTGTACCTTGATAACTGTAAATTCAACTCACAATGACATAAAATGTTCATGAACTCCAGTATAGGCAGTGAATGTGCTCCATATTCCATCTTGGATAACTGAACATGCACGATCAAAATAGATAGCTAGTTTTCAATCGAAGGCACAAAATTACTACACAGTCAAAGAATTACCATTTAGAAGAAGAAGAAGCTCCATTGGTCCGCCTTCTCTCGCCACGTTCACACATCCGACTGAACTAAAATCTCTGTCAACCATGTACTATGCAATGGACACATTCTCAGAAAACTAAGTACAAAAAATATAAACTGATACCTGAGGCGCGTAATTATATTGACTATAAGCACAGTACAATTTCAGAATCAAGTTTTAAGCTCGATCGAACCGTCTTCTCAAAATTATACAACATTTAATAGTTGTGTCAAAATAATTAAAATTATAGTTTAGTAAAACTAACGTGAAACTTGGTCTACACCAAAATTCGGGTATGAATCCAAAAATCAATGGCCCCAAGATGAGTCAATTAACTTTCGAGGTAATTATAACATAATTACTAATTAGCATAATTAAAACCGACTTATTAATGAATTTTACAAGCAAAAATAATAATATACATCGCCATATTCGATTTTTCATAAAGCTTGAATTGGTCAAAAGCCCATAAAGTAACAAATAATACTTTTTGATTTGTCAATTTATTCAGTACTTTCCGAGTTCACAAATTGGTATTTTGTCTGAAATTTTCAAATTAGCTAAAATAAAAAAAATCTGATAAGATTGGTTGGAATGTCAAAATGTTTGGATCACTCTAGAATTTAGCAACATCCTCACGACCAAGATTAGGTGTATCATTAAAAAAATGACAAGAACGTTATTTTAAAATGTCTGTCAAATGTTGGGTCGAAGAGTAAAACACCTACGTAAATTACTCGTTAAATTGATGTCTGTTTAAGATGCATATTTTTGAAGTTATTTTATATAGTTATTTCATAATAACGATGTATTAATTTGATATTTGGATAGCGTTTGCATTTCGTTTCGCTCACTCAGCAGAGTGAAACAAAGCGTTTCCAAGCAATTGATCTCCATTGCACCTGTGAGGATGTGGATGAGGATGGAAGATAAAAAAAAGGTTGAATTTAAACAATTTCGAGACATTTATCAATATGTTCATAAATAAAGCACTTTTTAAAATACATTACTATAGTTTACTCTAAAAATAAACAATCAACAGCACCCTTAACATAAAATTTTATTGGGACATAAAATTACGAAATTATATTTCGTTACCTATACGTAGTTGTTTTAAAAAGTCAATACAAATTTGATACATAATTTAATAGGTACATTATTTTAAACCAGTATTTTTTAAAAATAAGTGGTTATATCTTAGATTTGTTGATGGGCACTAAAGGACAATGGAAGCTATAAGTACAGAAGTAATTCTTCCTTCGTGGAGCGCCCTGAACTTATTGCTGTGTAATACTGTGTCTGCAAGACCAACATAACATCCGGTGTCCGAGTGTCTGTCGACTTCCCCAAGACACCTTCATACGTAGTCAGTCCTCAGACACGGGACGCCATTTTGTAACCGCATACAAGATGGCGTCTTACTTCTTCTTCGTCGCCTCCTCGGTAGTCTTGCCTTCTGAAAGAGATACAGTTGAAAGTCATGAAGAGGGTATTTCACCTATACTCAAACAAAATATTGTTCATAGTAGGTTGAAGGGACAAAGGGACAAAGATTGTACAGAAGTGTTGAATGTATTTTGGTGTTTTTATTGATTGTCAGAGGGCATAGTAGTTTTTTATTTTAGCTCGTGTTTTGCAACAAAACCGCGAAAAACTATATGTTGTAGAAAAGAAATCAAACCAGTAAAACAATAATTAATGTACAATTTTAAAAGCGTGCTGTTTATAAATGTTTTGAGGGTTGTTTCTATTACATTCCTTTCGTACATACTTACATTTTAATTAGGCGCACAGCGGGAGAAGAAAATAGCTTATGTACACTAAAAAAAACGTCTACATATTACTAGGTCCTAATTAATTAACGATACAAAAATACCAAGTTTAAAATATATTTTGTTAAAGTTTTAACGTAACCATGCTATTACCCTAATGTCCTTTATCTAATCATGAGTTTCAACTCATTTCATCCACCTGTTTCGTCTCCAATCGTATCCGAAAGAGCAGCAACAAGCAAGTGCCATACCATACGATTTTCGAAGCATTGCACCATAGAGGTAAGAACCTCTATGATTGCACCGCGGAGAACTGGCCATATATTGTATTCAGTTGACGCGTCCTGCAGGTAACAGGGATGGTTCGTGTGACTAACATGGGCAAGGCGCAGAAATATTGCTATAATTGCCGTCAACAATAGATACTAAATGTTTACAATTATATTGCATGGTGTTATATGTCATTGCAGTGTTGTCAGAGGATGTGGCTGATAACAGTGTGTTATCGCGGCCGAGTTATCTTCACTGCCTTCCTGGCGAATGTTAAGCACCCACTTGGAATTCAATATTCACAAGGCGGTTTCACAATGCCCGAGCAAGAACAGATTTCAAACTTAATTTCCCCCCGACGTCTGCCACCTTACCGAGTTGGTGGGGTTTGTGTTGGCCAATGATCCACTGCAGCTAAGCCGGCAAGCATATGCTACCCATGCCGGACAGGTCAGGCCCAGACAAAGATCAGCCATGGTCGACCTACCCATGTCCCCCCTCGAATTTACAGTTCCCTCTGGCCGACCTCCCCCCTCGAGACGGACGTCCCCTCGAATCTGGTCCCACCGGCCCGAACTCTCCCGCCCGCCGGTCCGTCCCCATTCAGGCCTGGATTTCCACAAGGGCTGGACTCCCCCGGGCTGGGCCCCTTTGGTCGACCCCTCCCCGTGATCTCCATATAGGATCAACAAAATAATATATATGATATGCGCAAAATGACCTCGTTGTCGACGCGCCATTAAACAACAATCTAATCTAAAATTATTTTAGTGGTGTTTAACGTCGCACTGTTCTGCAACTAGACTAATGGCGCCGGATAATTGATTATGATGATGATGATGAAGAATAGGTATGGATGGACGATGGGAAAGAGAAGGTCGTGAACTATTAGTAGGGAACCTTCCCATCATTTACCTCTCGATGACAGTGCGGAGCTGGTATCAAACCTGGGACGTGAATACTTTTCAGACAAAGACTTCGTAAATGACAGGTTAGAGCGTATTGGTTCATAAGTAGATTAAGCTATCTTATGTCTTTCACGATAGCCCTAAGCTAAAGTCTTTGACCGAAAAATTTTCGCGCCCGGGACCTCCGGAAATCAAGTTCAAGGCTACTATCAGTCTGACTTAGCCTTTGCTTGTTTCCCTAAACATTACTAACCGTAACAACGACTGACGGAGTACCAAATGACAACATAGATGTAAAAAATACATTCATATGCATTTTGAAATGGGAAAGGAAAAGTAATACATAATATTTTGCTATTTCATATCATCAGGATGTTGAAGGATGTTTAAGCTATAGACATAGGCGTGCGCAGAAGAAATTATTAGGGGGGGCCACCATGGGCGCCGACAGGATTAATGTCGGGGGGGGGGGGGGGGAAGCCCAGTGAAAAAAAATGGCCACGGATTAAGGGGGGTATGGGGGGCGCGCCCCCCACCTTGCCCCGCAGGGCTTTCTTTGGTTTTTTGACACTTTAAAATCCATTTTGAGACGTTCTGAGGAGTATTTTGTTTACAAATTCATATTTTTTTTAAATTTACAAACCTTTTCACTACAACAAGGCGTGGGTGTGGGCGGCAGCGCGTTTGTTTGGGGGGTCGGGGGCAAACCCCCGAGAAAATATTCTCCGATGTCATACATATTAGAGCAATTTTGAGGCATATTAAAAAAAGGGGAAAAGCCTAGAAATTCATGAAAAATCGTGTTTTTGGAAGGTACTTTATAGGCATTGTTTTCGTGGTATTTTCTTCAAAATATTGTGTTTTTGATCAAGCAAGTACTTGATTCCAGTGATTTGAGCAACTCCAGTCTGCCCCGCAGGGAGATTTTTTTTGTTTAAACCCTTTTAAAACAAAATTTTGACTCTATGACGACCACATTTAAGAATTTTTTTAGTTGAGGCTGACCCATTAGGGGGGGCCAAGGCCCCCCCGCCCCCCCCGTGCGCACTCCTATGGCTATAGATGCGTAACGGCGTGCGGAACGGGAGGTGAAAGTGGTACTAGCCTATTCCCTGACAAGATACTGACCCTCTTTGTTGAGCGGCACAAACTTCAAGGAGTGACTGAATATTCAGAACCTGGACCCTCCGTCTTCCCGGTCTTCCAGGAACTCATGGCCCAGTCCGTTGCCGCACTTCCCGCAGGATACCTGGGAACAAAGCAACATCATGAGGGTCTTTCATGGCATTCAATCTCTGAATCTCATCTTTTCAGAACAGAGAATGGTTCAAAATATTAGGTTGAAGCTCTATCAAGCGCTCGGTCGTTTTAGAAAATTGAGAGAAAAACAATGTTTCATAAGTGGGTGTAACTTTGATAGAAACAGGATGTTCACATGATCAGTCTGATTGTATATTGGTAGCACTTTTTTATTTTTGCTTCTTGCATTGTTAATTAGGCGTCGGTTATTCAACAAAACCGTTAAAATCTACGAAATTTCCGATACGATTGGACCCAAACCCTGTAATCAATAAAAGACAACTTAGGGTTATCACTTTCCACATTTATATGAAATTAAATTTCATACGGAACCCAAGCGTGACAAAAAAGACAAATTTTCACCAAAATTCAACTAATTATTACTAACTAGAGGGTCCCGTCATGTAAAACATGACCAATGTGCACCAGTGAGGTATGCGTAAATATAAAACGACAGCAATATTTGTCAGCAGAGTGTGCGTCGTTAATACACTTGACGTCGTTGATGACCCAATCTTAACAGAATACGTTAACATGAGGAACGAAGAAAGCAATTTGATCATACTTATGATGATGAAAAAATTTCATATAAGTTTCCAAATTTACACCAAGTATTCGTACTAAGTAAAAATAAGAAGAAAAACAATGTATGCGCCGTAAAAAATATATTATATACATTCCGTTGATACCGTGACCTGATGCTTACGACCTTTTCTTCATTTGTGATGCTATGTATTACATGGTATCTACGGTTTCATTATATACGTTCCTCAGATGTAGGGCGGAAGTAAATTTGTTTGATTTTGCGGTGCACAATTTTGGATTGTAATCAAGCTTTATCAAGTACCGTATTACTGTTAACAAATAACGTTATATTGAAGTATTCTCTTACAAAAACTCATGTCACCATTACAAATGATTGGTTGATGTCAGAAATACAGTTCTCTGAGCTCACTTCAAGAATATTGAAATGGACTTCAGCCCATCTACCTCTAATTAAGGTATAGATATTCAGTTGACAATGTAAAACTTAAACATTGGTGCTTTCAACAGCAACATGAATTCGTTGTCAATACATGACTCAATACAGACCACTCTACGAAATAAGAAACGACTGAAAATGATTAATCTAACAACATTATTTAAAAACTTCGTCGGTTTAGTTGGTTTGAGGGTTACAGAGCCGTGTTGATTAAATGTAGGAAGAAAATAATACGTTTGATCGTTTGCAAATTGTATCTTGAGGCCAATGTTAAAAATCTATCGGCTTTGTTTGGTTTTCATGGCCCTCTAAAATACACAGGAAATGAAAAATTTATAAAAATTACACTTTGACGTTTCTTAGCGTGAAGAAGTTTTCTATATGTAATGTCTCTTTTGAACGGTTATTATGTGTTATAGTAGATTTTTTACACACTCAAAGGGATAAGGATTACGTTTTAGGTAAGTTATGGTTATTTCTTTACTTTGCGAAGGCAAAAGACGTATTTTTAGATACGATTGGCAATGAAAGGCCACCATTTTAAATACAAAATAGTGCCGTTTTCAATATAATGTAAAGATTTGGACAGTTATTCTGTGTTAAAATACATTTCTTATAAACACAAAGGGATAAGGATTGCCATTTAGGTAAGTTTCAGTTATTTATTTATGCACAAAGAGCAGAAGATGTATTTTGGACATGATTTGGGCCACAGCCTTCTCGACAGTCACTTCGTTCTCTGGGTAGCTGCCTGCCGACCGCCGATGCAAACTATGACGTCATCGGGTTCTTGCACGCTCGGGAGCGCTACTCCCGGCGGGGTGGCAATAAAATGTACTATTGGTTAGTTCATTTTATTGCCCCCCAGCCTGGAGTAGCGCTCCCGAGCGTGCAAGAACCCGATGACGTCATAGTTTGCATCGGCGGTTGGCAGGCAGCTACCCAGAGAACGAAGTGACTGTCGAGAAGGCTGTGATTTGGGCAATGTAACGTCGACCATTTTAATTTTAAATACAACATAGAGAGTGTGCGCGCGAAATTGAGAGGATGCGCGCGCAGGCGTTCCTGACACACAGATAGACAGACAGACAGACAGAACTGGGTAACTATAAGTAAGATTAACACGAAGTAAAAAATTAAAATTGTGCTAAGTGATAGCCCTAAGTTTGTCCCTAATATTTAATTAAGATTAAACTTGTAAAAAATTTAGTCAACCCATTATGTCTCCAATCATATCCAAAAAAGTGCCTTAAACTTCTTGACGGAGTCCTACCTTGAGATCGCGTGATAGCTCCTCCTCAGGCACCTTTTTGACAGAGTCCTGGTGCCACCTACCTTGAGAGCGCGTGATCGCCCTCTTGACCCTCTTGACGGAGTCCTGGTGCTACCTACCTTGAGAGCGCGTGATCGCCCATCCTCAGGCACCTTCTTGACGGAGAACTACTTTGAGAGCGCGTGATCGCCCATCCTCAGGCACCTTCTTGACGGAGTCCTGGTGCTACCTACCTTGAGAGCGTGTGATCGCCCCTCCTCAGGCACCTTCTTGACGGTGTCCTACCTTGAGAGCGCGTGATCGCCCCTCCTCTGGCACCTTCTTGACGGAGTCCTGATGCACGGTCTCTGTGAACGCCGGCCACGGTGTGTCGTGTTCGTACTTGGAGCGACTGGAGAAGAGTTCGTGTCCGCATTCTACGCACACGTACGTCCCTGCAAACACGTAGAACACGTATATTAGCACACGTACGTCCCTGCAAACACATAAGACACGTCTATTAGCACTCGATCACGAGCAAGCCTACATAGTTGTGCTGGCTGTCACATATATTTCCAACTTGATTAGAAAATAACACTAAGAAGATAATGATACAAAACTGTGGTCTCACATCAAAGAAATACATATTCTGTTGCATTGAGCGAGGTATCTGAATTATAATAGATCCGTGATTAATTTTAAATGTTCCCTATTTGTAAAAAGGATTATGGTGATGTGCAAATATAATGTGCTATGTGTGCTAAGTAGTTGGCACAACAGTCTGACAGCTTGGAAGGTATCTCCCGAGATGTTTCGGTCGGCTTGTCGCAGTTCTCGTTCTGCGCCAATAATTATCATCTACACACACACACACGTATTATCAAGGACACGTTACCTTATGCTTTATAACAGCACAACATTACGGGAATGGATCAGAACTTATTCGACCAAATGGGATTCAAATTGTAGTAACTTTGATTCGTTTAGACAAATTGTCAAGTTCGTGGAGGAAGCAGAATTTTCATTATAAGATTGAGGAAATATTTGATGGGATCAGAAAGTATTGATCACTTTTTTGGAACCTTCGGGACATTTTTGTAGAGACGTTTAGGTAGTTTAGGGGGGATGTAGGTGGACGTTTAACTTTTCATTTTAAAGAAGTAAGAATATTGTTTCATTGTAGAAAGTTTTGACACAATTTTTAAATTGCAATTCGTTTTTTAAAGGACTCGCAAAAATAATTCAAGCTAAGCTGTTTCATTTCTTAAACTTTTTAAGAGGTCATTTCACTGAAAAACAAACAGCAATAAAATTTTAAATGATTTTGAACCAATTATCTCGAGATAGCAATTATAATTGTTTCCATGGAATGTTACTATCTTATAATAATCGGTAGCTACTCAAAAGTTATTTGTACGATATAATGAATTTATCAATTTCCGCATAAAGTTGCCACCGGGCATGGGGCAGGGGAGGGGGACAGTAGAAGGGGTAGGTACTCACCTTTTTATACAATGCTGGATCGAGGGTTTATTTTGAAAATGGATTTGGGGTTCTAAAATTGCATTTTATTTTTGGGAGTGTCAGGTGAAAAACAACAATACATGATATTTAGGTAAATTTTATAAAAATTTAAAACTCAATGTGTGGGGATTCTAATGTGTTGGAGGGAGGGGGGGGGGGGCAAGTTCGCCCCCTTGTCCGTGGGCCCCACTGTTTACCTGGTTGAAATAGTTATATAATTAATTACGCATTCAGTATAACAACGTAAGTGCTATGTTTGCGTACTACTTGAGTGTGAGTGTGAACTGATGACATGACAGTATTGACCTGGTCTGTCCGTGTCACGTGACATAACTCACCTGTGTGGAAATGATCCCTGTAGTACTCCTTGCTCTTCCACGTACAGAACGACATGGTCGCGTGCTCGAGCCTCGCTCGTCTCAAGATCACTGAAGGAACACGCTATTCGGTCACGTGGTGCTGTGACGTCAGATCGGCCTAGATATTCGCGAGGCATGCGCGCTAGGTGCGAGCCAGGTCACGGCATTGCGCGGCGCTGTCAGTCATAATACGTCATGTTACATGTTAGATGCTTGCGCTGCGTTGATGTCGTTAATATCTCTTATGGGAATGTTCAATATTTGAGTTTTTTTAGGGTCAGTTAATAAAAATTTAACAATTTTTTTTCATTATTATTAATTGGTGTGACATAAGTCAATATATTTATATATTTTTGTTTAATCGAAACCATTATTTTAAAATTTTTGACCATATTAACTGTTTTACTGGTAATTTTCTAAAATTTCGTAAAAGTTTTAAAAGTAGTGGGTTTGCTTTAAAGAGACTAGACCTACACTTCCCCCGACCAACCACTGGGTGGTGGGGCGGGGGAAGTGTAGGTCTAGTCTCTTTAGTTTGCCTCAACAAAAATATGTAAATATATTAAGGGCCGGTATTACCAAAGTTAATCTGAGCCGGATTAACTAAATATTGGACTAAGTTGGCGACACAGCCAATCAGATACCTCAAAATGAGTGAAACAACTGAATTTAATCCAAAAGTTAGTTAATCCAGCACAATCTAACTTTGGTTATTCCGGGCCTAACGTATGCCATACCAATTAATAATGTTGAAAAAGATTTGATTAAATTTTTTTTACCCTAAAAAAATCAAATATTTAACATTATAAACCCATAAGAGACACTTAATCCCGTTAAAACAGGTTGTAAACACAAAATTTAGCAAATTTGAATACATTCATGAATAACTTTTAAATACGAATCGATTGACTACTAAAAAATCATTTTTGGGTAATTCCCCCCCAATTTCCAAAAAATCAAAAAATTACAAACAAATATGGATAAAATTACTTATGTCAACCTATATTCAAATATGCAAACTGATTGTAATTATCGTGTCCCGTTAGCCCACAAAACGTGTTCCAAAATGACCCAAAAATCACCCTTTGCGCCCCCCCCTGGGCCCTCATTCACGTACATTGTCCTTATCCTTGCCTACCCCGGGGTAGCCTACCACTTGCTTACCACCTCGGGGTAGCGAATGACACATTCGTATTCACGAAGCAGTGGTATCTTGGTGGTAAGTCACTGCCTACTTGAAATTTGTATAGTGCAAATAGAACGTAAGTTTTAAGCAGGCCGTGGATTATTCCACCAATCAGATTCGAATATTTTTTTCCGCGCGCGTGAATTTGTCTTTATTAAAAATAGTGACAGTTCAATTCCAAACGATAAACTACACAAATACTAAACAAAATGTGTTAATGCAATAAAATCTGGTGCAACAATAGTTTTGTATGGTGAATTCAGTGCTAACTTAACTCTGCAACTTAAAAATATGTAGTTTATTACTTATATCTAGTGTTTAAGAAAATGTTTTGGAGGTTATGGTCCATGGATTGACTTACTGGAACCAATAATACTATCCGATATGTTGTGGAATGATTAAATAAACAGGACCTAACAAAGTAAACGTAAGTAAAAGACAAATTAGGGATGGAGCGAACTTGGATTTTGATATCGACTATCGATATCATTTATTTATCGATATATTGAAATATTGAAATATCGAAGTATCGATATATCGATATATTGAAATATCGAAGTATCGATATATCGATATATCGAAGTATCGATATATCGATATATCGAAATATTGATATGGAAATAATATTTAGATGTATAGGTATGGAAATATTGATATATCGTATGAATGTATTAAATTGCTCCTAAAACTGCTAGGAATTTCAAAAGAAAATGTAAAAAGAAATAAACCAAGCCGCTCCAAAATATAGGGTCACCGGCCAGATAAGAAAGAAAATGTGAATAATCTGAGAAATTGTCCATAAATCTTGTAAACGCTGCACTGCAAATATTAATTATTTTGCCATAGTAGGTAAAAACTTCAATTAAAAACATAATTGTATCATGCGGTAAGGCTTCAATATATCGATATTTCAATATTTCGATATTTCAATATATCGATATTTCGATATTTCATTATTTCGATATTTCAATATATCGATATTTCAATATATCGATATTCAATATATTCAGGTATCGATATTTCGATATTTTTTTTAATATCGATATATATCGATATATCGATATTTTCTCCATCCCTAAGACAAATTATACACAATAAACACACAGCACAGCTGATAGGATGACGACGCGAAGGAATTACTTCAAAAAGTTGTTTTGGCAGTCATGTCAAGTTAAAAATGGCCGCCAATAAGTTACCACCAACTTCAAACTTGGTTACCACGGCTTACCCCTGCCTCGAGGTAGGGGTATAGACTCTACCCCGGGGTAAGACATGATAACTTCTTCGTGAATACCGATACCACCACCACCCGGTCTACCACGCCTTACCACTCGCTATCATGGCTTACCCCATGTACGTGAATGAGGGCCCTGGGGGGTTGTTCCACCACCGGGTAGATGTCAAACAAGTGAAAGTGTAATGTGCGTACCTTGAGGTAGGTATCCTAAACTACTAACAGACCTTCCGCGGCAGGGGGGGGGGGGGGGGGGGGAGGAGGGTCCACTACGGCTGGCTCATGGTCTACAAGGCTTATTATTTACTACTTCCATTGGGAGGTTGTTTTGATACCCATTTTATCGCAATACTATTGAGAAAATTTAAGAAATACCTATTTAAATAAAAAAAGTTTTATTTTTCACTTAATTCATGAAAAAAAACTTTTTTGTTTACAGTATTTCTTAAAAATTTACCACAGTATTGCGAGAAAATGGGTACCATCAAAACTACCCCCCAAAGTTGCATAACAGTGGAGAGGAATTACAATGATTTGTGGTCGGGATAATCAAGTTTAGACAAGTTACTTTTTTAAGTGTGAAATTTTATAAATGTTATTTTATTGTAGCGCTCAATAGATTTTTTTTTAGAGCCACAGCAATTTACGATTCCGCAGGTGATTACCTACTTTGGTTCCCAATTTCTGTAGACATCTCAGAAGAAAAAGGCCCGATGCAACCATTACTTGATTTTGAAGTATTCTCTTAAAAAAATTACTGCAGGTTTCGTTCGTATTACAAAATATGATTGTTTGAAAGAAGAATAACTGTTTTTTGAGCTCACAGCTTAATATCTCGCCCCCCAAATCTGAAGTACAAATTTATTAATGTTTTATAAATAAAACTAAAACTTTATATTTATTAATGACATTAAAACAAACTGTTGAGAAGGATCTGAAAGGGATAAGGACAAGGTAATGCATAAAAATAAAAGACAACAAAATCATCACCTAAATAGTCTCAACAACATATTTAATGTAGGTATGTACAATAATGTTCATATTATAACATATTATACAGCCAAGCATTTTACAAACAATTCCTGTGGCCCATCACTTAAATTACACCAGTGAAAATACGATCCCTCGTCATCGATATTAACAATAAATATTATACAATAGGACTCCACTTCCAAAACTTTACACCTTGATTGGTAATATAAATATTTTAAAACAATTAAATAGACTCATTCAAAAATTACCTGCAAGGGTTTAGTTTAAAAAATATCACATGAAGCCTGCATTTCCGGAGGCCATTCTATAACTGCAAAGCGGTAAGCAAATCCGCAAGCAATGAGATTTTGCCGCAAGCTTTATACAAATAAATTACTATTCCGCTAGCAATAGAAAATAGTTGTAGAATCAGGTCCCAGATAGATATCTTTCTATGTTTGTAGAGAAACTTAAATAGATAGCTATATGGAAAACGAAATCGCACGTGTTATTTATTTTGAACACAAGAGCCAGAGCTAAATAATTCTGAATTCGTCTATTATTAACTTTTTACCATTCAAAGTGAAAAGGGTATAAAAGTGGAGCCAAGCGAACGGAGCTTATAGATTTATATACCTTGTTATTATTGAGATCAATAATAAATAATTATTACAGTCCTATAGATATTATATCTCTATGATTAGGTATTGATCTAGAATTGTAATGGCTTTATTGTTTTCTTCTAGGAAATATTTAATCTAAAGTGACCATCCCTAGATAATATTAAGTGCTAAGATTTTCTTGTAAAGGCGTCTAGAAAAGTTAAAATTCATTGATGACTTGCTAGGATTGCTCATTATACCCACTACATATATTACTCATTCATCAACATTACATTGACCATTTAAAACAGTCAACACAAATCAATATCAAAACCCGTTTCACGACTTCACTAGCACATCATTGTCGTCATTCTTGAATCAAATCAATGCCTTTCAAAGCATGATTAAGTCTCAATATCTTTCTTTTGGACCTAAAATCAATTATCATTCCAAATGACGTTCATTTTTTATCTGAACTTTCAGAAGTTCAGTACACCTACAATAAGGAATGTTTGAAAAGTTCAAGATCCTTTTCTCCTCTATGATGGTAAACATTTGAATAAAGAAAAAGTTATGTCAAAAAATAGTGAACAATTTCTTAAGAAAGTCCTGAAAAAGAAATGCGTAAGAACTTGAACTTCCAAACTTTCTTCCCCATGACTATTTGTTGCAGTTCTGTGCATATTAGGTACAAAGAATACATCTATTAACAAATATTTGCTCTCGATGTTGGATATTGCGATATAGTCTACATTAAAGCTGATTGCAGTGTATAAAAACAGCACCTCTTCAAGCCAGGGCTGTCAATAAGTATACATTTTCATTGCTTATCTCATAACATTCACAAGTAAATTAACAATTCTCCTTAATAAAATTATAAAAATCACAATTTTCTTGTAAAAAGATTCCATATTGTGAAGTATGAATGTTTGAATGAGCCGACACATAGAAGATTATCAAGCAGTGATTTGGAGAAAGTTTTCTTTTGCATCAAATATTAGCATAATATAGTATATTATTTTAATTAGAGACAAGGTTTGAAAAGCAAAGAGTATTCCCAAACTAAACCCAAATTTTCGCTAGATGTTTGCACATTTCTCATATAGAAATAAAATGTACCGTATTAACTCGTGTATAAGACGCAATTATATGTCAATATTTTGATTCTGAAAACAGCCCTGCGTCTTATACACGCATACCAAGCTTTTTTCCCAGTAAATCCAAGGTGGATGTTTGTAAACAGAGCTGTGGTGGCAGACTGCCACATGTTGTCTATCTCTGCCTTTCCCTCTCACTCTGTCTGGACTACTCATACTTTGTCTAGTCACAACACTATTAACATATTACATTTTTGCAACAGAATGTTTTCCCTTGCATTTAGATCAGGAGACAAAATATATGTTTACGTCTGAAAAACATTGCTCTGACAGACATAAAATAGACAAAACACTGTTGAATGGCGATCTTAATGGAAGGGGTGGAGGGGGGTTGGGTTTGTTTTGGAATGCAGAGGAAAGGCAGGTGCATGTCTCTTAAAGCAAGCAACAGCTGCTGGGAAGAGACTCCCCTCCCCCCTTTCTCAGAAGTAGGAAATTACTGTTTGTTATCAACAAGTTGGCAGTAATTTTCATTCAAATAGCTCAGTTAGCTGGAAAACCAACATTTAGATGGATATCATGTATCACACAATGTTTTTCATCATTTTACTGTGTCTTATACACGCATGCTAAGTGTTTTCTTAAAATAGACTTCTCAAAACAAGGGTGCGTCTTATACACGAGTGCGTCTTATACACGAGTTAATACGGTAATATCGTATTGCTTAATATGTATGCAATGATTATGTCCACTAAATCCACGAATGTTACTGAGCAGAGGTTTGACTAAGTTCATATTTCATATCGTTACGTTTGCAGGAACATTCCAACGACATTGAAGCGTTTCCAAGTCATCCGGCAGGAACAGTTTGCCGGACGCTTTCCAGTCGGTAGCGCGGAATCAAGTCCACCGACAATTAAAAAACAACCCTAGCATATGAAACAAAATATGTCATTTCAAGAAGTCACAACTTTAACTATGAAATAAAATAAATCATTGAAAATAAATAGTATTAATAAAGACCTGGTAATATAAGTTCCATTTAGTTTCAAAGATAATATCATCCATCTTCAACTACAATTTGATATAACTAAAATCGTCCCGTGTTATGAAAGTACCTATATATTCGAATATGGCGGCAGGTTTCCTCGTTCAACATCTGGCATCTGAACTGCGGGTTATTTCACCCGACGGGTTGGTACAACTGAGAGGAAGTTTCACGAGACAGAGAACAAAGCAAGAAGAACAGTTCTTATTCATTTTGAATGTGTTATAAATACATATTATAAAAATAAATAGAAGAACTTATTTCGTATTTCTAAATAAAGCATTCAGGTTTTTATGATCATTCTAAATCTAAATAGGTACAGAAAAATGATGTATGTAGCTCAAAATATGAAATATCCAACGCTATGCAGTTACCTGTGACTTTACTGCTGCAAATATTCACAGTTTGTAAAAGCTTCTTTTGCTCTACTTTAGTATGCAAAGACAACCACTGGACTGTACAATTTCTACAAAATTTCAGTTTAAAGGCTGAATAGCACGATTCAAGACTTGGATCGTCTATGAACACATTGATTCATTTAACACGCATCCAAGTCTTGAATTCAGGACATGTTTTCAATCTTTTCAATTAGAACATGTCCTATTTTCCTTCAAGTCTTGAAATACTTCAACCAATAATTAATTGCACCGCAACTTCAATCAACAATAAACATTAAATCATCTAAATTCTCTTTCATGTTTCCTTGAAATCAAGGGTTGAATTCAACCCCTTCAAGGAAACTTGAACCGTGTAATTCAGGCTTAAGCAGAGAAAATATATGTTTGATGAGTAGGTAGGTACCAAGATGTGATCAACCAACTGTATGACCAACTGGTCAAAAACAATGTGTCTACAAAAAACTGGTATAGGTAGTATAAACATAGTTTTAGGTCCAGCTCCGTATGAATTTATTTTTGATTTTCACCCATGTTTATTACGTAATATGTATTTATTAAATGTCTAGTTGGACTTAGCCAGAATATAAGACTATATTTTCTCATGGCCATTCTATTCATAGTTTGCATGTGACATCATCTCATTGTTGGTGACCATCTTGATGGGACGGTTCAGAATTGATGTGATTCTATGCTTGTTTGGCGATATTTGATAGTTTTAATGGTTAATGGTCACCTGGGCAATAGGAAAGTGAAGTGAAGTTTAGATTTTAGAATAATAAATATTTTATGAAAGTTGAGATGCTGTTGAAGACAGATGTGGTATTATTTTTGTTGTGTGATGAATAGTTTTCAAGGAACGAATTTACAAAGTTTGGTAGATTGTAGCTGTCCATGAAACACAATTTGACGTCACACGCCGAGTCGGGCCATATAATGTTAGCCAGGACCAGTTCTATGCATCCTGTAACACAGGGAACACGGCGTGTGACGTACAGTTTTGGAAATGTGTCTCGATCATCCCTACGCTTATCTTATACCATCCCGCCATACAACGGAGCGCTGGTATACCACTTTACGATCTCCGTTGTTTGGCGGGATGGTATAAGAGTAGGGATGATCGAGACATATTTCCAATACTGTACAGCTTGTTTTTGCAGAGGAGTGAAATGTCGAAAACTAATAAATTAATTATGAGAAATAGATATGAATTAAAAAAAATAAAAATATAATAAAATTTCACATTGCTTTTTGAGGCTATTCTGTACATAAACAAAATAAAATCTCAACATTCACCTATTCCCCATTGTAGACTCCAGAGAAATCATTAGAAGGTACGAAAAGGAATCACTAGCAATACAAAAATGTAGGTATTGAAAATCTGACCCGTCAACGTTCCAACATAATATCCGCTCTCAGGGGAAAACTTCAATTTTTTTTTAGTTCGTGCAAGCTCTCAATAGAGTTAACTTTTTATACCAATTACAATTAGTACCAACCAGCGGCCATCTTTGTGTCCTGAATATAGTACAAAAGAAACTCATGCAAACTATGAAGATCGCTCTCAACTCTTGTTTCTGAATCTCGTCTCCGGGACAATCTCCGGTGTCCCCGTCCAGTCAGGCCGCAACCAGCATCCTGGCCAGAAGGTGCTAGTAGTGCAGCAGCTGTCATCTGCGCGGGTCCATCGAGTAGACGCTGACGGAGCTGTCGGTGGAGCCGGCCGCCAGACACACGCGGTGCGGGTGGAACGCCAGGCAGCTGACGGGGCCGATGCGCGGGCCCATGAAGCCCTCGTGGTACTTGATCGTGTTGAGCGGCGTGCCGTCCAGGTTGTACACGCTGATGTACTGGTTCACCGACCCACTGTAACAGAACACACAGTTGAGATCGATTCGCACAAACATTCCAGACTATAGTTTTCCGATGTTCCTACATCGCCCATCCAAAAACTCCCGTCTGAACTTTAAAAACATCTGTAATGCACTTGGGTTCAGAACTTTGCATATCCAACAAGGATCTAAATGAAACAGCCGTTAGGAACTTGGAACTTTGAAACGTTTGTGTGAATCAACATTACGAGCAAAGAGGGATAAATGAAAACCAAATTACCATGTCTACCATTTTCTATTCCCCTTTTCTTGTGATGTAGTAATACCAGAAAAATTCTGTCATTTAGAATGGGATTTTTTGGAGCTGTTTTGTAGAAAATAAATTACTTACAGAACATTATTATTATATTATACATTATAAACACATTACATTATAATGCATCACATGATGCATTACATCACATTATTTACATTATATTATACAGAATGCAATTTAAGATACCTATTCCTAATTTTACATACACTCACGAAAAAGTATTCCAAAGAATATTCAGGCTGGCATTATCTGAAAATATTGTCCACAGTGAATGATGTCTCAGATCGAAACCGCATGCAAAAATGTTGGACTACCTAATACAAAATAAGTGAAATCTTCTGTTTTATCAATGATAAAGTAGCTGAATTCATTGTGCAGTGGCCCATTTCCGCATGGCAAATATTTTCACACAGGCACCCAAGTATGGAAGTGACCTGTAATGCCGGGAGAGAGATGTGAACTCACCAGGCGAACGCGTCGGCTTCTCGATGCACCGCCATCGCGGTCATGCCCTGCGAGGTCTGACACGTCGACACCGACGAGTTGTGTCTGCGGTCGAAGAACCTCACGTCCCCTTGAACACTGTCGGAGAAGAACAACTCAATTACATTCATTCTACATGTACACCTGGCACAATAAGTCAGTCCAAGTCCAAGTCACTCCTTGGCTCACTCTAGTAGGTGACCTCTCACTTCAATGATAATAAACAAGCATTGATTGTTACGGAACATTACCAGGAGTCATTTAAATTTGAAATGCATGGAAATAATAATAATAATTTTTCATACGAGACCCAAAACATAGTCACTTCTTTCAGATAACCCATAAGTAAAGTGGAGTACAAACAATTAATCAATGTTGCTGTGAAACCAGGACACCAATCTTGCTAGAAGTCAATAGAGAGAGCAACTGGATAGTAATGAATCTTTTGTGATAAAGTTGGCCTGATCCGTTACTTCGTTTGACTTGAAATTCATAAAGAACACGTAGAAAACAAAACATTTAAGGCATGATTTGTGAATGTGGACGCTGTCTGTATTAGTGAGCAAGGTACTGACCATCCGCTGACAACGGTCTCCCCGCGCAGCTGCAGGTCGACGACCCAGCCGGGGTGTTCGCGCCACGTCATGATGCGCGCCTCTCCCGGCTGCAGGCGCCGGTCGAACAGACGGATTGATCCGTCGCCACAGCCGGCCGCAATCAGGTGCTGTCCGTCTGCAATCATCACAACTTCATTATTACAGATACCAATATCACGCTCAACTACAAGAAACAACTAGAAATAATTCAAATGAAAATTAAAAACAGACACCAAGCCAAAATAAGAAAATAATAGACCATTCATTCTGTACCTCAAAGGTAGAGCGCCTCAAGTCCATTTCAATGATTCTTGAGGTGAGCTCACAAACCAGTAATCCTGTCTTCATCACATTTGTAATGGTGACATTGAGTCATTCATTGAAGGACTTAACAGTCAAATTTCAACTGATGGAGCTTGATTACATGATCTAAAAGTGTGCAAAGCAAAATCAAGAACATGGACATTGTGCCTTCTACTTCTAAGGTAGGTGCAGAATTATTAAAATTGAGACTTGATATTTTTTTATAATTTAAATTATTGATTGATGGTACTACATATTGTTTGACAGTGACAGTACTATGCCAGAACAATAGTAGAAATCAGGAAAAAATTTAAAATGATCCGGTATTATTATCCCATCCCGACGGTGTGCCTGTGATGCGGGGGTTGCTGTACCTGAGGAGACGCAGGTGACGCAGTAGTCGGCGCCGGTGGGGATGTCGAGGAGTCGGAGCTCGCTCTCGGCGTCCCACAGTCTCACCACTCTCACCTCGCCGCTCACCACCACGCACTGCGTCTGCTGCTCCCACGTCATCACCATGCCGGCGTTGCCTGGGGGACAACAACAACTCCATTCTAAATATATATCCATGCGAGGCTGATGAGGGAAGTCTAATGAAATATTATTTCAATATATTTGTAATCAACATGAATAATAATGATAAACAAACATTACTCGAGAAATGTATCATTGAAATGTAATATCAACAAAAATCAATTTCAAATGTCATGGAACAAAAACGGCATGACGAGAAATATGACTGTGATGTCATTTCCAAATCCACAACAATGTGTTATCATGGTGATATACATTGTTGCCATGACAATACGTAGAAGAAATATGTCTTAAATGTAAATTTTCCTGTTTTAAAATGAGAAGAAATCGATCAAACTCTGTAAATTAATTCCTCGAAAACTATTCATACCACAATAAGTCAAATATAATAACATATCTGTGTTCAGGTACATCTCAATGTTCATTAAATAACTGTTACATATTCTAAAATCGAATACATCAGTGATACTCAACCTGCGGCCCGCGGGACTAATTTTTGTGGCCCGCCAGTTGATGTTTCAAATACACTATTCATAAAATGTGTCCAATGAAAAAATTATATAAAAAAAAATTATAACCATTTCACATTCCGAAAATAGTGAAAAGTGTTTCGTTTGGCGTGTGAAATATTGTTCGATTCATTTCATAATAAACAAAAGACACTGAATCAAACAGGCACGAAGGAAGGATCACTTATAAATTTGCTTAAATTATAAAAAAAAGTCATGCTGGGCAACAATAGGAGCGTAGTTTGCTTCAACTCGTGCATTTAAGAGCCCCAAAACACTTTTAAATTGTTAAATTATAAAAAAAAGTCATGCGGGGCAACAATTGGATGGTAGTTTGCTTCAATTCGTGCATTTTAGAGCCCCCTGATATAATTAGTTCCTACGCGCCTGGAATTAACCTACCTGATCACGTTAGCATTATTGTAATTTAAAAAACATGCGGCCCGCCAACAAAAGCAAATTTGTATTATTGGCCCGCAAGTCAAAAAGGTTTAGTACCACTGGAATACATGATCAATCAAACACATGAGACTTCTCTCTGGTTGTAGTGTTAGTACCCCAGCCTCCTTTATAAGTTCCGTTTCACTTCACCTTTTTGGCCTGTACACAAACTGACGGATTGACGTAACATATTTCCAGCAGTCAACAGTCTGGAGCAGCTAGAGTGTAAAGTGGCGCTGGGCAGGGACGCATTACCTCGTGACGTGGGTGGTGCGTCCTGCAGGGCCTGCCACGCGGTGACGAGCCTGGCGTCCCTCCTGCCGCCTCCGTGCGGGCTCCACAGCCGAACGCTGCCGTCCTCCGCGCCGGACAATAGCAATGCGGCGTCGTGCGCGTTCACGTAGCTCAGGCACGTGACGCGCGCGCTGTTGCCCGTCTGGCACGTCTTCGCGCCGCTCGACCAGTCCCAGATGCTGCAACATTCATGCGTCAATTTTACAAGAAATACATCGCATTCCGTAAAGACAATATTCATCACGTTGATACGGACTTTGGCGAAAAGACCAAACAAATTTTTTTTAATGTTTTTGTTTATGGCATGAAATGGCCTCACGATCAATTTATTTTAAAATTCTCACATTTTGGGGTAGGTAGTATATGTATCACGAAATTTTGCATATAATGGCGCAAGTTTGGTTCTCCTAGAATGCAATATCCAAGATGCAGTCGAATTTCAGACATGCATTCATTTCTTCAGCAATCTTACAGCTGATTGGTCGTTTTTAATTTTTCAGATTTGATTTTCGGATATTGTGGTATTTGTTACTTCACATAAAGGTTAATCAAATCTTACATTATTACTAATTAATGTGCTTTTTACGATTTTTGATACTACTTGTCATATCTCTAAAAGTAACAAATTCTTCCTTGCCTCAAAATACTTATAACATTTTAATTTTAAAATTTCCATGTGAATTCTTCTTTAGATGAAAACATGGCCAGAATTACAAACACAATTTTCCAACAGAAATTCAAATAATTTCTCTGCCCTGTTGCCCTGGTTGCAGTGGCATGACTTGCGGCTGTAACATCAGTCAATCTGTCACCTGATGCTGTCCCGGCCTGCGACTGCAAGATGCGCCTCGTACGGATGGAACGCCACGACCGCCGGCTGATTGGCGCTGCGCGTGGTGAACGCCGTCGCCTCCAGCCTGCCCCTCGTGATGCGCTTCTGCTCTTCGCGCGCCTCGCAGCGCAGCAGCGCGTTGCGCCGGTAGCGCTGGTGGCGCTCGTAGTGCCCGGCGCTCTCCGTGTCGGGCGACGTGCAGTGCGCCACAGGCAGCGCGAAGTCGCGCGAGCTCCAGTCCACGAGCTGTGTTGACACCAGCGGCTTGCGGAACTTCAGCCCGTCGTCGGTCTCCTCGCAAATCTAGACGAGCATTTCACAGTTCATTCAGATTGAACATTAGAGAAATCATAACCATAATCACTAATCAGACAATGTACGTAAACTCTTTCCCTATACATATGTAACAATAACTTTATGCATTATTATAAATTATAAATAATTGCATATAAAGTATTTGATATTTGATGGTATGGTAGTATATTCGAGAAAATAAGGAACACGACTGATTTCTGGTGGATTCTTTGGTACTATCCATAATGGAGGATATAAAGGGTTTATTTATGTAAATAAATTATATAAAATTTGCTTTAGTTGTTTGTTATGGCTGTAAAAGTAAACTAGTAACTGAATCTAAATTTCATTTGTTTCTCCTTTTTCACTGCCCTATGGAAACACGAACATCAAAATAAAAAAGTGCATCTAAAAAGTTTCCTGCCAGAAGTGGCTCCATCACGTATCGCTTATTTGTTCGAATAGTATTTTATATGTCCCATCTTAGTAGTGCACTGTTCTGCAGCGAGGCTAATGGCGACGAAATAATTATTATGATAATGATGATTAGGAGATGATGAAGAATTGGTAAGGATGTATGGTGAGAAGGTGGCAGTCGTGACCTGTTAGTGGTGAACCATCCCAGCAATTGTCTCTCGACAGAGGAAAACCACGAAAACCCAAGTCAGGAGTTACAAGAAAGCGGCATTCACATAAGCAGGGGTTTTCCTACGAACAAATCAAAAGTACCTGGACTTGTGATGGGCTAAGAGAAAAACACAAAACACATTTAATTCTAAGCCACTCTTATGTCAACGGCCCTTGAGCCAAACCAATTACATACTCATGTTTTTATTTTTGAAACACAGCAAATTGTGTTAAACATTATAATTTATCATCATATTTCCCTATTGTAAATGCAACCCTGACTTATTTGGTACGTCACATCTTTGAGCTACTGAGTATCAAAGTGCTATCTAACGTGATAACGTGATTAACTCACTGTGTTGGGCAGAGGCTTCCTGACCCTCGACCTCGTGAGCCGCATGAGGTCAATGGCCGACCCCGAGATCGGCGGCGACTCCCCTCTGAAGCAAACAAACAATCACACTCAAGCAACACACACAGGGGTCGTTCCGGACCAAAACAACAAGGTCATTGTCGTCATCATTTCCGATTTTTTTTTAATTTGGCACGTTGATAGGCATTGCTAAGCGAAGTACAAAAACATTTTTTAAACAATTTTATAGTACCGTGGTGTCGAGTTACAAGGTCACAAACTTCCGACGAAAAATAAAGTTTTCTGGAGGTGCGTCGCAATAAAGTGGATTCTCTCAACTAATAATAGAGCTACAGAGTCCATCAAAAAATCATTTTAAAGCTAATAATACGCTCTTTTCAGAAATGTGACATGTGTTAATAAAAAACAAAAATTTGTATTTTTTTTCTTTAAAAAAAGTCAAAAAATTTCAAAACGATTTTAAAAAAAATGCGATTTTTTTTTTTTTTTTTAATTTTGAGGATAATTTGATGAAATATGTATAAACAACCTGTGAAAATTTGACGCTCGGCATTCCACAACTTTTCGAGCAAAAAAATGTTTTGTTCAGTATCGCCCGCGCGTGGTACTGTTTCTCCGCAACGGCAATCATTTTATTATCAAAAACATCCTGCGGTTTTACGAAAACCGTATTTTTAAAAAAATTTTAACTTTCAGGATAGTTTAATAAAACATGTATAAACAAACTGTGAAAATTTCAAGCTCGGCATTCTACAACTTTCGAGCAAATCATATTTTGTTTGGTAGCGCCGCGTGACACTGATTCGCCGCGAGGCCTATAATCTTTGGTAACCGCGCTAGAGATGCTAATATTGCAACAAGTATACCATTTTATTCACGATAATACGATTTTATAATATAGGAAAAAACAAGTCTAGCATTGTACACCTAGGCAGTGAAAGATACGGCAGAAGCCGAATTTTGAATACTATTGACACCGTTAGTGAAAATTGAACCGATACTCATCAAATCTCTTTTAACTTTCAGAACAGCTTTGAAATAAGGGTGTTTAATCTTTATCAAAAACATAAGTTTGCCATTTAACCGCATTATGAATAAATATGTGTTATATTTTGCATCCAATTAATATCATCGTTTTATAAATTCTCATACCATAAGACTGTGTGATTGGTAGGTATTTTCTTACCTGAATTCAATTTATGAAGCCGGGACAGATGTCAGATGATCACGTTTGGACGTGACGTACTGGATTCTAGACACCCTGGTTCGATTTTTGCGCCAGATCATCTTGACAGATTTTTCATTGTTGGCGTGGGAATAATATAGTTTTTATAATCCAAACTAAGAATCCACAGCCGCCGCCTTACCATCCATAATTTAATTGTATTGTCTCTCAATGATTCTCATAAATACACACGCAAAGCAATTAAAATAAATTGTAACATTGAGCTTTACTCAATTTTGTTATTTTTAGTATTAATGGGTAGTTAGCACCGTAACAATTATCATGCAATTTCTTTGACGTCCGCTTGATTGAGCGAGCGTAGCGAGCGTCACCACGGTACTCTTATGGCACTTTCTCTGTGTGTTTTTTTTTTTTTTTTGTGGTCACAGCCCAGGTCAAACCGCTCAAGCAATCGATCTGAAATTTTGTACACATACTAACGTAATCTATGCGGTCCCTGGGATCGTTTTTGAATGGGCTCCCGTGATTGGTTCAAATTTAAAAAAAATTATCTTTCGATTGGGTGCTTCGATCAATTTGAAATTTAGCAAAAACATTGCAACCAACATTGTACCCAATCATAAAAAGTTTCAGCCAAATCCTCCTATTGGTTCAAATTTAAAACCATTTTTCATGTGATTTTTGACATTTAAACTAGAACAGAAAGACCGATCAACTTGAAACTTCGCGTGGTCATTGGTACCAACATTTTAGATATTTTTGCCAATTTTCAGTCTAATCTGTCGTTATTTTCAAAAGTTTTGTCATTTTAAGGTCATTTTATTCCATAATCTTGAAAAATGTATACTAAATTGTCATCCCTGCCTTCTTTAAGCTTCTGTTCCAAGGCAAGGCCTGTAGAGCAGCCAAGCTATTCACAATGTACAGTAAAATGAAAGCATTTTTGAGCTAGCGCATAAAATCGGATGCAGTACGAAGGCCAAATCCTCTAATTGGTTTAATTTTAAATAATGTCTTCTGATTGGTCGACAATAAAAATGTTCACATTATGTTTAAATTTTGCATGCTGATCAAGACCAACTTATTATTTAATTTTACATATTGTAAGCCCAATTAGTCAATTATCAATTGTAATTTTACGAGTTTAGTATGGGATGTCACAAGAGATTTCTGGAGAAGGTATGTAGGTAAGACTTCACGACACTATGGATCTGTTATTCATCCAGAGTATTATGGAGATTGAAAAATTGCAGAGAAAATCGTCTTCTGCCGTGTCGTGCATCGTTACTATGGGGATGTTGCATGTTCTGTGCTCGCTCATCAACGCGTTACACTGAGCGTTTTCCTAGTGTATATCAAAATGTAGAAGTTTTTTACTAGTTATTAATTTTCAATTTTAGTTTTTAATAATCGGCATTATGCTTGTTGGAAATCAGTGCGACGTTAATGGTCATCTTGTGTCAGGAAAGTTGTAGTTTAAATCTTATTTCACTCGGACTAGTTTTTCTTCGTCTGCAAAGGAATATCGTTTTACATTCAACGCCGTTAATGACACAGGAACGAAGGAACGATAACTTCTTGTTCCAACAATTGGTTTTAAAGATTGGAAGCGTGTACGTAGGGTTTTGCCGTGCGCAGTTATATCACTTTTGGAAACGAACTCAAATGTGACACTGGTGATGGCTTCCTTTGCCCACTCAAAGAGATCTTGTGGTGATTGAATCTGATTTTCATAGGGCCTTTGTAAGCTTGCTCTGGCAGCGAGGCGCTTGACAGTCCCTCCTATACCGTCGCAGGGACCTTTTCCATGAGGGGTGGCGAAGAAGTGCCACTCGGCGGTCAAATGAAAATCATGTTCGTGATGACAAAGATTGATAAAATTGTTTTTGTTCTTATATTGTGCAGACGATCCATCGGAAAAATATATTATGTGTGAAGCACTTGGAACTTTTTCTAGTACATGGGAAGTTAAATATTGTTGGAAAGCGTGAACAGCTGTTGTGTCGTGAATAAGAGAGTCAGAAATTATCAAAAAGCTGGTGTGTTGCAGTTCTTCGGCGTCAGTTCTGTAGTAGCATACGAATGGGTGAAGTGTAGCCTGGGAATTATTCCAATGAAATCCTTGAACAGCGTCTTGTAAAATAAACGCGTAATTTTCTGCGAAATCCCCTATCACAAGTACTTCTCCGGGTTTAAGCGTGGACTTTTTCATTTGCAGGAAGGCAGCTTGTTGGTGGGCAATGAAATCATGGGTTCTCAGCTGGCCTAATTTTTCTATAAACGTTCCAATGAATTCATAGACTGGCTTTTGGAACGTTTCGAGTGCACACCGGTCCGTACTAACCCACTGCTTGTATGTAACGGAGTCCTTATCTGTATTTGTAAATAATTGTTCTAACCTCTCTCGCAGTGGTTCGTTACCAGGACAATTTCTACAATTTCCCAGAAAGCATGAAAGTTGCGGAGGATTACACATAATTGCTGCGAGAGAATGGTGATAGGTTGCCAGTGGATACTCGTCATCTACTGTGAGTGATGCAAGTCTCGAACCCAAAAACATCAACTTGAGATTTTGATGAATCGTACACACGCACACAGCATGAGTACCGGCAGATCCAGTCAGCAGACAGTTCTTCGGTCTTAAGTCCGCAAACTTCGAAAATCCTACTTTGACTTCGGGATTTCTGTCCTTAAATTCCCGGTACACTTCACGTAAATCGCTTAAGACCAGTCGCTTTTGTTGATGTACTCTTCCTTCGGGCGTCTTTACAGATATGAAATCCTTTTTCCCCGGCATTACTCGGCTGATGTCGTCATTGGCATAAAACTCTTCAATCAACTTCACAGTCTCTGTCGAAATCGTCTTCCCAGCCTTCTGAACTGTGGAAACCAAAATCCCTTGCTGCGCAACTACAGGGTCATTCTCGAAAGGTTTTAACTTAATTTTTCGGATTAAATAGTTATGACCGGTCGCAAACCAATTCTGGAAGCACTTGCGACCAAACAAGATGGCCGATTTTTGGATTAACTTTATTACCATTTCCGGGTGGTCATATCTAAGATAAGACCGAAAAAAATGGCGTCATTTTGAAGTGAAGCGAAACACGGACAGTCATTTTACCTCTTTTATCAACTTGTGTGGCGAGAAAGTGTTTTTAACTCAACGAAATAAGAATAATATTGTTCCCCGCGAATGTTTAAATATACCGCGCAAACTTGGGTCGAACTAGAAAATCGATAGCTACGACCTAACCTAACCTTCCGTCCGTATGTGTTGTTTTCGTGTTGTTATTGTTTCGTTTTAACCTAATAGATTACTGAATACCAATGCCACCTTTCCAGAACATTGCCTTCTGTGTTGTGTGTGACCCAGACGATGAAGAGATTAAAGGACTTCCGCGTATGACAGCTAGTAGGTACCTACCTACATAGGTAGGTATTTGAGTGAACAAAGTTTCGCCGGTGCACAGTACTGGCCAAGCCGGGCCAAGACTTGTACATTTTAACCTCCAAACTCGCAAGTTTTAATGCACTAGCACAAGAAATCAGCTCTTATTGGCATGTATTTCGCGACTGGTGGTTTTCAGTGGCTAGTGAGTGACGATTGAAATGTTATCGTAGCCTGCAATGTGTCGAATCATCACCGTCATACATTAGCCGTAGGCTACCTTCATCACCGTGACATGAACCGAAAGTTCAAAAACACCATCAATGTGAAGTTAACTTGCAACTCGACGTTGAAAGTCATCGATGTACCTAGCAGCAAACTATCCCGGATGTAATCAAGATTTACTGAAAGCAGCCTGCGGAAGTTTTCAGCATCGGTCTTCGTTCGAATCTTCGTTCGGTCTTTGACGAATGGCTCATCGGTGGCGGTAAGTAACATGTGTTTCACATGGGTTGTTTGTACTTAGACCCGGCTGTACATTGACTTTCAGCTATTGTGACCAAACTGTGCTAACTACCTACCTAGCTAATTTACAAGATGCAAAGTTCATGAAACTGACTTCTAAAATATCTAGTCCTCTTAGATCTAGGCTTTGTTAAGTAGGTATTTAAAAACTCTTATTGAAAGAAACTGTTTTAATCTAATGCAATAATTTTGTTGAACTGTACATTTTACACATACTTTCATACAAACACATTTGTCCTATTGGTCTAGTTTTGCATCACTAATCATGTGATATGTATCTGTCAATACAGCTGACAGCGGCTTTGAAATCGTGGCTGATGACACCATTCGAGCATCTCCACAGCGAGGCAGAAGACCGCTTCAACAAGTCCTTCCGCAACAATGTCGCGCGCTGCATCTAGTCGAGGTTCAGATCTGTGGACCACACCGGGGCTGCTGGTCATCTTCTCTCCTAATGGCTGGTCTTTACGGCTGTGTGCATCCTTCACAGCATGTGCCTCGACTTCAACACAGTCTGGGCCAATCATCGCAAGGACCAAGACAGTGTTTCAAGAGATCCTGTTAGTAGGGGTGTTGCTCTGGTAGCCGAACAAACTGTTTCTCATAGTCAACTCATTTGTGAATGAAACAAGACTCTGAGCAAATATTTTTTTAAATTTACCTAGCTGTTAAAGTACCTACCTACCTAATAAAAAAAAAACTCAGGTAGTATACATTTCAAAAATTCTTATAGGTAGGTAGGTACCTACCAATACCTACCTACCTATACAAATTCAATTTAATTTCAACAATAAATTAATATTAGTTCTTTCTAGATTAACACTGTTGGTTGGAACCCACATCCCACTCTTCTTTTGGACCATTCATGATTATTGATTACCTACGTAAACTATGATTTCTTATGTGTCATATAACATATTATGTTCCTTCTTACTCTCGGTTTTTCTCTTGTGAAAGAGATGTGATTTCTGTCCTCACACACCAAGATAGGTACCTAGCTTTTTGACTGGATAGAAACCTTGTTTGTTTGCATTGAGTCTCTCTTCTCTTAAAAGTGTAAACTATGATGACTTTTAAATCCATGTAAATGTTAGTGTCCAGCATGAGTTCTCTATTTCGGTTAGTGTTCATGGAGAGTTGGAGTTAATGTGTCAAGAAAATGATTCTACAACATCGTGTAAAAGCGATGTTGTGTGCACCGATGTCAACTTTGGTCTCTCAAATCTGAATGCAATATTCAGCAGTGTTTCACTATCTTCATTGTCTGAGTTGCTCAAAACACTATCAAATACCTTGGAAAATTGCCATGTAACCTAGGAACTTATTATTTATATTAAGTGTCTCAATGAAGTACATACCTAACAAATAAAACATTTTATTTCTTTGCTTGACGTGTATTATTTGCCTACTGCTTAGGATTATTTTCAATGCTATGCTTTTGGTTTAACAGAAGGCAGGATTGGTTCTAGGATTGTCATTGTGCTGGTGTCATGCTAATCAAGTCTTAAACAACTGTTAAAATGTAACCAAGCATTTGAAACTAGATACATATTAAAGTTTCTCTTTTTATGTTAGCTATCACCATTTTGTTGTTCTGTCAATTGTATTCTAATGTACTCTTGCAAAATCACTTTTATTAAAGAACAAATAACATTCTTTACAGTAATTTCGAATTTTACCGCCAATTTTCGAATAAATCCAAAGAATTCGTGAAGAAAAATTCATACTTTTTGAAGTTCATTGGAATATTTCACGGCTTACTACTGTCAAAGTTTCGAAAACATCAATTGTTTCATTCTGTGTTACAATATTAGACCTTGAAGATAATCCCGAGATATTACCTTGTTGAAGAATGAGGATACGACCGTTTTATTTTCGGTCGCAAGTTGTGATTAAAGTTGCGACCAGGATCAAAGTTACGACCAAAAGATAAAACTTGTACCAGAATGACCCTGCTAGTCTCTTACTAGTTCTCGCCATGTAGTTTGTTGCTCCAAACTCGTCCATGATTTTCTTGACACTCCAGCTCTTTGGGAGGACAGACAAAATAGTTACTTTTTCACTCCTATTGCACGATTTAAACTTATCTTTTAACTGGGCTATGATTTCCTTGTGATCGTTCATTGCTAATAGACCACCACTGTCACTTGACGATGACTCCGCCATTTGCGACGTGCTGGGGGCATTCAGATGTAGTGTCTTTTTCATTGTAGCTTTTACTTGCTTATATTTTCTCTTGGGATACGACTTTCCTTTCATCTTTCTGGCATCAAGAGACACGCCAAGCGCTGCCAATGACTGGCTGACAACTTCGGGATCACATGCAGGAGACTCGAATGTTTCATCAGCATCAGCGTCTTTTGCAGGTGTTGGTTGGGTGGAGTGAAATGCCTCTAGTCTCTTCGGGAGGGTCTTTCGGCAAAGAGTGCACAATCTTTTACCGGGAATTAGTTCTACAATATCCATGTATTTCAGCCTCCAGTCAAAATCGATTTGAGTCAATCCCTTCGTCTTCAAAATTTCTGGGTGGATAGAAAAGGGATCGCTGCATTTATTCTCACGACGAGAATAATATTTAAGATAACTATTTTCGTGGTACTGGCAGATGGTAATAATGTTTTCACAACCCGAACGCAATGTTAGAAGTGTCTTGGTCTGACTTCGAAAGTTTGAAACACTTTTTAATTCTTCTCCTGCTGTGCATTCCTCATTGTGATATATTCCAATCGAACACATTTTTAGTAATCAAATACACCAATGTAACTACAACTTGTCCAACAATAAACCGAACACTCGTGTCCTTCTCACGCTCACGCACCTTGTCTAAATGAAAATAGCACTCGTGTCCTTCCACGCTCACGCAAATTGTCCAACAATAAAAGTAACACTCGTGTCCTTCCCACGCTCACGCACCTTGTCTAAATGAAAATAGCACTCGTGTCCTTCCACGCTCACGCAAATTGTCCAACAATAAAAGTAACACTCGTGTCCTTCCACGCTCACGCAAATTGTCCAACAATAAAAGTAACACTCGTGTCCTTCCCACGCTCACGCACCTTGTCTAAATGAAAATAGCACTCGTGTCCTTCCACGCTCACGCAAATTGTCCAACAATAAAAGTAACACTCGTGTCCTTCCCACGCTCACGCACCTTGTCTAAATGAAAATAGCACTCGTGTCCTTCCACGCTCACGCAAATTGTCCAACAATAAAAGTAACACTCGTGTCCCACGCTCACGCAGCTTGTCCAACACTACGAACTCGCACTTTTACAATTTGCACGTTGAAATTATACAAGCACAACATTTCAAATTTTGAAAACAGTGAATTGAATGCATTAGAAAAGGAAACAACACGTTGAATAGAATGTATACTGAACCAACGCCGTCTGCGATCGAAGACTATCTGTCAGGCGAGCACTCTGCACTACCCTCAACCTCTCACAAAACAATCGTCTCCAGCCCAACTCAGACCCGCATACCTGTGCTATTGTCTCTTTGTGGAGTGAGTGGAGGGGGTGCAGTGGTCATCTTGACCAACCCTTCCTTCCTTGAACATTCCACAAAATTTGATGAAAACGGCAAAAGGAGCAATATACCAATATGACATGTAGATGATCGACGTCATCCAAAGAACATTGTTTAGCAATGGAATATAAAAAACATTCCGAGTAATTCAGACATTATAGCAAAACATTCAAGCCGAACGAAAAAGTCTTCAAATACACCAACACAATTATTTCTTCAAAATTAAGGAATGTCGAACATGACATCTTGCTAGGGATAAAACACCATTATTTTAAAGCTGTTCTGAAAGTTTAAAGAGATTTGAAGAGTATCGGTTCAATTTTCACTAACGGTGTCGATAGAATTCAAAATTCGGCTTCTGCCGAACATAATGCATACTGTTAACTGTTTGCCTAGGTGTACAATGCTAGACTTGTTTTTTCCTATAAAAACGTATTATCGTGAATGAAATGGTATACTTGTTGCAATATTAGCATCTCTAGCGCGGTTACCAAAGATTATAGGCCTCGCGGCGAATCAGTGTCACGCGGCGCTACCAAACAAAATATGATTTGCTCGAAAGTTGTAGAATGCTGAGCTTGAAATTTTCACAGTTTGTTTAAACATGTTTTATTAAACTATCCTGAAAGTTAAATTTTTTTTAAAAATACGGTTTTCGTAAAACCGCAGGATATTTTTGATCATAAAATGATTGCCGTTGCGGAGAAACAGTACCACGCGCGGGCGATACTGAACAAAACATTTTTTTGCTCAAAAAGTTGTGGAATGCCGAGCGTCAAATTTTCACAGGTTGTTTATACATATTTCATCAAATTATCCTCAAAATTTAAAAAAAATAAAAAAATCGAATTTTTTTAAAATCGTTTTGAAATTTTTTGACTTTTTTTAAAGAAAAAAAACAATTTTTTTTTTTTTTATTAACACATGTCACATTTCTGAAAAGAGCGTATTATTAGCTTTAAAATGAGTTTTTGATGGACTCTGTAGCTCTATTATTAGTTGAGAGAATCCACTTTATTGCGACGCACCTCCAGAAAACTTTGTTTTTCGTCGGAAGTTTGTGACCTTGTAACTCGACACCACTGTACAATAAAATTGTTTAAAAAATGTTTTTGTACTTCGCTTAGCAATGCCTATCAACGTGCCAAATTAAAAAAAAATCGGAAATGATGACGACAAAAAATTAACAATTTCATGTGTTTTGGTGCGGAACGACCCACAGGCAATGTAGCATTCGATTCCCTCCATTTCTATTCAATTTTATTCACTTTTCAGTTTTTAATAAGATTATTGTGGTTTAACCCTTTGGAGTCATATTTATTTTACACTGGTTAGCTCCACAGGTCATATTTAATTTGTGTAAAAATCAGGAAAAAGCACAATTTCAACTTCACTCTTATCACCGTCAGCATCACCTACATCACATTCAATCAAAATCATTTTCAACATCAGTATTTATATTGTTCAATTCATCCTCACTAAGTGAATAATTAAGAGTCAGAGTCATCCAAAACATAAACAATATAGGTCTCTCATAGCCATTTCTCAGAGCTGGACGCCATCTTGGAAACAAATGAAGGTGATTTCAAGAAGCTACTGACTTATTTAATTTTTAAAAAAATAATGGCACTAAGAAGGCAGTGAGTGACTTGCTGGATCAGTTGGTAAACCTTGTCAGAGTTGCTAGAAACACTCAATAGATGGTGTGGCATGCCTGTTTTGAGTAAAAATGGCGCGAAAATTTAAGTCGACCTATAGTCGACAGATGACCAGAACTAATGTATTTTTATGTCGACCCTAGGTCGACAGATGACTCCAAAGGGTTAACGGCGCGTCAACGACGAGGTTATATTGCGCACATTAATTTTTGCATTTTTGCATTTAACTTTGTTGATATAAGTGGTGGATATGGGGAGGGGTCGACCTAACGAGGCCGATCCGGGGGAGTCCAACACTGGTGGGGAGGCCAGGCCGGAATGGGGACGGACCGGGGGGTGTGAGGATTCGGGCCGGCGGAACCCGATTTCAGGGGGATCACCATCCCGAGGGGGAGAAAAATGAAGTTTTGCATCCAGTTAGTTGTTGTTTTAAACAATACTGGAGTTTATAAAAAGAAAGCAATATTTCAATAAAAATGAAACCTAAAAAATGAAATTGAGGTCCACTCGCATGTCCTCTCAATTCAGACAATTTAAATTTAGAATAATTTGTAGATTTCAACATATGAATCTTTTCGAATATCAAAACAAAGCAAATACATAACACCGACCCATACATTTTGAAACTAAATTCTCGATCTAGAGACCGGGTTTGATTCAAAGATAAGATTTTAAAAACGTTCAGTAAGTACTATTAGTATTTGTCCATCCTTTATTCTTGGAATTTGAGGGAAGTTGGGTCGCTACCTACCAAAGATTTAATTTTATACAGTGTCCTTAAAATTAGTTACCAACTATTCGATATTAAAAATATTTTTAACAACTATTTGATGTTCGTATTCGGAAAAATTCCCTATTCGCACACTGCTAGTAAAATGTCGACGGTTGATCTAAAAGTCTGGTGTCAAACTCACGCGAGGAAGCTGACTCTCGTGGACGGACTCGGAGGCAGGCTGAGTGACGGTGCCTTGGCCTCGGAGGCCTCCTTGGCCGCGGCGGCCTCGCGCAGTCTGTCGCGCACGTGGTTGGTCACCAGGCGGCACGTGCGCGCCACGCCGGGGAACGGGTCGGCGTCCAGCGCGCACACGCCGTGCCAGATCTTGGCGAAGATGCTGCCGAAACCCACGCTCGGTAGCGCGCCCAAGCTGGTGTGGCCTGCACGTACATCACAGCAACACTTGCTTAATATTCTTAGAAACAGGGTTTTATGGGAAACTTTATTTTTTTTAAGCTTTCATTGTTTAAAACTTGGAAAAGTTGACATCTACTATTGCTTAAGCTTGATTTACACGGGTATTGACACGGGTACAATACACGGGTATTGTATTGATCAATACATTGAATTTAAGAGGCTGTGCACATGTGCAGAGCTACTTTTGATATGATAAAGTGACTCTGCTCATGTGCACAGCCTCTTGAATTCAATGTATTGATCAATACATTGACCCGAGACTTCATTTGTTTCTTCATAAATGAAAGTTAGTTCTGTGAATTATTCTCAGTATTTTCGCTTATATTTGTGGATTAATCGCTAGTTTTGCATGTTTGTTGTGTTGAATGGTGATATTAGATATTTTGGGAGCCATTCAAACCATTTTTCCGCGTCAGAATCTGTTTCAAGTATTAGAAAATAGTTTTATATACTAGGTCTACGAAACCTACCAAGAGACGCTTGTAGCTCATTTGGACTTGAAGTAATGTGAGCAATGAGTGGAATATATAAAGTTTGGAGTGATGAAGTAAACCGGCTAGAGGCCCCTTCAGCTGTAGACAATGTCATAAACATTTCTAGTCAACCCATAGGAGCTTCTATAAATGATTTTTCGTCTAGTGATGAATCGGACACGGAGCTAATGCAAGTTGAGTCTGCAACCAATGAGATGTCTTTGAACATAGTTCCCGATGGTTTCACGATGGTGACAGGAAATAAAAGGCGTCGTAATTGTAACGATCGTCCCAGCACACGATCATCTGGGTCAGATGCTTCAGGCCCATCATCCAAGAGAGTGATCAACCTTGTGCGTACGCAGAACTCATTTGAGCCGCTTGCAAGTGCAAATGATATGGACACGACCCCGATGACGGCGGAGACTTTGCCAGATAAGAAGTATAAAATCCCACCAATAGTGATTCAAAATATGAAATCTCATAAGGCATTAGTTGAGTTGCTCTCCGCTGTATGTCCAGAACAAGGGGCATTCATAATCAAACCTGGTCTCGAAGTTTCTCGAGTAATCATTAGAGATATTACCTCGTACAAACTAATTACCTCCGCCCTAGACTCGACTGAGGGAATAGAGTACTACACGTTTCCAACTGAGCGCACTAGATCACAGCGTTTTGTTCTGAGAGGTCTGCCACAATCTGCTGAAACAGAAGACATTCAAGAGGAGCTGAAGCAGCAAGGCTTCAATGTCCGCTCTGTGCGGCAGATGAAGATGCCTGGAGACAGTACACGTCTTTTGCCCCTTTTTGAATGTACGCTAGTAAGTACGAGTGGTCAGGCTCCAGTGGACCTCAGCCAAATCAAGAGACTCCTCTACTGCGTGGTCTCCACCGAGGCCCCACGGAGCAAGAAGATTAATGTCATACAATGTTTTAATTGTCAAAGAGTGGGTCATACGGCCAAATTTTGTCATCGCCAGCCACGATGTGTTCGATGTGGAGGTGTGCATCAGGTTAAGGAGTGTAAGGAGTCACCAGAAACAGCAAAGTGCTGTAACTGCAATCAGCAGCATGCCGCTTGCTACCGAGGATGTGATGTCATCAAGGCAGCAACTCGTCATGCTACTCGAGCCCGACGTCCACAGCAGCAAGATGGCTCTTCTCCACAGCATGATAACCGAGGGAATACTCAGACGCAACCCACGCCCGTGCCACGAGTCTCATTGGCGCAACCACGGACTTTTGCTTCTGTTTTGAACACTCAGATAAATCCAGAGCAACCCTCGTCCTCAAACACCACTGCCTTAGAAGAAGCAGAGAGGCCACCCAATGCTCTTCCTGAACTCGTACAACCGGTAGTACCTCAACAATCAACTATTGATTGGATAGCCCTTATAAACGGCATTGCAATTTTTATAGTTAATATGAACATTCACCCCATCATTACGTCTCTGGCAAGTTTTGTGCCAACTCTTCTTTTGTCTGTACAAAATCGCAATGCCAGCGATTAATTCAATTAATCTAATCATTTGGAATGCTAATAGCATAAGTTCTCGTAAAGACGAATTACTTCTATTGATGGAATCACGAAATTTAATGGCTGCCCTTGTCTGTGAGACCCATCTTAACCCTAAGGACAAGCTTAAGCTTGCCAATCACTCAGTGTATAGAACTGATCGTCCAGGAGACAGGAGAGCAGGAGGGACTGCAATCATCATTGACAATCGAGTAAGTCACTACGAGATTGTTTTACCTGAAACGAAATCAATAGAGGCTACCGCTATCCTGCTTTTTACTAAACTGGGTCCACTACGGCTTATAGCCACGTATTGTCCTCCGCGAACTAAGCTTCTCACAGCAGATATAGAAGCATTAATGGACTCGAATTACCCGACTATTCTCGGTGGCGACCTTAATGCTAAGCATACAGCCTGGAACTCGCGAGTTGTCAACGCCAATGGCCGCACTCTCCTTTCACTCTCCCGTATAAGTGACTTTACTGTGACTGGACCGCAAGAAGCGACACATCTTCATATCCCTACAGGAAGAGCTGATGTTCTTGACATTGCGGTGGTGAAAAAT
Organism: Leuctra nigra; assembly: GCA_934045905.1. Taxonomy (NCBI): domain Eukaryota; kingdom Metazoa; phylum Arthropoda; class Insecta; order Plecoptera; family Leuctridae; genus Leuctra; species Leuctra nigra. The sequence continues at coordinate 13,143,613 of OW203765.1, forward strand.
CTGCGACAATCCATTGAATTAGAAACACTTTTAGAATTGTCTTCAGATCATAATCCTGTACTTTTGAGCGTAGGGGACTCATACGAGACCGTTGATCCCATCATTCGATTCAATTACAGAAAAGCAGACTGGGAAAAGTTCAGAGAGCATTTATCAAATAAGTTGGAGAGTGGACCACTTGATTCGCATCAGGATATAGATTTAGCAGTAAATAAATTAACGGAAAATATTATGGAAGCAAGAGCGATCAGTGTTCCCATTTGTAATACAAAAAGGTGCACAATATTTGATCTTCCACGTGGAATTAAACTGTCAATAGCCACTCGAAACCGTGCACGTAGGAGATGGCAGGCGCTCAGAACACCTGATTTACATGAAGAATATAAGCTCTTAGACAGATCTGTAAAGGAATTAATTCGTCGCCATAGGAGAGAGAGGTGGGAAGATGCTGTAGCCACACTAGAACCAGGGAGTCGTCCACTCTGGTCCATGGCAAAACGACTGACAAGAAGCAAACAACCAAATCCACCCATTCAAGGTAGTACACACCTTGCATGCAGCCCACATGATAAGGCAGAAGTTCTAGCAGATTCGCTTCAAAATCAGTTTTCCCCAAACCCGCCGACTAATTCATCAGCACATATCGAGGCTGAAGTAAGAACCCATCTTGCTATACACAAGGCGCAGGCTGAAGATGATGAAGTCGTTCTCTGCTCTATGGACGAAGTAATTATATATCTAAATGAACTTGCAAATGGCAAGGCACCTGGTATTGACGAGATCACAAACACGATTCTTAAAGAACTTCCTATACCTGCCGGTGAACGTATCCTTGAAATATTTAATGCCAGTCTCCGTCTTCAACACTTCCCCACCCAATGGAAAGTAGCCAAAGTCATTGTGTTCCCGAAAGCGGGAAAGAATCTTCGTGACCCTGCAAATTACCGGCCGATTAGTCTCCTCTCATCACTATCGAAGCTTTTTGAAAAGGTCCTTCATGCTCGAATTAGAGGCCACGCAAACGCTACAAAGCTGCTGATCAATGAGCAGTTTGGCTTTCGACAGAAGCATTCAACAACACATCAGCTTCTACGTGTGGTTGACAAGATAAACGATGGATTTAAAAAGCTGAAAGGAACTGGTATAGTTTTCCTGGACGTTGCTAAAGCATTTGATAGAGTTTGGCATGAAGGCCTACTACAAAAACTAATTAAATATCAATTCCCCAACTACTTAATCAATATCATCCACTCCTATTTAAATCAAAGATCCTTCACCGTACACATCAACGGTGCCTGTTCTTCAGCGAGGCCTATTCTGGCTGGAGTTCCTCAGGGATCTATCATTAGCCCCATCCTCTTCAACATCTTCACCAATGACATCCCAACTAACATTCCGGACACCGAAGTAGCTTTCTATGCTGACGATGCCGCAGTCATCTGCCAATCTATGGCATCTAATCAACTTGGCCCGCCTCTGCAAAAAGCATTAGACGTACTCAGCCACTGGTATACAGAGAACCGTATAGCCCTAAATTCATCTAAGACAGAGGCAACACTCTTCACCAAGCGACGGAAATTTCAACCCCCTACCATAAACATCTCTGGTACAGATGTCTCCTGGTCTCCCAGCAATGTTTACCTGGGTGTCACCCTGGATGCCAAGCTCTCCTGGAAGGCCCACGCTGAGAAGATTGCCAGCAAGGCCAACGGGAAGACGGCGGCGCTGTTCCCACTGCTCAAAAGCAAATCCATGCCGCTCACCAGCAAGCTGCTTCTTATCCAGAGCGTCATCGTGCCCACACTGACGTACGCCTCACCAGTGTGGTACGAGAGGACTTCAGCGGGAGCGAGAACAATGCTGCAGAGGGTGCAGAACAGGGCCCTCAAGATCGCCCTGCGCACTCCGATGTTCACCCGGACGAAGAGCATACACCAAGATATAGGATTTGCCTATCTCCACGAAGTCATGGAAAATCAGAGAGAGTCGTTCTACGCAGCACTCGGAGACCATGGAAATCCACTAATCAGCAGACTGGCTGATGTTACTTCCTAACTCTTGACTCCTATAGTCTAAATTTGTGTCAATGTTTTACAATTTTTATAATTTCCAAATGTCATGACAGAGTTATGTACAAACATTATGTGTACGGTATCTGAAAATTCAGGCACTACAAGTATGTAGTAGCCAACAAGAGCGAAGATATACATTGACCCGTGTAAATCAAGCTTTAGCCTTCAACTGTTTTACGTTATACACAATGAAATCTCACATGGTTTCAAAATGTGAATCTCAAGAATTGGCCCCCTGGGCCCAGATTCAAAAAGCATTTCTCCCAGGGTATGTAATTGTTAGTTTACCCCACTTTTGGTGTCTAAGTAATAAGCAGTGAAATAAGGGGTTTTATTTTAAAACCCCCGGGGGAAAAGCGTTGTGAATTTGGGCCCTGTAGTTAGGAATCAAGATGAAAGGATAGGATGCTAAAGGAAAAATATCCTCTTTAACCGGGGTTTGAACACAAGACCTCTACCTTTCAAGCTGAAAAGCAGCTTGTTGAGTTTAAGAGATTTTGCATTTACTCCCTGTCCAACGTACGCTTGAAATTGGCCACCATGGAAGACTACGATAGATTTCATATAGATTTTATGTCATCACATGAGAGTGAGACCATTGACTAACACCTCTATACCGGGATATGAAACTGCCATGCCAATACCACTATAACGCACGGCCCTCATTTGAACAATCGCGTGATACTCTGATCCCGCCACCCGGGCGTCCAGCCACTGCAACCGTCAGATTTGACACAGCATACAAACTTATTTCCGTTATGAAAACTCAGTAGACCATGTCTAGTACACTTTTCAATCATCTAAGAAGGCATTGCTCACATGTTTTGTGAGATTAAGGTATTTAGGTAAAAGTAGTTTGGTATAATTCATTCGCATCTCTAGAATAAGTTGCTACGGAAGTCCCGCCCCCTCCTTCTCTAGGCGTGTTGTGATTCGCGTGCGGCATTTTGGCTTTGACTACAACCGCCGTGCCATGAAAAGTAAACGATTTGCTTATCCCCCAGTTTTGATTGTCAATGATAAGACGTAATGTAAAAGAGCTGAAATTCGAGTTCATACAGATGTTGGACAGCCCGTATGTGTAAAAATGAGATATGGTGACAGAACGGTCACAAAATCAAATAACCAAATGTATTCTTCGTAAGATGGAAAACCGTGACCCATTTCAATTAAGCTTCCGTCGAAGTGTATGTGAAGTGAACAAAGAGAGTGAAACAAGAGAATGTTGTAGTTTTGCTCCAACTAATGCAATCATGTTGACTGCATCCCATGTGAAGGGACAAAGGGAGCTCACCGAGACTGCTGATGGAGGAAGAGCTGGATACCCGCTTGATCCTCTCGTTGGACACGAGACTGAACCCGTCCACCATGTTATCCTGGTTGAGCAGCACGCCGGGCGACAGTGTCTTGAGCTTGTTCTGCGAGGCGATGCGCCGCAAGTTGCCGGTCTGCGGAGACAGCGTGGCGGTCGACGTGTGATTGGTCGGGGCCTCCATCGCCGTCGGCGCCACCAGAGCCTCCTCGGCCAGCGCCACAGACAGGAAGGAGTTCTCGAAGAAGAGGATCAGCCACTGAAGCGACACCACCAGTTCCTGCACACACATCGGATCATGAACAACATGAAGGACATTAAGTTATTTTATTGGAGTTTCACGCAGCACTGTTATGCAACAGGCTAATGGCAACGGTATCTTATCATGATGATGGAGGCGGTCGTGGCCTATTAGTAAAAACCTTATCAGCATTTGAGCGAGACAATCCACAAAATCTGAAGACTGACTCCGGAAGGACGACTGCAGAAAATAAACCGAGGGCTTTTTTGGAGAGGAAGTACAGAGGGCTGAGCCAATTTGCTGTGCTAGACTCTTATATTCATTATTCAAGTGTTATATTAAAGTGGTACCTAGACGATTATATAACCTAAATATTACTTGGAAAATGTATTGCAGTTACGGTCTGCACATGTTTTTCAATATTGTGTCTTTTTGTATTGAAAGGCGAGAAAGAAATTCCCACAAATCGTACATCCGGAGGATCAGGGTGAACAAGCCAGAGGTAAAATGATAGTCGTTCAAACACAATTTGGTCACAGTTAATAAGTAATTTTAAAAATCATTTGTAACTGGACAGATCTCTGGTCACTATGTACGACATCAACGCAACGCAACGGAACAGACGTACCTTCCTGACGAGTGGACTCATGTCGTTGGAGACGGTGTTGATCAGCATCATCGCGACGCTGTGGTCGATGTTGTTGGCGTGCTCGCTGCGTTCGATCACGGAGCTCACGAACGTGCCCAGCGCGAACACGGCGGCGGCTCGAACCTGGCGGACGACAGACACAACAGTCTCAGTCAACATGATCACAACGTTGATCTTACGTATGTATTCTTGCAACATATACAATAAGAAGTGTTTGCATAACTGCGGGTTTTATTGGGTGTTGTTTGCATCAGTTTGAGTATGGGATAAGTAAACATAACTTCATCATTTTGGGATCTCTTTTAAAATTTATTTTAGTAGGTAATGTGTAAAGTAGCATTGCTCTTCAGCTAAGTAAATAGTCACAGAAGAATGATAATGAGTTTGAATCAAGGAGAATTTCGCTTTTGAGAATGTTTTTACAGATACTGTACTTAAAAATGAAAAATAATTCAAGAAAATAATTAAAAATATATAGGTAGGTAGGTAGGATATTATTTTCACGTTTCATGTTCAAAATAAAGTAGGGGATGCGTGAAATAATTTGAACAAGGGGATATTTTGGGCAATTTCAAGAATAAAAGTTTATTGGTCAATCATCGAAAGTCATTATTCAAGTAGAAAATATTGTCCAGGGTCCACATAACCCGATTTCACGTAAAAAGCTTTGAAAAGTTGTCCCAATGTAGTCTGTGCACATACCTCTGGCACTTCGTCCTGCAGCAGAGTGTACAACTTCTCGTGCGCGATGTCCCGGACGCCGCACCACCGCGCCTTGTCGTAGTTGTGCCAGAGCCGGCCGAGGCAGATGGCGAGCCACTGGCGCAGCGTGGCGCTCGAGTCCGCCAGCTGCACCAGGCAGATGGACACCAGACTGCCCTGCAGCGCCGCCTCCTGACCGGCGCTGTACTCGTGCACCACGCAGGCCAGCACGAAGGCGGCCAGCGTGCGGTGCCGGCCCTGCGCAGACATAACACAATGGTTAGGGATGCAATGAGACCAGTCAAATACTTTTTTCTTAGAAAGGTATACAGTAAAACCTCCTTAAATCGAACAACCATTAGCCGAAATCCATCATAAATCGAAGTAAACTCAAGTCCCGTCCACAGTATAATCTGTTACATGTTAAAATAAATTATAAACCGAAATTTGCGTAAGTCGTAATTCGAAGTAATATTTGGCCCCAAGTTGAAATATAACATGTGATTTCAGTTTATAAATCAAAGTATTTATTTTGTATAATACAATTTTCGGAGAATACAGGATTATTTCTATCAAAAATGTCCTCTATTTTTGGAGCAGAGTGTCCGCCTGACTTCCCTCCCTTTTCCGTGGCACCCCAGCTGGCACTACCTGCTCTATCTCAAAGACAAGTGGGTCTCTCAACAAAAAAACAGACACAGGTGGAGGGTTGAATCCCTGTTTCTAAGAATTAGAGCAAAAAGTCACTCTGAAAAGGGCTGATAATGTCAACAACTGACTGCCGGCATAAACATTGGTCATTGAATTATTATTCTGCGTAATATTTAATCTTATGTTTACTTTTAATATGGATGTCCACATAAAATAAATATTCTGTCGACTGAAAAACAAACTGAAATCAGTGACTTTTTCAAGAAATCTTCCACCTATTTAATTTTTTTCTCAATCTTTTGATGATTCATAAATGACAGCCAACAATTATCTTTCCGTTTCTGTTCCATTATTTATTTTTTCAATAACACCACACCTATAGGTAGTTGAATAAATAATAATTGTGAAATCGATTTATTGTCAAAAATTAAGTGTGTGATTAATTTGTTTAGTATCCACTATCCAGTCTGCAGATTATATATAATTGCGTAAATAATAAGAGTCCTTTAAACCATTGGAGGCATTGACCCTTCACTAAACAGCTGTCTTCAAGTGGTCTCTAGACCCTTGCGCAGTGGGAGGGGGTAGGTTTACAAGGCTTATCTTTACTACACTTCTGGAAAACATCATTCTATGAAAATACTTATAAATCGAAAAATCATGAGTCGAAGTGCTTTTTTTTGGGTCCCTTCAATTTCGATTTAACGAGGTTTTACTGTATGTTTTTTGAGCATCTATCATTCTACCAAGGTTATTTAGTTTTTTGGGGGTAAAAATGAACTGGAAACACTTAGGTAATGTGACCAGCAACCGATCTGTGGATCTAGTGGAGCGGTCGCTCCACCCAGCCAAGTCGTACCGTACACTCACACTCACTCAACATACCGTAAATGCATAATAAACTGAGGAGCAGACCAACAACTTTTACTGTAAGCAACAACATGGCATTTTCGGCCTACTGGATCTTAAAATTGGAAAATCTCACAATGTTGCGATATACATATCTTAATTTCGAGCTATGGCCCACCCCACTACATATAGTCATATACCAAATTAGGGAACAATATGTTATGCCGTTTGCGAGCTAGAGGGCCGTGAAAAACGTGAAATTACACCCCTTTTAAAACCTATCTTGATCTGATGATGATGATGATGATATCAGGAAACACCGCAATCACCGCCACAGCCTAAACGGCTGAGCCGATCGATCTGAAATTTTCACCACATGTGCACTTTTGGCGTCTGAGGTGCCTTTTTATAAAACCAACAGGAAGCCGCCATTTTGAAACCGGAAGTGACGTCATATCTCGAAAACGGCTGGACCGTTAGGAATTAAACCAGCGCCAAATGATTCAGACGGTCATCTTTATGGAATATCAATAGTTAAAGAACCGCACCGGATCCACATACATCTATCAAGGGCTCTGATCCACTACATCATATCAGTTAAAGTAGAGATGTACTATTACCGAAACCGGAAATGACGTCATGAAAATGAAGAACTAGATTTTAATGACCTCTTACTACAATAACTACATATTCAGAAGGCTTATAATGATACATAACATTTATAGAAATAAATTCTAGGTGGCAGTAATTTCAGTCGCCATTTTGAAAACCGGAAGTGATACCATATCTCGAAAACGGCTGGACTAATTGGAACGAAGCTATCGCAATTCTTCATGGAATATCACTTTAAGCTTAGGTATATTGAGCACCAAACACAATTTTGCGTGTTAACCAATTCGGAAATAACGAGTTTTTTTAAAGTAATTAGTCATTGTTGCTCCGATGTGTGTTACAAGTTGTGTAAATAAACTAAAAAAATAAGTGATATCCCCATAAAAAAAACACTCCGTGTAAAAATACGAGCCAAGTCTCTTCAACTATAAAAAAAAATAGGTGAAATCTAAACATTCAGCACTGAAAAGTAGTGATATCAAAAAATGAGCCAAGTCAAAACTTAATTTTAAAAAACAAAATATACTTGGCGCATCGTTTTTAAGGGCATTATAGGTATATTATATATATTTAGGTACATTTGATTTTTGGCATAATGCTTCTATACTATTTATATACACGATGCGCCAAGTATATTTTGGTTTTTAAAATTAAGTTTTGACTTGGCTCATTTTTTGATATCACTACTTTTCAGTGCTGAATGTTTAGATTTCACCTATTTTTTTTTATAGTTGAAGAGACTTGGCTCGTATTTTTACACGGAGTGTTTTTTTTATGGGGTTGGACTTTTCTTGAATAACCAGTATTTTGCAAACCTCTGAGTGAGCTCAACCTAAAAGATGGCTCCACACAACAAGGTGTGCACGGAGTTCAAATAGCGGATGGGCAAATAAAATGACCCTTTTCCAATCCACAGATCACCTGCTGGTCACTTGACATGTTTTTCTTGCCCAAACTTGGCTTGAACATCATGATGTGTACTCACCGGAATGGTCGGATCTTGCAGCACCGAGAGGAAGTATTTATGTCCGTTGTCGCGGACAAGATCAGCTTGGCAAGTCTGCAACATCAGTTCCAATTAGAGAGGCGAGGCGGAGAATTGAAAAGAAATTTTACTAGTCAGGTTAACAATTTAAAAGTTGTAAGAACACAACAAAATGAAGCTTTTTCTGAAAATGAAATCACGCATTTTTTAAATTGAGATGTCGATTCAAACCCCTTTATCACATACATTGAACTTTTGACAATTAAACAGGGAAATACTCGAAGAAAGGAAGCTTGTGTATTCTAGTTTCTTAATAAAACCCTGTGATTGGTTAAAAATTAAACTCTTTGATTTTTCACCTTAACCCTCTCAGACCCAAATTAATTTGGCTTATGGGAAAATTACAAAAATTGGTACACATACTAACAAGGTGATTCTAAAACTTTTTTATTTGAAACTTTTTTTATTTTAATGTATAGATTTTTAATTACACTTTGTCCTTAATTATGGACAACAGTTCTCAATGGTTGCAAATATATTGACAATAAATCTAAAGAAAATCAACATTGTTATCATAATCACATGATAAATGAAGACATATATTGGCACAGAATGAATGATATTTGTAAAACTATAACTATTGATCGATAATTGACTGTGTGTATTATCTAGACCTATATATTATTATAAAACACGACACTTGGAAACATTTTTATTATGGTTTAGCTAGTATGAAATGACTTGAAACAGTTCTTGTCCTTTGTCATGCAAAGGTGAACTTTGCATTTCTCACAAGAAAAGTGTGTTTTGCCCGAGCACCCAACCAGTTTACATCGACCGGCTTCCTTTTTCCCCGAGTGCAGCGGCATATGTCCTGTGTTGTCGAAGCGCACCTCCGGAATCGGTCTCACTTCGCAGTTGGTACGCGGCTGAACGGCGCTCGGACCAGGGCTGCTACTCGGACGTCCTCGCTTCCTGCTGTCAGCTCTGTTGCCAGTCAGGATCAAGCTCTCCGCTATCCTCATCCTGAAGTGAAGAAGGTCCAGCTGCTTATTCTTCGGTACTTTGCAGAGCGCTGCATCCGCTCGATACTCCAGCCAACTATTCGTGATGGCTAAATCGATGGCATGAAATAGCATCCGCAGCGTCCACTTCCTCGATCGAATAAATATTCTGTACAAACCAATAAGCATGTCCATGAGGTCAACACCTCCCATTGATTCGTTGTACAGTCGCACTATTTCTGGACGAGGGATGTCAACGTACTGCGAATCTTTCTTCTCCCACCTTTTCGCTTTGTCGGCTTCTCCGATTCCTACAAAGTTTGAAGCTAGATTCACAGTACGATTGTCCAACCACTTCACTACCACAATGTCACGATCACGACTTACAACCTCTTCAAAAGAGCCCCGGGCCTTTTTCTTCATCTCCTTATCGCTGGTTAGCGTTGGGTTGGCAAATCGATTTACTCTAACCGTTCCTGCTGCAAGTATAGCTTTACGCTTCAAAATTTGCAACAAATTGTACGAAGTGAAGAAATTATCAAAATAAAGTTTGTGACCAGCGTTTCCACTTAGCCTATCAGCTAAATGGAGGACGACAGTGGCACCTTGTCCATACTTTTTCTGAATGATCGGGTTCAGTTCTGTACTTTTCCCCTGATATATGATGAAATCGTACACTGTACCACTTTTCCCACATAGAAGGAAAAGCTTCACCCCCCAAGGATTGGGTTTTCCTTTGATATATTGTTTGATGTTCAAATTACCCTTGAAGGGTACCATTTGCTCATCAATGCAAACGTTTTCTTCAACTTGAAGTTCCAAACAGCGGCTACGAACAGCGTCGTAAATCGGGCGAACTTTCCGAAGCCGGTCTGCTGGCAGATTTGGAGGAATTGGCTCCAAATTATTGATCAAGTGTAGAGAGTTTCTAAGCTTGAAAAACCGGTTCTTTCCCATATTATCAGTAAAAATGTTCAGGTGGAGGGAATTGTCCCAATACATTCGAACTCGAGGAAATTTCAATGTTCCCATAATAATGTGGAGTCCAACTAATATCTTTATTTCTTTGATGTCTGTAGGAGGTATATGTACTCCTGGTTGTTGGTGACTGTAGGTATTTGTCATATCTGCCATAAGATTGAAAATGTGGTCAGGAATGTATCTACTGAAATATTGATGTGGAAAGAGCGGAGCTTCGACTTGCAAAGGTGATATGGATGGGTGGAAATCTCTTGTCGGTGAATCAAGTAATATAGATCTGCGCCACTGAATGTTTTTCTTGTCAGTAAGGTTCAGAGACAGGAATGGATCTACCTCTTCATCAGAATGATCAGTCTCTCCATCAGACTCTGAATAATCTTCCTCCGCACCTTCGCCGTCGTTGTCGACGACATTTTCCGGAGGCTCGTTGACAGCACCCAGGACAGAAGGAACTGCATTCTGATGAACAACTTCATCATGCATGCTGTCATCTTCATCACTGTACTCCTCATTAAAGTCATCTAGATCTGAGGCATCACCTTCTTCTAGAAGATCAAAAATCTCGTTTGCAGTGACAGGCCGGCGAATTACATTTCTTCGTGGTCGCGAAGAACCTATAAGCATAGAAAACTTGTTCAGAAGAAGTTCAATAATATTATACTGGGCAATCTCATTAACTTTTTTGTCCAACTGCTTCCCTATTTACTCTAATACACTCCCAAAAGAGAACTGTCAAACGTCAACAACATTTATACATAACCCAACTTTTAGCTTGATCAACACCCTTCAAGTCTACTTGTCCGTGAAAACGGACATGTCATTTTAGAGACAATTTGTAGCTACAATTTGACTTTTATCAGTAAGATAACATGTTCAAAACCTTTATTGAACTTAAATAGAAGATATAAAAATATATCACATGAAATAAATATGGTGCATCAATTAAAAATATCAAGAATAGGAATCACTCACCTGGCTCTGAAAAATCCATTGCTGCAATGCTTTTGTTTTCAATTTTATTTCACATATTTCTCACAAGAGGCACCACTATCTTGACTCAGTTGCTTACTTATAGAGTCTTTGGTGATAGAAAACTGCTTTGGAAACGCGGGAGATTTAAAATACAATTGTTATACATGTTAGAAGTTGGTGTCCGTAATAACGGACAAGGGGTCTGAGAGGGTTAAAATGTTACATGGTCATTGGGACCAATATTTTAAGAGTTTTATACAAATTTAAGACAAATCGTTTAATAAATTAGAGTTACCTATTGACACCAACCAGTTATATTTGCTTTTGAAATGACTGTCATATTTTTCAAATGAATTTCAAAGACTTTTGACACCAGACACTGCTACATTGACACATTTGCAAATTGGCAATGTCCAATACAAAGGCTCGCTCATCAATGTGTTTTCCTATGGATGCAGTGAACTCACGCTGTCGACGGCCAGTATCTTGGCCCAGATGAAGACGAGCAGCGGTCGCAGCTCTCTGGCGGAGCTCTGCAGAAGCTTCAGCACGTAGGGGAAGATGCCGACCGAGAGCGCCAGGTTCACCGCCCACGGACCCAGGTCCAGGAACCTCCCCAGCAGCTCCAGAGCACGCAGTCTGTGCACCTGACTCAGTAGCACCTGGAACACACAAGTAGAAAAACGGTGAAAACAGTATTCAAAGGAATTTGATTGGTTAGAAAAGAGTTGTTGGGACCATCCGCAGTATGGTCGGTGACAGGCTAAGTTGAACCCGCACTAGCATGGGCTGGCTTATACATGGCAATGCTAAACAGGGTTAAACTTAGCCTGTCCCCGACCTTAGTCTATGCTAATGCGTAGGTAATCTATTATTCTAGTAGGCAGCAGCCGAAAAATTTCTTTGGAATATCGTTTTCACTTGTGCGTGCCAAGTGTACATCAAGTTTTAGACGTAACAATAAGCAAGATATCTTCCGAAATAATGACAAAAAATGTAGCTAGGTACCTATTTGTGTTCTACAAATTTGTTAGTCATGGAAGGATTTTCTCTTGTGCTTTAAAATAAAATCACAATTTGTAAGATTGGTTCTGAATGGTTGGTGTACCATTTTTACCTCACGAGACCTTATAAAAGCAGCAACAGCAAAGTGTGACTGATACGTACTGATGTATTTGAGTTGTCGCGGGCGACAGATTTTAATACACTGACTGCAGAAGCATTTCTCCTGAGTATGATACGTCAGGGGCTGAGTATGATCACATGATATTGACAACAACTCGCCTGGAGCACGATGGGCAACTGCTCGGGCGGGCTGCGCGACTCCGAGCCGAGCGCCAGCCACACCTGGAACGCGGTCAGCTGCTCCTCGAAGAACGGAGAGTGGACGAACGCCTCGTCGTTCTCCTTGATGCCGGGCAGCTGCGCGAGACAGAGGTCCAGCGCGAGATCCCACGCCTGCCACATCGGATGCTGCGGACACACGAACAACACTCTTCAAGATGCAACGTTGATGTTCAGGGATGTTCACAATTTACAACCTTTTTCTCATTGTTCAGACTACTGGATAAACTTATAGGTAGTTAACTTAAATGATGTATTTAATTAGTTTATTCTCGAGGTAGAATTAAGAGAACATTCCACTGCATTTGACATAAAAATAATGTCAAAAATAGCAAATGTGAGCGTGACTAACTAATAGTAAGGTAAAACCTTAAATTTATAAACACTGATTAATAATAGGTACTGTTAATACACTGATAACACACATGTTAATACACAGTAATACACTGGTACTAATAACACTGTTGTATAAGTTCACTTTAACAATTCCAAATTTTCATGAAAGTGGGCAAATAGCGGAGCACAGTTGTCAGTAGTAGCCCTCTATTATATTACTAAAAAAGGAACAATGTCTGGAAAAAAGATAATAAAATAGTTGGAAAGTATTAATGGCAATAACATAAAAAATGTGGTAAAAACATAATAGGTTTATAATATCATTCTAGATGACTAAGTATTGTTGGAGCCTCACCTGGAAAGTGGGTGGCAGCTTGGGGGAGGAGACGGGGGTGCAGTCGTACGACCTCATGATCCTCTCCGCCAGCAGGAAGTTGCGGAACAAGCTGGCCACAAGCAGGTCCTGGCGGAACAACTTCTGGAACAGATCTGTAAGAAGCTTATGGTTGATACGTTGTACCCATCTCATCGAGTCATCGTTCAAGACAACATAGGTATTGGAAACTTTGAAAAGAAGGGAATGACAAATTGCACACGTTCAGTTTACAATGATCAAGATGATCTCAAATCATTACAACAAGGCAGATTTTAAGGAAAAGGTGGTATAAATTTAATGAACACAATAAATAGCTTTACAATGAGGATGAATGACAGACGTATTCTCACACCAGTACGAGCGGAAATCAAACTGTAGCGACATTAACTGCCCTTATTTAGAGAAATTTCTTGAAAAATACGTTTAACATTAAAAATGTTACTTGGCTTATGACATTTGCAAAATAGGGAGTAAGTTGTGACGATGTCGAGTAGTAAGTTACCTCGAGGCAGAGTGTTCCAGGCGATGGTGTCGGTGATCGCCGTGAAGATCCAGTTGAGTTCTCCGAGCATCGTTCTGCGGTCGTTCAGCTGCCCGGGGATCCTGCGCATCACATCGTAGTGTACATTACACATCACACCGCAGTGTACATCAAACTTCACATGTTATCCCAACCAACGGTAGAATAGATTTCCTTACATTTCATGACAGACTTAGGTGTTTCTACTTCTTTTATCATTTGTAATGAACAGCACTGACAGCTTTGCTAAGTATTATTAGAAATCTACTACAATTATTTAGTTGCAAGTTTGAATAGGTAGGTACCTATTCAAACCGGTAATTTGAATGTTGCAACTGTGGCATACATATTTTTTATACTGTTACAAATTGATTGCTGTAAACATTATCAGGCGTTTTGGTCTTTCAAGAGTAAAAATTCAAAGTAGCATCACTCCAGTGCCTACGTAGGTAGTACCTACCATAATGTTCTCAATCAATGAAGAGAGTAGGTAGTAGTAGGTACTTACTGATCAATCATTTCCAGCGTGACCTTGGGAACTAGTTTAGATGTGTTCTGCATCACAAACCTGAGAAATAAATAAGTAAACATTTGTATAATCCATTATCATTCATTTAACACACGTATGTCATAGGATTCATTACGAACCATCGAAGAGCAATCTTGATCGGAGTTGTGAGACACGATGTGAATATATCCGCCGGCAGGTCGGGATTCATCGGTAGGATCTGATTGGCCGCGCACGCAGCCAACTGGATGCAGCTCTTGAACGTGGGGGCGGTGCCGACGACCGGCGGTCTCGCCTGATTGGTCGCCGCAGCCACCGACGCGGCCTCGAACTCCTTCTCGTGCTGCTCGGCGAACTGCTTGAACGAGTCCACGATGATTCCCGCGTTGGAGCAGTCGTAGACGTAGATGGACGGAGCGCCCATCCATGTTTGTAGGTCGTACACGGAGAGGGGAATGTACTGGGTGTACGTCTGAGGAGAGTGAGAACAATATTACTACCTACTCATCTCATTTTCAAAGTTTTAAAGCACCAATATTCAAAATTTAATAATTAATTATAGGAGTTTAAGATTATAAGTAAAAGCTTCATTTCATATCAGAGCAGTTGTGCTTTTGTGGAAAAGTTGTTTAACGATGGCCAATAAAATAAGAAGGCCGAATTGTGTTTTATCTACTGTTAGAGACGAGTTAATGGATTGCCATTGGAAAAGAAACACTGTTCTGCCAATCAATCCTTTTTTAAGAATTGCAATCCTTTGATCGGTACGTAATCCCTTAAGCATTGACTAATGAATATATTTGTTGCGTCCATTAAATCTGGCGGCAGGTCAATGGGCATTACTACCTAAAACACGGTACACACTGCCAATGAAATCTCCACTTTTTCAGTCGTGAGCGAATAACAGAGTCAAGGTCACATGAGAGTGTCAGCCAATGAGAGAGCTGCTCTGCACTCTCGCAGAACTTGTCAGTGTCCGGTGTTTAATCAAGTTTTTGAGGTCAATAAACTATAATGCATGCAAATCATCCACCTTAGTATTCCAATTTATAAGAAACAACATCTCAATTAAAAGTGTTTTCAAGAATAGTAACTACTAGACTTACTCTATTGAATACCCAAACCTCTCCGTTGGAGGTGGGTTTTGGAACTCCGTGTCCGTTGTAATGGAACAGAACTCTCTCCTCCTTAGCGTTGCGTCGCAGCGAGGTGCAGAGCTTCTTCACTTCATCCACCGTCGGATCCAGACTCTGCTTGTACCTCGCTCGCGGCTGCCATCGCTCGTATTGCTTCTGCAGGTTGTTCCCGATCATCTCCAGAGCCTTCTGTGGGCTCATCGACAATGGATCTGCCAAAGAGTAGTAGAAGAATGAGTTAAAGTGGCGCGATCACTCGATATAGCACATTTTAATTTATTTTTGAAATTACCATTTCAAAATACCTTTTACAACAGTTCAACTATATGTAAGTATAAAATACTCATTTAATGCCATGTAGTTTGCAACTCCCGTCCAATAATGAGTATTCAATTTTATGTCTTTTGAGAATATACAAAACTTTAACATGGAAGGTATAGGAAAATCATTTCGAATTTGGTGTATAACTTTTAAAATAGCACACGTTGGTATCGTTTTCATTTTTTTCCCTGATAGAATGTCCGTAGGTCTACCAGAAAAAAAGTTTTTTGTTAAAATCTGACGGTACAAAAAAATTAGAACTTCATTTTAGCTGAAAATTGACACAATTTTACTTGGCTGCCATAAGCTAACATGGGGAAGAAAACTCAAATTATCTCAGAAACTAGACACGAGAAGTGTTTAATTTTTTCAAGGATTATGTATGGCATGATTATCAATAAGTACACAAAAATTTATGAAGATCCGAAACTATGCCTCGAGTGATCGCGCCACCTTAAGGGTAAAGATCATTCACTAAACCATCATGGGTGCAGGGATGTGAGGGCAAGGGAAGTGCTGGCTCTTTCCTCCTGTATGTCAGAAAAAATAAGAGTTTTGTTGTGTTAAATGTAGTTTGAATGCAACTCTAAACATCACAAACTTGATTTCAAAGTATCAAAAAAACATCCTGCAGGGCAAGGTGGGAAGTGCACCTACCACACCCTTAAGTGAAAAAAAAATGTTTAAACTAAAAAAATCAAAGTAAAAATTGATTCAAAAGGTCTGTTCGTTTACCCTGCCAAAAGCTACAGCAAACTGCCACAAGCTATGTAGAGGAACGATCTGATTGGCAGTGGTCGAATTGGAAGTCAGTCCATGGGGGGATGGTGTACTGGCAGGATTTCTGCCCGGGGGGGGGGGGGGGGGGGGGGGGGGGGGGGGGGGGGCGGCAGTGAAGGAACAAAACTTGCCATGCGTTAAGGGGGGTGTAAGGGGCGGGCCCCCCACGTTGCCCCGCAGGGCGTTATCTGGTTTTTGATACTTTGAAATCAATTTTGAGACGTTATGAGTTATAGTTATTTTGGTTTTTATATTTTTTTTCACTTTTCTGTTTTCATTCCAATAAGGTGTGGGGGGCATGCCCCAAAAACCTTGCCCCACATGGCGTTATTTGACTTTTTGATACTTTGAAATCAATTTTGAGACTTTCTGAGTTGTAGTTATTTTGATTTCAACTTTCTTATAATTTTTCACAGATTTCACTCAATAAGATGTAAGCGGAATGCTCTAAAACCTTGCCCCGCAGGGCGTTTTTTGGTTTTTTGACACTTTAAAATCAATTTTGAGACGTTCTGAAGTGCATTTTTAATCTCTCATTGGGGGATGGTGAAGTAGAAAAATTAGCCATGGGGGGATGGAACCATCAATATATTCCCCATGGGGGGATGCCATCCCCCCGCATCCCCCCCCAATTCGACCACTACTGATTGGATGATGTGTGCTTGTGGCAGTACAGCAAACTGCCACAAGCTATGTAGAGGAACGATCTGATTGGATGATGTGTGCTTGTGGCAGTACAGCAAACTGCCACAAGCTATGTAGAGGAACAATCTGATTGGATGATGTGTGCTTGTGGCAGTACAGCAAACTGCCACAAGCTATGTAGAGGAACGATCTGATTGGATGATGTGTGCTTGTGGCAGTACAGCAAACTGCCACAAGCTATGTAGAGGAACGATCTGATTGGATGATGTGTGCTTGTGGCAGTACAGCAAACTGCCACAAGCTATGTAGAGGAACGATCTGATTGGATGATGTGTGCTTGAGGCAGTACAGCAAACTGCCACAAGCTATGTAGAGGAACGATCTGATTGGATGATGTGTGGTTGTGGCAGTTTGCTGTAGATTTTGGAAGGGTAAACGAACAGACCTAAAGTATGAAAAAACCAAAAACACCTGCGGTCTAGGTGGGAGACACGCCCCCCACACCAACTGTAACCTGTGGCAGAATGTTGTTGCTTCTTGTCCCCCGACACAAATTCTCCTGGTGCCCATGTAAATGACATTTATTTAGATTATGACGGTATCATTGAAGATGGAGCGACAAGGTTTTCATTACAGGTACTATGTACCTACTACTCTTTGAAAATGTGGCCCATTAGGTTGGTACCAAAAGTGTTCTCTCTTAAAAGCTGTCAGCAGATTCTCATTTAAAATTTTGCTGGATACATAATGATTATCTTCAACGAGACAGTCAAAATGGTGGAACCCGCCAGAGATCGGATTGGTGTTCCTTCACCGCCGAGACACTTGTTGCGTAACGAGAGATTGACAATTTGACATACCGATCCAGCATTCGAGTCGAGCGCAAGGCTGGGTCTTTACAATGTCCGGTGGATCCACACCGACGTTTAGGCACAATACTAAAGCGACGCTCACCGTTTTCATCTGAAACACATGACGGAAGCATGTGAAATGTGGTGTGATCGACATGGGAAAAGGGATGAGCAGGATGCAATGCGGAAGTCGGGTAGGTATCAAGCGATTATGAATATCTTACCCTTTCCTTCATCCTCCATGTCTGTGTAATAGCATTAGCACCCTCTATACTTTCTATATGACGTTTTTTAGTGAAGGACAATGGTAAATGCCAATCCTCTAAGGTCTCCTCACTAGGCACACCATTCATATTGTGGTTTGTGTACAGACTTGTCAACTCAATAACACTCATTTTGAAAGTAGATTGTAAACAGTAGTTTCACTTTGATGTCACAATTACGAGAATATTATTGGTTCAATAGTTAATTATTAAAATTGCTATTTCTGCATTAATAGATAAACATGCGTAGGTGTGCCGCCATCTCTAAAATGCGTTTTATTACCAACTGTGCGAACTGAATTATGTTATGAATGAATTGTTGCCAACATTTCGACAGTAATTTCCCTAGTACCTACTTGTTGGATGACTGACAGCCATGACAGTAACCTGCAGTAACCTAACCTCTAACTACCTAGCTGAAGACAGACATATTTAAAGTTTCCTGGAAAATTTACAAATATGAGTGAAGACAAGGGCAAAGAACTGTCAAAAGCAGAAGTTAAAGCAGCAAGAAGATTAAAGCAGGAAAGCCAACGCGCTGCAAAGGCTGCTCTTCAAAACGCCAAGGCAGGTAAACCTGGTGCAACTGTTGCACCAGCTGCTGCTTCTACTGCATCATCACCTGCACAATCAACACCCAGTAAACCTATAGTTGAAACATCAGCAGCTTCTCCTGCCCTAACAAAGCCAGCGCAGGCACGGCCAACCAAACCAAAAGCTCAACCATCCGAGAAGAATTTGCATACACAACCTCAAACTCTCAAAACCACTGAGATACAAAAAGAAACTCGAAAAGTAGTTGTTGTTCAACATAGAGTAAAGTTATTTAATCACCTTTACTTTAAAGATGTGAGTTCCGGCAGCCTTTCAGTTTTGTCTCATGGCGTTCATCCTGCAATACTTTGCCTTGGAGTGCAATACGCTAAACGAGTCATCGTAGGCTCAAATGCACGATGCTTTGCCTTCTTGAACGCTATGAAAGAAGTCATCGCTGATTACAAGACCCCACAGCAGAAAGAGTTTGGGAGAGGACTGGAATCAAGTCTCCAACCATCCATGTCGTATCTGGCTCAATGCCGTCCGCTCTCCGTTTCCATGACAAACGCACTTAGACATCTCAAGTGGCAGATAACTCAACTACCGAACAATGTAACTGATGACGACGCGAAACACAAGCTACAAGAATCAATCGACACTTATCTTCGAGATCAGATCGAGACGGCAGCTCAAGCTATTTGTCTGACAGTTCAGTCGAAGATTTCGTCCGGTGACGTCATTGTTACGTACGGCTGCTCCTCGCTGATAGAGCAGATCCTGCTGTCGGCTCACGACAAGAAGATCGACTTCAGAGTGGTGATTCTGGACTCTCGGCCGTGGCTGGAAGGCCGGCAGATGCTACGTAGACTCGTCCACCACGGCATCAAGTGTTCGTACGTCCTCGTGAATGCTGCTAGCTTCATCATGCGAGAAGCGACAAAGGTACAGTTTCAAATTCTTGTAATAATGAACTATGTTAATTTAATATGCTCAATTTCAATTCAATATTTTTCCTTTCTGAAAACAATCGATTTTTTAAAGTTTATGTTGAAATGGAATGATTTACTAAGATTCCATTTGATTAATTGATCAAATGATTCCATTTGATAAAATGGAATGATTTCAAAATTTGTTGGGACGGAAGTCCGTTTTTAGGAGAAATGGGCGAAAAATGAAAAGATACCGGTAGCTATTAGGATACCAATTTGAAGGCATTTATGGCAGAAGCCACTTGGAAGTCCCTAAAAAGAATCAAATAGGTAGTAGTATTTTATCACATCATGTTTGTAGATAATGGTCTCACTTTTTAAATGCTATAGGGAGACCTCCTTGAATCGAATCAATTATTTGGCTTCGATTACTAACCACCAGTCAGTAGTCTCTGGTAGCAAAATGTCAATGGTGATTGGTGCCAACATAAATATAGTATCTTGCCAACATAATAATCACAACATTTGAACCAGGTACTTCTCGGCGCTCACGCCCTCCTCACCAACGGCTACGTGATGTCGAGGGTCGGATCGTCTCAAGTCGCTCTCCTCGCCAAGTCGTTCAACAAACCCGTCTTGGTCTGCTGTGAGACGCACAAGTTCAGCGAACGCGTTCAAACCGATTCGTTCGTCTACAACGAGATCGGAGACCCGGACGAGTTGGCGACTGTCAGCTCGTGTCGCTGCGACACACCGATGGCGAACTGGAAGAATATTCCCAGTCTGACGCCGCTGAATCTGTGCTACGACGTTTGCCCCCCTGACTTGGTGACCGCTGTTGTTACGGAGTTGGCGATCCTGCCTTGCACGAGTGTGCCCGTGGTTTTGAGAGTGAAACCCACGGATGCTCATCTCTGATTGGCCAGGTATTAATTTTATATTATATTTTCAAGCTGCTGTGTATAAATTTAGGTAAAATGATAATTTCATAATGGTTTAAGCTCTGCTAGGTTTCAACGTAGCTTTATTTAGTGTTTATTTTGTTTATAAAAGACATCAAACGATGAAGGTAGCATGTTAATAAATATGTACAATTCTAGGCACAAGATTAGTCACTCATCTACAACATAATTATTTCAAAACTAATACGTAAATAAACTCTGAGTAGGTACAGAACGTACCTACCTACCTCGATAATATAATTCTGGGTAAACAGTAATACTCTTACAAACTAATCATTAATAAATTATTATTTTGTCTTATTAAATAGTTTTCTTATTCAAAGTTTGCATTCTTCTTTTCTTTTCTTCCCAATAGTAAGAAGTTATTTTATTTTGTACTACTTCACTTCAATTTACCACAGATGTCGGATTGTCAGAATCAACTTTAATGGCAGTAGCTATTGCAGCAGGTATCGATTATGGTGGTTTGTAAATGAGTGATTAGGATTACTGATTTTTGCTTCTACTAGGGGAGACTGTTGTACCTTGGACATGTTTGTACCTTGGACCTTTGTCTATTTTCGCGCCAGTTTTATTTTTAAAAAATTGGAAAAATTACTGGTTATAAGTCCAATTACCAGGAAGTTCTACATGTCATGATCAGCTGCCTTGCTGAAGTTTTGGGTCTTCTGTACTTCATTTTATAGTTTTTTCCATTTCAAGTAAGTAAATCGAAATAAATAATCTTTGGTTTTAGAGGATGTGTACCAAAATTTTTGATTCAATACTTCTTAATTATTGAAGATGTGTAATTCAACTGTCTGAACTGTGTTTCAGTGAAACTTATTGTCATACCCTAAAATAAATATTGGGAAATTAGTTTGCCATGTGCTTGTGTTGTACCTTGGACCATACCCTGGTGTTGTGGTCCAAGGTACAACACCTTGCTATGGTTATAACATTTTTCATTAAACTTCATAATTTTTTCTTTAGACAATGCCTCGAAGTAAAGCAGGGGTTAAGAGGCATGATAATTCCTCTATATGCACAATATGCATAATACGTATCATATGCATGATAATTCCTACTGGTCCAAGGTACAACAGCATGTTGTACCTTGGACCACTAAATATGACATTGGATAATTGAGTGTAATTAATGAAATTATGACGTAATGAAACCCCAAAAATTCAAGCTGTTAGCAGAAAGTGCATTTGTTAATACTTATATTTTTTTATATTTTTGTATTGTATATTGTGCATTCAAAAAATAAAAATGTAAAAAGTGGCCCAAGGTACAACAGGCTCCTACATAGGTAGTAGAGCTTTTTTCTGGGACACATGCGATTCTTCAGAGTTATCCTTTAGTTTGGCTTACACCAATCAATATTGTTTGAGTACCTAGGTACTTGCACACAATTCTGCAAGCCCCCCTAAGTGCAGTTAGGTACACTCGGCAAAACATAAAACGGTATGAGGAAAATTTGAATGACTGGTTGTCATTTTCCTTGAGTTTGACAATCAATGTCCTTTTTTTTGTCTGGGCTTAACGTCGCACTGTTCTGCAGCGAGGCTAATGGCGACGGAAATCAATGTCCTTGTTACAATGAAATTAAAGCTTGTATACTAGATTAAGATGACGGGTTAGATTATTTCTGAAGGTGTGATCAAATCATTTTCAAACAATCCGATTACTTAAAATCCAGTTTGAACTTTTGTTGAGAGATCATTAAAAAACACTTTGAAGAGTCGCGTATGTCCCGTTGCCTTCCTTCCGCCGGACTATTGACCATTAATACTATCAACAAAACACCGAATTTACACGGATTGACAGCCATTGAAATGATTGTTTGAAAGATGGCTATTTCGCCATGGACAAGGAGTGTGAAAACAATGAATTGTAATAAAATGGTTCCTAAGTATTGAAATGGATGATCTATTCAGCGAAGGACCCTCTCCTCCTGAGTTCGTCGACGTAATCGCATCCCGTCTTCTCTATGTCCGTCCGACTGTTGCTGAGCACGGCTCTGAGCAAGCTGTTCTTGCGTTTGCTCGGCTCTATGTCCATCGCGGTCTTCTCGGCCGGCAGCTTCTCGAGCGCGGTCTTCTCGGCCGGTAGCTTCTCGAGCAGTGGCTCGGCTTCTGGACGTGCCAGAAGGTCCAGCTTGTCGCCTGAAAGAACACCGCAGACTGTCGGAGACTGTTGTCGCTGGTGTTTAGTTAGGGATGGTATTTGGCTGGTCAAATACTTGTTTTAATAAAAGTTAAGAGATCCACTTAAACGTGGTAATTTTTGGGGAAAATGCTAAAAGCTCGTGCATCCAGAGTTTAGCTACGGAAGTTACGGGTTTCACCAATCACCATTCTATCTTGCTGGAGAAAATGCACTTGAAAACCTCTCAGAGGTTCCCATACTTCTTCCTATTAGCATTTGACAACAAAACTATTTACCTTAAATGTTAAAAGGCCTCAGTAAGGTAATGGGGCACGCTAGGTTCTCGAGTGTTTATTTTTTATTCATGCTTACAGAATTTTTGAAAATCAACGGGTAGGCACAGGATTAGGAGCAGGCGAACATTTAAGTTTATTATACGAAATAATGCCACACAATGAAGTACATTATGAATTTATGATCCATATGGTACATCCTCAAGGTGTTAAATACAAAATGTTTTTAAAATAATCGTATTGAGGTCATACCAGAGAAGTAATATTGTACTCTAGTGTTTAACATAGGTACAGACTACAGTGAGTTTAAATGTGCTTATACTTTCTTGATTTTTGAAAATTCTGTTAATGTGAAGATAAATTGTGAGTGAGACAACACTTTTGAAGAACTGCTCCAACACTTTACCTTACACAGGCCTCATAGATCTTAATGAAGCAGTTGGTCAATTGAATAATAGTATTCAAGCAATCAGTCAATTGAGTGTGGAGTATTATGTTGAGTCAAGCGTCCCGATGTGACTTACATATCAGCAAGTTCATGAGCTCGTCCTCGGTGCTGCAGAACTGGAGCTCGACTCTTGCGTTGTGCAGGATGGACAGAATCTCCTCCTTCACGTGCGTGAATATCAGCCGCTGTTTCCGTTTACCAAAGTCTTTTGACATCATGTTCATACCCTGAAAGAATTTACAGTTACAGCTATGCGTAGTAGGTATATTAGTATTAGTATATTATACAGTTTACAGTTATGGGACACATGTAAAATGGGAATGGAAAGGGAACAAACATTTTTTAGTTTCTTACTTTACTTCTGTGGTCTTTTCATTTTTTAACCAAGTTAAAACTGAGTGTCTCCTTTGGACACTATTTGATCGGATCTCTGCTTTTCTGTTTAATTTTTTCTGATTGTTTCTGCACTTTTATTCTCTTGTGAAGCTAATTTTTTTATTACAGATGGCTTGTGTGGTTTGCTGTGTAATTTTCAACAAAATTCTCTGATTGGTTGTAAAGTAACATTATTTGATGATGTTGAAATTTGACATAGTTATCAGGACAAACATTTTTTCATTTGCAGCAAAATCAGCCATTATTAAGCTTTGTTAAAATTATTCTTTACCGTTATAAAATCTTTGTAAAATATTACCTTCTCTGTACCATTTTAAATATTATAATAATGTACAAACTTGTCAATTCAAAGCTCTTCATAAAAGTCTTAAGTATTGTGCTTATTGAACGTAATAATCACCATGGCGATGGTGTAGTCGACGCCCTTGAAGTTGGAACAGTCCACGACGACGGGCAGACGTCCCATCCCCTCCACCAGTCCCGCGTGAGTCACTTCCGTGTGAAGGAAGTTGGCAGCGGGGTAGAAGAGACCAATGTCGAGTGTCACCAACACGTATTCACTGTTGACCAAACTCTGTAACACATCATACAGGCATTTTCATGTGGCGAATCGAAAATGTAGGACGGGAAATATTGAATCTGAAAAATAAAAGAAACTTCGCCCCACATGAAAATTATGTCTGGTTGGTGGGTGGGAGCGGGGATGAAGGATCAGTCTTGTAAATTTTGATTTTCTTGTGGTTTAAAAAGTTATCATTTAGTTACCTGTCCTATAATCATTATAATAATTCATTTCCAAGTATTTTCAACATGAAACGGAATTGAAATTTGATATTTCATACACCGAACTCAATAATTTCTTGTAAACCACGACATTAAAAGTTTAAAATACTACCTTAACTCTCATATTTTTAAAATAGTAAAAGATATATTCATGCCATTAAAAAACTTATTTTTATTTTAATATTACACAATTTCCTTAAATAATGTATTTTGAACTAAATTTGTATCGATTCTAAAGGGGGGCACTGAAAAACCTAGAATTGTCATCTTCTAGACCCCCGGAGGAATGCCGGAAATCATTGATCCATGCTTGTAATCGGCGCTCTGGCAAAGTAATGCGATGAATCGTAGACGCGTACCTTGTTGGTTGTCACGACGACCCTGGGACGAGCCCACAAGTAGAGGAGGAACATGATGTTGACCGCGATGCCCATCAACAATCCGAACTCCATGCCGAGCCCGAGGCAGGTCAGGAAGGTTAAAACCATGAGGAAGAAGTCGTATTCTGAAAAACATGTTAAGTTTGATGTGCTAACATTTTTCCTCAAATTGACAGATATTTCAAATATATTGCGCTTGCTTATCAAACACAGCTATGTAGCTATACCTATTTAATTAACCCACAAAACATTGTGTTAATGAAAATTCAACCAAAACAAACTTGAGATCAAATAATAAACAGAGAAATAAACTAATGTAATGTTTTTCCATACGATATTGTGATACGATTGAATAAAAAAAGAAAGCCGTTGATGGCAACAGATATTTCATATAATTGAGATTATTTATTTTTATTTACATACACAGCAGGCTAATTAAACTATTCATCATCATGAGTATAAGAAAAGTAAAGACACAATATGCCCTTGTGCGATTTAGGCTGAAGGTAGCATACAGTTGGATTGTGCTTCACATTTTAACGTTTGCGTCGTCTCTCTGCGTCTGAATTGTGATCATCACAGTGAATTCACCATATCTTAACATCGATGCGTTAGCATCGTCCATCCGTGTCAATCGCTATGATCCTTGAGATGAAATTTTCGGTCATGGATTTTCCTATATCCTAGAAATTCTTAGGTTTTCTGAATCTGCACTGCTCTATCTTACATCAACTTTTATATCACAGCGCAATTCATGTAGATA
Organism: Leuctra nigra; assembly: GCA_934045905.1. Taxonomy (NCBI): domain Eukaryota; kingdom Metazoa; phylum Arthropoda; class Insecta; order Plecoptera; family Leuctridae; genus Leuctra; species Leuctra nigra. The sequence continues at coordinate 13,169,347 of OW203765.1, forward strand.
GAGTTGCACATTTTGTACAGCATACCATAAGAGTACCGCAACTTACTGCTGGTCCTCCACAAGGGCAAGAACGCCTCATACTCGAACATAAACATGACGGCGCAGATGAGCACCGACGACAACGTCGCCCGCGGGATGTAGTAGAAGTACGGCGTGAGGAAGCTGAGCGCCAGCAGGATGATGGTGCCGGAGTACACGCCCACCAGCGGCGTCCTCGCGCCACTGGCGTTGCTGACGGCGCTGCGTGTGAAGGCGCCGCAGGTCGGCATCGAGTGCACGCAAGAGCCGAAGATGTTGCACAGGCCGAGGGTCAGCATCTCTTGCGTCGCATCCAACGTTGCGCCGGTTGCTGTGAGTCGAAACCAAATATCAATAATGCTCTTCAGTTTAGATTTTACATTTAAATTGTACCATACAGTAAAAACTCACTAACATCAATTCTTCTAAAAATCGGATACATTTCGTCAGTGAAACTACAAAACCTCGTAAGTGATATTATCCGAATTGTGGAAAGGGAATGTAAAACTGTCTGTTATTAAATTTATTTCATTACAATGTAGACAAAGTGAGGACCAGAATGATGATGGAGCTTTTTCGTAATTGTTTTGAAATAAATCAATAATTTAACAAAAAATGTATTTAACAGCCAGTTTTATATCCCGTACAAGAATTTGGAATTTATCACTTAAAATGGTTTGTAATTTCACTGACGAAGAATATGCACTAGTAAGATCCACATGTCCTGGACGTGTGAGTTGCTGATAAATAACTCTGGAGTGAAAACGTAGCGTAATTATTTTCATGTGATCAAGGTGCAATCAATACGAGCTTTGTTAGGGTTGTGTCTATGTCACACTGTCCTGCAAATTGGAGATGATGAAGATACAAGGATGGAGGGTGGGAAGAAGATGGTCGTAGCCTGTTAGTGCGGAACTTTCGCAGCATTTGCATCTACTCTGAGGAAAACCATGATCTCAATCAGGAAGGACGGCCGCTGGAACCGATCCCGAGTATCCAGAGTCTAGGTACAGAGCTTTACTTCTGATAGTACTGTTAGAGAAGTGAATGGAAGTCTTACAGAAAGCCTTGGCAATCGCCACGTTGGCCAACACGGCGACAAGCGGCGCCACAACGATGGCCGAGCCGAGCTCCCCGCACATCTCGACGAACGAGTACGTCCTGTTGCCGACCTGGGCCGAGAACGGAGGCAGGCCGAAGGACGGAAGTCCCGCCGCTACTTTGCCGGACAAGATGAATGGCGACGGGCCGACTTGCATGAAGCGGTGAGCCACGACCGTGCAGAGGAGCACGATGAGAGCGTTGCGGGAGATGGAGATGAACCAGAGAGCTTTCTTGATGACGCGATGCGTTTGGGTCTGCAGCGTCGAGTCTTTAGGTCCAATGGGAATGTCCTTGATTTTCTGTAGGATTGAGTCCATTATTTTTTGGGGTGTTAAAAAGTTACTAACACTTTTCTGCAATTGGGCTAATGGCAAAGATGAATGATTAAGATGAAGAATAGCTGAGGATAGACAGTTGGAAGGTGGTGATCATGGCCTATTAGTTAAAAGTAGGCAACCTTCCCAATATTTGTCTCTCGACTAAGGAAGGGTAATCACGTGAAAATCTAACTCTGTGAAGGACAGCAACGAGAGAATCGAATCCAGACCAACAGAGTGCAACTTACCTACTGCTAGAGAAGGAAAATGGAAACTACATGAATGGGTTCAGCTTTTAAGTTGTCTCAAGTCTGCTTTGAGAAAACATGTTATTCAGAATAAGTCAGAGTTCAAATCGGATTATTAACAATAAGCTCACACTCCATGGCCTTGATGAGGTACCTACATTTGTATTCCTCCACGGATATAAACTAAATGCGTACCCTGAGAGACAGCAGAAACACGATGCAGCAAGCTCCGAGCACCGAGTCCCAGAGTCTGGCCTCGCCGGCTTGCATGACGAGGTGTCTGATGTTGTCGGGGAAGCCGTGCGACGTATAGGAGATCCCAAAGAGCCCCTTCAGCTGGGAGGCGCTCACGTACACGGCCATTGCCGACGTGAAACCGGATCGAACCGGTTCAGAGATGAAGTCCACCAGGAATCCTGACAGAGTATTACTTTGTCACACACTTTACATCAACTTCCTATATAACGAGTAAATCAAAAGAGAAGTGTGCAATAGAATCTACATAAAAAGTTTAATCAACTTAAAACCCCAGCCAAAAGAGCGGCTGTTTGAGAGGCATATTGTGGATGCATGGTAATGGGGTGCTGCATCAGCTCTTCAAATATTTTTTATTATTAAGTTTTGAATTAATGATTTTAATGCCCAATTGCCTTGCATGCAATTCAAACTCATTGATAAGTTATGCCATGCTAACGTTATAAATGCGATATTTAAAATATTAAACTATTTTAAAATCATCACTTCTTGAGACGTAGATACGTAGGTACTTGAGGTTGTAATGAACTCAGTGTTGAATCCAGGCATACCTCGGGGGCCCCCCCCCCCCCCCCCCCCCCCCCCCCCCCCCGGCACAAATACCTATTCAAAATACCTTCAAAATAATATGTGAAAAAAACCCGTAAAAATAGACGGATCATGTCAAAAACCTTCCAAACGGTTAGAATTAAGTTAAAATCCAAAAATTTTCCGGGGCTATGCGCCCCGGACATGCATATTCTGATAAATTCAATACATTTACCTATTCAATATTCATAAATATCTTAGACCATTTTTTGGATAATTTGCAATTTATAATTCCCCAAAATAGCTATACACTGTGATTCAAAATTGTACGGGGTACCCGTACCCCCTGTTTTCCACTGAACTCCAATGAACTCCAATGTGTGGTATTATATATTTAAGCACAGAAGCTTGAATTTTGTCCAAGCATTTAAATTTTTAAAATGTTATTGTAGCTAGACTTAACTTAAAACAAAACACTTTGAAGAAATGCCATCACTTTCAATATTTACTGGTTGTCATTAATCCATTTAAATTTAAATATTTCATTAAAAAGGCAGAATTTAGAGTTTTTAAAATTTGTCTTTGATGACGAGATGATTATAAGGTCCAGTTTTTCAATATGTACCTACTCTGATAAATTTTAACTAGTTGATTAGAAATATTGCCATGGTAACAACCAAATAAATTCCTTAAATGACCAAATTTAAACTTTACTCACTGATATTGCAAACCGGCTCTAAGATCCAATGAGTTGAGCGTGAAATGCCTCACCTAAATGCAGGACTCCAATGAGGAACTGAACACATCCGCACAAGAACGCCAGCAACACCATGAACTCCACCGGTAGACCCTGCGTGTACTCCACGCAGAGCAAAGCCATGAGCGACGTCGGCCCGATGGAGACCTCCCTGATGGTCCCAAACACGGCGTACACAAACCCGCCCATGAACGCCGAGTACAGTCCGTATTGCGCGGTGAGGCCGGCCAGCGCGGCGTACGCAATGCTCTGCGGCACCAACGTGAGGCCGACGGTGAAGCCGGCGACGGCGTCTGATATGGCGTCCGTCTTGTTGTACTTTGGCAGCCAGTTTAAAATGGTCACGTGGCGGAAGACAAGGTTCTTGCCGAGCTTGGCGAAACCCCGCATTTTACCGTGGAATTTGGTGTGGCGGTCGTTTGGCGATACTGGAAATGACGATTCCGTTCTGATCATATTTATGGTTGAGCTTCTTGTGTTGTTCATTTAGCATACAAAGATGGCCACTCAACAATACTACAATAAAACAAAGTTTCAATCAAAGCTAATAAAATACAATTTTTTACATTGTTGAGTGGTTATCTTATAATCTAAAACAAGGGAGCGCATGCAAACTATGAATAAAACTACCTACCAGGTTGTGGATATTTCTTTAACTGGGTTAGAAAAACAATAGGCAATATTAGAAATCTAGAACAAGCTTAACTGAAACTATGAATGTAAATGGTGTTGGTGCTGCAAAGTAACTAACAACATCAAGGGAGAGTGTGTGAAGAAATAAAAATTGACTTTGTATTACTAGTAATTGTGTTGTTGAAACATTTTGCAATGATGAATAAATAATTGAAATGAATGCAAGTATTTAAATCTGAATTAATAACCAAGTATACATCAAGATGCAACATATTCAATTTGATAATTCTGCATAACATTGGTAGGAAGGAAGTATTTAACAATTTTTCTTAATTTTATATCTTGTTAATACCTTTAATTAGGTAATTATTTTAAATTTTGACTTTTGTGTCGGAATACCGATACAATTGAACTGAAGGCCCAAGATGAACGTGGATCTCCACCCCAACCCTTGCTACCGATGTTTATATAAATTTTGACTTCATAAAATACAACAAAAATGATATTGACTTACTCACAAAACTCGACAGGTACCTCCATTATTGAGGGACTTGTTATTATTAAATTATTTAAATGAATGATGATTATTACATTTGATTTACTGTAAAAATTTAGAAATCGTTTCAGTAAATGTTTTTATTTGTATAAACTTCAAATTCTTACTTTTCTCCTGCATTTTTAGCAATCAAATATATGTTTTTCTGTTGTGTTCTGCAAAGACGACCTGATGTCAACTAAACCAATCTTCTAATTATCCCCTCCTATATAACCTCCTCAAACTCCCAAGTAGAAATATGCAAATCATGAAAAGAGGCTCGAACCCTGAAGGACAAACAAGACAAACGTATGACACTTTTCAAGTACAAAGTTCTGAGTCTGACAGTTTTATTCCGTTGTGAGTAATTGTGCGAGCCTCATTGTTAGCACAGTTAGATAGGTTTGTTGACAAGAAGAGAAGATTTGTTCATATCAATAGATTTATTTCAATGCTGCATACATTCTTATCAGATGGATATACATGATTTATTTCAGACGATAATTTACAATAGAAAAGAAGTACCTATTTATAAACTCATTCACCGAGTTAAATATTTGGTAGGTATTTGAAACACCAAAGATAAAAATGCAAGACAAAACAGTTAATAAATAATGTAGGTATATATAATATTTGTACATTTATAAAAATGTAATATTGTTGACAGGAAAGCAAGCTGCTTCTATAGGGCATTGCCACCTGCAAAATAGTTGAGAACTCGTATCTACAGAACAAAATTAACGTATAAAAAGGAAGCATTTCAGAGATATAACGGAGCTGTAATATATAACTTAATTTTATCTACAGATCAAAATGAGCGCCATGTTTAATTTCATATACAAATAGACAATGATTCAGTCGTTTCAGCGTAGTTTCTTGGTGACTAAGGCGATCTGCTCGTCTACTCTCGGCGATGCTCCTCGGAACTTGCTGGGTTCCGGTCCGATCATCTGCACGAGCTGCGGTACGTCTTGAGGCGATATGTGACAGAACCGGGCGAGAGCCTTCATCGCTCGGAACAGATTCTCTTCGATCGGGCTGCTGTTGAAGTACTGGAGGAGAGCCATCGTGATCTCGACGGCAACGTCGTCGAAAACCTGTCGAGGGGAAGGAGTTGTTAATCGTTGCCTTCACACTCAACGAATTTGATAACAGTCCAGGGGGCTTATTCTCGACTCTCTTTTAATGTCACCATGCGGAATTGCCCCGAAACACAATGGATTCAAGTCAAATTAACATTGAATATCAAAAGATTTCACTTGACTTCACAAAGTTGAACATTTACATTAACGATTTCGAGAATAGGCAACCAAGAGTCACTTCCAAATTAACTTTTCTTATGTCACAATCTATAGTACTAGTATTATTATTAAATAATTCTTTAGTATATTTTAATTTAAATGTCATTCTACTGCAAAATAACAGAGCTAACATAAAATAAAAAATGGATATTAAATGAAGCAGACCAGCTCTGAAATAAAGTTGTTGAGTAGTGTGAGGGGACAAGAGGATAGGAACAGAGAGAATGCCAAGGAGGGTAATTGTCTAATTGAGAAGGCTACAATGGGAGCAGGGAGAGTAGGATGACAGAGAGAGATCGAGGAGGATGGTCAAGTGAGGGGCTGAAAAAGAGTGTGGTGGAGCAAGTGGAGGTGGACGAAGAAGAGGAAATGTCTGTGTACCTGATGGGGGGAACCCCCCTCCCCCCCAGCCCAATTTGATGAAACAATGGAGGAATAATTATATTTAAAAAAACACATTAATCTTCAAAATTTATGAAAGCCAGAGCTTGCGATATCAATGTGAAGGGCCAGATTTTCTTTCGTTCAAGTCAGTTTTCAGTGAGAAACTTCTAAGATCTAACTTTTAAGAAAAAGTTAAACTCTATTTCACAGGGACCCTATTCTAAAACTTTAAAATTCCTGATTCAGTAAGAATCCGATTCAAGGCCATGAATTAACATTGCAACGAATCCCATTCTGGCGAATATGAAATTTTTATGTTACAGCATAGGGCCCCTGATCAGTAACATCTCAAACAAAAAGAAACCATAGTATACAAAAATGCACAGAAGGGAGTATGTACCATTATACTTCGACAGAAGAAACACATTTCACTGAGTGAATGAGTAATGACCTTGACAACGTAGGCGTCTAATGCAACTAAGTAACTAATTTATATGCTACAGATCTATATTAGGAATGTACTGATTATGAGTGCACCTAAAAGCCAATCTCATCCTAAATTTATCTTGTAATATTCTGGATTCTAGCTAAAGATTTTCCAGTACAATTGTTTTGAATTTTAGGAATGTTGATTGAGCATTAAAACGGATCAAATTCTGTTTGCTCTCAGATCCTTGTTGTAAACAACATGCATTGTTTGTGAACTGAGAATAGACGTGCGACGCCAGATAGTTTAAAACGTAGCAGTTTCTATTAGTAAATGTGAGATATTAATAAATCGCTGTTACCGTGCCACTGGAAGTATTAATATAGGTAATTCTAGGTAAAGAGAGAGGCTATAAAGAGAACCAACAAACACGGAATGTCTGAAAGATATTCTGAACGATTGCGGCTACCTTTGATATGCAGCCCGAGGGCAAATATCTTCGGAGGGCTTTGTTTTGATTCATTTTCTGAAAAAACCAACCGGAATACAAGAGATTTGTCCGGCAAAAAAGGGATACAGGTTCTAAAAGCAGCAAATAAATAGTGGCAACATGCAAATTCAGGAGAAAATTTACATGTTATTTACAAAAACAGAGTACCAGTTGAAATTTGGAAACATTGACTTGATTTTGAAAATAATTACCCCATTCCGAAGTCACAGCTAGACCCACAGATTTAGTTCAGTTTTACATTCCAGAGGTGTGTAACTTTAAGCAAGTTTTAGTCATCTCTCCACTGTTATTCAAGTTGTTTTTGTAAATAAAGTCTCAAATGATTGGGCAATTAGGACCAATTAAATTAAATTTTCTCATTACCAGATCCAAGGTTACACTGAATGCTTTACGGAACACCAAAGATAGAGACGAAATAATAGAAGGTAAACAGTACTCTAAATCATATCTTCTGAAGTAAACATATAAAAATAAACAACTATGCTACTCTGAGATTGGTTAATTATATTTTCCCTGCCTACATGTACACTCGGCAAAACATACATTGATCATTGAACAAATTTGAATGACTGCTGGTCATGTTTCATAACCAATCAAATCTTGTTATATCATTGAAATGTGAGGTCACCTACTAGAGTGAGACAATGAGATCGCTTAGATTGACTTCTGATGGTGCGATCTTACATTTATCAGCCTATCGACATTTATTGAATGATCAATTTTTGTTTGGCCAAGTGTACCTAAAAAGTAATAAGGTGTAAATAGGTAATACATTCCAAACTTGAAATCAGCATCTTTTCAGAGCTAATAAAATATAAATACTATAGGTATGTGAACATAATGTTAGCGCAAAGATAAGTTTATTAAATAAAACACAATCAAACCCCATACTTTACTACGTATATATACCACGAGAGGAGGTGCATAGAATTCACACAAAAGGCTACATTTCTTGCAAAATGTGTGTAGAGTAGAAGTAAACCGTTCAAGACATTCCATTCATAAAACAGGCAATCCTGATTTGTTTCGAGTTTTGCTTTCAAGTAATTTTTGACAACTTAAAAAAATGTATTTCTGTGTAAATCCATAGTCTCTAAGCATAAGAGACCAAAAACAGCTCAAATAAACAACTAATTGATACAATTGGTTTTTTATGTGTCATTCTCTTTGGAAATTGTAGCTCTACGTCCTAAATCGTGCACTGTAAGATTATGAACTAGACTTTCTGCAAGACTTTTAGCGATTTTCTCTAAAACATGGCGTTCGGGAATTGCATTCTTCCAAAAAGTCAAAATTGCGTTCGTTGAGGCAAAATTTGACTCATTTGTCTTTTGAGAAGCTGATTTTCTAAAACTTGCAGACCTCAGATTTTAGCGGATTTTGAATATGTTATTGTGCTATTTCTTCAGAAGAGAATGACACCAAGAAACAAACTGCTAGTTACAGGTCCTCAATTTAACTCGACCATTCCCTCGTGGTACAAACAGCAGTTGGCCAACACATGTCCCAGTGTCTGCGCTATGTACCTAAGGTGCATGTCAGCTAGATGCGTGTGAGAGATAAAGTGTAACTGTACGGTAGGAATGATACAGACCACGGACTTTACCTCCTTGCAGGCGAGGTTGTGGATGATGGCCGTGCCGCGGTCCTGGAGCAGTGGGTTGTCGGCCAGCAGGCAGTTGACCGCCACCTTGGTCGTCACGCGGATGTTGCTGATCGTCTGGTTGCAGTACGACCACTCGGAGATGTACAGCAGCCATTCGGACGAGCTAAGGTTCTCGAACATGTTCACCATCTGAAGCGTTAATAGAACATGAACGGTGTTACAGCCATGATTACTAAATTCATTTATTCCTTTTGTAAAAGCTTTGATATTGCCAATTCATTTATTAGAAGTAACCTGCAATGTCTGTACACATTGAGGTCAAGCCTCTTACACATTTTATGTTATTTAGTAGGTCTGCTCTGCTTTTGCCATTTACGTGTGTTGTGTAAACAGTCAATAAAATAATAAAAAAGTAAAGAAACAATTTTTATTTTGATTACGAATATCGAATAGGTGACAAAAATATTAAAAATATTGCATAGATACACTGAAAGGAAACTAAATAATGAGAGGACCAATAAGAAATAGAACACAAATAGTTAAAGAAATTGTTAGCCGCACCAAATGATCTTTGAATTTCGAGAATGAAGGATGGCCATCCAACATATTAAAAGATTTTTCTTTTAAAACTTTCTCTAAAAATATGTGAAAATATAGTGAAAAAAAGCCAATAGGAAAAGAGGCATGATTCATTTTGGATATAACATGAATCTTTGTAAATACTCGAAATTAAAATGTTTTTAATAGTTTCTACGAATCCAAAATTCCAAGGAAACATTTTTGAATATACCCACACCCCTAGAAAACTCCAAGAAAAACACTCAATCGCTGTCCAACTTGCTACTTACGAAGAGCGCGAGTGCCTGCTGCTCCTCGAGCGTGAGCCTGTCGACGTCATGCGCGTAGTTCATGAGAATGTGCTCGCGCCTGTCCTGGTGCAGCAGCAGGATCACGTCGTCCTTGAGCGCGGCCGCCGCCAGCACGTGCAGCATGCGCACGCGCACCTCGGGCTTCAGGGACTTGTCGTGCAGCAGCCGACCTGCCGATCAAGTATCATCACGTCAGGCCGAGAAGCTTATTTCAATTCTTGGCATTCACGGATTGAAACCGTTTTTCAATTGCTTTGGTTAAAATTTGAAAACGTTGAAGGGCCTATTTGTCAACTTTTTCTAGAGACAATGAAAAGAGTAAGTCTTATGGGGGTCTATTCTCGAATCAAAACCATTACTAGTGATCATCAATTTGCGCACGGGGCGGTTCGAAACTGTTTTAGAGGGAAATAAAAAAGAATGCCTATAATTGCCAGACGGTTATGAATATCGAAAAAGCAAGAACAGCATTAAGTATGTTTAACTTTATCTACTACTTTATCGCTTACTCTCATAACTTAGGTCCCACTCCTACCAAGGCCAATTCTTAAGATTCACGTTTTAAACCATTTTACGGTTGCATTGTATAAAACTTGACAAAGTTTACAGCTTTTGCTTAGCCCTCAACGTTTTTACGTTAAACGATGAAAATGTACATGGTTTCAAATCGTGAATCTCAAGAATTGGCCCCCATGTTGTCATCATTTGTCTGGAACTAGAACGAGACTGAAGAGAGGAGGGTGAAGAAGTAAGATTGTGACTGACCCACGAAGTTGAGGAATCCGTCGCCGAGCGCCCAGGAGCCCTCGTCCTCGAGCATGTATTGGTGGAGCTCTTCCAGTGACTGTTGCTCCTCGGGGTTGAGGATCCCGTCCACGAAGCCGACCAGCGCATCGAACTCCACTCGAACCTGCGAACAACAGACACTAGAATTAAGATCGCGGACATGACGAGAGCTCAAATTCTTGGTACTTATTTATAAGAAGCCTCGGTAACATTCTTGTTTTTTTTATGAGTTTTTTCTTCACACTTCAATATTTTAAAACAATTTCAAGTAGTAATTTGCAAAATGGATTGTAAAATAATCAAATTGCACTTTTCTCTATGGTGTTTACAGTGAGCTGAACAGTGGGTAATTAATTGCAATTTTAAAATCCTTTTAGCGCAAATGAAAAACTAAAAAAACAGGGAGAGCTTTCAGAACTAATGTTATTATTTAAAGTATGGCCCGGTTAACGTTCCATAGTTTATTATCAGGTGATACTTCGGCCAGCGTCGTCCACAATTTTAATTACATACATGAAGCAAATAACAAAAAAATTACTGTTTCATATGTTTCCAATGTCTAATTTTACTTCAAAGAAAGATGGAGAGATGAGTTTATATGACATTATGTCAGGGAGGGTGCATCAACCTGTGACAAGCAGAGAAAAAGCTATGTTGACAAAGGAACTCACGTCGACGGCATCTTTGAAGACGATGGGCGGCTCTCTGTTCTTCTTCTTCTCGTCCGACACACGCTTCTCCTCGGCCTCGATCTCCGCCTGGTCGTCGAGCATGCGTCGCGCGTCCTCGCTGCCGTTGGTCGTCAGTTCGATCACGTCGCCCTCGTTGTCCGACATCTTGCCTCGGTGCGGACTGGGGGAGTTGTGACAACTGTTTCCGCTACCTGCACACGACATCATAACCTCTCTAAGCTTAGCCTTAGCCACCAAAGCAGAGTAAATAAATAAATAAAATTCAAATCTAATTATGTAGAAATAGGAAGAAGCTAGGTGTTGAGAGCCTCAACTATAAGATAGGAAGAGATAGACAACGCTGGTATGGTCATCTTAGAAGAATGAATCCCAATAGAATACCGAAGAGGGAATTTGAAAGAGCGAGAGACCGGGAAAGCAGAAGGGGTAGACCGAGAGCCAAGTGGGAGGACCAGGTGAAGTGGGATGTAGAGGAAAGAGGTGAGGAGTGAGGAACAGTGACTGCAGGAAGATTGTGGGAGGATAGAGATAGGTGGAGAGACATGGTGGAGAGGCAGCAACCAGAAGACGAAGAGGAGAAGAAGAGTGCGATGTGTCAGGACCGGCCACCCGACATCACTGAAGCGAAGGCCCAAGATGGATGGTGGAATTCACCCCCCGACCTGACATTATGTTGGAAACGGGAGACAGATATTTATTATTTATTTTAGTGTTGTTAACGTCACACTGTTCTGCAACAAGGCTAATAGCGATGGATAAATGATTATGATAATGATGATAAGAATATGTAAGGTTGGACGGTGTGAAAGAAGTGGTCGCAGGCTAAAGTAAACCTTCCTAGCATTTGTCTCTCGCTCGACTGAGGAAAATTACGGGGGAATCGAACCTGGTCTTTCATAGTGCAAGTCCAGAGTGTTATTGCCTGAATATTCAATAGACAGTAAAATCAAATATTCTTTAATAGTAGTGTATAATAAAGTAATCTTCATCTATTCACACCGAATGATGATACAAGAACAATAAGAATAGTGCATGCATGATTACATTGTAATCAAGATTATTGTGTTCAGTGTCTGCTTACCGCTATCAGGTGTGAGTTCCGCTGAACTGCCGCTTCTGCTCCCTTGCTCCTTGGCCCGCTTCTTCTTCTTCTTCCGCTCCTTCTTGGCTAGTTTCTCGTTGATTTCGTTGCGCCGCTCCTCGAGAGCAATTGAGGTGCGTCTGTAACGACAACCGCTTCTTAAGAACACAGACATTTCATAGAATCTCAATTATTAAGAAGACAACAGCTATTAATATGTATAAACCTTACTACCATAGCATAGAATGAGTTCTGGTCCAAGCTGGTAGCCAATTGCATAAAGGAAATTATGTATACATAATATGTTTAGTAGCATTTTTCGTTGAGAAAATTGTTAAAAGCTACAGGTTTTTAAAACCATATCAACCACAATCTGGCAAATGAAACAAAAGTGGACATTGTATTGTTGATATTATGCATATTCATGAGTTGTACCTACCTTCCACTTTTGGGAGCGACGATGAAGGAGCAGACAAAGAGGAAGAAGTGGGCCAAGGAGCGGGGAAGCAGGATAGGTACTTGATTGCAGAAGGAGTGAGAAAACGAAGACAGAACACACAACACAAATAAAGGGTAAATAATAGAACACGGTCGTCGGTCACTGTTCTGTTGCCAACTGTGGTTGAGGCACATGAGCAGTGGCTCAAATTGGTCATCACTCATCTCATCTGTACCTCAGAGGTAGAAGGCCCGATGTCCATTTCAATGATTCTCAAAGTGAGCTCATAAACAAATAATTCTTCCTTCATCCAGTCAAATTTGTAATGGTGACATAACGCATTGCGCAAAAGAACACTTCAACATAACTGTTTTTGTTGGCATCAGTCAAATGGCAATCGATAGAGCTCGATTACACCATTCCAAAAGTGTGCAACGCAAAATTGAGATAATGGACATTTGGCCTTCTACCTCCGAGGTACTGAGATGGTTGAAGAATAGAGATTTCTTGAAAGTTTGGAGCAACGAGTTGCATCACCACAGTGATATAAAAGCTCAGGATTCAACAAAAATAGCAGTACAATATGTTCTTTAGGCTAAACAAGATACAAGCGATCAAGATCGAGACATCAGACTTGAGACCTTCTGCTTCTGAGTTAGTGAACGAGGGTTGTTTCTCACCTGGACTCTTCTATGGCGGAGTTGAGCTGGTCGAACTCTGGCGACTCGACGCGGCTGTTCCTGTCCTGCGGCTGGTAGTTGCGCAGACTGCCGACGTCCTGTCCGAACGCTTGGCCTCGGGTCTCTCCGCTCAGTCGGTCCAACAGCGGCAGAACGGCCTGGCCGAACGGACTGCAACATTCACATGGACGTTGATAGAGGACGGAGAAATCAGCACATCCAATAACATTATCCAGTCATAAGGTCCATTCATTTCTTTATTATAGCAAAGTCTTCTCTAGATTTGTTTTCAGAATAATTGTTATAAGTAATATTGGATTGAGAGGTGCAAGAAAGAAGAAACGCTTATTGTTGTAGGATGAATAGTTTTTGAGTTATTGATTTAGAAAGATTGAGAGATAGAAGTAGAGAGAGAGATAGAGATCTAATGAATGTCTGCACTGGGTTAAACTACGTTTGGTTTGCACTGAAGTGACGTCACCATACAAAACTCAATGCAAACTTCAAACACACTTCAATCCTAGTGTGGCCAGTGGAAAATGCCTTTTATAAGTCTTCACCATTTTATCACATTATTGCACATTTAGAAAGACAAACTTGTCTGCAAATCAGAATTCGTAATGTACTCCATCGTGTGGCATTCACAGCCGTCTGTACACTTGTCGTTCGTTCCTCCACCTCCAGTGAGCTGCCTGTAATCTCACCCGCCGTCCCGGGATGGGGCTGCCACTGTTGCCACTAATACGCAGCGGTGGCGGCCTCTTCCCGGGACAGCAGATGAGGAACTAAAATTTTTCCTCAGCTTACAGGCACCTCACAGGAGGAGGAGGAACGAACGACAAGTGTACATACGGCTGTGGTGTCATTATTTAGTCCAGTAAGCTTGAAATGGTTGCTAATATCTGCTAAAATTCGCTAAAATTCTGTTAGTGTGAAGACAAGAGTAAAAAAACATTTATTCATCCGTCAGGCCAGTTCACAATATAGCAACTTATGGTTCTGTTCTGCGGTTCTGCACATGTTCAGAACAAAGTAGATCAACCATAAGTAGCTAGTGTGGACTGGCCTTTACGCAGATTAACAGATTGACTTGATTAACAACGTTAACGTCAAGGAATGACTCACGTGTCTAGAACGCTGTCGGGCAGGTCGAGGATGTGCTTGGGGATGCTGACGCCGCACAGGAACTGGCTCACTTCATTGGAGAAGTTGTTGCAGTTGTGTTGAAGCAGGCTGTACGTACTGGGTCTGCAGGAGAAACACATCGGTTTAGCATCAAGTTGCATGCCCCAGATATTACCTGGGTGACTCAGTTGATTTGATTTTATCATCGAGAAACAATTCTTTGTTTGGGATTCGCAAGTCTGTCGTCGATGAATGCTGACAAAGAATGCTTCCACATTTTAAGTAATGACATGCTTAACCGATTCAACTTAAAATTGTAATTATATTAGCATAATGTTGATCTTGATGGGCACGCAAAATTTTAATGTGATCGGAGCAATCAAAATTTTCAACTAATCAGAAGATACTTCTTTAAATTTTAACAAACCAAACGATTTGGATGAAAATTTGAAGAATAAGAGAATACGTTCGTCTCAATTACCATTTTGAGTTTTCAACTAATCAGGAGTTATTTTATCAAATATTTTATTCAAACAATGGAAATCGAAATTAGTATAGTCTGCAAACATCTAACGTTGCAATAATAAGTAGTATGTAGGCCACTAGATAGCAACAAGTGGAGTGTATGCCACTAGGGAGCAATAAGTAGAATGTAGGCCACTAGGGATCAATAAGTAGAATGTATGCCACTAAGGAGCCACAAGTAGAGTGTATGCCACTAGATAGCAACAAGTAAAGTGAAGGCCACTAGATATCAAACAAGTAAAGTGAAGGCCACTAGATAGCAACAAGTAGTATGTATGCCACTAGGGCGCAACAAGTAGAATGTATGCCACTAGGGAGCAATAGGTAGAATGTAGGCCACTAGCACGCAGGTACTCACGAGAATGTGGACTGTCCCAGACCGAACAGGTAGTCTACGAACACCTGGTAGGGGATGAACGTATCGCCTTGTGTCAGTCGCTGTAGTGGCTCACCAAGGATAGTGTTGCCCTGCGAGAACAGAATAGAACTTGCCATTATATCTTACGGCCTGAAATTAAACAGGGTTCGAAAGAAAGGGATTGACTGGTTTCTTGAAATCAATCAATGAAATCAGAGCTCATCTACTAGATGGGTTACCAGACTACTTTGAATGGTGCCTACAAATCTATTGCAGGCAATCCGTTTCCCTATAGAATACAATTTTCTCATTTGTTGAGTGAACACTGTTGAAAACGGATTGTCTGCTGGTAAGGTTCCTTGACCATCAATTCTTGTTATTATCAATTGAATCAGAGCTCACCTACAAGAGTTGATCATGCCGATGATCGGATGATGCCATATTTTTTTTCACTCAATCCATTTCTTCCAAATACCGTGTTATCATTTGTTGAGTGTACAATTAGAAGTGTCCTCTTTCATTATAGGTTATTGTTAGAGGTGTAGAACCAGCTAGCCGGCCAAGAAGTTATTACATGGCCCTAAATATATCTGGTTATAGTCATAATAAATATGATGACGATTGTACGCTAATGATGAAGTGAAGGTAAGAATGTGATTAGTATCGAGAACGTTCTCAGACATCTCGACTGAGGCAAACCATGAGCCACTCAAGTCCAGTGCGATATCACTGAGCCAGCTTGCTCCGTCTCCCACGCCACCGGGAATAACAGGTGAATCACCTCCTGACACAATGTCCTTGCCAAGACGCCCGGCATTGCTGCCAACATCTGAACACTACCTGATGATCGCCATCAACAAGTGTGCCACTCTCTTAGTCTTGAGCAGTGATACAAAAATGGATTCATTTCGTACCAAAAGTATGCGTTTATATTACCTTTAAGGTGATACTAGCGCTCGGCCGTTTTAGAAAATTGAGAGAGAAAAATTGTTTCATAAGTGAGTGTAACTTTTACAGGATGTTCACATGATCAGTCTGATTGTATATTAGTAGAACTTTTTCATTTTTGCTTATTGCATCGTTAATTAGGCGCCGGTTATTCAACAAAACCGCGCAAAACTCTGAAATTTGCGATACGATTGGAGACCAAACCCGTTAACCAATTGATCTCAAATTTTAATCATGATTAGATGAAAGACAAACTTAGGGTTATCACTTGGCACATTTTTTAATATAAATTTTATACGGCACCCAGGGAGACAAGAAAATAGCTAATTTTTCACCAAAAATCCACTAATTATTACTAATAAACGAAACAAAAAATTAAAAATGTACCAAGGGATAACCCTAAGTTTGTCTTTTATCTAATCACGATTAAAATTTCAAATAATTTGGTCCACCCATTTCGTCTCCAATCGTATCGCAAAAAGTGTCTACAAAAAGCAGCAAAATCGCTCGCGCTTGCAGCACCTTAAGTTGTAGCAAACACTATTGTCTGAATGGTTATCCCAACTTTCTAACACCGTTTTGTCCCGAAGTGGACTTTTGACGACTAAAAACTGTAAAGACGCAAAAAATATCCGACGACAAGGAGCTATAGGTTGTAGTTCTAGAAACATTCTCGTTTTGCTAAATAGTCTTTTGAATACAGATTTAAAAATACGATTTGTTTCAATTTATTTATTTTTAGATTTAAAATTTGTTGTTTTTAGATTTTGTTATTAAAGTTTTGTACCTATTTATCTTTGAACTATGATACATTTTAGGAAGTTTTGAGATGTCAAAACTTTCATAGACTACTATTTAAAACCATACACCTTGTTTGATTTATAGTAATATTCCTAACTTTTCTGACTTTATAACATTCAACTGAATTATTTCATTAATTAAATTAATCTTGTGGGTGTTTTTCAAGTGTGACTTCTATTTTAGTTGTTGTCACCTCGCGCTCTAGAGTTGGAACTATTCCAGCATCAATAAATCACGGTCAACCACGATCAGAATACCCGGCCAGTGAACTCGAATAAAACATGCGGCACCAATCAACGCCATGAGAACCTGTCAATGAATCTACGTATATTTATAGCCACGAAGTAACGTTTAATATTTCGTATGAATCAACATTTTCTCGGAAATATGTTGAGAGAGAAAAGAGAGAAGATCTACATATCATTTCGTACAACGAAACTGTCAACGAAGAAAATATATCCTAAATATCGTCGTAGCCTTTGAAATTCAAAATATTTCATATTTCTCGAGTGAATTTGGAAAAAGGAACACTAAATCCCGCATTCTTCGATTTCGAGTCAGACGAGTTTGGGCACACTTATAAGTAAGTAATGTTTAGATTGTTACTCTTGACTAAAAACTTCGCCAAAGTTTATAATTTTATAATTTTTTATATTTTGCATGGTTCAAAAGTTGTTTAAAACAAGTTATAAATCTCCTACGTTTTTGTTCAAGTGCAGCCAACTCTCAACTAAACTGAAAGAATACGTGAGAAGCGTCCGTCACGAAATGGAGTCAACGAACACAAGCAACAAAATGGCCGCCCAAACGCCGCGAAACATCTTCTCCACCGTACTTCAACATACAAACATAAAGTTTATCACATTTCCACACAAATACGGGTAAAACAAATCCTTCTCCAGTACATCCAACAAACTTGATGATGCAAGAACCCATTTCACTAGCAGATCATAAAGAATTTCGCGGCATCTCCTTCAAGAACACACCTAACCTAACCTAACCTAACCTAACCTAACCTAACCTAACCTACCTCGAGTACACACTTGCGAATACACTGTGACAGTCTCCAGTAACTTCTTCTCTTGATGGCCGAAGAACTACGCCCGCAAGCAACACTGGTCGATCACTGGATGCCGCATGTACCGCAGCGACGCGCTAAACTTAGAAGCCAGCTCCAAATTTAGACTCTTGGCCGATGTCCCGGCTACCCAACACTACAGGCGACCCTGGCGGAGAGGTACCAAGTTCGATGCCGGATGATGACCTTTTCGTCCGAGACGGCGTGTCATTGTGATGGGATGATGACGGACTGATGGCCTCTCGATACACAGATTCACTCCACACACGTGGTTTGCACGTGATGTCGTCTCGTTGTTGCCTGCTACCATCTTGATGGCACGCAGAATACCTGTGATTCTCTGCTTTTTTACGATATTTTATGGGTACCTGGGAAATTGTATAGGCTCCGGAGATATCTTTAGTACGAAGAGGAATCACTCACATTACAAAAAATACATCGATTTACCTCAATAAAGTTATAAATCTGACATGTCAACGTGCCAACAAAATGTCCGTCCTCAGGTGGAAAATTCAATAATTTTGCATTGCTGATATAAAACAAAAGTAGTTCGTATGCAAGCTATGAATGAATAGTTATGTATGATAAACTGTTGTTCAGTACATACTAGAGTCTAGGTGTCACCCAAAAGTTCGTTCAACATGACTGTAAAAAAAAACTAACTTCTAGATTACACCGTCGTATTTAAAGTAGTTCCATTCGGCATACAGTTATTTCAATTATTCCATGCATACCTAGACGTCATCAAGTGTGACATTGTTGAGCACGTTTCGCGATGGCGCTCTTCTCCTCAATTGATCATTTCAGCCTGAATTGCATCTCGGGGAGCAGTAAAACTGCATGACTGGTGGTGATGTTCCTATGGCAATCGATCACTGTTATTATCAATGAAATGAGGGTTCACCTACTAGAGCTAGAAGACAACACACTACTTCTGATAGTGAGATCAAAGAAATGTCATCCAATTATATTTTCGTAAATACCGTTTTATCTTTTGTTGCGTGTACAATCAACAATGTTGTCAACCGTGGCAATTTCTTTGATAGTCATCCACAAGGAATTTCGTTTCTCGTCATCTGGCAACATATCTCCAGAGACATTTTCCAATAATCTATCGTGTCCACATAGTTCCTACACGTTGAAAATGCCATGAATCAGGTGAGAATGCGCGTGGTCATGTACAGTATGACATGGCATGACGCAAGCGAGGGCGGCTAAGACTCGCACAAGCCGGTATCTTGTTGGCATGACAACCAGGCATGCGGCAGATCATGCCAGCAGCCACTCAGCCCTCGCCAATAACTTCCACGGCATATTTAGACAATGATGCATGCAACAGATGGCGACACCGTACTTCTGCGTTCTAGCCAGTGCGTGAGGGTTGCTGACAAATAAGTACAATCAAGGTGCGGTGCATTTGCTCATTTGACGAATGAGGTAGGCGTGGCCTATGACGATCTGCACGTAACTCCAGGAATCTTGGAAAATAGCTAATTTAAGTTTTGTACTGACAGATGAAAATTAGAAATTCAAAAGAAATAGCTCTCACGTGTTTATATCACTTTAAACAGTACAACCATTCTATTTCATTTAAACCTGTATGTTTGATGATATGCATCGACGAAATAAACAAAGTTCTTTTGACATGTTCTCAGTTGTACCTGTCAATGTAATTCTGTCGGTGGAGAGTTTCTTCAAAGCACCTACTCCTCTTTTAAGAAATGTAATTACAATGGCACAATATATTCAAGCATAGTTCAATGTACTACATACCTATACTCTGATTATTATTGGCAATGGTAGATTGTTAAACTGATGATTTCTGTAAGAAGTGGAATTGGAATTTGGAATTTAGAATAATTAAGAATTGCTATTTTGGTATTGCCTAGAAAATTTTCCAAAAAGTTAGCTGTCATTTGTGATGATGAAACATCGTCATCTTTATTGATGACGTCCGAGGGGGAGGAGATCTACATGGTGAATTTTGGACCATTTAAAAATAGTTCTTTGTCAATATCTCTTGACCGATCTTGACCGTTTACGCCGAAAATTTGTAAAGTATGATAAGATTGATTGTTGGTGACCATGCAGAATCTCAACTTCAACTGCACATCATTTCCACCTCTCACAGCGTATTGTCTTGGGATGTGCGGCCGGGACAAGAAGTAGTGGTTATAAAAAACATTCTGGGAATAAATTGTTCGCATGACTTGCCCTGTGTGTCTTGCCCACACGGAGGTAATTTATTGGGGTAATCGGGTCGAAAACACAAATATAATACTAGGAAAACGCTCTGTGAAACGCGTTGATGAGCGAGCACGGATACGCGCAACACCTCGAACCGAAATTCTGCGTCTATCAAAAATATCATTAAAAGCCAATAATTCTTGAATTTTTCACAGACTTGTATAAAAATCTCCAAATATCACTCAAATATTAGTCCCAATAACCACGTAAAGTTTTATAAGTTGATCGATTGAACCTTTATAATTGAACTACGTTCCCAGTAAATATTCAAAAATCACAGAATCTCTTTCAAAAATATACCTGGGACCACTCATACGATATTAGTGTGCGTACACAATATCAGATCGATCTGTTGAACGGTCATTATTAGTTTCATGTGTTTAAAAGATTTTGCTCAACTACCTTGGATTAGAACTGAAGAGTCAAAGTAACCGTGACC
Source organism: Leuctra nigra (assembly GCA_934045905.1). Classification (NCBI taxonomy): domain Eukaryota; kingdom Metazoa; phylum Arthropoda; class Insecta; order Plecoptera; family Leuctridae; genus Leuctra; species Leuctra nigra. The sequence continues at coordinate 13,190,039 of OW203765.1, forward strand.
CAGAAAAAACACTCCGTGTAAAGATACCAGCCAAGTCTCTTTAACTATAAAAAAAATAGAAGAAATCTAAAAATTCAGCACTGAAAAGGAGTGATATCAAAAAAGGAGCCAAGTCAACGAATTTTCCAAATTTTAATCGTACCATTGAAATAAAAATATCAACCCCCGAGAAATACTTAAAAAAAGGACTTGGCGCATCGTTTTTTTAAAGACACTTTTCTATCCTAAAAGTATAGGAAGAACTCTACAAGTATATTTTCCTGAGTATATCACATTCATTATCGACGAATCATACTACGTTTTAATATAACTAGTACTCTTACCTACTGGCAGTTTTGGTATTTTGTCAATATTCAGAGGAAATAAACGGATAAACGAATAACGAATAAACGGAAGCGGCCTAGTCTATTCGTTATTGCCACTATTTCTAGGGTCATATTAATCAATCATACTTCTCAATATCGTGACTGAGGGAAATAGCGAAAGCGCTCATTACAAGAAGGCCGTCAATGAGATTTGTATAAGTGACTAGTGCACTGAGCCATGCTGCTCAAATTATTACTGACTAGATTTTTATCTAAAGTAATACGTTATGTAATTTATGAATTTTTTTGGTATAAAATGTTAATTAATAGCAATTAATTACACGGCGAGAAGGTTCAAAGTATAATGCTGTAGTAGGTATGTTGATGTACCCACAAAACTATAGGTACCTACCAATCACAAACACAACTGTTCTGTATTTATTGCTTGTAAGACAATGCTATGTTTCTTTGCGTACTTATATTTAAATTTAAAATATTTTACAGAATGTTCAATATTTAATTTGAAAGTTTTGTCCCAATTTTTCTAGGCATTTCTGAACTACGTAGTATGTGAGTGGCATAAGCTTAAGAATAGAAAAATGTCTTTAAAAAAACGATGCGCCAAGTCCTTTTTTTAAGTATTTCTCGGGGGTTGATATTTTTATTTCAATGGTACGATTAAAATTTGGAAAATTCGTTGACTTGGCTCCTTTTTTGATATCACTACTTTTCAGTGCTGAATTTTTAGATTTCTTCTATTTTTTTTTTATAGTTAAAGAGACTTGGCTGGTATTTTTACACGGAGTGTTTTTTCTGGGATATCACTTCTTTTGTTAGTTTATTCATACAGCTTGTAGCACATGTCCGAGCAGGGACTAATTTCTTTAAAAAAATACGCCTCAACCGATTTGGTTACTATGAAAAGTTGCGTTTGGTATAAGATGAAAATGATTATCCAAGAAGAATAGCTTAAGTTTCGTTATAATCGATCCAGCCGTTTTCGATACATGACGTCACTTCCGGTTTTGAAATAGCGGCCGAATTCCGGTATAGGTAATAAGAAAACAATCTAGTTTTATCTAGTTGATACCTTCATGAACGACCATCTGAATTCCTAATCCCTATATTTCCGTAAAATCGGTCATGCCGTTTGTAATATATGACGTCACTTCCGGTTTCATTTAGTGGTTCCTGCCGCCATTTCCGGTACCATTAATTTATTTATTCATTTTTCACAATTGATTTTTCAAATAAATAGCAGAATGAATACGCAGGAGCTAGTTCAGTTGCAATCGGTACAGGCGTTTTAGATATATGACGTCACTTCCGGTTTCAGGAATGGCGGCCGAGAACACTGCTACCTTGAATATATAAATTGTATTGTCTATGTTACAATGTAAGTTAATTATGTACGTATTTTAAGTATAATTTGTTGAAATAAGTTAAATATTGCGTATTTATGACGTCACTTCCGGTTTAGAAAATAAGAAAATAATATTTTTTTTATTGATACTTCATATAGATGACCATCTAAATCGAATGGCGCTAATTTCGTTCTAATCGGTCCAGACGTTTTTGAGTTATGACGTCACTTCCGGTTTCAAAATGGCGGCTTCCGGTTGGTTTTATAAAAAGGCACCTCAGACGCCAAAAGTGCACATGTGGTAAAAATTTCAGGTCGATCGGTTCAGCCGTTTAGGCTGTGGCGGTGATAGCGACGTTTCGTGATATCATCAGAATCATCATCATCTTCAGAATCAGAAAGTGGTGTAATTTCACTGTTTTCTCGGTCCTCTAGCGCGCAAATGGCATAACCTATTGTTCCCAAATTTGGTATATGTAGTGGGGTGGGCCATAGCTCGAAATTAAGATATTTCGCAACAATGTGAGATTTACCAATTTTGAGATCCAGTAGGCCGAAAATGCCATGTTGTTGCTTACAGTAAAAGTGTTTGGTCTGCTCCTCAGTTTATTAGGCATTTACGGTATGTTGAGTGACTGTGAGTGTATAGTACGACTTGGCTGGGTGGAGCGACCGCTCCACTAGATCAACATTTTCGAGAAATTTGACAGCCAACACGCAAAATGTCCGTAAAATGTCAATTACTTTTGGATTTAAACACAGAATAGTCTGAAAGTAGTAAAAGATACAGATAATGTTGGTCCCAATGACCATGCAAAGTTTTAAGTTGATCGGTCATACGGTTCTAGTTTAAATTTCAAAAAACACATTACATTTTTTTAATTTTAACCAATGGGAGGATTTGGATGAAATTTTGTTTGATTGGGCAAAATGTTCGTCGTAATGACTTATCAAAATTTCAAATTGAACGGGCCAACCAATCGAAAGATAATTTTCTTAAAATTTGAACCAATCACAGGATCCCTTTCAAAAACGATCCCAGAGACCGCATAGATTACGTTAGTACGTGTGCAAAATTTCAGATCGATTGGTTGTGCGGTTTGACCTAGGCAGTGAACACAAAAAAAAAAAAAAAAAAAAAAAAAAAAAACACACAGAGAAAGTGCCGTAAGAGTACCGTGGTGACGCTCGCTACGCTCGCTCAATTAAAGATTAAATTATTTTTTTTTTGTCTGGGGCCTAACGTCGCACTGTTCTGCAGCGAGGCTAATGGCGACGGATGAATGATTATGATGATGATTGGGAGATGATGGTGAAGAGTAGGTAAGGATGGAAGGTAGGAAGGAGGCGGTCGTGGCCTATTAGTAGGGTACCTTCCCAGCATTTGCCTGTCGACTGAAGGAATACCATCGAAAAAACCCCAGTCAGGAAGGATGGCCGCGGGAATCGAACCCGGGCCTCCGGAATACAAGTTCAGAGCGTTACCACTCACCCAACCTGTTCCGTAATTCCAATATTAACTTCATCAACCACCCATAAGTGGTAAACATTATTACACAAAGATGATACTTTGAGAAAGAATCCAATCTTTTGCCCTCATATTCAAGAATGAGACATTCAAGCACCAAGCCAACAATAGCCGAGTTCGAAGTATTCTGTTGCTGTTGTTTCCGCAAGTGTTTGTGCGTTGAATGTCCGACAGATGGCCCAAGCTGTTTGTAATGCCAATTCCAACAGCTGAGTGAACCACAGCACATTTCTAGCATTCAGCATCATTTGTTACATTTCTTAGTTAACATTTGCAGCCAATCGAATCATCCATTGGGCACAGGTGTGGCTGGATGCTGCATATTAGTGTATAAACCTTGCCCACGTCCGGGGCTTCATTTCGCATCTTAAAATTCAGTACCGATTTTTTTTTTATGTGGGTCAATCAATTTATGTGGATCAAGTTATTGTAGATCGGGTTTTTGAAATGTAAGGCATCTTCCACAATAGTTCTTTCTCACAACGGCAAGGTTTCTCTGTGATGTTTGGAAATTGTTGATGGAGATAATTTGGTGTAAATGTTGGGACAAGTTGAAGAGCAACGACTGAAATTAGCCACCATGCAAGGTCCGTTGTTTGCCACTTCCTGGCTTCCAAAACCATGGAAAACGTGGGTTTGATCGTCCCCCCTACTCGTAAGAACTCGCCCCCTGAACTTCGAGCGTCACCACGGTACTCTTATGGCACTTTCTCTGTGTGTTTTCTTTTTTTGTTTGTTGCCTGCACTGCCCAGGTCAAACAGCACAACCAATAATTTATCTGAAATTTTGCTCATACTAACGTAATCAAATCTAAGAGGTATCTGGGATAGTTTTTGGACGGGATCCTGTGATTGCTTCAAATTAAAAAAAATCTTTCGATTGGTTGGTCAGATCAATGTGAAATTTTACAAAGTCATTGCAACCAACATTGTCCCCAATCGTACAAAGTTTCAGCCAAATCCTTCCATTCTTTCCTCTGATTTTTTTTTAAAATTTAAACTGGAACCGACGGACCGACCAACTTAAAACTTCGCATGGTTTATACTATTTATACTATTAATACTATTTTATTTATTTATTTCATGGTCATGTTGAACGGACTTTTGGGTGACGCCTCTTACAGTTAGTGAGTTATTGCAGTCGAGAGAGTCCATGCTGGCTGTAGGTGTTGTTAGTGAGTTATTGCAGTCGAGAGAGTCCATGCTGGCTGTAGGTGTGTGTTGCAATTGCAAGCACGACGGACGGGAATAACGGGAGAGTTCCGGGATTGCGATCCAGGTTCAGAAATAGCCACTTGACTGCCACCAGCGCTGTTCAGTGCCAGTGCGTTGACTCCCGTAAACAAACACCGCGAGATCACACAGATTGGCTCCAGCCAGCTTCACCTGGTGCCACGATCTTGTTACTAGGTCTAGCCATCAGGGCACAGCATGCCAGAGGAGCAAACAAGCGCTAAAAGTCCAGCACACTATAAAATACCCCCCATCGCGACTACAAGTCGTAAACAGACGTAGTATAAGTTGCCTAGATTATTGATAATTTTGTATACAGAGGGGTGATGTGCAATTTGGTTTTATTACTGCTTTTATTAACATAACGAAGTGGCTATACACTTGTACAACTAAAAATGATCGCTCACTGAATCTGATTGAGTGGAATAATGTTAGATCGCACTATCAGAAGTAAGTTCAAGCGATCTCATTATCTCACTCTAGTAGGTGACCTCACATTTCAAATATAAACAAGCTGTGATTGTTTTGGAGGAGCGTCACTCTCGTCACTCTAAGAATCGAATTGCACGTTCTTGGAATTCTTGTAAACAATGCCCTGGTCAAACCGTTCAACCAATCGATCAGAAATTTTGCACACACTCTAATTTGCTATAAGAGGGGTCACAGATTCAAAAAATATCCGTTGATTGAAAGAAAATGAAAATGTTTTACCAATCAACTTCTAATTTTGCATGGTTGTGACCAACGTTTTAGGAGGTCGTCACATTTTTGGACCAACAGGTCAACAAAATCAAGAGTTATTTAATTTTAAAAACATGCTTAGCTTATTTTGAACGTACGAATATCCACTCCGTATTTTAAAAGCTTTGTCAAAACATCTTATCAAAAAATTATAATATATATCGCTTCACTGATGCATTCGATAATGTTGTATTCTGAATTGTTTCCAATGTCTGTAGATCACTTTCATTACCATCGAGGTGAAACTGAACTCTATAAATCAGCGTTGATGTGTTGACAACGCCGATTGCTATTAGCACTTCAGCTTCCTTATTAGATGCCATGTTGCCAAGTTGTCGCGGAAACAAAAAGCAAGTGACAAGATCCCCGCGTTTTATTTACATCCTGACATTTGTTTGTCAACATCACACTATAAGCACTGAAGAGGCTAGCATGGTACCGAATGTAATGCCATTGTGGGCACAAATGTTATAACAAAAACATATTAACATCACAAATAATGGACCATTCTCATGTGTGGATTCTAATCCTAATTCTTTCGTAATAGGTAGAGATACTCTATTATCTTGTCACTTCTCGAATGAAACGGAGCTAATTCGCTCAGGCGGTAATGCGCTGGACTTGCACTCCGGGGGTTCGAAACAATCGTGTCCGTCTTTCCTTCCTTCCTTTTCGTGGTTTCCCTCAGTCGAGATGCATCTAATGAGGGTTCCCTGCTAATGCCACGACCGTCTCCTTTCCACCGTCAAACCTTACCTGTTCTTCATCATCATCATCTCTATAACATCGTGATAATCATTCGTCCGGCACTAGCTGGTTGCAGAACAATGCGACGTTAAACGCAAATGTAGGTTTCTGTGGAAAACTTCCATGGAGTCAGGATGGTATAGGAAGGGTTGTGCGTTATGATAAATACAGGACCGCACCGGGCCTCGAACCTAATTAAGTACTCTATAAAACGTGATTTTCAAATTTTCCCCAAAATCTTACTTTTTATGCACAGTAGGTACTTCAAAATATGTTTTTAGTTTTTAACATCCTATTCTTATTTACAGGCACTCCATAAAATCAGATCAAGCACTCCATAACGCGTGATTTCAAATGTTCTGAATAATCGTAATTTACGGCACTCTATATAACGTGAACTTGGAGTGTCCACATTGCTGTAAGTAATGCTAAGCGAGATGGTTTGTTTGGCCGTTCGACGTCTCATCACTCTCAACATTAACCCTGGGAGTGTTGACGATCAGCCGCCTTGAACATCTCGTTACACGAATCATAACAAACACATCGGCTCCAGATGATCAAATAAACTCATTGCTTATTCACGCGGCTTCAAGGTGTGTCGAGCACTTGTTTGTAATGTTTAGTAACTGAGAGAGAAGTACTAGGTGTGTTGGAAGATCGAGATGCGTTTGAAAATTAGAAGTAAGCTAGACTGCCCTTGACCTGGTGTAACTAGGAAACTAGGAAAATGATTGGAAAACGCTCGGTGTACCGCGTTGATAAGCGAGCCTTCGCATTGTATGCGATTTGATCAATTGAAATGCGTTTGCAAGTCTATGCTCTACAGGCCTTGGACCTGAGGCATCAAGATTGCACTGATATTTCAATATTTCGATATTTCAATATATCGATATTTCGATATTTCAATATTTCGATATTTCAATATTTCAATATATCGATATATCGATATTTCGATATTTCAATATATCGATATTCAATATATTCAGGTATCGATAGTTCGATATTTTTTTGATATCGATATATATCGATATATCGATATTTTCTCCATCCCTAATTTGACATAATCAACCACTCCACATCTTGAGAGTCGATAGAAAACGCGCCGGAAAGAAAAACATCAGTCGGTACGAAGTTTCCGTTTCAATCTTGCTTGGCATGAGTAAGGGCCCTTACCCTTATGAGGTGTGAGGTAGTAATGAGTGAGGGCGAAGTATGAGTAAGGGCGATCGACTTACCGGCCTGCAACTCTGGATGCCCGCGCCCCCGAAGAAGTACTCTCTGCCGTAGGCGACGATCGCCGTGTGCCAGACGCCGTCGATCTGCCGTCCTGAGGAAGACAAGAGACATTGTCAAGTGGCGATGACGACATCAATATGAAACAACCCTTTCCAGTCCACAGATCGCCTTCCACTTTGTTTGCGTTTTTATATGCAATGCCCAAACCACTCTACAGATCGATCTGAAATTGTGTACACAATCTATAATGTCGTGAGAGGTCTCGTGTATAGTTTTTTTTCTTGTGATTTTTAGAAAATTCTTAAAACTTTGCATGGTCATTGGTTGGGACCAACATTTTAGGTACCTACTATTTTTGACACTTTTTAGACTATAATCTGTCGTTAGTATCATCAAAAGTAATTGACATTTGACTAACATTTTATGCGTGTTTGGAAATATTTGTCATTTCTTGAAGGATATTTCCGATGTTATCACTGATTCTTTTACGCATTTCGTTTCGGTTCTTTCCAAGGTATGTATAGAGCAGAAACTTGCAAACGGACATGAATTCGAATGCAATACGAATGCTCGCTTATCAACGCTTTACATGACAAGCGTTTTCCTATTGGTTTCTACATGTCAGACTATGTTGTTGACACGACGCTATTCCTGGCCGTGACTTGGACGCATGATAAACGACGCCGACGTCACAACAAGCGACGCACGATCGCGACGTCATCCTCTCGCTTTCACGATCACGCGGGGGCGATCAGGCCAGCAAACAAGATCGTTATAGACTAGTCAATATTGAATTAGACCCAAACCCAAAGGCAACAGTTGGTTGGTTTGGTGTTTTTGTTTTAATGTTTGCTCGTCATTCTGTAAAGGAAAAAGTGGATAACTTACTATATAACTATCCTACTAGGAAAACGCTAGGGAAAATGGCACAATTTCTGGCTTCCTAAATTTAAATGATTTCTGAAATCGCTTTGCTCACTCAATAAATAGAGACCCATTAATTTAAAAAAAAATCCGGGTATAGTTTTTGGAGGACATTGCAACTTAAAAGGAACTATAAAGCGGATTTTCATAAAAGTATTGCCAGTGTTGGGTAAGTTCCTCATAAAAGGAACTAGTTTCAGTTCCTAGTTCCTTACAAATAATTAATAAACGAACTGTACAGATATCAGTAAGGAACTTTTCCAAATAAACGTTTCAAATAAACGAACTGGAAATATTGAAAGGAACTAGGAACTGGAACTATAGTTCCAATTCCTTTCATGAGTAACTAACCCAACACTGGCAATGCTTTTATGAAAATCCGCTTTTTATTTAAATACCTGGGACTGGATTTACAAAAAGTATTATCTAATACCAAAATCGCCATGTTAAATGGAAGACAATAACAGTTAGTATTTTTTTGAATCCAACCCCAAGGGATCTACGAAAATTCAACAAAATAATTTGTTAGACAGTTTATGCATTTTGCCGCGAGCGGTTTCTGGACTAGTGATGGTTATAAGAAGAAAAAACGGAGAACACAATAACGCAAAAACGGTCTATGTGGACCCGGCATTAGTGTGAGTACAGTCGAAATAGTTACCTATGAGCATCGGGGACATCATGCCGCGCGTCAGATCATACACGTAGAGCTCGACAGTGGTGCCGACATCCTGCTCCATGTCCGGGGGGTGGCGGGGGGTGGCTGCTACATGTCCTGATTGTATGGCGACACATCGTCTTACCTATGAGCATCGGGGACATCATGGCCGCCATGCCGCGCGTCAGATCGTACACGTAGAGCTCGACAGTGGTGCCGACATCCTCCTCCATGTCCGGGGGGTGGCGGGGGGTGGCTGCTACATGTCCTGATTGTATGGCCACACATCGTCTTACCTATGAGCATCGGGGACATCATGGCCGCCATGCCGCGCGTCAGATCGTACACGTAGAGCTCGACAGTGGTGCCGACATCCTCCTCCATGTCCGGGGGGTGGCGGGGGGTGGCTGCTACATGTCCTGATTGTATGGCGACACATCGTCTTACCTATGAGCATCGGGGACATCATGGCCGCCATGCCGCGCGTCAGATCGTACACGTAGAGCTCGACAGTGGTGCCGACATCCTCCTCCATGTCCGGGGGGTGGCGGGGGGTGGCTCCGGTCTGGAACACATGAGTGACATAGAGTTAGCAGCTTGCTGTAGACACTTCTTTAGATGTGATTGGAGATGAAATGGGGCGACGAATGAACTGTGATTTTAATCATGACTATAGCTGACCCGGCCGGCGTTGCTCGTGCTTGTGGGGATATAGGCAACCCGCATTACACCTATGTGAGACGGATTGCCTATACTGCCCGGCGCAGCAACCCTGTCCATAGAGATCCACGTTACACTTGTAAAGCCATACGCTATATACGTACTACGCCTGTGAGATATGCAACCCAAATGACTTCGAAAAAATTGTGTTTACGTAAAGTAATTCTTGGAATGTGTGTACATGACTTGCCTACCAGAGACAAGTCAATATCAAACGTGACTGAGCCGCAATTTCTAGCATCAGCAGTTTTGATAACTTTTTGCACGCACTCGTCTATGCAGAACAGTGTAGGTATTTAATTTTCTATTAGGGGTGGGTTTGTTCAATAATGGGTGGTTTGCGAAATGGGGTAAGTACCTACCCTAAGATGTGCGAAGCACCCCATAGAAACTCCATGCCAAATTTGGTTGAGATTGAGGTTGAGATCGGTCAAAGGGTGCAGGAGTATGAAGAACATAATACAGACAGAGGACACACAGATACACCTAGATATGTTTTAAGAGGATTTAGATAAAAGACAAGCTATTGAATAGGTTCCACCTGCAGTGTCGACAAAATGGATACTATGGGTTTCCGGAAGGAAGCATGCATTTGGCACATATTTAGAAAAATTAGCTGAGACGAGATGGACAAATATGTATCAACCCTTTAATCAACTGTAGCGTTGAAACTGCTAAAAAAAAAAAAAAATCGTAGTGAACAAGCATGGACATTAGATTCCTTTAAGGTACAATCGTAAAAAATGTGTTTTTTGTTGGTGTAAATTGGCTGAGTGGCGGGATATCTGAGTTTGCTTGACGCCTTGCATGTCAAGCCGGGTGACCTTGGCATGAAAGAGTCGTGAAGGATTTCTGCCCGTGTTAAAATTCTTCAAGCTTTGCAGTGAAGCCCCACACACGACCAAACTTCCAGGCTGTCTTGTCAAGTATGTTTGCCATGCAAAGTTGACCGTGTATTGGCATCTTTACTTATCACTTAACTTGTTACTTTTTTATTGAACTTGTAATTGAGCGAGCGAAGCGAGCGTCTCCTTTTGGCTCTTTTGGCACGGACCTCTGTTTTTTTTTGTTTTTTTTCCGTTTACTGACGCTATACAGGTCAGAGTTTTTCTTCGATCGAGCTGAAATTTACACACATGTGGAGACAACCTTTTCTGTTTGCTGACCCCTAATTTTTTTGAAAAAAATTGATTGGTTAAAATTTAAATAAACATCTCCTGATGGTAGGTTGAAAAATGAAACTGGTCTTTGATAAATCTGATCAAACTCATATTTTGGCTATACAGGTCAGAGTTTTTCTTTGATCGAGCTGAAATGTTGTACACATGTAAAACCAACCTTCTCTGTTTGCATACCATATTTTTTTTTGAAATCCATTCATTGGTTAAAATTTAAATACATATCTCCTGATAGGCTGAAAAATGAAAACGGTCTTCGATAATTCTGATCAAACTCATATTTTGCATGATCATTAAGACCAATATTGTCTCTTATTTTACAAAATTTCATCCTAATCAGTTAAGAACGTATGAAGTTATTTACATTTTTAATATCTGTCAGTAATGAAGTATCGAAATGAATGTTTTCCAGTGCCAATTGAAAATTGATTCTGATTTGCTTTATGAACCAGGTGCTTAGATGCTATTTTAAAGTTTCGATGAAAAGCATACACTTTTAAGTTGATATCATAATCAATTCAATATGGATGTATATGTTTTCTGTGCGTTGTGTACGCATTTCCGGTTCGAGAATTTGCACGTACCCGTGCTCGCTCATCAACGCCAACGCGTTACACTGAGCGTTTTCCTAGTTTAAATACATTCCGGCATTGTTTAATAAGCGTCCTGAAAAATGTGTGCCTACAACGAAGGAAATGCAAGCCACCATAGTTATCTCCATTTGTTGAAAATATCACTATAGATATCACTTATCACTATAATATCACTTCTCCTCCCATCCCCTTGGTGATGATGTGTTATCGTTCTAATTATTATTAAGTTTAAATTATGTTTATGAATATAAAAACCTGATGATGGAAATATAAATCAGGGAAAAGTTGAAAATGGAATCAGCGTGCCTGCTCGACCGAAGTTGCGATTAACTATTACTTTTCAGAGCTATCAGCATGATAAATCAGATACCAGCAAATCGGAACAGACAAATACTGTAGCTATTAACTTGCGGATAGTTATCGGCCACTTGATAAACACAACACCGACCTACCACAATAATTTTTCGTTCATTTTGAGTGTGCGATTTTAACGTTTCATCAACAAATCTTTTAAAAACATGCAATAAATGTACGTACCAGACAATACAGATGCAGATATACCTCAGAGGTTGAAGGCGAGATGTCCATTTCAATGATTCTTAAAGTTTCTAAAATAACAGTACCTAAAACCTTTATCAAATCATATTTGTTATGGACACCAGTCGTTTTGAAAGAGTATTGTGTAATAATGAATCTATTTGAATTGTCATTGATAGATCTCGTACATGATTCAAATGTAAAATGGACATCGGGCCGTCTACCTCTGAGGCATAGTATTTCATTTTCGCACTCATATTCGACACACTACCTGCACAGCACTTCCTTAAAAACGGTGACACCACTTTATATCAAATTCCCAACATTCTCACTGACTATCAAAAACACTATCACCAACTTGTACAACTCACCGTAAACTATAAAAACTCAGTGTACTCAAATCACAAACTCACTTCCCGAACAATTTCGCACACGCAACAAAAACACGTCCGTCGTCCTCCGCAACCTTTCCACTAATGATCTCTTGGAGGTTGGACAGATCGCCAGCCGGGCAGTGATTTATGTAATTCAATTGCAAACTGCAGCCAAACACGTATCTACACCAGACACAATGATCATCACCGTCCGCAGTAAACTGCCCATCCAAGACTAAATATTTATCGACGGTGGGTGGGAAGAAACGTCACAGACGATGATTCTAAAAGTAGGAAACGCGGAGGACGAATAAATACGGTGGGAACGATGTTTTTAGCGGTGCAATGCGTGTCGGATATTGCTGGCAAGTCGCCGATGTCGGGCCGATGTCGGGCTGATTAACGACGATTGTGTAGTCAGTGTTTCGAAATAGATTTGCCTGATATTGTCGGTGGTCGGTTGAAGTGACGGGGTGGTCACGAGAACATTTCTTATCGCTCAGGTCGCCGATGTCGGGCCGATGTCGGGCTGATTAACGACGATTGTGAAGTCAGTGTTTAGAAATAGATTTGCCTGATATTGTCGGTGGTCGGTTGGTGAAGTGACGGGGTGGTCACGAGAACATTTCTTATCGCTCAGGTCGCCGATGTCGGGCTGATTAACGACGATTGTGTAGTCAGTGTTTCGAAATAAATTTGCCCGATATTGTCGGTGGTCGGTTGAAGTGACGGGGTGGTCACGAGAACATTTCTTATCGCTCAGGTTGCCGATGTCGGGCTGATTAACGACGATTGTGTAGTCAGTGTTTCAGAAATAGATTTGCCCGATATTGTCGGTGGTCGGTTGGTGAAGTGACGGGGTTGTCAAGAACCAATCAACACAAATGATAAAATGACAATTTCTTTCAAATCTCCCTGCATTACAAAATGTTCAAGTCTCCCACTACTACTTGGTGGCAGGGTTGGAATTATGGGACCGCGGTCCAAGGGGAGGGGTTTGGGGCAGAACTTTAGGTGACGCGAAAGTCCTTCACTAGACTTGTTTAATCTTTGATTTCTGAAAATACAACAAATATTATTTATCTGATCACGTAATTATCAAAGTCCACAAAACTAGCTAAAACTAGAGCTAAAACCTTGGAATATAAAGAGGAAAGTTAACAAAATATTTTAATTTTACGGACGGGTAGGTAGGGAGGGAGGGAGGGAGGGAGGGCTTTATGAAAACAGCGGGAAGGCCCTGAAATCCATAAGATAAAATAGGTACATCATCTTTTGAAAAACAAAATGAAATAAGTACAGCGTTATGATGAATTATGTTCCACTTCTGTTGGGAAATGTTTTGTGGCACTTCAGATAGTTATCGATACCGGAAAGGAAAACTGTTCTAAACTGTGCCATTTAATGAACTCACAAGAGTAAAAAGCGTGCATCAACACTTGTGGGGGGAAGGGGGGGGGGGGGGGGGGGAGTTAAAGAGCTGGTGTAAAAATAGCCCGTCTAATTGTTCCCCGTCAGAAGTAGGTCAGACTCACTCTTCCGCGTCCGTCCCTCATGCAATATTAACAAGATATTATTTCTGGCGCCAGATTTAGCACCTGTGCCCTCGTGCTTTGCCTTCCTCTTCGTTTTTCGCCAAGCAAATGCGAGGACTTCAGGGAATAAGGACACTGGACATCGTATTTTTCTACATTTAGGACAGTAAGCCAAGGCCTGTGGGCCACCTGATCACTGTCCAAATTAAATTATTTTAGGACAAAGGTTAGTTAATTTAATGCTTCTGTTCTGACATTAAGTATTTCTATGTCCCAACCATTGTCCCAACTATGCACTTGTAGCTGATGCGTAGTGCAAGAATTACTGAAGTACCAAAGAGGTTATCCTCTACCCTAGTTTTCCATCAAATTGATTGATAAAGCATAGACATGACAGAGCATGTCGCTTTGAAAAATTATTAAAACAAAATTAAGTCCAGTAAATAATTACCTAATAATAAGGTACCTACCTACCTAGGTATACAAAATTACCTATATATGAAATGTTTGAACTGTCATATTATTCTCAGGATTGTAGGTAAATGCGGTTTGTTTTGTGACCCGGCGTTGCCCGGGTGATTTGGTAAGCACTTAGAGTTAGACACCTTATGATTCGAGTTTTCCAGGTAGCCTATCTTTATGGCAATGACCAATTTTTCTGAATACTGAAATATCTCTTGAATACACTTCTTGATTCATAAATTAAATGATATACAGTTGGCCTATCGTGAGGTGGTTCCCAAAACACTTCTTGTTACGTTTTATATCGGTACTACCTACATTATTATTTTAATGTGGTAAACCTTCCTATGTACTAACATGTGCAAAGCAAATTTTCAATGTGACATTACAAAATTAATAATAATCTAGATGGTACTATTTAATGTACCTATAGCTACCTAATTCTAACAATGCTGTAATTTAAGCTGTAAAAATGCCATGGCGGTTTTAGTACATTTTAGAGTAAAATCGAAATTCAAAAATATTATTTGGGTTATACTCAACATTATTTGGGTTATGACTAAAACACTGTCCCAGGTACTATATATTTTTTTTCTACAAAATTAGCACTAATATACAACTTTCTTGCATTGAATGAGTCAGTTTCAATTATAAGAAGTAAATTACAGCATTTTTTGTTGTACATAAGTACACAATTTAGCTTTAATTCTGCTTTAACCATCTGAAAAACTGGAAAATTGGCTGTCCCTTACCAAGAAATTCTCTAAATATTGTCATATTTAACACTTAAGGCGGCTAAGTAGTGAGTTTGACCTTGAAGAGTTTTTTAATAGATTTTTATCAATAGATTTTACCAATGTAATTGTTAACAAAATAAGGCTTTGTACGCGTCTTCAGAACTGTTTAATGAAAATAATTTCATAGCTTGGAATGGTTTATTAGATTTACTTTGTCCTACAGATGTTTAGTGCCCGAAAATAGTAAAATTATGGCACTAAACATCTGTTGGACAAAATAAAACTAATAACTTATTCCAAGCTATGAAATTATTTTATTTGAACAGTTCTAAAGACGCGTACAAAGCCATATTTTGTTAACAATTACATTGGTAAAAGATATTGATAAAAATTGATTAAAAAACTCTTCAAGGCCACGCTCACTACTCAGCCCTCTTAATAATATTTTTATGAGTTTTGACGAATGTTATTTAATGATCTTTAACATACATTTCTTCTTCCTACTAGACAATATACCTAGTAGTATAGTTGTGAATTTTATTGTTTAACTTGCAATCTAAATTTGTCCCCACCCTCATGGTCATGAATGTCACTTTTTAATATTACCGCTTAAAAATAAGGAAGTAGCTGTGACTTGGACTGTGAGTGATGCTATGTTGAGTGCTCATCAAACTTATCATGTTTAGTCAAGGTCTTTATTACCAAAAAACTCGACTTTTCCTTCTCTGAAGACTTTTAAAGGCGAGTATTTTTAATCAGTCGTGCAATTTTATTAACACAAGTTAATAATGAAGCCATTCTTGATATTATTCTTGTCAGTCCTAATCTCACTTTCCAAATGCTTACACAAGAAGTTCCATGATTTTTCGAACATAGATTTTCCCGAGTGTTGCCGGGTCATGAGCGTTACTTGAAATAGGTAATTTGCTATGTAATTTACAAATATTGAAAACTAGACAAATCCTTTGCAAGGAAAGTACAAAACATTATCCTCTATCATTCTACATCGTATTTTGTAATTTTTTGCACCCTTTTTTTATTTATTTCATTTTAGTCATTCTGTTGAGAATGACCCATTTCGTTATTGACGTAAATGACGAAAATTTAAAATTTATTTTGTTTTTAAGGTCACAGAAAAAATTGGTTATGGATATTTCTTAGGTAGGTATAGTGAGGATGTTAGCACAAAAATAGGTAGGTAGTGCAAAATGTGATACTAAAATTTCCTTTGGCAGTCTTATAGAAAATGTTCAGCTCTTTCATAATTTCGATATCCTAAAAAAAATCGGACGGTAATTTTGGGCTCCAGGGCTGTCCAAAGTGCCAAAAAAAAGTTTTTCAGTGTATAAACCAAATTTGTAAATTTATTGTTCTTGTATCTACCTAATAAACGATGTGTCAGACTC
This sequence comes from Leuctra nigra, assembly GCA_934045905.1. Classification (NCBI taxonomy): domain Eukaryota; kingdom Metazoa; phylum Arthropoda; class Insecta; order Plecoptera; family Leuctridae; genus Leuctra; species Leuctra nigra. The sequence goes on from OW203765.1 coordinate 13,206,316, forward strand.
AGTAAGGTACGATAAAAAAATAAAAATTCTAAGTCTAACTCATGGCGATTACTAATATAAACCTACCACCATGGTCTAACTAAAGCTGTAATTATTCAAGAAATTAAATATGTCGGCCGGAACGCTCTGAATTAACCCTTTGGGAGGTGGGGGGTGGAGACCTAAATGTTTCGATTTCTGTAAAATACCCTAGTAGGTAGAGACTAACAAATTCTTGCTAGTACATTCTTGCACTAATAAAATTGTGCTCTGTTAGAAAAAATTACAAGATCCCAAAATTATGTAGCCATCTTGAATGAGACGCGTTTATATTTCGTTCTTTTGCGCTCATCAGTTGAAAAATAATGATAAATTTGCTATTTTGGTCATCCTTTGTTCACTGCAAACCTTGAAGGCTGCAAAGGTATCGAGTCACCGCCTCCTGAACTAATTACATGCTAAAATCCCTATCTTGGGACGTTTTATCAACACACAAATGAAGTTTTAGGGACAGCGGTTGGAGCATAGCTGGAGATAGGTACAGAGAATGCAAATTACAAATTTTATTATTGGATTTAGGGCTATATTTTATGTCAAATAAACTTTTTCGTAGTGCACATTGAATAGGTATGAATGATTATCATTCATCATTGAATGACATTTAATGATAGTGCATATTTTCTGTACTATTTAAATATAGCGTAACAGACTGGAAATAAATGTTGTCTCATGAGTCATATTTAAAATAATAAAATACGATGTACATACCTAATAATGATCAAAAGTAAATGGTGGTGATGTATTAAGATGTCCAATCTATTAATGATGATTTTGTGAAGGCTTGGTGCATTGTTGAATCCTTTTACTTATTTTCCAGTCTGTTATGCCTGGAATTTTATTATTTTTAAAGAAAATTGAATACCTAATAAAAATAATATAAAACTTATTAATGTGTTTAAATGTGTCTTCTTTTAAGTAATGTGCACTTGTATTACTCCATACCTGGGTCATTATCACGAAACTATTGAAATCGAATTTATTTTTTCCAGGAAAAAAACATTGGACTAAAAATCTAAAAAAATTCTCAAATAATAGAATCTGTATTTGAAAACTTAATATATGATGAGCAGAGATGTTTTCCAATTTTTGTGGAATACCATGTCTGTTTGTATGTATCATGGACATGGTAATGTTAGACATGGTAATGTTAAAAAGTTACAGGGCCAAAGTGACAGCATCAATTATTTTCTCATTTTTAGACGGGGTCATTCTGGTAGCGGTTGCAAATAATGGTTGCAAGTATCACTTTACAACCATGGTTGCAAAAAGATGCAACCACGCTATAACCGGTTGCAACTTTCTTGAATCGGTATTCTTGTACGCGGTTTTAGTGTGGTTGCAAGTCGGCAGTGGATTTTCCAAATAACTTGTACAAAAGATATTCCGTTTTGAAATTTCGCGGGTAAAATTTCAAATAATGGAATGTTCTGCTTCTGTTACAGTCCTGGTTCAACATTGCGGATAGGTATTTAAAAATGTTCAATGAAAATGGGATTCATTTGTAATTACCTATAAAAAGGTATTTCTTTAGCTGAAATATTAAACCTATGTGTACATTATCAGAGTTACCTACCTACCACCAAGTGTGATTTATATTTTATTGTCCCTTATTAAATAATCAAAATATTATTAGTGCCTCTATAATGTCTGAAAAAGAGAATAAAAAGAAGCGATACCTTTTAAAAATAAATAGCCAACTGGAGATGTGATTGATAATTTGTGAAGTGAACAATGAATAGAGAGGCAACTCTTTTTGGAGATTTTGGGCCTGAACTCATACAAAATGATAAGAAGCAGCCATGGAGCTGATCAAGTCAACGCGGTCCCATGTCCACCGATCAGTATAGCCGAGGTAAGTTGAAATTACTATTGTTGTACATACCAGCATTGCCGAGGATTTTACTCGGTACTGCTAGAAAAGGACCTGACCACCTAATAAAAATTTGGTACTAAATGCACTGTAATATTGATAACTCTTGTTCATTGGTCTTGTTCTACCTATAAATTACATGAAACTTCACTTACATTTAATTTTCTATTGTTAGATAAGGAGCAAGTTCAAAGATTTGAAATGCCAAACTAAAAAGGAAGCTTCAGCATACTACTTGAACATGACGCGCACAAGAGACGGCCCATCGAATTATTAACCATTAACAGCCGCTGAGGAAACAATGGTCGAAAAGGCCATTGGAAAGAAGAGCGTTGAAGGTTCGGAGGCCCCCGACCCTTCTCGTCGAATGTTCCGTTTAAGAGGTGCATTGACAATCAATATGTGACAGTGAATAATAAAGTTGTGACAATTTTCATTATCAACATTATCAGATCGCTGTAAAATTGGAAAAATTAAAGATGGGTACCATTCAAGTCATTCAAAATTTATTTTTTCAATATTTATTATTTTATTATTTTATGAGGGCAGCAATACTTTTAACTAAAAAATAATAGGTAATACCTATAAGGGACAGGCGTTATATTCAGCCTGATACAGTTGCTAACTATCAATGTAAAACGTTTGGCCATCCTGAAACAATTTGCATTTCATTCATCGATACCTAGGTATTGCCTGAAGTGATGCTGAAAAGCGTATAGTATTGATAACAATCATATTTAACAATCCAGTGACATCATACTAGGTACCAAAATTGTATAATTGTAGGTAAATACTTTGATTATTTTTATGTGTGATATGCGTGAAGAATCAGTTTGCACTCAATCGACCAATTCAAAAAGAATACTATTTTTGGATTGTATATTTAATAGTGAAATTTTTAATTCCCATACAATTGACATCAATAAATTAAGAATTAAATTTACATAGTCTATTGTATTCATTGGTAATACCCTAACTAGTAACCTTTTTACATAACAAAAATATGAAGCGAATGTTTAATTAATCAACAATTTTTCTTTAAACACCAGAATAATGTGCTTCACCATCTAAATGGTCCAAATCCTTCATCCATGCCTCAAGCCACAGCTCCATCAAACACTCTTCCGGCTACAAACTCACAAGTCCATTCTAAATCCAGGCCATCGATTATTCCACAAACATATTTGGCCTCAGTCACAAACATCCGGCAGTTTTTCAATGCAGTTTTCAACGCTAACACTGTGCGGTCGACATCCACGTCACTCAAGACGAAGTCTAGGCCATGTTGTGGAGGACGAACACAGTCGTGAAGATCTGGCAAGCCATTGTAGGAGAGTGGCAGAGTGCATCGCCAGTCCGGTCCAATGCAGCGCTCAACGATGTTTGGAGTGCTGCGAGTTGTAACGCTCTTCCGCTTCACTTTGGGGTCGTTCAATCGAATTCATCAGCCACAGTTTGAAGGAACATCCACTGCCCGCTGTCGAGCAACAAATATAATGTCACATTAGCTATTAGTGAGATACGTTAGGGTTTCTTTGCATATTAAGTTGAAATAGGTACCTATTTTATATTTTTAACCAGACAATAATTTCAATTGGGAAATTTTAACTAGGTACTTTTTTTTTATTTACTTTATCTCATTTCTTTATTGATGCATATAATTAAGATTTTAGTACTAGTACCTAGTGGTTCTAGTACCTCGGTTTACCTACTATATTGCATTGCAGTGAAAATAAACATTCATTGGAATGGAATGTGTGTTTCTAGTCCTACTACTAACTAGGTAGGTAGGTACTACTACTTTCTGCTAAAATTTAGACTATGGAAAATATGTGAATATTTTTTATTGACTCACCGATGAGCACGCCATCTGGGATTAAGCCGCTGGTCAACACTTTAGCAGGTTGCTTCATAGGAATCAGATGTGCTTGTCGTGATTACATCCTGGGAAGTCGCCGAGCACATCGATGACTCGCAATGTCGATTTGCACGTGATCTGCACGTTGATGATAATTTGCTTTCCGCTGGGTGGTTTCTAGGTTCTTGGTGGGTTTTCTGATGTGGACATGTGTGACATCTACTGCACGAACTACATTAGGGAACTTGGCTACACTGTAGAGAATCCTTGCTTCGTGTCCAGTCTCTCTTGATCTGTTACGTAGATTGCATTGACAACTGCAGTTATTATGCGACTTGCAGATGATTGTGACAAATGACAATTACTTCCAACTAGCCACTGAAAGCCGCCACTAGCAAAAACTGTGTCTGCAGGTAGGGCATTATATTTTCGTTGTGTCTTTTTCGAGGTTAATGGGCGGTTGAAGCGAGTGCAACGTTTGACATTTTCATTTTCGTCTGTACAGTCCGTGGATTTCAGTCGAGGAAATGTGACAGTATCTTCATCATCTCACTCACAAAACACGCCAAACACAATGTCATCAAAGATGTCATTATAATACGAAAAGTAAACGATATTATTATGATGCTTTCTGGCAGAACTTGTGGGTGGTGCCGTGCTGTCACTTTAGTTGTTCGACCTTGACGTTGGTTGTCGCTGCTCGCGTAAGCCCGCGATTATTTAAAAGAGCCACATTATTATGTTTTCAACTCACTATGTTATTAACGAGAATATTTTCATCTTATACGACAATTAATGACAAAAGCAATGGAAAGCACTTACTTTCAACTAATATCGACGCCATTTGTATTGGTTGCAACTCACTTAAAACCACAAATAGTTGGTTTTAAAGTTGCAACCAATATGCCGCCATTTTTTCTGCTAAAACCGCTTCCAGAATAAGGATGCTACCGGTTGCAACTATACAACCGGTAGCAAGTACTTACAACCGGTTGCAAGTACTTGCAACCGCTACCAGAATGACCCCCATACATTACACATATAATTTCATCATTAGGAACCAAATCTCATAATTCCCTTAGAAGTAATTGATGCCATGGTAATGTTACATAGAAAGCATATTTTGTAAAAATTGCCGCACATACCTTCTCTAATTTCCTGATGCCACTAAAATCAAAAGTAAGTACCAAAGTAGATTCAAGTTGGTTTTAGCTTGGAACATAGTAGCAGTAGTGCCAACAAGAAACACAAAATATCCCTAAACCTCCTTCCTGGAGCAAAAAAATTTATTTGACATGGCAATGTTAAAATACCTAGGTGACAAACTTCAACAACGAAATTTAAAAATATTAACAATTAAATTTTTCCCTTATTATAATCTTAATTAGGTAGTTAACTTTTGCTCTATAAAAATTACCTTTTAAATTTTATATAATTTTTATATAATTTTTTTTATAGATAGGTAATTTTTTATATATAAAAGTGCATAACTAAGTTACAATGCATTTAATACACAAAACCACTGCCAGGGACAGACATGGTAATGTTAATTAGGCTCAATAACAATTAAAAACATATTTATGGAATAATTTTTAATTTTTATCACTTATTAGATGTTAGTTTTACATAGAATACATCATGGGGGTTATTCTAAATTCCCTTGTCGTCTCGTATCAATTGATACGGCGTCACTACCATGTTAAATAGATAGCACTCCAGTGTGCAGTGAGCCCGTATCACGTGAAACGAGACGACACGGGAATTTAGAATCGCCCTCCATGTTATATGATTTCCCCCAAAAAGAAATAAAGAAAAATGAACCAGAAAAATGTTGTGGCTGTGGGACACAGAATCAATAGTTTCGTGATAATGACCCGCCTACTACAAGAGATTTACAATGATCTTAAAAATATAACTACCTACTCTGAACAAAAGGAAAAAACTGGGATTTTTGTGTTACAATTGATAATATTTCGTATTTGATGCAAAAAAATACAAAAAAATATATTGTTGACAATTTTTAGTGTAAGATAACAGTGGTTAATTTGGGGGCGGACGAGGGCGGACGCGTCCTTTCACTCGTTTTTCAGGGTGGACGCTGTCCACCCACTTATTTTTCATAGAAGTAAAAATTGTCTTAAAATTGTGTTCACATCGCGTAGAAAGGCACCAATTTGGTCCTGAAATTCAAAATTTTCCCGGGTACCCGCATTATGTTGGGGGCCCTCCCCCCAAACCCCCCATTGTTTTCGTAAGCAAATATGTTTCCCTGACAACGCCGAACGTCCGCCCACTTATTATTTTACAAATTAACCACTGGTAAGATATAGGTAAATAACTCCAATAGGTAGGGATGGCACCTGGTAAAATTTACCGGTAAAAAAAATGGTAAATTTAGTTTTTTTGATCCTCTCCAATGTATGAATGGAGATATCAAATTTTAAGTAAAAACTATAAGTAAACTTCAGTGTGACAACATTAGCAGTTAGGCATATTTTACGTTGATTTTTGGTTGTCTTCAATCATTCAGAATGATAACTCCATCCATATAGGATTACTTCCAATGTCGGAATCTCTCTTCAGGTTTGCTTGTTTAGCAGACATAGATTGTAACTTGATAAAATTGGTGGTCGACAATTCCTCTTATGGGAGAATAACACAGGCATGGCATAGCCTACACTAGATGGGTCGAATCAATGATATTCGGTTATATCATCCCTTATCAATATGGAGTACCTATTATTGTCATTATTAACATTGATTATTGTTACTGTTCTGACTGCAGTAATCTTTGTAAATGGGTCAAATAATGAAGTAGGGTCATTTTTGTATTGGTATAATCATGATTTGGTATCTACCATCATTGTATCAATCATGGTATCAACCGGAAAAAGTGCCATCCCTACCAATACCTAGGTATTATTACTAGCCTTGATTTGAAATCATATCTACCTATTGCTTTTAGGGCTAATATTCAATTCTTTTTCCTCTAACAAATAGGACATTGCAGTGAACCGAAAATCTTATTTTTGTCAGAAATTCTGAAAATAATAACAAAATGAATTGTGACAAAATATGTTACTGTATACTACCTACCTACATAACGAATTAACAAATAGTTCTGAGCTATTGGTTATTTATTTCGGTCAGGTTAATTTTGCAAAAAAATGTTAAAATTTCACCTCGAAAGTGTCATCTTAAATTAAAATGACCCTTTTACATGTCTATTTGTAAATGGTAGGTAGTGTCTGCATGGAAATCTGCTTGTACCTATATAGGTTGCACTAGGTATGTTCGTCGGGGTGTTCTAACCTGTTCTGAACACACCGGAAGTCGTCACGGAAAAGTTTACTTATACCTATCCGTCGAGTTTTGATTCGTAATTCATGCACCTAACATATTCAGTGACGTACTTCCGCCTGCTCCGAGCAGGTTAGAACACCCCGAGGAACAAACCTACTATTGATTCTATTGAGGGCAGTTTACCTTGCACCGACAATGATTATGCAAAATTGAGTCTACCTACCTAGGGTTATGACTAGTAATGCCTAGGTAGGTACATAAAAAAACATGTACATATTAAACTGCATAAATGGAGTGTTAAAGATTAAACCTATTTGAATTATACACATATTTATAGACAATAAAGAGACTTACCATTTTCAGAAGTAATGTCACCCCGTAGGTCACGCACTGCTCACTGAACTTGAACTGTCAAATGTGACACATGCAAATACAGTGAGGTTAGAATTCCGCTCAATTATGTTTATTAAAGAATTAGGAATATTGATTTGATTATATTTCAAATAATTTACAGTAGTGATTAAAGCCGCAGCTGTGTCAGCAATAAAAAATACTATTATCTTTTTTAAAACTACAAATACGCGAATCGATAACAAAACATGACAAGCACTGTTGAATAAATTCCGCACTAGTGTCAACGTAGCAACTTATGAAACTTGAAAGTCAAATCAAAAACGAGAGAAAGAATATCCCGTGTATAATTTTGCATTTGAAGAATTTTTATTCCTGACCTGGGACATAATGTTATATCAATAATTATTACATACATTATATTACTTTATTGTTTGCCGCCGATATAAAAACAATTAAATTTCGCGGACTTTTGCTATTTAGTGGAATTTCATTTTAAGCAGATGGCGACATCGACATAAAACAATGTTGTTGGTTGTTGAATCATACTTCGTACTACTCGATTCATAAATGCCTGTGATGGTGCAAATTTTATCTTGCATGAGTATAAATTAATTTGTACCGAAAGTACAATTATTAAATATCGTTATCATCGATCACGTTGCAGTTCAGGATCTGACCTCAAACCATAAAATAACTTAGCACTTGAAAAGCATATATGCTCATAAATAGCGGAGTTTTCTGTAGGTGACATTTTGATACTTTTACATTGTACCCCTCTCCTCTCCTTTACGATCCGGACGTGTCATCGGTTCATCAACCAACAATAATTGAAGGCAACAGCTGACTTAAAGAAAGGAACTTCAGTACATTATAATGTCGAAGTCCAAATCTTTTGTAAGTATGGAGTAGGGAGGTAATATTTAATTGATTTGAAATGAGGAGATTTTGATCTACTTTCTGCATTGAATTTAAATCTGCAATTTTAGCTTATGTTAATTTATGAAGTTGATTTCATTGTTGCAATGTCACCACACCTGGGAGGTTATGCACCTTATACCTACCTACCCCAAAACTTTTCATGTTTGGCTGAAGATATTGTAGAACTTACCTTGTTGTTTTCCAGACGATTCGAGTTCAATCTCCTGATGGAACGAAACGTATTGATGTTGAACCGTCAAATACAATCATGCAGCTTTATGACAAGGTAAAAACCATTCACAGCCTGTCTGTCCCTTTCAGGACATTCTTTTTCGAAAGGATAATTAATCATTAAATGTGTTGCTTTCAGGTCCACGATTCATTTTCTCTCAGCGGCTATGGATTTGCTTTATATCGCGAGCGTAATCGTAAGGACGAATTAACGTCCTCGAAAAGCACAACACTTCGTTCTTGTAACCTAAAACACGGCGATCTTCTCTATTTGGCACCTGTCAACGGCGCACTTCTCTGGACGGAGGAAACGGAGTCTAAACCGAGCACAAGCAAGCATTCTGGCGAATCCGTGGTCCACGAACCCATTATAAGTACGAACCCACGCGGCTCGCTAAGTCAGCCCGAAGACGAGGTTGACAACCTGCTGTGGAAGCTCGACGGGAAGGTCCAGCGTCTGCGAGACGCCAAGTTCTGTCGGCATGGAGCCAACGGATGCTGCGTTCATTGTTCACCGCTGGAGCCGTTTGATGAATCGTATCTCAAGGAGCAGAATGTGAAGCACATGTCTTTCCATGCGTATCTCAGAAAACTAACTGCCGGAGTAGATAGGTGCGTAATCATGAATCATTAAATCAAATACTGCTAGGTACTCAGAGGCATGGAGAAGTTATTGGGACTCTTTCATTTCTCTAGTAGTTTTGTTCATTTTGTTTTCACTTCAATAATAATCATCTATCCGCTGGTTCCAATTTAATGGGTCAGGGTGGGTGTTCCCACCAACACTAGGGCCGCAGGACTACTGGAGACCGGCTGGCCACGCCTGGCGTCACTTCAATATTTTTAACAATCTGTCTGCACTTGCACACAATTCAAAATCTCATCGATGTATGACATTAAATTACTGAAATGTGTGGCATTTATCTCAGTGAACTTGAACACCTCGATTTTTTAAAAATTGTGGCTGTGAGTGATGACAAACTCAAAAAAGGATTTGAAAATTGTTGCAAACCTTCCTCAGGCATCTTCACACTGAGAAATCTGTTAGTACAATCTTTTCCTGCTGAACAACAAGATCTGATCCAAATCCCTTGCACTTGCTTCTTCTTGTAACTCGCAATACTCCTTTCATCTTTTACCTTACCTACTATACTACCTACTAGAGGTCGGTTAGGGTACCCGGGTATGCCATTACCCGGGTACAATGGCGGGTACTCGGGTACAAAACATTACCCGAATCCGACCTCTACTACCTACCTATTATTACCTACACATTTTATTTTTTAATCCGCTTCAACCTAATCTACACACAGTAGGTAGGTACCTAGGTTCACTAAACGCTTAAAATATACAAATAATACCTACTGTAGTTTAGAAGATTTTGCAAAATGTAACTATTTTTATTTAGTATATTACTGTGACTTATTTCTCATGAATACATTTACAATTTATGCTTTCAGTATTTGTTGTGTTGTGCACAACTGCAACACTTTGGACCTAGACTTTAATTACCTTCCTACACCGTAATTTAGAAACAATTCTAGTAAAGCCGGAATAACCAAAGTTAAATTGTGCTGGATTAACTAACTTTTGGATTAAATTCAATTGTTTACTCATTTTGAGGTATCTGATTGGCTGTGCCGCCAATTTAGTTCAATTTTTAGTTAATCCGGCTCAGATTAACTTTGGTTATACCGGCCCTAAACAAGATAGTACTTGGTAGGTACCTACTAGGTATGCATTGTTCAATGTGTTTGTAACTCTGTACAGAGGCAAGTTCGTGTCGCTGGAGGACATCAGCTGCCGCATCAAGCTCGGCTGCAAAGACCACCCACCATGGCCGAGAGGCATCTGCTCCAAGTGTCAGCCCAACGCGGTGACGCTCAACCGCCAGATATACCGCCACGTCGACAACGTCACCTTCGACAACGCCCACCTGGTGGAGAGATTCCTCAACTACTGGCGGACCACCGGTCACCAGCGCATCGGTTTCCTCTACGGGAACTACGAGATCCACGCCGACGTGCCTTTAGGGATTAGAGCTAACGTGGCTGCCATCTACGAGCCCCCGCAGGTGAGAGAGATTAGAGACTGTCAATTAAACTTGGATTAATATTGACATCAAATATTGATGCAAGTTTTAACAAGTAAATCGGACACGGGCTTCCACTAGCCACTGTTTCCACAATTTTTCTACATTTTTATAAGACTGCCTCGTAATGTAGGTAGGTACGTGGTATATTTTCCACAATTTTTTAATTAGCTGTTCCCTGTTTAATAGCTGTTTAATTAGGTACCTGTTTTTTAATCTAGTTACCTACATAACTTTTAAAATTATATAGGTCTTCTAGGTAGAGATAGGTTGCACTTAACTGTATCGTTTGTAACTTTTCTTGATGGGTAAACTGATTGGAACCCCTTCAGTACCTACCTATGCAGTTGTCAGTCGTTTTATGATCAATAAATTATTGAAATCAACCTTTATGTTTAAAAATCTATAGAATCACATAGTTTTGGCCACTTTCAACGGTATTGGGTACCTACTTTTTAGGTAATTTACCAGGTCGAGTGTCAATGTAGTGTCGATGTAAGTGCGCAATGTAGTCTTTCTCGGCCTAGCAGAACAACCGCGAGTGGCTCCGTCTGGTGAGAGTTCAGACGTACGCTACCTTGACTGTACCTAAGGGGACAAAGAATGAATGCATGCTAATGAATAACCAGTATTCACTCAATCAAGAGTGAGTGATTACTGGTGATTACTTATAATGAAAAATATGGAATGTTCAACATTTCAATTGAACTCTACATGTCCATTTGCAGGTAATATAATAAGTGGGTGGATAGTCAAAAATGATCAGGGCAAAAGTCTGCTTACATTAACATAAGCCTTGAAATAGGTAGAATTTTTAGAATGAAAATGGTGTGCGTACCTACACGTGATTTGTAGGTCACTTTTAATCTTTACGAAAAATAAGTGTGTGGGGAGTGGGGACAAGATACGCGAGTGTTACGTGTTGCGTTGTGTTCAGGAGGGGACAATATGCACGAGTGTTACATGTTGCGTTGTGTTCAGGAGGGGACAATATTCACGAGTGTTACGTGTTGCGTTGTGTTCAGGAGGGGACAATATGCACGAGTGTTACATGTTGCGTTGTGTTCAGGAGGGGACAATATGCACGAGTGTTACATGTTGCAAGTGTGTTCAGGAGAAGACAATATGCACGAGTGTTACATGTTGCGTTGTGTTCAGGAGGGGACCATATGCACGAGTGTTACATGTTGCGTTGTGTTCAGGAGGGGACAATATGCACGAGTGTTACGTGTTGCGTTGTGTTCAGGAGGGGACAATATGCACGAGTGTTACATGTTGCGTTGTGTTCAGGAGGGGACAATATGCACGAGTGTTACATGTTGCAAGTGTGTTCAGGAGAAGACAATATGCACGAGTGTTACATGTTGCGTTGTGTTCAGGAGGGGACAATATGTACGAGTGTTACATGTTGCGTTGTGTTCAGGAGGGGACAATATGCACGAGTGTTACATGTTGCATTGTGTTCAGGAGAGCACGCGAGACTCCGTGGTGCTGGCCGCCGAGGACCCGCACGCTGCCGTGGTGGAGGAGCTGGCCGCCCAGCTGGGGCTGCGGCGCGTCGGCTGGATCTTCACCGACCTCGTCGCCGAGGACACGAAGAAGGGCACGGTGAAGCACAACCGCAACATCGACTCACACTTTCTCACGGCCGACGAGTGCTTCATGGCGGGACACTTCCAGAACCAGCATCCCAACCGCTGTCGGTTCTCACCCGTCGGATACTTCGGATCCAAGTTCGCCACCGTCTGCGTCACAGGTACAGGCTCTTGGATATGCGACAGGTTGACACAGTTGGTCTTAATACCTACTTTTTAAATGTAAATTAATCAATATCGCTAATAATATTATTATTTGTGCTCAAATCAGAACAGTTATTGTACTAGATTGATTATATCGAGTACTACTAGGAATAGTTTTGAATAGGGATGGCACTTTTACCGGTTCTGGAAAAATCGGTAAATTTACCGGTAAATTTACCGGTCAGCGGTAAATTTTGAAAAATGATGGTAGATACCAAATCATGATTATACCAATACAAAAATGACCCTACTTTATTATTTGACCCATTTACAAAGATTACCGCAGTCAGAACAATAACAATAATCTATGTTAATAATGACAATAATAGGTACTCCATATTGATAAGGGATGATATAACCGAATATCATTGATTCGACCAATCTAGTGTAGGCTATGCCATGCCTGTGTTATTCTCCCATAAGAGGAATTGTCGACCACCAATTTTATCAAGTTACAATCTGTGTCTGCTAAACAAGCAAACCTGAAGAGAGATTCCGACATTGGAAGTAATCCTATATGGATGGAGTTATCATTCTGAATGATTGAAGACAACCAAAAATCAACGTAAAATATGCCTAACTGCTAATGTTGTCACACTGAAGTTTACTTATAGTTTTTACTTAAAATTTGATATCTCCATTCATACATTGGAGAGGATCAAAAAAACTAAATTTACCATTTTTTTTACCGGTAAATTATTAATCGGTAAATTTACCTTAATTTACCGGTAAATTTTACCAGGTGCCATCCCTAGTTTTGAATACATTTTGGTTAGTAAAATTCCTCAATTTATTTTGAAATTTACTTACCTACAACAATTAATACGACAAGAAAAAACTTAAAAGATACTGTAGTAGGTCTACTATCTGGAATTTATAGGAAATTTGAATCAGGAATTTGACTCAAATTACAACCAATATTGATTTAAAAAAAGCGATGCAAGTAGACTCTTCAAGGATCCTTCCCAGCAAACTTAAATCAAATTATACCTAGCTCTGTAATTAGCTGTATACAGGTATTACGTTATTATTACCCTGCGATTCCGTTAGTTTTCTTATAGGTAGGCTGTTTAGTTTAGTGTAAGATTCACCGTAAAAGTGACTCTTCAGTTCACTGCATTATTAATGCATTTTATAATTTTTTCCGCAAACAATAACAATTAAAACTCGAAATAGATTCAGTATTGTAGCACCAGTCCTACCTGGGTCAATTGATTTTTTAATTCTATTTTTTTTAATGTTTATTATTGAGTCATTCAAAAGTTCCTCAAGAGATTTGTTGAGTTTGAACATTAATTCTTGCACCGATATGTTTCATGACCTACTTCCGCGATTTAGTAGCTTTCCAATCCACGTGCGAGCGACCTATTGTTAAAGCGTTTGAAACCTGTTGTCTAGGTGACGCTAAGAACCAGGTCCACATGGAGGGCTACGAAGTGTCGAACCAGTGCATGGCGCTCGTGCGCGACAACATCTTCGTGCCGACCAAGGACGCCCCCGAGCTCGGCTACGTCATCGAGTCCACGGACAAGCAGTACGTTCCCGATGTCTACTACAAGGTAAGCTCGTCATCATACACTCAAGATTAACAGACAGAGTTGGTTGGAGGTTAGCGAAGATATTAGAGATGAGACGATTCCAATTTTTCACGATTCTGATTCCGATTTTTGGTTTTATTAAGTACCTAGGTAATAATAAATATTGTTTAGTAGGTAATTATATATTGTAAGTGTAACTAGGAAAACGCTCAGTGTAACGCGTTAATGAGCGAGCACTGGTATGTGCAAATTCTCGAATCGGAAATGCGTACACAACGCACTGAAAACATACCTATTACCTATACATCCATATTGAAATTAAATGAGCCACTCATTCAACATAAAATGATGTATTATGTTTTCCATTGAAACTGAGATTATTACCTAGATTCATTTCGATAGGTACTTCGTTTCTGACTATTAAAAATGTCAATAAGTGCATACCTACGTTCTTGACTGATTGGACTAAAAATTTGTGAAATAAGAGACAATGTTGGTCTTAATGACCATGCAAAATGAGTTTGATCAGATTTATCAAATATGTTTTGATTTTTTTTTTCAACCTACCTCTCAGGAGATATTAATTTAAATTTTAACCAATGAACGGATTTCCAAAAAAATAGGGTCTGCAAACAAAAATGGTGGTCTGTACATCTGTGCAAAATTTCAGATCGTTCCGTTAAATGGTGCGACCTGTGTATCGGCTAGTAGCAGAAAAATAACAAAAAATACAAAAGAAATGGAGGTCCGTGCTGAAAGAGCCAAAAAGAAGTCGCTCGCTCAACAATTTAAATACACCTAGGTAGTCTTATTATCATTTTACACTCTAATTTTATGGAATACAGTAAACCCTCGTTATTTCGAACTCGGATAATTCGAACTATCTGGGTGGTCCCAGTGGCCAGAATAGGGTTTTCTATGTTATTTCATTTTGATAATTCGAATTTTAGGTTATTTCGAAATTCGAATTGAATTAAAGTCCCAGCCCATGTATTTACTTGGATAAAATTGCTTTAATTCGAATTTTTCTTCAAAAGTGTGGGTTTGTATAAAATTCATAACGCGTGATATATTACGCGCAATAACTTGGAGCCAGCGCCATGCGCCGCAGGCAGAATAGGGGGGTGCGCCGCAGCGGACTGCTCAGAGCATGGCTCGCGCACAAGCGCGACGTGGCTCGGCTATCCTCGTGTTTTAGATCGGGTGCGTCCGCCTCGGCTATCCTCGTGTGTTCGATCGGGTGCGTCCGCCTCTAGACTTACTGACGACGTGGCGACTGGCGGCATTTCACCCCTCACGCCTCGAGCTAGACTAGCTAGCCTAAACAAACAAGTGTGGCTGTGTCAAAGTTTCGTAAACAAGTTTTGACGATGGCTCCGAAGAAATACCACGAACTGAAATTAAGTGAGAAGGTGGCGCTTCTAAAAGAAGAAGATTCAATAATATGCACCTTGGCTTCCTTTTCCCCAATCCCCTCATCCTTTAAAAAAAAAAAAAAAAAAAAAATTATTTTAATTCGAATTTTTTTAATTCGAATTGCAATTTTTTGGGTCCCTTTGAGTTCGAATTAACGAGGGTTTACTGTAATTTATTTTTTACCAGAATAAAAAATGTAATACGTATTTATTTAACTGGCTAACAATAAGCGATTCTAAGTATACTCAAGTGTGTGAAGTACCTAAAGTTCGTTCACGTTTAGAATAGCAAGCCCGTGTACTACTGTAGTCAAGCGAGCATTTGTAAACCTACACACATGTAAATTTATCAATTATCAAAGAATCAATTTTATTGAAGTTTTTTAATATTTTCTACTAGGTATTAAAAAGTGTGTATTTCACATACTTTATACAATTTCAATAATTCAAAGAAGAAAGTCTTGCCATTGACAGGGCTGTGTTCATGTGACCGACCAATGAATGACGTGATCGACTTGCTATTCTAATCGTGAATGAACTTTAGTAAGAAGGTAGCCAATACGAACCAAGCTAAACATAAAAATTGCAATAAAATTGCTTGAAATTTTAAAAGAATCGAAATCGCTAGATAACTACCTATAGCACAAAGCGATTTCAATGTGATTTTGCAAGTAGCTATGTGATCCGATTATCTAAGAATCAGTGAAATTGGTATTGGAATTGTCCCATCCATTCCTAAAAGAAAGTTCAATCAAGATTTTCCATGTCTTAAAATTATTTTAAGTGTCTTGAAATCTTGATGTGAAAATGTCACGAATATGATGAAACTGACATGAGTTTGTGAGAGAGTCATAGGTACAGTATGTCTACTTTTGAAGAGAATCTTGAGTTGAGGTTTGGATTTGGAACTTCTAGATGTGAGATTCTGTATTTCTCAATTTCTCACAGATTGTTTTACCATTTAATAAGACATTTCTAGTACCTATTTCAAAAGTTGGGGTTGCCACCTGTCCCAGAATTAACTGGGATTCTCTGAGACTCTCTGTCCCAAAAATCAACCTGGGACAACAGAAGTTTCAGAATTCTGAATTTTGGACCAAAAAAATAAGTAATATTTTTATTTTTTAACTAAAACAAAACAGTAAAAAAAAAGTAAAATGTATTGGTTTGGAGCACAAATATGTAGGTACGTACAGATGGACGCTAAGTGTGGAGCCGGACCCGAACCCGAACCCGAACCTGAACCAGAACCCGTATTATTGCTTTGCCAGAACCCGAACCTGAACCCGGACCCGTATTATTTTTTTGCCTGAACCTGGACCCGAACCCCTATTAATTTTTTGCCTGAACCCGAACCCGAACCTGAACCCGTAAACGATCGGGTTCGATGCCCTGGAAACAGGTCGACCTTGAACAGATGGGGGCGCAAAACCAAGCAGCCTGGAGGCATGATCAACTGGTTAGACTGGTTCACTTAGAGGGTGGGTAGCAAAGTGTCTGGCGAGGGGGAGGGGGTTGATTGAGTAGCACATGGAAAGAAACTGGTTTCATTTGTTGTTGTGTGACCTGTTAGGGGGATAAAAGCAGTAATTTTAATAGAAAACCTTTATTTCGTGGTCATTTCGCGGAAAATGTTGAATATCGCGATCAGGGTTGGATTTCGTTTTTTTTCGCGATGTTAAAATGGTAGATTTGGGATCTATACACAATAAAATGGATTTTAGTAGAAGAAAATAGTGCAATCAAAACAATTCGCGAATTCGCGCATCACCATTTAAAACTGGCTCTAGTTATTAGTCCAGAGTCTAAAGCCAAAAAAAGGACCTAACCCCCCACTAATTGCAACATTAGAGTATTTTATATCGTTGGATTCAGAAAAAATAACTGTATAACATACCAAAAGTCTACCAAAATCAAAACAGGGTGGCTGCCTCTGATTGGTCAATTAGTGAAAAACAATTGAATGCGATTATTAATTTACAGAGTAATGTTAATACATCGAATATGGTATCGAATGAAAGCTCTTTTCAAGTAGAGTTCAGAAAAAATATTACAAAATTCAAAATTTTTACCAAGGTCAAATATGCTTTAAAGTACCCAGAATGGCCTCTATAGAGGCACGCGACTTAAAATGGCTGCCGTAGTCGCGTCCGAGGAGCTACAGACGTGCTTTTGGTGTCATTTGATTAAGAATACAATCTTGTGTATGTATCATATCAAAAGTCTACAAAAATCAAAATAGAGCTAATGATAATATTTTGAGAATTAGTAAATTAGAAAATTAAACAAAATTATATAGTGCAGTAGCAAAGTAATTAAACAATTAATTTTATTATTAAATGTTCAGTTCTTGCAAATATCTCATTTGTACCCTCCTGAACATTTTTGGAAGAGGAGACATTTTGATTCGACCCTGTATTTTCAAGATGGCGGCCAATGATCAATGCGGCCACTGCAATTGCAATATCTTAGGTCCACTGATCTCCATGTACTTCCACTTCGTTGCGTGGATTGCGCATTGAATCCCTTTAGCATTAGTCCCAGTGAAGTCGAAAATACATTAGGAAAATATTCCTAAAATGTTCCTTTTCAAGGTCATCAATTTGTAACAGCCTTTTACACTATCTAAATCATTTCTAAAATCACTTTGAATCAACTAAATCATTACTTTAGTCATTAGTTTACTAGTTAATGAACACGTTTTAGTTACATTAGTTATAATTTGTTACAAATCCACAAAGTTATTACAGCGGCGACATAGAAAATGTTGACTTTACTCGCATAACATTGATAAGCAATCCACGTGTTTATATATCAGTGCTTAGCTCCCGTTGACACGATTTTAATTATTTTTCTTTTATATTGAAGCTGAATAATGTCTTAATCTTTTTTGTAATAAGTATTATTATCATATCTCGAACAGTTAAAAAGTTACATTACATATTACTGATGATTTAGGATTTTCGTTCAAAATGATTTAAGCCTATTTATATTGTTGTGTGTATGTCCACGCGAAACATTTTTTAATAACGATACTCTGGACATTTTATTATCTTTCATATGATATATAATTTGTGGGGTATCAAGTCAACAGGAACTGAGAAAATAGGTTTATAGAACATGAACCTACCCTTGAGATGGCAAATTTATATTTCTGAAGGTTTAAAACCTGTTTTCTCAGCTCCAGTTGACTTGATAACCCACAAATTATATATCACAGGACAGCTAATGAAATTGCCAGATTATTTTATTTGAAAAATGTTTTCCGTGGACATACACACAAGTCACAACAATATAAATAGGCTTAAACAGTTAAAAACGAATATCGAAAAGTCAAATTATCAGTAATTTTAAATATAACTTTTTAACTGTTCGAGATATGATAATAATACTTATTACAAAAAAGATTAAGACATTATTCAGCTTCAATATAAAAGAAAAAGAATTAAAATCGTATCAACGGGAGCTAAGATATTGCAATTGCAGTGGCCGCATTGATCTTTGGCCGCCATCTTGAAAATACAGGGTCGAATCAAAATGTCTCCTCTTCCAAAAATTTTCAGGAGGGTACAAATGAGATATTTGCAAGAACTGAACATTTAATAATAAAATTAATTGTTTAATTACTTTGATACTGCACTATATAATTTTGTTTAATTTTCTAATTTACTAATTCTCAAAATATTATCATTAGCTCTATTTTGATTTTTGTAGACTTTTGATATGATACACGAGATTGTATTCTTAATCAAATGACACCAAAAGCACATCTGTAGCTCCTCGGACGCGACTACGGCAGGCATTTTAAGTCGCGTGCCTCTATAGAGGCCATTCTGGGTACTTTAGAGCATATTTGACCTTGGTAAAAATTTTGAATTTTGTAATATTTTTTTCTGAACTCTACTTGAAAAGAGCTTTCATTCGATACCATATTCGATGTATTAACATTACTCTGTAAATTAATAATCGCATTCAATTGTTTTTCACTAATTGACCAATCAGAGGCAGCCACCCTGTTTTGATTTTGGTAGACTTTTGGTATGTTATACAGCTATTTTTTCTGAATCCAACTATATAAAATACTCTAATGTTGCAATTAGTGGGGGGTCAAACCCTTTAGACTCTGGACTATATGGGACATGACCAGCAGTCATTCAAATTTGTTCAATGATCAATTTTTGTTTTGCCAAGTGTACATACCTAATAAATTTTTTTTAAAAAATCATTTTATTTTCAAAAAATTATTGAAATTTGTATGATGATAATTGATAACATTGTACCTACCTACTAAACTCATTTGGCAATTTCATTACGTTTTTCTATGATTCATTCACTGGTTCTAAGTAAAATCTATAAAATCATGTGGGTTGTCCAATGAAATATTATAAGCCATACGTAACAATAATCAAAACCTACAAATGCAAAGTCAAAATAATAAACCCCCCAATAATGTTTATATTTCATCAATCTTATATCGTGATCTCAAGGTCAAGAGTGATGATAAATATTGGGAACTATATTTTATTTTCAAACAAATTCCTAATTTGGGGCACAGCCCCCCCCCCCCCCCTCCCACCATGACATGAAAAGTATTGGTCTGTCTCTACTTCAGTCCCATATTGACACTGACAAAGATGACAGTCCTTGTAGTCGTAGGTAACGCTGAAATATTTCGATACTTTCTGCCAAATCCAAAAGTATTCTTGAATGCATGTTCGAGTATCTGTGTGTTTTAAAGCAACTTTCTGTCATAAAAATGCAGCCTGCTGCTTTGGCCAGAGAGTTAATTTTAGATGTTTTTGAAGGGGGACTGGAGCGTAAACCAAATCTTAGGGTGGACACTACAAATACCTACAACTGTATTTTAGATCAAATGTGTTCACCTGCACACGAAAACAATATGGGGGCTGGGGCCTTAATATAGGGCCTTAAGGCCATTGCATATCACGTGACTTTATTTCTCTACATCCGATCAAAAGAAATAGTTACCTATGAGTACATACCTTACAACGTTCATGCTGAGTAATTCAAGGTGATTTATGAAGGAAATACACTGCATACTGGAGCTTATCAATATTTCCAGTCAATAATATTTATTTTTGCAGTGGTTTAAGAATAAAATAAATGAAAATCGTGTGTATCCGTACGCGTTTGAAAGCTGTCAAAACCCAGTGCTGTTATTTTAAATATTACATTCATAATAGTGGATATAATTGATATCTCAACATTTCGTTGGAAAGATGAAGAAAGAGCGCATGTTTTGTTGGCAAAATTGTGTCAGGTTTGTGATGCATATGTGCCCTTTTATTAGATTAAAGTTTGCTGTTCTTGGCAACTCGTAGGATTTCCTTAAACTTCAGGTCTTGATTTGAGAATATTTAGGTGCAAGGAAGTAAAATCATCTAATATGTTATTTTCGCAGTTCTTTTCTGCGTAGATAAGTTCCAACAGATGTGTCCTAACTTATCTGATGAGTGAGAAGTATTTGCATAACTGAACCCTTCCAAATGAAAATGTGTAGCTTTTTGGTTGAAAAGTCACGTGATATACCGCCACCTTAATGCGTATTCAGGAATTTGTTGTAAAATGTAGTGTCACAGCTCTTCAAATAGTGGAAGTAACAATAGTAGGTACAGTCACATTCAAAAGAAGCTGGTCAAATCCCCATGTTGGTATATGGAAAACCGGTATAGGAAGTATTGAATGTGGCTGTACACTGGCGGCATTGTGTTGTTTGTACTCTATCTCTCTCTGCTCCATATCAAAACATGTTTATGATATGGGTCAGAGAGAGACAGAATGCAAGGATCATATTGCCGCCACTGTACCTACTACATCAACATTGCAAAATACTTAATTCTGTAGTTTTGGGGCTGTTCATAAAGCACGTCACGCTAAAAATGGGATATTTTGACTCCCCCCTCCCCTGTCACACTTTTCGAGACCCCTCCCCCCCACCCTTAATAAAAAATTTCTGGTTGAGAAATGTATCAGAATTTATCATTTTAAACAAAATTTCAGGTCTCAACATCATGTATCAACTGAAATTAAAAATGCTTGAAATTGTCTATATCAAAACATGACGTCTGGTGACTGTGGAGGCTCCTGACCCCCACCTCCCCTCTGGCACACTGTGTCCAATACTGGTGCAACCCCCCCCCCCCCCCCCCCCCCCCCCCCCCCTCCCCTCCCTGAAGCGTGCACAGCCCCTTTCATAACATTTTGAAAAGTAACAATATGTGTCAATTCTTTATTTGTAATAGTTTCACTGACATAATATTTTACCCAATTTTGAAATTAATTTTATCAATAACTATTAACTAACATTAATATTTCAAATGAATTGAAGCCAATGATTTTGAGTTGTGCCATTCTTTGCTGAGTACATCCGTGTGCATGTTGTGAAGTAGTTGTAATTGCAGGCCCTCAACAGGTGTGTCGGAAAGTCGGAAGCCTCCAACACACTCGTGGCTCAAATACTTACCTTCACCTACGCTAGTAGATATAGAGGCGTTTGTATGATTTCCTTGTCATAGTTCATATATTACTCGAGGTTTGTACTGATGACTGATTATGTTGTGAATTAGTCATCACAAAATACTTGTCAGTTTTGAGTTTGACTAAGAGTTAAATTATAGGGATGTGGAAGGGAAGAACAAGGGCAAAATGAGAATCACACAATTTCCCACGTTATGCATATATTTTCCATCGAAAGAGCTACACGAGATTTCTTTATCACAAATTTTTTCGCTTAATAAGGCACTTCTCGAGTGCAACAATGAATGATATTAATTCTTATCGCATAAGAGTAATGATGTGATATATCGTGGCCTGCCTTAGGTTAGTACAGATTTGCGTTGAACAAACGAGATTTGCGTTCAGGTTACTCTTGCCGAATGGAATGTGTGTATTTGATCGAAGCTATCTTTAAGTACCGCACTGACGACTAAGCCTACACACAATCTAATACCTACGGTCGGTCTGGACAGGTCGTTTCCGTTGACTACGATTCAAAACCACTCGCTCTCGACTCCCGTCCGATTGCACGGACGTTCGCGAGGTTCACTGAAACTAGGGAAGCATTGCAGCTAATTTATAAGGCACAAACAAGGATGGTTGCACCAACGCTCTGTTTCTTTTTTTGTTTAGTTTCAATCGACAAGCAAGCAGCTCCAACGACAAACATTGCACTTTAGTTTTATAACGTTTATGACATCGCTGAAAGCTAAGACTAAACATCGGCCAACGTGGCTTTATCTAATTACAATTATCTACCTTCGATATTTATAGTATTTGGTTTTAAAAGTTATATTGATACGCCCCCGAGTTGATATGAATAAAATATATATAGAATTTGTTTTGCACGTGACTACTGAAATATTGAATCTCCGCCCCGACATACAAAACTAAAATGTAGCGTCGTGGTTCTACGTCTCCTTCTTAGACAGAAGAGCTAAGGAAACGGCTCAAATATTTGGCTCTTACGTCAATTACCGGATAAAACGTTTATATATATTATAATCTAACTACATAACACACTTCAAGCCACCGTTTTAGCTTAAGTTCTATTCTAGAGAAATACATCGATCGACAACTTCCAAGTGTCTTCAAAAACTAACGACAACGACAAGCGATCAATTCACTTACAGTCTAATAGAATAGGTAGTTTTATATTTATCAATTTAAAAATAAAACTAGCGCTCACAATAACATTATTATTTCAGAAAACGACAATTATTGTTACCGGCAACAGACATTTATTAAACTCCGACTTGATCTTTAGATAAATCGACGAAGATCAGGACTCAACGACAGTTTAGCTGGACGTACGATAATTTTCGGCAATATCTAAAGATTTTTTTTTATGTAAATTCAAGGAATGAGACAACATTTACGCTTCGAAAGATCGACAATCCGATGATCCTAAATCGTTTTTGCGAAACAATGAAATTGAAACACGGATAAAAATATTAGATTTCTCATCAACTGACTAACATTCATTTATAAATAAGATTTCATCGACTTTGTTAGGCCATTCGCCCCTTTCACTGAGATCAACATTTTCACCATTGCTGGCAACCATGAATAACATCTTTTTGATTTCCTGCGACGATACACAAGCAGAAGCGTTAAAACATCGAATTTATGTTACGTGATCGACTCATCTCATCCGATAAATATATTATAGATTTTGTATTTCTTAATATATTATAATATAAGAATAAAACACCGTTTTTCTATGATCCTAAGCACTAAAGGTATTATAATAAGTTGTACTTGCGTAATTGGAGGATAACGTATCGGTTTTAGCAACACGGCAAAATCGCATTGACGCCTTGCGACAGAATATAGGTTAGTCACCGCAGAAGCAAATCCCAAGCACTTAAACATTCAGTAACATGAAGCTACAGCCCTAATCAGTCACAACAATGTCGAGTTAACATAGAAAGAGCTCGAGGAGAAGAAAGAACACTTAAACACTCCACCAAGCTACGAACCGAGCCTCCCAACCCTCTGAGCTTCACATCGCGTGCGACGCATTGCTTCTGAGGTGACAAGACTTCGACGACGACACGACACGACAATTAGACATCTCGTACGCGGAGACAATAGAGAGAAGAAAGAGAGAGATTCAAAGCTTGCCACACTTGGTGATGACGATGGTCTTGGTCGGCTTGCCCGTCTGATCCCCGTAGCCCGATATCTTCTCCACAAGGTCCAGCCCCTCGACGACGTGTCCGAAGATCCCAGTGAAGCCCCGCATCTCCTGCAGTATGATCCGGAACTGCGATCCGACCATGCCCAGGTTGTCGTGGCGCTTCTGCGTGCGCCTCATCCCCACCGCGCCGCGGAGCGCAGGGAACTTTGTGTCGTCCGGCATGAAGTATCCCTCCTCGAAGATCGATCTGCCTCCCCGGCCGTTGTTCAGCTCGAAGTCTCCGGTGATGACGGACTCGCCCTCCCAGCATTGGAACACCGTGCAGCCCTTGTAGCTGACGCCCATCTCGCCCGTAGTCAGCACGCTGAAGTTCTTGGCCATCTTCGGGGCCACGTCGGGTCGTACTTCAATGACGATGCGGCCGTGCGGGCTTCCGTTGACCTCGATGTTGAAGAAGTAGAGCGGGCAGGAGCCTTGTGGGCTGCGCATGAGGAGCGGCGGGGAGAAGTGCTGCAGAGGAGGAGGCTTGACCGACATCGGAGGCGCCACGATGAGGTGGCCGGTGGGAGGCGGATGGTTCGGCATCAGGAGGTGGACCGGCGGCGGAGGTGGAGGATACGAACTCAGCTCCACCGAGCCGTTCATCTGCGTCTGCTTGGTGAGCACGTGGCGGGAGTAGAGCTGCGACATGCAGTAGTTGGCCAGGAACAGGATGGGGTTGTGGTGGTTGGTGGGCGACGGTGGCACCACAGGCTCGCCGGAGTGGATGGACGCCAGCGCCTGCTTGATGAGGTTGAAGTCAAACACGACGCCGGAGTTGCCGATCAGGTCGTCCAGCTGGCATTGCAAGTACATCTCCTGGTACTTGCTCTGCAGACGTTGCTTCTCGGAGTGCAGTGTCGCAAACAGTAGCTGCGCCTCCTGCGGGCAAAGACTCCTCGTTTCATACTCGTCGACATCAACCGATTAATCCCATGTTACTAAATGTTGGAAATATCAAATACAAATTGAAATGAGTTCCATGCGGTTGCAATGGTTGAAGTTGACCCCACTCTTTACAATAGAAAATGAACATTCGTCTCTAGATGCTAATCAATAGTCAAGTTATTGAACAGACGAAAGCACGAAAAAACCCGGATTGATATGAACGTGAGAAAAATATTTAATTGATTGTAAGTAATTTAAAACAAGGTCCGGTCAACAATAGCTGCTGAAATTGAGCTTGAATTGCCCTCTTAAGATCGGTTGAGCTGTGTACCTGTGGTCCGTCGATGGCCGCCAGCGTTGCCCTCGCCTTGCCGAGCGTCTCTCTGGCCTCGTTGACCTCGGGCACGTGCGACCAGCCGGTCTGCAGGTCGGTCTCCACGTGGGTCTTGAGCGTGACGCATGCCTCGAGCACCTTGAGGAGGAAGTCTCGTTGCTGCACCGCCAGGCGCTGGATCTCCGACAGCATCTTGTTGGTCGCCATCAGCTCCACTTGCACCTGCATGGCACATTCATGGCGTTACATTTCGCGTAGGGGGAGGGGGCGAATACTCGACATTTTAAGTAGGTATTCGAGAAGACTCCATATCTTTGAGATTGTTCAAATCTCAATAATACCGTACTTCTCCCATTGGCATATTTTTTACTTTAGTTTTCCCTTGTTTTTCAAAGATATGTAGGTATAAAAAAGGTTCAGCTCCTTTCATTATCTCATGTAGGTATTCCTGAAGTCAGATTTATAATAGGTTTAAAGCCCTAGACCGGCATAACTATATTCCGTTAGCACTATAATAACCAACATCCTCATTCTACCATTTCTCTTTAGTAAATTGTTATGTGCAATTATTACAATCATAAAGTTTTACCGACCAACTTTATAACAGAGCTAGGTAATATTGCATAGCGTTGTCGGTCATTATGAGGTCATAGTGCCTGCTTTTTTCCAAACCCTGGATTAAGATAGTATTTTAGGTGGCTAATTTTTTTTCAAATTGATATGACGTCTGATTTAGTTTCTACCATTCAATATTTGAAATATTTGAAGTATTTAGTTTGAATTTAATATTTTAATTTAATATGATTAATAGAAATATCAAAATTCAAAATTATTAAATATGAATAAATTTATTCAATATTCACATTTAAATTAAAAGTAATGAATATGCCTGGGTAGGTACCTTGTCTAGATATTTCACAACCATGCTCATAATATTTATTGTTCGCGACCTTATATATAATTGGTTTATTAGCTAAATTTTCTAAGAATGTTTCAAGGCATTTGCTGCTTACTGGAATTTTATTAAACTAGCCTTCTTGAAATATATTGCCCTCACTACTCGTTTGTGAGTGGAACTAGATCCGAGTAGTGTGACGATAGCAATGAGATCGGTACGGTACCAACCTCCGAGATGAGCTGCTCTTTGGCTTCCCCCTGGGACTTGACCAGGTGGCCGGGATGGTCGTGCTGGGTGGCGCAGGCGCGGCAGATGGCGGCCGCGCAGGTAGCGCACCACAGCGCCAGCGGCATGCCGTGCGTGTGACAGTTCTCGCTGGACAGCAACTAGAACACGAGTTCTCGGTCAGAACTTCATTTACAGTCGTCGCCTCATTTCATCAGATAGCAATTGACGGGGTCGCGAAGAGACATCGAGTGACAATTAGGAAAATTGTCCATGAAATAATTAAAATCGAATGGAAATTGGTGAATAATCGATTTTGACCGATTTCATATGATTCATAGCCCGTCTTAAAATTTTACTTTGCGCCAGTTTTTCAATGCTCTGCTATTTTAAACAGTTGATAAAGACTGTATTGCCATGTACAGTTCAGTTCTGAGGTTAGCAAAACACACATAGCACACATATGCGCACTCATCTGCTTATGAGAAATCCAAGTCGAGTGAAGTTAGTCAGCTGTCAAGCGTGGATGAAATTCCACGGTCTTCTGACCCTATCTTCAAAATCTCAGTAAGCTGCCAATACAGCTTATATTGGAACACAGCCGCTGCAATATGAACTGCCTCGGTAGCTCAGTTGGTAGAGCATCTGACTGGATATCGGAAGGTCGTGGCGTGGGTTCGAGTCCCACTCGAAGAAAATGTTTTCATATTGCAGCTTTGGTATCAGCAAAAAACCATATTTCAAACTAATAACCTAATCGGAGGAAAACGGTCAAATGTCTTTTCTCGGCACTCTAGCTTGTAACCTATTGTTGGCAAGTGTGGTATGGTGGTCAGGTCAAATTACAGAATTTCAAAAGTATGCATATTCCGTGTTGATGCAAGTAATTTGTAGCACGACAGTGTTTCTAGATGCAGTGTAACAACTTTGATGTTTTGTGCATCCACACAACTAAAATCCCTATTTGTGAAGTAGAGAAGACATAAAATTCCCAGAAATAAAGATGATGAATAAAGTGATTCAGATAAAGTTGTTATCAATGATGATTAAATCTGATCTGTCTGCAGATAAAACTGTCTCTAGGTAATTTCTAAAACAAAGAAAAAATAATTTCATAATAAGTACATACTTTCGTAATAGTCTGATTAAAAACTTTTTTCCACGACTATTCGGTAAATCATTATGAACAATTCATTTCATGAAAGCCTACGCTGAAAATAAGTCATTTGAAAGGAAAATAAACATTTTCAAAAAACAACCAGACGCACGAAGTGTTTCAGTAGGTTAGGTACTAATTAATTTGTTGCTCTCATTTACTTAACGGTTTAATTTGTGTCTTGCACTTGTCTGGTTTCCTCTACCCCTTGAAAGTAATTTCTTAGCTAGAATTAATCATCCTTTCATCAGGATATGTACGGTTGCTTTTCCATCTCGAGGGAGTAGGAAATAACATTTTCAAGTACAGACTTGAGTTTGTAAACAACTCTGGGATTGTGTTGTGGTAAATTCTGATCTAGCTTTTGATGGCAAAATAATTAACTTTCATGGTTTGTATGACTAACGACCGAATTAATGCCCAAGCCAGGAGAAATGTTTAGTCATCAGACTTGTATTATAGTTCCAATAAAACTCTTAGGACTTTTCACAAACTATTGTTTTATTAATTTCGGTCACCCTTCTGTGGACTTCTTCAGGATGAAACTTAACATGTAAACAGCAAAATATAAAAAGAAAACAGAATGAAGAAGTCAACAGAAGAGTGGACGAAATATTGATTGATAATAAAATAATAGTTTGTGAAAAGTCTTAATAGTTTTATTTGAATAAACATCCAAACTAAATAAAGGGAAAAGCATCTTTTGTATTACAGTCTCTCTTCCCATCAACGCAGAGACATCCCACTTTTCCGTTGCTGCTCAGAGGGTGACTTTTTTTTTTTTTTTTTTTTTTGTCTGGGGCTTAACGTCGCACTGTTCTGCAGCGAGGCTAATGGCGACGGGAGGGTGACTTAAGCTCGATATCAGCTCCCCTATTAACCTTGACTGTCACAGTCGAATAACTGACACTTCCATTTTTGTCATGTTGAGAACAGTGAGACTTGTTTTACAGTTTCGAATGGTCGATTTGTTTTGTCTGGCAATTGACGTAGGTAGGTAGGTAGGTAAAAATAATGCATTTTATTAACCTATTAAAACAGAGTAGCTAGGCACTAACAGCAGAGATAAAATGTGTCCTTGAAAGGCCCAATTAAAAAAATTGTACTTGAAGTAAAAGTTGACATGACGTAAGGAATGTTTTCATGTTGGATATTATTTGAAGTCTGGTTTAGTTGGTAATTTTCTTTATTCCCCACTTCACTGATCTTTATAAAGAAATTTCTACGTGCTCGTTGGTCCGACGGTCTTACTTTGCGCTCCTTATCGGTGGGTTTGATGGGCCCGCCCGGCCCCAGCTTGAGCGCCGTGAAGTTCTTAGCGAGCGCCAGGACGGCGCTGTACGTCTGCAAGGCGTCAGCGCCCTGGTCGCCCAGCGGCGTCGGCTTCCAGCAGTGCACGCAGAAGAGCTCCTGGCCCTTCATCAGCACCGTCTTGGTGCATTGCAGGCAGAAGTAGTGGCGGCAACTTAGGAACTTTGGACAGAGGTCGGAGTCGTTGAACTTCTGCTTGCAGTAGTTGCACAGCGTCAGCTCCTCCAGTTGCGGCAATATTCCCGGCTCCATCATCTGCAAGGCGGAACCACGTTCAATGAGAAACAATGGTGTTCGGAGAAGAACTGGACTTTGTTCGTTGAGAAACTAAAGGCCACCAATTTCAGGCGTCCACACTACAAGAGGCAAGAACTATTGATGAAAAAGGGCATGAAAATTACCGGCATGATATGATTCTATCAAACTCGAGTCTAATGGGATCGACATTTGAATACAACTGGCTTCCACTATGTTTGCCTTCAAGAAAGATCGCAATAACACCCATGTGTGATTTTTAGAAGTGAAGTGAAGCGAGTGGGTACAGTGAAGGACTTCTTGGTTTTAATTAATTAAAAAGTGACACATCAAGAATTAAATTGGACCCGGGTCCCGAGAAATTATTTCAAACATATTACATATTGATTTATTTAGGTATATTTCATTTTCTCAAATTACGTAAAAAATAATTTGTTTTAATTTGAGCTTAGCAATAAACAGCCCAACAAAAGTTTCAAGATAGTTTTAACAATTATTTTCTAGAATAGGTACCTAGTACCTACCTACTACTAGAATATCCCATTTAAATAGGAAAAGTTTACAGGACACAATACAAGACCAATAATATGCCAACAATATTTTCCAACAATATTGAGAAACAAGTCCCTTTGCATGCTTCATATTTTCTGCTCTCAATTATTATTCATCTACCATAGCTGACTAGAATATTTTGAAACTTATTTCACCATTATGTTGGTGTAAAAAGTGCTAAAGTGCTAACTATTGTCTTTAAGTAGAGACAATATATGAAGTTTTGACCATCATATAGTTAGTGCAAAAAACTCGTGCAAAAAGGGCACAAAACAAGTCCTTTTTGAAATTCAAAATGTCTCCTAAAGGGCCAAAGCTCTACACGAATTGGTCAATATTGGACAACAAGGGAATTTCAAATTTGTTGAAGGTCATTGTTACTTCATTGTTGCAATACTTTAATAATATACTAGTAGAGTAGGTACGAGTATTGTATTGTAAGTTGTCTTTTTGTCACAGCAAATAACGTTATTGCGCGATATTCAACAGTGATTTCCAAGCAATGTGTCAAAACATTGGGCACACCCCCTTCCACCTGTATGCCGTCAATAGGCGCCTAAATTGTCAATCGTGTCCCATAATTACTCATTGATACTCTCTCTAATTAACTTATGTTTAATTACAATTGCATTCACAGTTTGAGAAAAGCAATAGCTGGAGGGAGCTATAATTAGTGAGCTTCATTAAAATGATGACCAAGCAATATTGAGCTGTCAAAGTGACAGTGCATTGTTTATTTCATTGTGTGGCGTAAATAGCTTTCTCATTGCGTACTAGCCAGTGTTTTTGCAAGGTTTTTCCCTATTTAATCGATATACGACGGCTAATTAATGCTCTTTGTTCATCTCCCGCCAATTGCGTTATCAGCGTACGAATTATTATTGAAGACGAGTTGTCGCAATGTTGATAGTGATCGAAACGTCACTGCAACGCGTCAACAAAACTTGACACAAGTACAAAAGCTAATAAAAGAGGAAGAATACAACTTCAATACACTAGGAAACTATTTTACAGGCAGATATTGTGAATGTCACTGAAATTGTCTTCCCTACCGTGTTTTTCGCGTTGTTGCCACAGAGGAAAACACAAGTCTCGGTTCAATGCAAGTGTCGCGAACGAAATGCGACCAAGTTGACGAATGTCTCGTTATTTCGATGTAGTTTGACTGATTTGACGCGTAACGAGAATTCGTCTTCCCTAATTTACACCACGAAACTTTGCCATCCTCGGCAATTAAACGACGTTTGGTTTAATAACATATGCCACATCATGACATTGTAATTTGCATGGCGGACGATGTTCCTTCGTGAAGCTCCGAAAGGAAACTGCGCGCTGCACCATCTATCGGAGCGTCACGTCGTGACGTCAGAAGAGCGTCTCTTGACACGGACGGAAGGGAAATGATGTTGCAATGTGGGAACTTTCTTATTTCGATGTTGGTAGCCTTGCGTTCTATCAGTCAGTGTGAAGTGAGCGTTTGAAGTGGCAGCCATTGCTCACCTCGTTGCAGCCTGTTCATTCATTGCTCTTTGCATTTCGCTACACATATGTTCGCTGAAAGTAATTTTTTAAGATTATCCATAATATTATTAGTAGTACAATTATATATAAGTAGTAAATACGATAATTCTATTCAATTAAACTGCCATGGGTAAGGCGAAGAAAGGTAAGAAGGACCACAGGGATGATGAAAGTGATGAAGAAATGGAAATAGAAACCAAGGCTGGTGACGATAAACTTGGCAGTGGCAAAGAAAAGAAGGTGAAATTAAAGGCTAAGGACGAAATATTACTGGAAGATGATGATGGATCTAGCAAAAAGAACAAAGGTAAAAAGGATAGAAAAGGTAGTGATGATGTGGAAAATTTAGATGAGGTTGTCAAACCGACTGAAAAGGGTAAAAACAAGAAACAGTCAAAGAAACCAGTTGAATCTTCAGATGAAGATGAACAGGAGAGCTCTTCAAAAGCTCCGAAGTCGAAAAAGTCAGCCAAGGTAGATGCAGATTCCGATAGTGAAGATTTAATTTCATCTAAAAAGGGTAAATCCAAAAAAGGGTTTGCTCTACTAATGGATGACGGTGACGACGTAGCATCACTCAGTGATCCAGAAGAAGTGGATGACTCGGATGACGTTAGTCACGCGAAGAAAAAGAAACCCGTGAAGGCAAGCAGCGTGGAGAAAGAGGTCAACGGAGAAGAAAAGCCTGGCGCCAAGAAGGGAAAGAAGGCCAAGAAGAAGAAACAAGACGACGATGAGGAAGACATCGATCGGATGCTGGCTGAGCTCGAGTTAGAGTATTCCGGTGGCAAGAAGGAGACTACTGTTGTGCCGGAAGAAGTCAAGGTAGAAACAGTGTCAAAGAAAGTTAAAACTAAAACTAAAGGAAAAGACAGTATTAGTGTCAATGACAGTATTGCTCCGGAAGAAGAAGTGAAAATGGAAGTGGTAGATGGTGAAGAATTCGACAGCACAGTCAAGTCTGCCGCTCAAAAGAAGAAGGAGAAGAAGGAGCGTGATAAACTCAAGAAGCAAGCTCAGAAGAAGCAGGAAGCAGTTAAAAGAGTTGACTCTGTTGAAGAGCCTTCCCCTGAGCCTGAAGTAGCGCCAGAGTCTGCGGCGGCTCCGGCGGAAGCCGACGGCGCAGAAGAACAAGTCGAAGAGGGCGATGACAAGAAGAAGGCAAAGAAGAAGAAGGGTAAAGATGCCGAGGAGGAGAAGGGCAAGGATAAGGGAAAGGGTCCCAACAAGAAGATGATAGCAGCCATGCAAGAAGCACTCAAGAAGGCAAAGGAAGAGGAGGAGAAGTTTGCAAGAGATGAGGAGGAGCGGATACGGCGGTTGGAAGAAGCGGACCGGGCCAAGGAGGAAGCGTTGCGGCTGGAACAGGAGCGGAAGGAGAAAAAGAAACTCAAGGATAAGGAGCGCAAGGAGAGACTAAAGAACGAAGGCAAGCTGTTAACAACTAAGCAGAAGGCCGACCGCGCGAGAGCTCAAGCTATGTTGGACGCTCTGAAGGCTCAGGGTCTCGACATGCCCAATGTCGGGGAGAAGAAAGCCCCACGGCCCGGCACTAGGGTCCGCGGCAAGTCCAAGCCACAAGCCACCGAACTGCCAGTCGAGGAGGAGAAGGTGGAAGAAGAGCAGAAGGTCCAAGTGGAGATTGTGGACAGTAAAGTGGAGGAGCAGGAGGAGGTGAAAGAAGAGGAAGAAGAGGCTGAGGGAGTGAAGGATGCTTGGGATGCAGAGAGTTCGGAGGAAGAAGACACGTCTGAGCAACCTGAGAAGTCTGCGGTGATCTCCGGGGTTAAACCAGCAGCCAAGTCCAAGCCCAAGATGGAGAGTGAAGATGAAGATGATGACGATGACGACAGTAGCGAGGAGGAGAGTGACGACAGCTGTGAGGACCATCGGACCGACGCTGAAAAGAAGCGCGAGAAGGCACTGGCACGGATACAGAAGCGGCGTGTGGACGCGGAGGCCAGCAAGTCACTCGACCACCTCCGCGCTGCTGTCGTGTGCGTTCTCGGTCACGTCGACACGGGCAAGACCAAGATCCTGGACAAGCTGCGTCGCACCAACGTGCAAGACGGAGAGGCGGGCGGAATCACACAGCAGATCGGAGCGACGAACGTCCCCATCGAGAACATCCGCGAGCAGACCAGGATCGTGCGGGGCTTCGCTGACTACGAGATGAAGATCCCGGGTCTGCTGATCATTGACACGCCGGGCCACGAGTCCTTCAGCAATCTGCGCAGCCGCGGCTCATCGTTGTGCGACATCGCCATCCTGGTCGTCGACATCATGCACGGGATCGAGCCACAGACCCTCGAGTCCATCAACCTGCTCAAGGCAAAGAAAACGCCGTTCGTCGTCGCCCTCAACAAGATCGACCGACTTTACGACTGGCAGACAATGGCTCGGAAAGACATCCGAGACGTACTCAAGGCTCAGGCCGGTAACACACAGCTAGAGTTCGATCAGCGCACCAAGGAGGTGATTGTGCAGTTTGCCGAGCAGGGTTTGAACGCCAGCTTGTTCTACGAGAACCCGGACATTCGCAGCTACGTGTCGCTCGTTCCCACAAGCGCCATCACCGGCGAGGGAATCAGCAACTTGCTGGCGCTCATCGTGGACAACTGTCAGAACCTCCTGGCCAAGCGTCTGATGTACTCCGACGAGCTCCAAGCCACCGTCCTCGAGGTCAAAGCCATCTCCGGGCTCGGGACGACCATCGACGCCATCCTCATGAACGGAAAGCTGCGCGAAGGCGACACCATGATCCTGGCCGGCACGGATGGACCCATCGTGACGCAGATCCGCTCGCTGCTGATGCCGCAGCCAATGAAGGAGCTCCGAGTGAAGAACGCGTATGTGGAGTATAAAGAGATCATGGCAGCTCAGGGAGTGAAGATCGCCGCCAAGGACCTGGAGAAGGCAATCGCGGGATTGAACATGCAGGTCGCGCAGAAGCCCGACGAGGTGGAGATTCTCCGCGAGGAAGTCGCCAAGGAGCTCCGTCACGCCCTCAGCAACATCAAGCTGCAGGACCGCGGAGTCTACGTTCAAGCTTCCACTCTCGGCTCGCTCGAGGCTCTGCTGGAGTTCCTCAAGACATCTAAGATCCCGTATTCCAACATCAGGATCGGTCCCGTGGTGAAGAAGGACGTGATGAAGGCGTCAACGATGCTGGAGCATGACAGTCAGTACGCGACAATCTTGGCGTTTGACGTTAAGATCGAAAAAGATGCCCAAGAAATGGCCGACACGTTGGGCGTGAAGATATTCCAGGCCGACATTATCTACCACCTCTTCGACAAGTTCATGGCGTACCGCGATGAACTGAAGCAGCGCAAACGCGAGGAGTTCAAACACATCGCCGTGTTCCCGTGCAAGCTGAAGATTCTGCCGCAGTTCATCTTCAACTCGCGCGACCCGATCGTGATGGGCGTGATGGTGGAGGCGGGCATCGTGCGCGAGGGCACGCCCATCTGCGTCCCCAGCCGCGAGTTCGTGGAGGTGGGCGTCATCCGCAGCATAGAAAACAACAAGAAGACTGTGGAGACGGCGCGGAAGGGCCAGGAGGTGTGCATCAAGATAGAGGCGATACCCGGAGAGGCGCCCAAGATGTACGGCAGACACTTCGACGAGAACGACTTCCTTGTGAGCAAGATCTCGAGGCAGTCCATCGACGCGTGTAAAGACTACTTCCGAGACGACCTGGTCAAGTCCGACTGGGAGCTCATGGTCGAGCTAAAAAAGCAGTTTGAGATTTTGTAACACTAGCTGTATTCTTTGTTGTTGCAATATTGGATTCTGATTGCGTTGACTTAACTCATTTTTTATGTAAAACTTATTTCGATTAATTATAAGACCTTTTTGAACCGTTTATCTTAAATTGGGTAATTAATTTATTTCCTTTCTTCCTTTCCATTGTCCCGATGACTATATAAATATTTCACAATAATTTGTTGCAATAATTTCAACAACTAATATAGTACATACTCTATCTGTGACATTTGCATTTAGTATGGAAGAATATTGGTATCAATTTGTATTATATTTGTATTTATTTGCATCAAGTGCAAAACCAATCAAATAGCTGTACCTACCTATGCAAATAATGTGCTCAATATCTCTTGACTGTCACCAAGTCACTGTTTCAGTGTTGTTCTTATTATTATGAATCTAGACCCAGATGGTAGAAGGCACTATTCTCGAAGTCCATTCATATTGATTCTTGACGTGAACTCAAAAAAAGTTATTTTGTATCTGTGCAATCTTCTTTGTAATTAATTTGACACTAATCAATTTGTAAGAATACTTCAATTTAGTTATTTACAAAGTGTGCAAGCAAAATCTATAAAATTTACTTGAGGCCTTCTGATATCTTGATAGCTAGCTAAGGGATAGATAAAGTTAGCATGCAGTTAGCACCAAACTTGACATTGATTTCATTCAACAAGAAGT
Organism: Leuctra nigra; assembly: GCA_934045905.1. Taxonomy (NCBI): domain Eukaryota; kingdom Metazoa; phylum Arthropoda; class Insecta; order Plecoptera; family Leuctridae; genus Leuctra; species Leuctra nigra. The sequence continues at coordinate 13,242,020 of OW203765.1, forward strand.
TGAAAGACGTTTGCTACCTAACTCTTTCAAGAACTTGATCCGGTAGCTAACTTTAGCAAGAGGTACAAAACCGACCCTCATTTCAACTAATGATACGTATTATTTTGTTGCGCAAATGTTTTTGAGACATCATAGCTATGATCATAGTACCTAAATGGGTCTTTTTACAGAGTTTAGGGTGACAATTCTATAGTCATATTTTAAATTCAAGGAGTGGTGCTACAAGAGCAAGAAGAATTGAAATATTTAGGTTGTATTATGGTCTATAATCACATTCCATGGAACAAAATCTTTATAGGTAGTTTATTTTTTTCTATCTACCTAAGCCACTTTTTTTACTTTCATATATTTCTGAGCAAACAATAGTATACAATCACAAAAATTATTCCAAATAATCAGAGATGAGGCAAAGAAGGTACCTGCTGACTTTCCTGGAAAGTAGGTGTAACAGCATTACTCTCAAATTATTACAGGATTTATTTTTCGTTTATTTTCCACATACATATATCAGTCTTGATGGAATTCAATGATGTTGCACTTCCGCTGAAGACCTAAAGCCATGTTGGTTTGAGTTTTTTTTTTTACATTATTCATTTTCATGCTTGCAACATTTTGTTTTAATCGCGATCGGTTGCTTTGCTCTCCCCCAGGAAAAGGACAGCTACGGGAACGAAGTGTCGCGCCTGGCGCGGCCGCTGCCCGTGGAATACCTGCTGGTGGACGTGCCGGCATCCACGCCGCTCACGCCGATATACACTTTCCACGCCGGCGACAATGTACAGCCGTTCCCGGTTGAGAACAGGTATGTTGATGCGAATGTAGTTCTTTACTTTGTACGCGGATACAAAGATCAAATATTAGAAAACATGTTTGAATTGGTTTTAGTTTGATTAAATTGTGCCATTATTATTCTTTTAGTTTGAACAATTAGGTATGTAAAATTCCTTGCCCTATTTAATTTACAATGAATGACTCACTATCATGTAAAAATATCTTTGCTAGATGAGATTACGAGATTGTAATTTGTATTGCCTTTACATACCTATCCATCTTTTTTACAGTTTTGTTGTACTTCTCATTTGCTTGAAGACTTCCCAAATACTGTTATTTATTTATGTAGAGCAGGGGTCGGCAAACGTTCTTCATTGAATCGAAATATTCGTAAATTCGAAAAAACACCCTACGGGGCAACAATTGGAAGGTTGATTGATTCCGTTTGTTAATTTAAAACCCCTGAATTACTTTTAGAATTGAATAAATTGCTATGAGGGGCAACAACTGGGAGTCACAATATCAAAGTAAACTAAATCCCCGTAAAAAAACACTCCGTGTAAAATACCAGCCAAGTCTCTTCAACTCTAAAAAAAATAGAAGAAATCTAAAAAATTCAGCACTGAAAAGAAGTGATATCAAAAAATGGGCCAAGTCAAAACTTAATTTTAAAAACCAAAATATACTTGGCGCATCGTAGAAATAGTAAGAAGCATGGCCAAAAATTAAATGTACCTTAACATATTATATAATATACCTAAAATGCCCTTAAAAACGATGCGCCAAGTATATTTTGGTTTTTAAAATTAAGTTTTGACTTGGCCCATTTTTTGATATCACTACTTTTCAGTGCTGAATTTTTTAGATTTCTTCTATTTTTTTTAGAGTTGAAGAGACTTGGCTGGTATTTTACACGGAGTGTTTTTTATGGGGATATCACTCCATTTTTTAGATTATTCTCACGCCTGTAACACAAATCGGAGCAACAATGACTAATTCCTTTAAAAAAAAATACGCCATTTCCGAATTGGTTACTACTGAGAAAAATTGTGTTTGATGCCAAACATAAGTTTAAAGTGATATACAATGAAGAATTGCGAAAGCATCGTTCCAATCGGTCCAGCCGTTTTCGAGCTATGGCGTCACTTCCTGTTTTCAAAATGGCGGCTAAAATTACTGCCACCTAGAATTTATTTCTATAAATGTTTTGTATCATTATAAGCCTTCTGAATAATGTAGTTATTGTAGTAAGAGGTGATTAAAGTCTTTTTTTTTTTATGACGTCATTTCCGGATTCGGTGAAAGTATATTTCTACTTTAACATTTGATATTCCATATAGATGACCGTCTGAATCATTTGGCGCAGTTTCATTCCGATCGGTGAAGCCGTTTTCGAGATATGACGTCACTTCCGGTTTTAAAATGGCGGTATAAAACCAGTTATAGCAAAAGGCACCTTAGACGCCAAAAGTGCACATGTGGTAAAAATTTCAGATAGATTGGTTCAGCCCTTTAGGCTGTGGCCCTGTCAACAATGTTTCCTGATATCTGAATCTGAATCATCATCATCAGATAGCTTTTAAAAGGGGTGTAATTTCACTGTTTTCACGGCCCTCTAGCTCGCAAATGACATAACCTGTTGTTCCCAAATTTGGTATAGGGGGTGGGGTGGGCCATAGCTCAAAATTAAGATATTTCGCAACAATGTGAGATTTTCGAATTTTAAGATCCAGTAGGCCGAAAATGCCATGTTGTTGCTTACAGTCAAAGTGTTTGGTCTGCTCCTCAGTTTATTAGGCATTTACTGTGAGTGTACAGTACGACTTGGCTGGGTGGAGCGACCGCTCCACTAGATAATCAATATAAACTTGTCATGCAATTTATTATTTTCAGTGTTTTATATTTGATTAGCTCTACCTACTCTACTGTGGCTCCCATTATTATCTACTAATTTATTAATTTTTGGGAAATTGGCTCCTTGACCAAAAAAAGTTGCCGACCTCTGATATAGAGGTATGATTTGAAAACATAAAACAGCTTTAATGTAGGTATATTTATCAATTAAAAAAATTTAAAAAAAAATCAAAAGATTTGTTTGATTCCCACTATTGATTCCCAGTTTTGGTAGAGAATATGCATTCATGACGTGATGTAACGTTTTGTCGTGTTGGACAGACTGGTGGACGGACACATCCAGGACTTCTCCGCGCTGAGCCGCTATCTCCAGCAGTTCTCTCCGGACCAGTTCCTGGAGGCGGTCACGGACTTCCACTTCCTGCTGTACATCGCCACCATGGAGATGCTGCCCATGCAAGTGAGTCTCTCAACTCCAAACCAACCGCTAGGAGACATTCATAGTAATACTTGGTTTCATTCTGTTGTCAAATTATAAACTAGGTATAAATAGGAAGGAATAGGAATAAGAATAACTAACTAGTAAGAATATATAATAAAATAATAATACATACTTATTTCACTCTCAAAATTTTTCATGTCATTTTCATGTCAAGGCAACGACCTTGATTGTTAAAAGCGGTAAGGGACTGCTTTCGATTTGGTAGCTACTACTGGCTAGAAGTGAAAGATGTAAACTTAGCAAAATAAAAACATTACATTGAACAAATTTGAAAGACTGCTGGTCAGGTTCCGTCCGTTACAACAATACTTGTTATTTTTATTGAAATGTGTGCTCACCTACATGAGTGAGACAAGGAGATATGATGGTGTGAAATTAGATTTGTCTATCAATCAGATTTATTGAGTGATAATTTTTTGTGTTCCCAAGTGAGTGTCTCATAATGAGAGTTGCACAATCGTTTTGCTTGTCTCATCATGATTTTTGTGAATATATTATATTTATTTGTAAATGAAGTTTTGACTACAGGGTCCTTCCACTTGCTATAATTGACTAATTTTTTTCAAATAATGTAATGTAGATTTCATTACATCTAACTATAAGTAACACAAGCGGCATGTTGCGTTGCAGGAGCACCTGGGGCCGCTGCTGGAGGCGATCAAGGCCAAGGACGCTTCGGCGGCAAGCGAGTGGTCCCGCTCGGAGCACTGGGCGACCGTGGAGCAGCTGATAGCAGCCAGCGGGTCGTCGCCGCCCCCCAGTCGGCCCCACAGCGCGGTGGCCACGGCGGCCATGTGGACGTGTCCCCACTGCACCTTCCTCAACCCCGGCGAGCTCGCGTCATGTGATATGTGCAGTCTGCCCAGGTAGACGCAGCCGCGGACGCCCGTTTCGCTCACTTCGCCCCCGTGTCACAGTCCGCACTCGCCTCATGGTAAACTTTCAGAGAGTACGAACTATTTCTTTACAAAGCGAACATCTGATACTAAAATAAAATAAATCATCTACGTGCGATTTCACTTAATTTTTTTTCGGCCAAGTACAATCGATTATAATACAATTTCCAACAAGTTCGGTTTTAACTGCGTAACTTATCTACTTTGTACTACTTTTTTTAATAATACAATTTAAAAATATTGTGGGCTACTTTATAATTAATTTTGCTTTTTGCTTTTCTTCCTATGTTTTACTCTGCTCTCTGGAAAGTTATCTATGTCGAGACATTGTTCAGCCATGACGTAGTTGACAAATGTATAGCGTGATGGTTTGTGATCAACACTAAACAACTGCTTCCGAGTTCTGAAGGTGTTTGTGTACTTAACGCTCAATTAAGTTGAATCTCGTTGGAATGCGTGAAGAGCTCAGTGAAAATCTTCATGTAGTTGTACAGTGTTGACTTGCTCTTTGCCCAAATGGTTTTCTATCCCCCATGTTTTACGTTGGTTTAGTTTTCTATTATTCGTGTGCCTTGTTGTAGTGAGAGTTTGGCCATTAAGGGACTAAAGTAAACATGATCTCTTTGAGTGTTCAATTAAATTCATATGAGACCGTTTTGTCCGAATGGCATTGAAAAATATTCGCAACTCAACATAACTAGCCACTTTCAATATCCATTTAAGGGGGGATGCCCAAGTAGAGGTCTCCAATAGATATCTGAAGTAATATGTTTATTTAAAAGATATTTTCCTTGTGCACCATATAAACGCAAGAAAAAGTGGGGTAGCCGAACGAATTTCCAAGATATATCACTTTTTAACTTTGAGTTAGCCCTATCTTTAACATGGCATGTCGAAAAAACACAGTAATTTTCCTTGTAAATATTAGATTTAATCTATTTTCCACCGATAGATTTTTTCCAAAAACTAATATTATGTGAATTAAACATAGAGGTACCTATTTGTTAAGATTTTTATATAGGTATACACCTAGCCGTAAGTTTTTAAAAGTTAGACGCCAATTTCTAAATAATTTTCCTATACCGCCTGGGTTAAAATTTCAATATATTCTGAAGACATCATTTTGAAAACTCAGTATAAGTCGAGAGGTGCAAGTTACAAGACATTTGATGAATATTTTATATTAAAATATAGTTGAAATGTTGAAAAAATTAATAAAAACTGTAAATTTCAACAAAATATAATTTCGGAAAATCTACTTGGGCATCCCTCCTTAAGAAATGTTGGAGCTTTAACATGGCCAGCATTCAAACTAATGTAAATGCGGATTAACTTAATTTTCGAAATTGGCAGCACAGCCAAGCAGAATGGCTTCAAAATTATTGAATCACTTAGATTTAATCTCAGTTTAGCTAAATCTCCTTAATCTTCAGTTAGTAATATCCGCCCTTTTTGCAGTAACTTTGAGCCTGGTAAATAATGCATCGAACGTTCATTCAATCATTGCAAGAAGTCAACCCTTGGACTTAAAGACTTTGTACGAAGTGAGCGAAACTGCGAGTTCGGACCGGCCGTTACGCCGCCCGGCCTCGTAACGGATCCTTGCCTTTCTTACAGCGGCACAAGTCTCGGGAGCTTTCACTGATCGAGCTCGTCGAGACGGCTTGTATAAATTACATACTCGGAGAGAATACAAAGATTCGTTCAAGTAATAACACGTGTTGCATAGAATTCTATATTTGTCTGAATTGAACTGGATTTTTTTCTATTTTGAGAGGAGATTGGCTGTGAAAAAAGTTTGCTGTATTATATTTCAACTGCCAGGTTTAATAAAATACTACGCAAGTACAGAAAAGTTACGGAAACATGGATTATCACATAAAGCAGTACCTATGTATGGTTTTTTCTTAACATCAACATAAACCATAGCCTGTTTTACAGCAAACTCATTTCTAGCTCTGCGTTACATGTTATCGATGCTATTTAATATTTATTCACAGTAAATTATGTGTTAAAATATTATTATTGTAATAGATAGGTATTAGTTATGTTTTTTACACTACTAATGTGATTTAAGGAGCCCAGTACGGAGTGTATAGGTAACTAGGCGACGACTGCAAGAATTGTAAATAATAAATTAAGTCCGGTGACTAGCTTAGGTCCTAGCAAATTGGGGTGTGAAAATTATCAAAGATAATTAAATGAAAACAATCTTTTTGCAATGAAGACAAATCAAAAGAGATTATAATGTCAAGTAGTTAATGAAATGGATTCAAACATTCGAACGAGTTTCTATTAAAGATTGTATCACCCCACTTACTTCAGTTGATGTTCCTAAAGTCACTACCCTATCCTTGATCTAGGTACCTATTTTTCTTTGGTTTTCATAATATTTTTGAACCCCAGAGTGAGATTGTGTAGCGTTTATTGATAACAAGTAGCTTCACTTTAAGGCCTCCGAAAGGTAATGTGACGAGTTGCTGTTCTTCAATATGTTAATTTGAGTTTTGTTATCATGCCAGCATTTTTTCTAAAGCAAGTGATTCAAGCTGGCCAAGCTAAATAAAGCCACGGTATTTTTGACCACTGGACCCTTACCTAATAAAATCTTTTCACTATGACGGTCTTAGTGTATGACCGATCGGGGACCGATTCCTAAGTCCCCATTTAATATAAAAAGGTCGTAACGCGGTCGGCCAAAGCATGCTAAACGGTACGAGGGTTGTAGCACCAGTCACGTGACATTTAAATTAATATTAAATTAGGACTACCGTGGTCTTAGCGTGAAAAAACACACCTAGTTCATAGTATTAAATACGGAATAAGTCGTAAAGTCATCGTATTGAACACTTGCAGGTCTAAATGTAGTGTACTCGAATGTACGTTTTGCATTATTTAGTTTAGTAAACTAAAGTCAGTTTGGTTTCTACTTTCTATCATGCGCAAGAGCTAGAGTTCTTAATACTATAGTTCATAGTATTAAATACGGAATAAGTCGTAAAGTCATCGTATTGAACACTTGCAGGTCTAAATGTAGTGTACTCGAATGTACGTTTTGCATTATTTAGTTTAGTAAACTAAAGTCAGTTTGGTTTCTACTTTCTATCATGCGCAAGAGCTAGAGTTCTTAAAATTTTGCTTGTTTGAAGAAAAAACATGTAATAACACTCGTCGCAAGTTCGGAGCTTTCACTGGCCAAACTGTTCTTAAAACAGGTAGGTAGGTACCTTGGTACTTGGCCATCTTTCTTCAATGCATGGAGAGTGGACTTAAATTTAGTTTTTTATTTCAAAAAATTACTGACATCAACTAGGACTAATAATCGATAAGACTGTCATAATTTTGTCCAAGTGTTTACCAGTTCTTGTCAGTACTTATTACGAATTCATAATACTGTTTATCCATATTGGACACCTTATGTTACCTGTGTTTGGAAGGTACGTAGAGTACAGCAAATTTCATGTACAGGAATCAACGGAGAAGACAATTAAAATGCTAAATTGATATATAATTAAATTTCATTATTACAAGAGCCAGGGTTTCCAGAGAAATTGCAGAAACACAATTATATTAATACATTATTTACAGATTGTTTTTTTAGACATAGCTGTCTACATTTTAAAAGATACTTGCACACAAATCTCTGTGCATTACACTTTACTCTCTAATAATTATTAAATAATACATAGTAGCTATGTATGTGTGCCCAGTCATTTTTATCAAGGTTTTAAAACGTTTTTAACATTTTTTTGGTACTCATTTTTAGCTAATCTACGTTGTTGAGAAGATCTTAGCCTTCGTCGTAATGATTGATAAGTCAATGAATGATCTTGTAACAAGCGACAAAGAGATCTTTCTGAGCATCGCAGTAATATGCGATTAAACCTCTACGTAAGCGAACTTCATACTCTTTCTCTCTTTTTCACACTCATACGATTCAAGTAGAAAACATGCGACTCGAACAGTAATACTGCTCTTCTAGCGACATACATTTTGTAGCGCAACAAAATCTTAAAATACATCTTACAAATGAGCGTAAACGGAAAATTATATATACACATGTCCTTAACTTAAACACAAACAAAACATATCAAAGTAAATGATTTAAATAATGCACCAGTATAAATGTAGATTCATCATAATTTTTTTTTGTAATGTTTGGAACATCAGTTGAGTACTTGATTGTTGATGCATAATTCAATCGCACAAGTCATGTAGTTAGTCGGTGATTTGGGTTACGGGTGGAAATTCGGCGTCGTCGTCGAAACGGAATCCTCCTTTCGGTGGCGACTCGACGGCTGCTGCCATCTCGTGGAATTTCTCCGAGTCTGAAATGTTAGCGGAGCACGTTGAAGCTAGGCAAGATATTCGACCTTGGAACTTGAGACGGCATGGAGAGATGGCAAACTTTGCAGTGAACCCTACTCGAGCATTGCAATTGTAATCCGTTATGAGAATTTATATTTGATTTCACTTTTATACTAAGTCCTCAAGTGATTGAACAAAGTGTAGGTATGCACATATTATATTATTTTATCAATACGAAAAATGTATGTTAATATCAGTAGCTAGTATCAACTGTAACTAGATGAAGTTACTACCAGAAAAAATTACTTAAATGAGCATACTGCATAGCTTTAGGACATTATGACAGAACTACAGTTTAGTGAAGGAAAGCAATAACATAATCTGCATTCCTGTACTTCCCGACATCACATTGTTTACAAAGAGACCCATCTTACCATGCCAATTGTCTGTCAAATATGTGAAATTATTTGTGTACGGTGAAAGAAAGACCATAACCTACCCTCTGACAGATGGCCTCCATATTTGGGCTCTAGTTGAAGATAGTTGAATTTGTGAGATTAAGTTCTTTAAAAACCATGCAAACCACTTACCTAGATATATTTTATCTAGAAGTTATGAGCAATTAGGATTTTGAATAAAAATCACATATTTCAATTATTTTGAAATCTAATGAAACACAGAATCTGCTGGATCTATTTTTCTAACAAGTGGTCCACGGTTTACGAAGAGCAATTCATTTACTAAAATTTGGCTGCTTAAAAAAATTGTCTTTCTTCAAAGAGCAATCCTAAAAATGCAGTTAGAGGGTGAAGAATAATTGTTTCTCACCTCTCAAAATTTAATTTCACATATTTAAAAGAAAACTCGAGAGTAAATTAAAATAGAAATTGGCACACAAAAAGTATGTATGAAATACCTATATCTAACAAACTGTGCAAGTAAAAATCTAAATAGTGGAGTGTCACACAATAGGAGATCAAACATAATTCTACAAAATACGTAATAACAAGGTATATTGTACTTTATAATTAATATACATTTCTAAATGTACAACATTACGTAACGAACTGTCACCAAGACATGCAAACAAAACAAGTTCAATATCCACTTTGCCTGATGACAATTAGACAGCGAGCGCAACAGCGAGCAATTGTATTAGGAAGAGAAGTGTTTTCGGGCCGACGTACCCACAGTACCTGACATGTATCCGGGAGCGTTGCCCTTGACAATCCCCGCGTAGCTACTTACGGAGCCTGTATGTAGCAGTCAACAAACAAACATTGTTAAAAACAGGGCGGGGGAGGAGGGGGGGCCTGCGAGGCGATTGGAGAATGAGCCGATTTTACTGACGCCCGTTTATTTTGTACTAGAAATTTACAAGTTCAGAACCGAATATCATGAGTGATGGAATGGAAATGATTCAATCTAGCGAGTATAATAAAGAAGTTACAAAAATGAATGTATTTCAAATTTCTGAAGGAATTTTTACAATCAGTTTCTCTTAGGAGAGTAGTAATGTACAGTCCACATTCTCTGTTCACTTGAAACAACTGAGCTAAGTCGTCAATTATCCCATTAGAATTAAATATTGCTGTCCTACTTGTTACTAACCCCATCTACCCTAATTGTAATGATTTTTGAAGTTCAAATGGACATACAACGAATTTAAAACAACACAAAATTAATACAAATCCGAACATTTCTGTGAACTTTCTTTATTTTTTAATATTACAAAACACAAAGCCAGCTTGTTGACTGGCTTGTTCTTTATTGGTTTAAACATCAATATTCAATTTGAAGATATTTCTTTGCTGGTTTAACAAATAACATTGATGGATTCCGCCACCTTCAAACAGCGACATGTGCTGACATGTGTGCGACATGTGCTGACATGTGTGCGACATGTGTTTGGAGCGACATGAGTATTAAAACGTAATTATCGAGGCTCGTTCCCCCCTTGCAGGCTTTGTGGAGGATACCGTAGTTACTCGAATAGAAGAAGCAGCGATTGTTAACACTTCAAAAAACAGGTGCGTCTTGAGCCTATATTTGCGCTCAAAGTCAAAAAACTCTACATTCAAATGGTTGCCATCCTTTCCTTTGAAGGAAACTAAAATATAACTTTGTATAAACTAAATAAATATTAATACTTCGTTCAATGTTCAATTAAAAAAGATGTATGAAATTCCCAGAATAAAAATATTGTCTTCTTTTATTAATTGGTCTTTAGAGCAATAAAAAGTTAAAATAGTGGTGCATCTTATATTCGAGTAAATACAGTAGGTATGTGGAGGGAAAACAGTCACTAGAAGGGCAAGCAAGTTGCAAACTAAATCAAACTTGTGCGGCAGTCGTCGGCAGAGTGACATTCAAGTCAGGCTGTCGTTGACGAGCAAGCCACCGATTACTGTTGGCAAGTGAATCTAGAGTTAATGGCGGGGAGTACATCCAACGTCGAGCTATAAGGTTGGTTCACCTGCGGCCGTCAGCTCCGCCGAGCCGGCGATGTTCTTCGGGGGAGTGGGGGAAGCCGTGTGGTCGCCACCGGACGCCTTGGAGTCTTTGTGGTCAGCGCGGCCGTCCAACCTGATGCCAAAAGAACATTTGCGTTTAAGACAAGTACATTGTAAGCACTAGGGATTTTATCACTGCATATCATATTATGTTCTTCAACAAAATTACACACAGTGTGCAAGTGATAAACAAAAAAAGTAACATTACCTATATTCACAACTTTAATATAGATACCTATAGTTAGGGGCACTGATTTTTCGCATTAGCGATAAACGCGATAAAAAAATAAATCATTATTATCATGTATCTTTAAAACTTTGTTTACATTTCATGATGTTTCCCAGCATATTCAGGGGGTTTTATTTTCGCGAATTAATGCGAAAAAGTGCTTTTTCAGCGATATATAGCTATTCATGCGACATAGCTGCTATTTTGGACTCCATATAGTAATTTCACACGAAAATATAAACTTTTGGGATAATTAATTACGAAAATTCAGCTGATTGTAATTTCCGACCAATGTTTTTGAAACGGAACTGTGGGTTTCTTGGGGAAAACAGGTGGCTGGCCTTGTAAGTTGCATCCTGCCTTCCAACATTATCTACCAACCCCAAGCAGGCATTTTCCACCCGCGCCTGCGCAGATCTACCCCTCACCCTAAAAACGACCTTGCTATACAGCAGCTGGCAGCTTGTGACTCATTCATACAGTTGCATTAGTCTTCAACTTGACATAGCCTTGAGAAGGTCGCGCTCGTAAGAATATAAACATGGGATGACAGGGCCTTAGCAAAGAGCACATATTTTGGTTTAGTGACAGAGTGATTTTAATTTGTGGGATTTGCAATTGTCTTCTGTTTTTTTTTATTAATGCTAACAAAGCGCTATTTTTGAGGAAAATTAATACGTAATAAGTGCTTTTTTTAGGAAAATTAAGGCGAAATAAGCGCTATTTTTGAGGAAAATTAATGCTCCAAAATGCTATTTTTCAATGTATAAATGCTATTTTTTGTGAAAATTAATGCTATAAATCAGTGCCTCTACCTATAGTCCAGTAATTGTGTGATTATACCCAGCACTAATTGCGACAGAACGTTTCAATACATAAATCGATTCAGAAAAATGTCCTCTACAACATATCCAAAATCACCCAAAATCGCTGTACGGAAAAAGGGTATTAATGACTTTTTAAGTTAATTTCCCATGTTAATTCCATCGTGCCCAAAAAACTTTTTTTCATGTAACTTCGATTTTGACGAAACATGGCAGAATTGTTCACCATCCTAAATAAACAAAAATAGCTCTCTGAGAGTTTTCCTCTAAATATCATCGTTTGGGAAATATGGACCATTGAAAAGTCACGTTTTCGTCGATTTAGGTCACTTTGAGTGTAATTTGACGTTTTGCGAGGTCAATATTTCCCAAACGATGAGATTTAGAGGAAAATGCTCAGAGAGCTATTTGTATTTATTTAGGATGTTAAACAATTCTTCCAAGTTTCGTCAAAATCGGAGTTACATGAATAAAAGTTTTTTTTTCAAGATGGAATTAACATGGGAAATTAACTTAAAAAGTCATTAAAACCCTTTTTCCGTACAGCGATTTCGGTCGATTTTGGATATGTTGTAGAGGACACTTTTCTGAATCGAACGGTACCAAAAACGCTTCTGTTGCAATTAGTGGTGGGTTATGCTGATTTTTTCACTCGAATTACTGGACTACTAATAAATTTGTAATACAAATGCAAACTAATGGACCCAATTATTTTTTTAAATAAGTAAATGCGCAATTCATACAATTATATACAGAGGTAGAAGGGCGGAAGTCTGTTTTCTCGATTTGGTGCTTCACATGATGTAAATGATCTAATCAATTGCTGTCAACAAATACAGTTATATTAAAGTGTTCTCTTACACAGTGACTCATGTCAGTTACTACGTCAATATTACAAATGATTGGATGAAGTCAGAATGACTGGTTATTGAACTCGCCTCATGAATTCTTGAAATGGACTTTCGCCCTTCTACTGCTGCGGCACAATTGTTAAGCGACTCTCCAATTAAAAGTTAAGGCAGAAATCTGTTTTTAGCTGTTTTCTTTCACATTAGAGGTCTTACGAAGTAACGGACTAGGCTAATAGGTTTCACAGGAAAATTGATTTATTTTATAGGTCAACTTCTGCTTTACTGATGGATAATCTGCTAGAAAAACCATGTCAAAGTCTTCCATGTATTTCGAAGGCTCGCTTAACTAAGCGTTCACCGGGCGCTTTTCTAGTACTAATACCACGAGCAACAGCGACAATTGCAGAAGCAACCGGCTAAACTGTACAGATCTTTGCACGTCTTCATTTTGGAATTGCTTCTATTCTGTGTAGGTACTATCTCTCAGTGAACAGTCGAGAGTGTTACCTGTGCTGCTTGACGAGCGTGCAGTCGCCTCCCTCGGCGGTGTCCAAGTTGTAGACGTAGAGAACTCCGTCGGCAGAAGCCACCAGCAGGCGCAGCACCTTCTGGATCCTGCGACATTCACACACCCAATATCAACACCCGCGCAACACACCGCGTCACGGTTATCGCATTTCGCGCTTTACTTTGGGCTCTTTCCAGACTTTACTGCTCTTGGTCAGTAAAATTAGCCAGTAGGCATTGGCCATTGTTTGTGGAATGTATTAAAATTCATCTCATAGATAGTTTATCTCCTAAAAGTTTGATTCCAAGAATGCTCCTTATTAGCTTACTATCTAGATTCAAAATCATAAAATAACACCTCTATCACTAAAATTCGCTACATCCTAGGGATAGGCAATTTCAATAGCGGCAGCGCTGAATGCCTTGGTCGATGTTGAAGGCTTCACTTTTATACCATTCTGACTTAAGACATAATTCAGTACTGTTTACCATCAAATCATGTCCACATATTAAAAAATACGACCACATCTGAAGCATATTGTTGTACAGCACAGCGTCAGGTTTCCCAGCAATCTAGTAAAATTTAAGACAATAGACCATTTAAGAAAGTCAGTGTGCATGCGATATAGCCTGACAGGTCCACAGCTAACTAGTGTGTAGTGACTAGTGTCTGTTTGGTGTCTGTCATAAATGTACGTGTGTTTGAGAAGGCTGTGGGTGGGGTGACGACACGCCAAGTCGTTTGAAGTGCGCACTGCGCATGCGTTCAAGCCTAACAAGTAGCCCACCTCACCAACAGATGGCTCTTTACTTTCTTAAATGGCCTATTTCAGCTGTCAAGCTTGGAATTCAGCGTGCTTTGTCATTATACACGACACTACAGTTTCCGTACAATGAACAAGGAGTGATTAACAATACTGAGGTGTCAGTCATTGAACGTTTCACTTACGTGGTGATTGCACAGACGTTCTTGAGCCCCTGGAAGGGCAGGTGAACGGAGGCGAACGCTCTGCCCTGGTTGAAGACGTCCGTCACTTGCGAAGGGAGATAGTTGGCCGACGCAGACACCGCCTTCGTGAGGTAGCCCATCCATCCCTGAGACTCATCCACCGCCTGCTTCGGTCTGAAAAGTTCACAGCACCTGGATGACGATCCTTGAATCGGAACCGTCAACGGAAAGTTCTGACTTTTTAAAAACAAGCAAAATCTTTTGTTCTTAATGATAATTTAGCTGAATTTCTTTTGCAGGTATTATTGCAATTCCGCACTATGAACATTTTGAGAATAGTCCCGAGTTTTAATACAAAGCAGGACAAAAAAATGGAAACATCATGAATATTGTATGTAGGTATTGCATTACCTTGAAAATCCCAATAACAACACATTCTTCAATTTTCATGAAGAAACCTAAAGTTACCCCCCCCCCCCATCCTCCACCCAACTCCCCACCACATTCACACATTTCCAGTGTTATGTTTCAAGGAGGGGCCTAAACTCATGGAAAGGAGAAAGGAGGTTTTACCAAATATACCTATTTCCATGACTGTACCTACAATAAAGGTCATTCAATTTTACTTTTGCCATATCACTGAATCCAACACGAACATGAAAAGGTAATAATTTTCCTCACTACTAATTACCGACTGATAAAGTTCAATGCCTTCACAGAATGTCACGGAACTTGATGACAAAGAAAATCACCGCTTATTACCTTGAGTTTTATCACAAGTAAAAAAACATATTATTAAAATGAGTCATAAACATTGACTACAACTTAATGACCTTGATTGATTATGATTCTACGTTGTTGCCACATTCTTTGGTCATTAAACTATGTTGGCCAAGTCAAAGACCTTTTGAAATGTTGGGTTACATAGAATTAGGAAATACACAAATCTATCACATTTCACACGACAGTATTTGTCATAGAATGATCTATTTGATCTTGGTGAGATAAGAAGTGATAAGACTGATGTGTTGACAAGATAATGACCTCATGGGTGTCTTTGTCGTGTGTTGGTCATGAGCAACAGCTGCAGCCGTGTTAGTGAGGGTCAAGAGGTGGAGGTCAATGTTTGTCTGGTCGCAACTCGACGACAACATTGTAGTACGTTGTGCAATCAAAACAACAAACTACAAACACTCTAGCCACTTTTATGTATCTCTAGACGGTATTTTTAACTTTTGCCAGAATGTATGGAAAATTGAATGAATTAAATTTAACCCTGTAATTTCATGGGAAATGTTAAAGTTTCGCAATTTCGTTGCCCGAACAAGTTTAATTACTCTGATCAAGCTGTAATTTTGCATTGATGTAAAGACCGGGACCACTTGTTTGGTATGCTGAACATTTTTTTTAACAAAATCCTCTGATCAGTTTTAAAAAAAAATTAACAATTTGGAATTTTCAATGTCAGAAATACCTATATTTTGTTATATTTTAGTTTTACACATTTAGCAAAATCAGTCAAGAACGAAGGAAAAAAATAAATTACACTTAAAATCACTAACTTCTGAAAAATTCAATGAATTTGTTTAAAAAAATTAGACAGAGTAACACATTGTTCAATTTTTATGAAGAACCCTACAGTCCCCCCACCCCCCCAAACCCACATTCAAACAATATTTTCAGTGTTATATGTTTCAAGGAGGGGGCCTAAACTAATGTAAATGCATGGAAAGGAGGAAGGAGGATTTACCGAATATATTTCCCTGACTGTAGGTACATCAAAAGTCATAAAATTTAAATTTTACTTTTGCCATATCACTGAATCCAACACGAACATGAAAAGTAGGTAAACCTTAATCCTTAATCAAAGAAGGTATTAGAAAGTCTGTAGATCAGTAACTCTGGACTCCTATTTTCGAGCTTGTATGAGCGCTCATATAATTGAGCATGCGCCTGAAGTGACGTCCTTCCGAGCAAACTAGCTTTCAATCTGCCATGTCAGTGTGTAAATTTTGTTTGGTCTGACATCAGGCGGCCGTGAAACCTTATGAAATTTGTCTCAAACAATCTCCAAAATAGCTCCCCTGACACAGCATCCAGTTTTCATGAAATACAAAGGCTTGCTAATAAATAACATATTAAACCGGAGCGTTAAGATCAATGAATGTGATAGGTACGAAGGAAGGGCAGTGGTTGGTGTGGAGTAAAGAGAGTGACTTACGCCTCTTTGGGTTCCTCGAGCTTGAACACGTGCACCGTCTCCGTATTGCTCGATGCGCAGAGGAACGTGGAGTCCATGGAGAACACGAGACTGGATATGGAGACGCAGCGCTTGACGCCGCGACGGAACTCGTACACCTTGCTGCCGTCGTGCACGAGGAACACCCGGATCACGGTGCCCTTCTCGGAGGCGGTCGCGACCTTGGTACCCGACGTGCTGAAGCCCAGCGCCGCAAGCGGGCTGTCGTGCGCGGGGATCATCGTCTTGGCGTGCTGCAAGCATCCGTTACGACGCAGGTAACTTACCAGCTCATTGCCATATGAGTGGGAACATGTCACATGCCTGCGTAATGTAATGGGAAGCACATAGTTCTTACTGTTACATACTTTGATTAAATTTTTGTTGTTGTTGTTAATCTGTGACTCTAGAACTTGACTTCTAGAATTCTTTGAGATCTTGCAATCAAAAGGTAAAACTTGGCACAACTAAAAATGATCATTCAATAAAATTGATTGGCTTCAAAATGTTAGATCGCACCATCAGAAGTCAGTCCCAGCGATCTCCGTCACTTACTCTAGTAGGTGACTTCTCATTTCCATATTAATAACAACAGCTTTGATTGGTAAGGACGACCAGCACTCATTCAAATTTGTTCACCGATCAAATTTTTGTACCAAGTGTACCTACTATTACAATTGCCAGATATCAGATCAGCAGTAGATTTGTCATTTTACCAAATAATAGCATCTGTTTGTATGTGTTCTGTAACACTTTATACATATGAGGTTTGTATCGTCATCGTCGTTTTCACACTGAAAACAATGTCAAGCTGCTGTAATAAAAATTCATTTGGAAGAAAAATTTACAAAATACACATTTTACACTTCTTGCTTACAAACAGTCAAATGAGTATTCTAGTAGCCTCTTTGCCTGTCACTATAGGTACTCCTACTGCCCTTAGAAATTTTACATTCCCTACCTACAGACCAAGCAATCTTAGTGTAGAATTCATTTATTTGCAAGTTTTCTTTGCCGTTAAATAAAATGCTGAACTAAAGTACAGTTTTGCGATAAAGCAACGAAATGCACTGACCAGATTGATAGCATCGAAGATCTGCACCTCGCCGATGGTGTTTGAGCCGGGATACGCCAGGAAGCAGTTGTCGCTGTTGATGGAGAGCGTACAGAGCCCCGTGGGGTTAGGCGGAGTGTCCCGTATCGTGTGCAGCACCTTCATGTCGCGGATGTTGTGGATGTACAGCGACTCCTCCAGGCACACCACCAGCCGCTGCGGACACACTCCAGGTCAGCTGGGGGCTCCACATGTTCGCTCGTCACAAGTACAACACAGAACTGAACCCCAAAACTTGAAACCTCCATTACGGAAGTTTTTAACTTTGAGAAATCTTTAGTTTTTTATATGTAAAATTAAGTTGAATCCATTGTGGGGTCAGTGTTGCCAACTCCAAAAATGTTAGCCTGCTAAAAGTAAAATTCAGGTAAAATTCAGTAAAATAAAATTCAGGAAATTCTGCCAGATTCAACCCCTCGGCCGCTAAAACCCTGATTCACACACTTATTCCTCTAAAATTGGTAAAAATACCGTTAATAATGTACAAAATCCCGGTTTCCAGATATATCTAGCGGCCAATTAAAATTATCGCCCTTTTTCTCATCTCAAAACCATAGATCTAGCGGCAAAACCGCTAAATTGGCAACTCGGGATTTAAGTTGGAGTATGCGAGTTGGTGGGCGTCTTTCATAAAAATGCTGACAGTGATATTACTTATTGTTTCTCCCCTATGTCCCCACTTTCAAGAGAATGTGTGATTGAAACAACTGTTGAAATTGTACACTTGACATTGTACAACCGAAACATCCAATTAGTCACACACAAGAGTTACTCACGGCTCGGTTGAGCTTGACGGCCAGGATCGTATTGGAGTAGCTGTAGTTGCATATCTCCGTCCCCTTCTTGAAGTGGCACACTTTCAGCTTCCGGGGAGACGACAAGCTAACCACGGCGACCAGACTGCTGCTGAACAGCCGCTCCACGATACAGATATCCTCCGTATCTGCGAGCGAGAGAGATGTCATCATCAGCAAGCAATGTTCTGTGGTGACGCATGATGAGGGACGGTGGGAAGAAGGTGATTGTGGATGATTAGAACCTCTCAACTGAGGGAAACCATGATAAACCTCAGTCAGGAAAGATGGTTGATATTGATAGTTTTTTTATTAGGATTAGGTACACTACCTCCTACATGATTAGAGATGTAAAGTTACCGGTACCTAACATTGAAATAGGTAATATTACCGAGCACGGTAATATTGCATTTTCTGCACAGTTTTAACTAGGGGTGTTCACGATTACGATTTAATCGAAACGATTAATCGATTATGACATTGAAAACGATTAATCGATGTTAGAAAAAATAATCGAATTATCAATTTGAATTTGCTGCCTTGAAAATGGTTGCACTTTACAACATCTAAAATGGCTGGCTTCATTCTGTCAACATTTTTCTTTGTGTGCGTAATATTTTAGTGATAAATTCATGTTTGTGTGTATTTTCCCAAGTTTCAGTGTGTATTTCTCATTCGCATTACC
The DNA here is from genome assembly GCA_934045905.1 of Leuctra nigra. Taxonomy (NCBI): domain Eukaryota; kingdom Metazoa; phylum Arthropoda; class Insecta; order Plecoptera; family Leuctridae; genus Leuctra; species Leuctra nigra. The sequence continues at coordinate 13,261,056 of OW203765.1, forward strand.
AAGTGATGATAGAATTAAGAATGAATTTGGCACTTTACAGCGTCTTTGACGTAAAAATGAATGACTTTCCGGACACATTTCATTGTTGAGGTTAATATTGCCATATAAGATGATATGATGACCACCCTGAACATGATGACATATAGTTATATATCAAAACGATTTAATTCGATTATTTAATCGATTTAAATTACGAAAATCGAATTATTAATCGATTTAAATAAAATAATCGTTGAACACCCCTAGTTTTAACTATATGACATAAGGAAATTAATGAAGGTGAATTCATTAATTTTTCATAACTTAAACCATTCTTTTACATGGGTATTGTGTATTTATTGATTGAGGATTGATTGAGGATATTGATTGAGGACATCTCAATTTTACAATATAGCAATATTTTATTGAGCGAGCATAGCGAGAGTGTAGATGGCAATTCCCAGTTTCAATGAAGTCGGGTACTACCTAATTTTATTTTGATCAAGTGGATCGTTCAATTCACTAGTATGGACATATATATTTATGTTTTCTGTGCATTCCGCTACGATATTCCGCTTGGAGATGTTGCGCGTTTGGGTGCTTGCTCATTAGCGCGTAACTAGAAAAACACTTTGTGTATACACCGAGCGTTTTCCTAGTTATTTCTGCTTATAAAAGTGATGTCAAGTCGAGGTAACTTTTCATTAAATGTTGGAATGAGCATGATTGACAATTATACAGTCTTGGGTAGTAGCGTAACGAAAGTAACGCGTTACTGTAACGAAATTACTTTTTTGGGTAACGAGCCGGTAATTTCATTACAAAATTTTTGAAGTAACGTCCGAGTAATTTCACTACTTTTTCCCAAGTAATTTGAGGTTAGTAACGCGTTACAAATTGCCGCGCCCCCACTGTTGTTTTCGTACATCATTTTCAAGTTGTTGAACTAAATTCACGATCAGTTAGATGAATTTGAACCTGAATTGATTTACCTTTTTCTTTTGGATGTTTTTTTAATCATAAACATCTATAATCGCCTTGAAAATAATGTCAAATGGATATTTTCACTAAAATGACATAAGAATCCCATTGCATGCAGGTTGTAGGATAGGCGCCATTTTTATTATTTTGTGTTGTGTACATTTCGGAAATCACGGAAAAGTTCGAAGTAATTTCGTTACTATTTTTCATGAAATGTAAAGTAATTTCATTACTTCTTAATAATGGTAACGGAAAAGTAATTTTACTACATTTTAACCCATGTAACTTGTAACGTAATTTCATTACTTTTTAAAAGTAATTTACCCAAGTCTGCAATTATAGAATTAAACACCATGTTTAAATATACCTACCTACCTACCTAACAATCTCAGTGAAAATATCCTGCAATCAAAGAGCGAACTTTGAATGACCCATCCTTCAGAATAATTCTGTATTATGTAAAAGCAAGAGTAAAATTTAAAAAATAACCAAAATAGAAAATATTAAATTTGAAATTTTTTTTAACACATTTTGTCGATTCTTAAAAAAAATATCAAATCTCAAAAACATTCTCTTTTTACACTGTGGTGTACTGTGGCAAATTTGAACACTTCAATTATTTTTTTCTCTAAAATTACCTAAAGGGTCAATGTTACCTACGATGGTGGTAATATTACTGTAATATTACCGTTACGGGTAATATTACCGGTTCACATCTCTATACATGATTCTAAAAGTGTACTGGAACTCAAAGTCTAGAAAAAGGACATCAGGCTCTCTACCTCTGACTCTGAGGTAGAAAGACATAACTGTGTAATACTAAGAATTGAAGGGGAACAATGATATTTAGATGAAAGATTAGAAATTAATAATTATACTAAAGTAAAATAACTTCTATGCGAGGTCTGTAAGCTTAGCTACTGACACTGAATCTTCGGAGTAGGTAGGTAGTCTACTATAATATGTGGTGTTCTTGCCATTTTTGCTTGGAAAGCATTAAAAAAAAATCATCGTGCAACTCACCATTTTCATATATTTGTTCAAGATTATCCACACAATTAAGTGAGAACAGACGATATCCCGATTTTGTACCAACTGCCAAAGATCTGCGAATAAAAAGATTGAATTAACATAGGAAAGGTTAGAGTTTGGCCTCAATTCTTCTGCTTGTTGCTGTCATCCATGATGAATTACACTCCTACTCAGCTCAGCACCTGGAGTTTGCATAATTTGGCCTACTTTAAGATTTGCACTTTCACTTTTCATAGACAATTTTACTTGGTTAACCTAGGTTAACCTAGCCTGGCTAGGTAGATGGAAATAGCAAAGGTTAGCAAGTATTTTAAAGCTAGGATTACAGTTTGGAATAGAAAAATGCATAATTTCGTATCAGCTTTAGAAATATTATGCGTAATAGGTAGTAGAATGGAGATAGTAAAGCAGCTACAGCTTCACAATAGCCTCTTGACATTACCTAACTATCTCAGGTATTAGCAAAAACGATGGAATAATTGGCTATATATCCATGACACACCCGTAATAAGTACGCTGCCCTTCACAAACAATTATTATGCTAATATAATAATTAACATTTACGCCTTTTTTGGTAATTGTACCAGTTTTGCAAGGTGTCATTGCATCATTCCCATTGTTTTCATAACAAAGAAAACTAGTGATGTTTTTCAAACTAAATGCTCAAATATCTTTTAAAACGATATTAATAAACGTGATTAACAATTTAATAAAGGGTTTCAATGTACATTAGTCAGATTAAAGACAAATAAGTGTTGAAAAGTGTCGAAGTGACAGGGTACAAAAAATGTATCCTTTACACAGACAAAAACTTACGTGCAGTCCTGGTTAAAGTTAACAAAGAAAACACCACTCGCAGAATCAGTGCTTTGGTTTGTGAGGTTCATTAGTCCTGATATACCAGCTTTTAAACCTTGCGTCAACACATCGACGTTTCTAGCCAAATTTTGCATAAATATTGCGTAAAATATTTCGACCTTGGCACTATCACTCCATATTGACCACTGAACAGCTGAGCGAGACTGTGGCGTTTTCTTGAAGCTGCCGTTTGTTTACGATCTGAACAGTGCTGCCAACTTAGTTCAGATTCCCCTAAAATGGTTACTAGACTTTATTCCGTACAGTAACTTTTTTTTACAGAACACGATCAAAGGTCGTGTTTATCTTGACTCGAGTAAAGAAACAAAGGCAAAAGATAAGAATGTATTTGCTTTGGAAGCACGGAAAGCACACGTGTACTAAAAAAACAGTTTACATTCGATCTCTTTTATATTTTTCCGAATGATCAGCGTCCTAAACACGTCAAGAAGGATCGGAAAACCTTGAACTTTTCAGTACTTCGTAATATTAATTATTAATTCATATTAATGAGTTGAAGCTCACGCAATACTAATACATGCTTATCTACTTGTTAATTAAAGCTATTTTGGAAGTCAATTGTGCAAACACACATACAAATATTTGGAAAAAATAAAATGTGCGTTTCGAGAAATTTGCATTTCGACAATTGATTTCAATTTTAAATTATCTATAAATAAATTTAATTTTTTCATTGCAGGTCGTCTTCTTTGTTCAATTGAACTCTCAGGTTGGTGGTTTTCTTTGTTTGATAGCAATGCAGTGATAATCTCAATTTCGTGAGATAAGAGTATAATATAGTCCGTTGCAAATCATTGTATTTTAACTGTTCATGACCTATAGCAACAACAATTGAAGAGATTATTGCAATCACAATTTTTATCACAATTTTTAATCAACAAGTAATCGATTTCATGTTTCAGCGGGCTGTTAGTTGATTGGTCCACGCTACATCCTAATCCCCCTCCCCCTCAATCCCCTCCATGAGACATCAATGTCATGAATGGACCACCATAACCAGCTGTGTAAACACTTCATGTAGTTCAGTTTTCAAGTGTTTTTTGGACGGCTGCCGTCGAGTACGGCCGTCGTCTGTACTTAAAATCTCAATAAGATAACCGGACATAATATGAGCACCTGATTTATCTCAATTCTTGTTTAAATTTGAAGTAATATGACGTGTAGGTAGAGGTAATGTCAAATTCTCTCTCTCACTCTCTCCACTCTGAAGCCCCTGTGGTGTAATTGGCCTATTTTATTTTTACCTGTGATCTATTTCTGTTTTTGCAGAAAGTTTTGCAGTGCAGTAGTATGTTGAGTACCGGACAAAGTCTTCTTGTAGTAGTAAAAGAATTTCTGACAAAAAGAGATGTCCTACCTTTCTTACGACACGATTAAGGGGATGCCGTCGACGATTCGGTCATTATGGACCGATTCCATTCATCTGATGGACATGAAATGGGTTCGAGAGTATGTAAAATTTTAATTATTACTTATTTTATTAATTTATTGAAGCAAGCAAGCATTCATTTCACTTTTTTGTAAGTCTCCTCTAAATTTGCCCAGGGGGTTTATTCTAAATTCCCTTGTCGCCTCGTGTCAAGTGATTCGGGCTCACTGCACACTGGAGTGCTATCTATTTAACAAGGTAGGCATATCAATTGATAAGAGATGACAAGGAAATTTAGAATAACCACTCTGAACGCTTCCCAGTCAATTTAGAGGTAAACGATAATAATTCCCTTGATTTCATAGCTTTCTTTTCTGTATCAAGCTTACATAATTCAAACGCTTCTCGCTTCCATCGATCGAAGTGGTGATTCACAATCACAGCTTTCGTTCACAAAACATAAGTTATCTTCATATCAGCACATACACTAATGCTATGTTGTTTCCACACTAGAGTTCACTGGATGAATCCGAGGGCTACTCACAACCGGGCTTACATTCCTACATCCATCGAGCACGTCGCAAATGTTTTCACGCACGGTGTAGGTTGCGCTGTTTAAATTACATACCTAGCCTACCTACCTATTTGTTGGTAATTTCAGTTTTTTTTTCCAAATTAGTACATTTTTACTTGTCTTGTTACCCTTTTGAGGAGCATAGGTTTCCCTCAGGTAGGTAAAATATTAATTAGTTTTTTTATAAGCTTAAAAGCTTTTTTTGTAGTAGGTAGCTTTTAAGGCTATGCATCTTTTATATAGGTAATGATACCTATACCTACGGCCGGAATCCAGTAAACTCAGCATACTTACGCCGATAAATTTGCAAATTCTTTTGAGCCTGAGATTGTTAGGCTGCGTTTCACCAAGATTCCAAACCCGGGTTAGAGGCGGTAAACCTGGTTTAGGAGCCTCTAAACCAGGTTTACCGCCTCTAACCCGGGTTTGCAATCTTGGTGAAATGCAGCCTTAGTCAGGTAGTTACTTTCAAAACATTATCTTCACTAATTCCAGCCAAGCCATAGGTAGAAAAAAATAGAACTAGAGATAATATTTTCTTTTTAAGAATCTCTAGGTAGTACCTAGTACCTAAATTGTTAATTATTTTATCCAATGTTCAAGTTCATCACCTTCTGGAAAACTAATGGACTTCATTCACATGCTGAAAGTATTTTTTAGCTACTATTTTCTCTTCCATAGAATCTGCAAAAAAATGCTCCATTTCTTGGTGTAAAATTATACATTTTACAGCTTTTAAGTAAGTGTCGAAAGTATGGACAAAAAAACCAACCAATCGGGTTTAAGTAGGACCCACCTACCTTTACTTAGCTTAAGGTGCTGCAAGCGCCAGCGGTTTTGCTGCTTTTTGTAGACACTTTTTGCGATACGATTGGAGACGAAATGGGTAGACCAAATTATTTGAAATTTTAATCGTGATTAGATAAAAGACAAACTTAGGGTTATCCCTTGGTAAATTTTAAATTTTTTGTTTCGTTAATTAGTAATAATTAGTGGATTTTTGGTGAAAAATTAGCTATTTTCTTGTCTTCCTGGGTGCCGTATAAAATTAAATTTCAAAAATGTGCCAAGTGATAACCCTAAGTTTGTCTTTCATCTAATCATGATTAAAATTTGAGATCAATTGGTTAACGGGTTTGGTCTCCAATCGTATCGCAAATTTCAGAGTTTTGCGCGGTTTTGTTGAATAACCGGCGCCTAATTAACGATGCAATAAGCAAAAAAGAAAAATTGTTACTAATATACAGTCAGACTGATCATGTGAACATCCTGTAAAAGTTACACTCACTTATGAAACAATTTATCTCTCCCAATTTTCTAAAATGGCCGAGCGCTTGTATCACCTTAACAGTGGACTTTGACCAATAGTTAAATATGCATGCTTTTCTAAAATATTTTGTGTGGATTCTTGTCCTTTTCTCGCATTGTACTTATAAGTAGCACTAGAGCTCTAGACAAATTATTTTAATTACTACTTCGTGAGCTATTGTTATCAGCACAAATATTGACATGTAATGGACAACTCGAGAAAGATTAGCTTCACCTTCACAGTCCGTAGTGAAAGCTACGACCATCAAACTTTACAGGGATCAGGAACTCTAAAATTAGCCTGCCGGAAGAGCTGTTGTGCAAAATGTGCACACAATGTTCAGATCCACTGCACACCAGTGCAAATTGTATAGCCAATCAGCTGGTGCAGGACGTTGAACCGGTTTCCACCGGAGCCGGATGCGGTTCCGGAGGGGCGGGCCTCCTTCCTTGCAATGGTGATCCCCCTGAAATAGAGTCCCACCGGTCCGAAGCCTCCCTCCCCCCGGTCCGTCCCCGTTCCGGCCTGACCTTCCCACCAGTCCTGGCCCCCTTTCCTTCCCGTGGCCCCCTTGGCCCTCCCTATGTCCTTCCTATTATTCAACAAAGTTAACAGAATCTTAATGTGCGCAAAGTGACCTCGCTGTCGACGCACCGTTAAACGTATTATGATGTTTAACGTATTGTGTTAAACGTTTGTGATGTCACAAACTGCGTGTACTAGTTCCAATACTTGTCAAGTGTGATGGTCGTTGTTGGTGAAAAAATTTGTAAAAGACTTATCCAGAAATTATCTAGTAGGTGGTATTGGTTCACATGCAGTGATTTTCCATCTATTGATATGCTTAAGTTGTAAAACTTGAAAAATTAAATCTCAAATCTGGAAATCAAACTGCATGTGAAAACCGGAGCCATGTTGATAATCTCCGAGGTTTATTGACGTGAAAAAGAATGATACTAAACGACTTGATGTTGACAGATCTGGGTGGTTCCAAGCATCATGGCCAGCTTGATGCTAGTTCAACGAGCGTCCAGTTGGCCGCAATACTGGTCGGCTCTCATCTACGGTGCCGCACTCATTCTTCTCTTCACCGTGTCCACCATCTTCCACTCGGTCCATTACTTCAGTCAGAGCAGGTTTGTGTTGCATCCACTTCGCTCAGTCCTCTGCGATAGTTATTATTATTACCATGAAGGCCGGGTAGGACCAACGTTGGATTAAGTTAATCAATGGTTAGTGGAATTTAGGCGGAGTAGGACCAACTTTGGATTAAGTTAATTATCGATGGTTAGTGGAAATTAGTGAATCTCATTGGCTGTGGAATTCACGCCAACTTGATTCATTGATTAACCATCGATAGTTAACTTAATCCAGAGTTGGTCCTACCCGGCCTTAGTGAATCCTATTGACTGTGGGGTTTGCGCCACTGGATTCATGGGCTATTTGCCCACTGACTATCGATAGTTAGCTAATCCAAAGTTGGTCCTAGGGGCTGTTCATAGGGTATGTCACGCATCAGGGGCGGAGGGGGGGGGGGGGGGTCTGTTGTACGTTGTGACAATCTGTGACGGGGGGAGGGCAGACAAGCTCGATGTCACACTTTGTGTTAATTTTACGTTTCACACAAAAAAATCACATTTATTATTCTCAGCTGAGATTTGAATTTTCCCAATCTTAAGGATTTGACCGTTCTTCAGGAATTTCTCCTCAAGAAAATCCTCAATGAGAATTTTCTCATTCTTTGAATGTAATATTTTGCAATAAATCAATAATAAAGTTTTGTGTTTTCTCATTCTATCAATATTTTTTTGCAGTTAATCAATAACTAGTGAAAGTATGCATGTGTTTTTTGTAGGGGGGGAGAGGAATCTGCAGATGTGACATACTTTTTAAGGGGGGGTGGGGTCTTAAGCGTGACAAATTGTGAAAAGGGGAAGGGAGGATGTAAAAAAGTGGCCTATATTGTGTGACATACTTTGGGAATAGGCCCTACCTGGCCTAAGAATGGAGAAATTATTAAAAGGATTCATTTATAGAGTTTAAAACTTTTGTGAATCGGGCCCCAGTTCATTAAGTGAGTTTTTGCTGTAGGTACAACAACAATCTAGTTCATGGGTATTAACATTTTCATTTTTATATTGTGTTTGTGTTTGAATAAATAAGGTCTTACCTAATTAGGTATTTGCAAAATAAAACTTTCTGTTAAATTGTTATTTTGTCAGCCTGTCCAGTAGTACCAATTACCTAGGTATCATAGATAGTGATGTAAATCCGTAAATTACGGGCCGTAAATTACCAATTTGTCGTAATTTACAACTTTCTTAAATTACGTAATTTAAGGCGTAATTTACAATGGTAAATTACGCGTTATTTGCTATAAAATACCGTAAATTACACAAACTCAGGCGCGTAGGAAGGCACTTTTAATCTTGGCACTTCTTAATGATGACACTTCTAGATCACAGACTAGAAGGCTATAACTATAGACTGTGCCCAGATATACATAAATGTTTATAAAGAGATTTGCTCCATTATGAGGTTGAATGGTACTCAAAATTTTCCTAATTTTTGCAAAACACATTATCGTATTATCCAATGAGACAATATCTCAGTTCTCAAACATGATCATCCTCATGAATAAAATTAAATATTACGTCATTAAACTATGATACCAAAACATTAAAAAAAATCTGAAAAACCTACAGATTTTTCTCATTGGTTATTGTGGTGTTGCTTATTGCAACCATTTTCAAAGGAATTCCAAAATCAATTCATAATCGATTTTTATTTTACTAGAAATTCAAAAAATTCCCTGCGAGGACTTTAGGGATTTTATCAAATAACGCATTTACAGATTAGGTATATTGCATTTTGTCTTAAGTTTCCCAAGAATATTGCATCACATTTTAAAATTTCATTGAAAAGGATGCCAAAATAGCTTCAAATTCGATTCTTTTGAATGACTCCAAAAATTCCCTGCGGGGCAAATGGGAATTCTATAAAAACAAATAGTTATTATATTTTTGTCTAAAGTTTCCAAGAATATTGCATATGACACATTGACCATTGTACATTTCTTTGAAAAGAATGCCAAAATAGATTCAATTTCAATTCTTTTGTATCAAAAATTCAAAAAAAGGCCCTGTGCGGCAAACTGGGTGCGGGCCCCCAGACCCCCTTGTAACGGCGAACTACCATTTCCTCACATTCATTGATCCCCGATAATTTTGACCCTCCCCCCACTCAAAATAAAGTTCCTATGCGCCTGTATCTGCTAATTTGCAATCTTATTCAAATAAATATTGCATTTAAAAGTACTAATTCTTGTCACTGATTTTAATTACCATTTTTTCTTGGAAGAATAACTGCTCTAATATCAGGTGCAATTTTTTATTTTTAAATTACCGCACATTGGTAATTTACCCGGTAATTTACAGCGTAATTTACCAAATTATAAATTACCGGTAATTTCCCAACACTAATCATAGATGACAATTCTCAAATTGAGGCTACTGGCATTGATTTCAGTTCAACATTTTTTCTTGTATGTAATTATTAGTTGTCGATTGGAAATTTCCCCTTCTAAAATACATGTGTAATTGACTGTTATTACTGCTGCATGGGAAGTGTGGTCTGTGGAGACTACGGCCTTGATTTGTTTCAAGGTCTTCAACATCATGAGACAGACAATTACACAATAGGGCCTTTGGGTGCTTTCTTATGAGTGGAGGTTATACATTCTTACATAATAATGATGGTTCAATGCACCTGATTTAGTGACGCAGTTGGAAACATTTTCTTCATTCATCCAGATTTTTTATTTAGCAATAATTAAATTTTCTTGATACATACTGTGGGCTAGTTTTGCAATGCTAATGCTTAAATTTATTTAAATTTATTTTTATTTTTTTAATACATAATAGTTTATAGGTAGGTACCTAACTTACATGTCATCAATCTAAATATTTAATATGGCTTGAAAATCATTAGATCGAATAATATTTCTCTTTCTCATATGCTTAAGAGGCAAACAGAAGCGAGCGGGAATCGCACGGTTCGTCAGAGAGTTTTTTGAAATTTTGTCTTCCCACTTAATAATTTAAAAAAATCAGATAGTAACGACCCATTACAGCCTTATAGACTAAACTAAATAATGCCGCACACTGGAGTTCATTATGACCTCTGGTACGACCTCAAAGTGTTAAATACGATTATTTTCGATTATTTTATAAAAAATATCGTGTTTAACACTTTGAGGTCGCACCTGAGGTCATAATAAACTCCAGTTTGTGGCATTATTTAGTCTATTAGGCTGTAATGGGTCGTTACTATCTGATTTTTTAAAATTATTAAGTGGGAAGACAAAATTTCAAAAAAACGCTCTGACGAACCGTGCGATTCCCGCTCGCTTCCGTTTGCCTCTTAACATTGTAGAATTTTTGTCTCAAGTGATAACAGACTTTACCTACATTCTAGTTAGCTATTAATTTATAATACCAAATGTTCGTCCTAAATTTTTTAATCACTTATTTGTTAGAGATCTTTCACAAAAGATTATTTTATTATCCTGTTGAACTTGCTATTGATTTCTAGCAAGATTGGTCCCTTAGTTTTACCAAATAATTGCTTTATATTCTGCCTTACCTACTGATCAATGGAATAATAGACGATTCCATAAATAAAATATCTGAGTGGCTCTGGTTTCAGAAATAATTCATATGCAGTTTGATTTCCCGATACCTACAGTTCGTTTTTCCTATGTTTGAACTCACTACAGACCGAGACACCGTCAGTTGTTCTGTAAGGCCGAGAAAGCAACATTGCAAGGTGAGCGCGCAATGAAGTCTTTCTCGGCCTAGCAGAACAACTGACTGTGGCTCCATCTGGTGAGAGTTCAAACATAGTAAAACGAACTGTATTGTAGTGTGTAACTCATTGTTGACACACTACAATAGGTCGGTGGAAATCAAACCACTCGGAGCCACTCGGATACTTTATGGAATCGTCTATTTAAAAGAGAATGGTCAAGCATTTCCAAGGCTAAGCGGGTTCACTCAGCGGAGTCCTAAAGAATGTGGATGTTTGTAGACGGCTGCGTGATCTGCTTCACCGCGGGGACCGCGCCATGATCTACGTGTTCATCGCCGCGTCCTACTTCCCGTGGCTGACACTGCGACCGCTGCCGCCCTACAGCTGGGCGGCAGAGCTGCGCTGGCTGGTCTGGGTGCTGGCCTCGCTCGGCATCCTCTATCAGCAGATGTTCCACGAGAAGTACAAGTGTCTGGAGACATTCTTCTATCTCATCATGGGCATCATGCCGTCGCTGGCCATCATCAGCATGGTGAGCAATCCTTCATTCTCAGTACTAATTACTTAGTAATAAGATAGTAGTCTTTCTTGAACTCAAAATATTCCAATTTCGCCTTGAATTGGATTTGTTGGTCTCTAATCAGATTTGTTGATCTCTAATCGAATTCGGATTCTTTTGTCTCCTCAAGTAGGATTTGTTTACCTCAAATCCGAATCCATTTCAGATGTTATTATCCATAAAACTAAATTGGACAGACTGGAGATGTTAATTATACAAAAAAATATAAATCGGACAAATTTCGGGCAAATTTTTGTTGAAAATATACTGTTTTTTTCATGATCTCTTCTATAGTTTTGATTGTACCATACTTCACTTTTCCACTAATTATTTGATATTAGGCCCGGTTTTATCAAGTCTCGACAAGTATATGTACCTACTAGTAAAATAAAATTCACTTAGGCCGGGTAGGACCAACTTTGGATTAGCTAATTATCAATAGTTAGTGGGCAGTTAACCAATGAATCAAGTTGGCGCGAATTCCACAGCCAATAGGATTCACTAAATTCCACTAACACTCGATAGTTAACTTAATCCAAAGTTGGTCCTACCCGGCCTTAGCCAACAAGATTGTTGTGTTTCATTGGCTGTTGCCATGGTTACAAGTCACTGCACTAACAGCACATCACACTTGCCCTTGAACATTAGGTCTGTTCGTCGGGGTGTTCTAACCTGCTCGGAACACACCGGAAGTCGTCACGGAAAAGTTTACTTATACCTATCCGTCGAGTTTTGATTCGTAATTCATGCACCTAACATATTCAGTGACTTACTTCCGCCTGCTCCGAGCAGGTTAGAACACCCCAACGAACAAACCTAGTATTGTAAAAAAAAAAAAAAAATTGAGAACTAAGACAATTCTACTGTTTTCTGTCTATTTCTACTATAGTAAATGCTCAGTCAGTTACAATCGTCCAAATTGTGGTAGTTCTTTCCTAACATTTATTTTAAAAAAACACGCAAAGCAAGAAGGATCGAAATTTGTCCAGATAAATAATGCTGAGGGGAAAATAGTGTCAGTGAACTGACATTATAAAAAAAAACTTCCTCATACTTTCCCTTGTGTTGCAGAACGACTTCTCGGGGCTGACGGAGCTCAAGGTCGGTGGCTTCCTGTACATCCTCGGCGTAGTGTTCTTCAAGGCCGACGGCAAGGTACCGTGCGCCCACGCCATCTGGCATCTCTTCGTCGTACTGGCGGCGGCCGTTCACTATTACGCCATCCTGAACTATCTCTATGTCACTCTAGACGTTGCCACCGGCTAGGTGTTTAGGTACAATTAGAACAAGTGTCGGCGGGTTACATGCCAATCTCACACATTCAGCGTTGCACTTCATTTGTTAACTGTTAGAAAGCTGGAATTATACGGATCAATTTTTTCGATCAATACTGAAGATCAATTCTGGAGCCAAAGTAACTCTATTTGTGGACATCAGTCTATTTGCGATTGAAAGAGCTTGAATTTATCATTCCAAAAGTGTGCTACGCAAAATCTTGAAAATGTACTTCCACCTTTTATTTATATTATGGAATGAGTTCTGATCAAAACATTGATCGATGTAATTCAGGCTTAGGAATAAGAATCAAAACATATGCCATTTGCATTTGTATTTAAACTTTGCTGGTTTTTGGTACAGCCAAGACTAATCCTGGTTGGTAAAGAAGGAGAATTGTGTCTCACAGATTTGTATTAAATCTGTCTTCTCGTCAACTACCTTAATGACATCACACTTTGCCATTGCTATTGGAAAATTATCTTTTATTACAAAACAAGGGATTTCCACATGTACAATCAGCATAGGTAAGTGTGATGAGTTGTTAGAAAACTTAGTGAATTCCAATAATCTTTTGGTAACGTATTTTTATAAACAGAAAATCCACCAAACAGTTACATCATTTGAGGGAATTAACGAATGTTGAACTGAATACCTACATTTTATTTTAAAATACTATGTATAGAGATCTGAAAATTTGTATTGATGACAGCCTTGTTTAATTGCTTTCAGTAAAACTAATTCTAAATACCTACTAGTAGGTATTACGACAAATAGCATATAAACTAAAGTACTAAATGCTATCGAAAATCTGGAATTTTATCACTGTTAGCTGCTGTTTGTAACCAGGAAATACTGTAAAGTGGTTTGGAGTTTTTAATAGTACATACGTAATACCTAGAGTACGTACCTATATCAAATTTCACAACTGTTTTAATTTTATTCTAAACGATGTTCTGCGTTTTAGAGAAAACTTTCAAGGGAGTTGGGATGTAATGTAATTGCATCTCTTCATTATAGGTATGTTGGATGACACATGTTGAATGACTTCAATGTACGTTTGTCGTATTGATAAATCACGTAACGAAGACCCGCCGACATTTCTAGTAACATATGATATTACAAGCAAGTGATGCTAGGTAATCTCCATTGATATATTACATGTTTAGAGAAGGCAGTGGTTAGCTTACCTGGATAACTTGGAATACCGTACATTGCTTGTGGTTTGATTGCAAAATGTTTGATCAACCAAAATTATCTTCGCATCATGATTAAGGTCGTCGCGAAGTCCATAGAATTAATTACGATGACTTTTATAAAATAACGCTCTTCTTACCTATTATTTGTTTTGTAATAAGAGCAGCTTTTGGCAGCAAATGTGTTACATATTAAGTTTATGTACCTACCAAATTTTGGGTCCAAAAAGTCTGCAAAAGTGAATGCATTATTCCATAATTGCCCTTGAATTGGGGATATATAAAGGATGTGGGAATTTGTTTAAATTTGCATATTTTATTTTGAATAATTTAGATTAAAAATGACAATGTGAATATATAGGTAGTTTGAGGTACTGTCTACCTAGCTGATTACCGATTTCTGATTACTGATGTTCTCGGGGATATGTCAGCAGAAAATCATTATAATATTTTATATATAAATAATTTAACGAAAAGTGACAATTACGCAAACAATTCAGGTAGGTTTATGTATGTTTAGTTAAAAGGGCGACCATCAAAAATATATTACGCTTTTATTTGAGATTTAAAATATATTGTGTTGTGTTGGGAAAAAACTATTTATCGTCGTAGGTACCTTGATTTTTCTATAAGAATTTAAATAATCTTATATCTCTGGAAACCCAAACATATTCTAGGCATATTCTACCTGATAATGTTAAATTCAAGCAGTTCCAACAAAATTTTTAAACATTCGTGATGATGAGCAATGACTACGGTATTAACTCGTGTATAAGACGCAATTATATGTCAATATTTTGATTCTGATAACAGCCCTGCGTCTTATACACGCATACCAAGCTTTTTTCCCAGTAAATCCAAGGTGGATGTTTGTAAACAGAGCTGTGGTAGACTGCCACATGTTGTCTATCTCTGCCTTTCCCTCTCACTCTGTCTGGACTACTCATACTGTGTCTAGACACAACACTATTAACATATTACATTTTTGCAACAAAATGTTTTCCTTTACATTTAGATCAGGAGACAAAATATATGTTTACGTCTGAAAAACATTGCTCTGACAGACATAAAATAGACAAAACACTGTTGAATGGCGATCTTAATGGAAGGGGAGGAGGAAAGGAGTTGGGTTTGTTTTGGAATGCAGAGGAAAGGCAGGTGCATGCCTCTTAGAGCAAGCAACAGCTGCTGGGAAGAGACTCCCCTCCCCCCTTTCTCAGAAGCATGAAATTACGTTTTGTTTACAACAAGTTGGCAGTGATTTTCATTCAAATAGCTCAGTTAGCTGGAAAACCAACATTTAGATGGATATCATGTATACAAACACACACTGTTTTTCATCATTTACTGCGTCTTATACACGCATGCTAAGTGTTTTCTTAAAATAGACTTCTCAAAACAAGGGTGCGTCTTATACACGAGTGCGTCTTATACACGAGTGCGTCTTATACACGAGTTAATACGGTATTTTTGATATTTCTTCATGCTCAATTTTCAAACGCGGTGGATAAGTCGTGATAACGGCAGCATATTAGTAAGCTATTCCAGAGTTATCCTGCCCAAACAGCCAAATGTTTAGCAGTAATCGTTGTTCATCGGAGTGATAGTATAGCTATCTATCAATTAATACCAATGAGTGTTCCGCTCCCTTCTAGTTCAAACGATAGTTAGGTAGTTATATTGGATCGGGACAGACTGTGATATGCTGCGTACGGTGACAGCATGGCGCCGTTTTGACTGGCGAATATGACAAATGGTAGAATGGGTTGTTACAGATTATTTTCATAGTTTTTGTTACCACTAGCGAGCGAATGCTGTAGGAAATGTGCCGGTGTTTATAGATTTAGATGTCTCATGAAGAAGTACTCATATTTTACCTGGTAGAAGGATTTGATAATCGATTATACATTATTTGGGTTGGGAATTCATAGTTCTTCCATGTAGAGAGTTGACACCCTAGACTTATGTTGATACAATAATCAACAAGTGAATGGAGAGTTTAGATTCACAAAAAGTATTATTTTCTAATACGTTTGAGATTGAAAGTTGTTTCAACAGATAATCTCGTGTGTCATCTGCTCTGGTTATTTGTTGTCGACGTGTTTACTTTTGTTATTAGATGTGTACTTTCTGTGCTAATCAACCAGTTCTCTCATACGAGGAGTAGGGTTGCCAACTAAACAGAATACCAATTCCGCACATTGTAGCGCTCGAGGGTTCGTATTTGGGGGGGGGGGGGGGGGGTAGCATGCCCCGCAGGTCATATTTTTTAAATTGGTGCATTAAAAGTGATAATTGGTGTTGTGGAAAATTGTCTTGAATTTTTCCTTACCCCATTTAATGTAAGGATTAAGATTGGAAACACACTTCATATCCTAGGCTTTTGTGCAGAAGAAAGAAATTATTTATTTGCTAACACATGTTGGTATATTCAATGCATTAAAAACTGTTTTCCGATATCTGAAAATAAAATCAAGTCATTGAATTGAATTTTGAGAATGTAGGTTTCTATGGAAAGCTTCCATAGAGTCAGAATGAAAGAAAGCGATTTTCGTTGTGAAAATTGAATTTTATGTAGGTCTATTGTATTTTATGAAGGATCGGATGGCCATCCGGAATTGGGAAAATCTGTCATCCGGACAAAGGGGTAAAATTCCGGGCTGTCCGGATGAAGTCCGTACGGTTGGCAACCCCGCAGACGAGGCGCTCTCTTACTTTTATCGTAGTCTTAGCAACCGTTGTGTAGATCTCAAAGGCATTGAGACAGGAAATGGCGGAGCATACAACAAGATTCAGTTACAAGATAGTAAAATGTACCAAACCAAAGCAGCTTCCCATTTCGTGTTGCTTCTCATATTCTATGCTAGTGTATCCGTACATTGTTGTTATCAATTAATTATTACTGTATTTACTTGCATTTTGGCCACTAATACTATCTGGACCATGATGAAAGTGTAATTGAATCCACACAAAAGGCTCCTCACTCTGAGTATTGGAACTACATTGGCATGTTAATTTACAATTTGTAAAAAATCTTTATTGGTTAAATGTTGTAAAAGCACATCAATCTGTGAAGAAATAGTGTATTTTTATGTGGATTCTATTATGATCTAGTGGCACAGGTAAGTTCAAGTTTCTAACAGGTGTTTTTGTGTAAAACTTTTTGTTTGTCCAAGAGGCTGTATATGCCAGTAAGTATGGTCATTCTAGTGCAATAAATTAATGAATTCTTGACAGAACTACAAACCCTCAATACTAGCAATATTCGAATTAATCTTGTATTTTTTATAATTTCGTGTGTTTAAATTTGAAATCCGCTCAGAGCGTTCAGACGATCAAATTTCAAAAGAAGCGTTTACAATATCATTGACATTTACTCTATGTTGGGATTGTCTACTGCTATATAGTAACGTCAGTACAAAATGTTTTCGTCGATGTTGAAAGCTGCATTTTTTTTATCAGATTCTGGCTTTAAAAATACATTATGTAATGTGTTTACGATCAGATCATGTCTACGTATTTAAAATATGACCACAGAAGAAGCATATTGTTGTACTGTGTCAGGTTTCCCTGCAATCTGGTGAATTGTAATGTCGTTTTCGGCTGGCCGCACTGGGGTTGCACTGAGCTGCACTGAGTGCAAGTAGCGTGTTCGACTGGCAGTGCGCAGTTGCTCTGGGGCAATGTTTTCGTATTCAACTGGGAAGTGGTGCACACTGGGTGCGCACTCAGTGCACTATTTCTTGCTCGGAAATATTTGGTAGAGCTGCCCCCTCCACTCCGCCGCACTCCGACAAAATGGCGGCGCGAAAAACAAAATTGATGTTGTTACTGGAGGTTTTCCTTCAAAACACTCGGGAGCTCAATTTCTTCGGTTGCCATTTGAAAATAGCTGTAAGTGTCAAAACACAAAATCAAAACATATCATTCGTATTCGGCTGAGACCGCACTGGGGGCAGCACTAGGCAGCACTAGGGCAAAACCAGGTTACGACATGACGTCACGATCAAGAACTCAGTGCAACCCCAGTGCGGCCAGCCGAAAACGACATAAGACGATGCAAGCCGGTCTCGTGTAGATTTTGACCTTGGTATATCTTGTTAGCACGAGATCACGCTTTGTTATTTCACATCGACGACAGCGTTTCCAATCCCTAACAAAGAAGCGATTGTCAATGACAATTTTCAAGGTTTCTTGGAACTCAATTAAATATTTAATGATAGTACTATACCTATATTCTAATTTCTGAAGGTTTAACCGTTCTGTCTGGAAAACATTAGATACCTACTCTTAATTGAAATACTCTGTCTAACACGATCAATCTCTAGTATTGTTTGCATTCAGGATGCATGTAAACTGGACTGGTAAATGATTTTGTTGACACAAATCATTGTTTTCTTCATACTCATCTTTATGTTCCTGCCAAATATTAGTTTGTGAGTCCAGCCGTATTGAGGCTGTCTGTGTATTATTTTGCTACCCGTAAATCTGAAATATATATATATTGAAATTTGTAAAGAATTGATTTGTGTTATTTATTGTATTCCTTGTCCACATTTCCATACCAAAGATACCTAATTTCCATACTAGAATTTACTTGAATACCATTAGTTTATGTACAGTTAGCTTAAACTTTACTTTAGAAATCTCGGTGTATTAGTTGTTACCATTATTATAATGCAATTTAATTATGTGGCTTATTTCCTCAGTTTGAATTAAACTCAGGCCTCATTGACTTCAGTTTTTTAAGCTATGCCGCAGTACGTACAGTCGGGACAGCGAATGTCTGAACTCTCACAAGATGGAGCTACCATCACTTGCTCTGTTAAGCCGAGAAAGACGTCATTGCAAGGTGAGCGCGCAATGAAGTCTTTCTCGGCCTAGCAGAAAAACTGCCTAACAGCGCATTCTGTTGAGAGTTCAAACACTCGGCGGCCCGACTGTAATGGTAATACACCACATTTCCCGAATCTTAATTTAACTGAATATTAAACTAATGGTAATATGGCCCCTAAGCAGCTAAATTGAACAAAATTTGAATCGGCATAGGTACTGAAACGAAAGATAATTTCCTTACTAAAAAGTAAAAATTTCTAACAAAATTAGAATCATTCACCAAAATGGAGACAAAATCTCTAGTTATGGCACAGTTGTTCAAAACATTTCTCTGTGTTTATTGGGCTGAACCCTTGGATTTCTCGTAAGCTTAATGTTGCATGCATCATAATTCATAAGGGTGAGGTCCAAAATAGAAGCTGGTTGGGCGTTGACGTCACCATAGGATTTACGGGTTAAATCAAACTTGCCGCGTCAACAAACGAGCTGAAACCAGAACCCATAATGCTCAAGCTCAAGAGGTCGGGCGTTGTGATTACTCTATTTTCATTCTTTCGACCATGATTCGACTCAAGGTCACGCCCAGGTGTTACGTCACAATTTTAAAAGGATAGGGAAACTTGGCGACCTGATCATAAATCGGTATGCACCCAAGTAGTTAGGGGAAAAAGTTGCTGAAACCTTGCGGCCACTGCCTAAAAATGCGGTGAGAAAACCACTGTGCTGAATTTCGTATTTTCCCGCGATAAACGAATCAATAGGTCTGTTCGTGATTGGATGATGTGTGATTGTGGCAGGTTGCTGTAGCTTTTGGCAGGGTAAACGAACAGACCTAATGCTTTGATCTGATTGGCCCATCAACATTTTTAATCAATGGCGTCTGTCGTGTGTTGAAAGCGAAAGATTGTCGGTAAATTGTATTTTCAGTGATGACATCTATGTTAAAGGTATTGTTTAATTATAATAAGCAAACCCCAAGTATTTATTCTAATCTGTTGTAAACTCTGAGATATTAGATGTGTGTTGCTGTTAGGAAGGCAGAGTCGCCAAATTATGTATTGATGAAAGTGAGGTTATGCACTCCTAGGTTTGTTGACTAACATTTTTAGTGGAACTGTCAAATGATAATCATAAGGAATCCAACATAATGTATCCATCGAATCATAAAACAGTCTTTGTCTTGGACCACACTCCATACTTTGGCATCTCAAGTGAAGATCCACTTGAAATTGACACTCCGAAAGCTCGAGGACCCGGTTACATTCCGTTGGCTCCGATCACTAAATCTCTGTGGACATGCAGCGTGGAAGCTGCCCTAGAATACTGCCGCATCGTGTGGGACATTTTTCCTGCAGGCAAACTGGTAAGTACTGCTACTCATAAGCTAATGAAGCAATTAGTAGGTTTAAAAGACATGGTTTTCTTTTAATATCTTTAAAAAATGTTTCAGTTGCGATTCGTCGTTGTTGATTCAAGAGCGCACACTCTTAATTCTTGGAGTCCGGTAGAACAAAGCACACAGCATGTATGTATAGGTACTCTATTGTAGAGTTGGGCTCCAAACATACCTATCTTGTTTTATTCAATTTGGTACTTTCTGTGCAGTTATTCACAATATTACCCGCACTCGGATGCCCTCCTCCTCACCACACGCCGGGTGATTTCTCCGTGTTGCGTGGACTCCGCGCAGCAATCGAAGCGCTGACAGAATGCTCGGACATTCAGCACGAGAAGAGAACGTCACTCACCGAGAACGCAAGCAAGGTAGGTACCTAGAATCACATTGCAGCTCATGTTTAGGGCTCCCATATTCTTAATGTGAAAAAGCGGGACAAAAAATTCCAGATATAAAATCCCGTGCGACAACAATGGGGGGTCTGGGGGGGGTGGCCCCCCAGCTAAATGCGGGTCCGGGGCGCATAGGCCCGGGAAAAATTTGAAATTCATAACATGATTTATGGCAATTCTATGCACTTTTGACAGGAAATAAATTGTGTTTCTTTTTATTGAACGTGCGTAGTTTTGTTTCCTTGAATAGGTAGGTACTACTAATTATTATCATGTACCTATTACCTACCTATTTTAAATGTCTCCAAAGAGGTTACGTTTGTTTTGTATAAAAGATGAGGGATAAACCAAAAGAAGTCAATGACAATCATGATTTAGATTATATTTATTATTATATTTATTATCGATGCAGAGTGCATTTGAATGAAAATGAGCGAGATTTTTGATTTGTTAGAAAAGCGGGACAAACACAGGGTTTTTAAAATGTTGTGGGGACAACGGGACACTACCTCAAAAGAAGGGACTGTCCCGTCAAAAACGGTACGGATGGGAGCCCTACTCATGTTGTTCGAGAGTCATTATTTCTCACAGTATGGAATAATGACCCAAAAACAGAACAAAATCTTCTACAAGGAAATATGGCTTTCTCCTTTCTTCTCCACTAGCTTCTTCCAGCTCTCCCTGTATTCCCACTTCTCCAGATTCTCTCGATCATCCTCTGCACTTCCACTATTATTCTATTACTACTTGCCACTTCAAACTCCCGACACAGTAGGTATTCTCTCGTTCTGCATCCTCTTCATGTGGCCAAACAACCGTAGCCTCTCTCTTCCCAATTTAATGTCAACCTACATTCTTTCAATCTTTTTAAATTTGTATGATCTTACCCAACTATTGCTTGTATTGTAAATTGTAATGTACAAAGCCATAAGAACTTCATCTCCAATGCTTGCAACTGACTTCCTTTGTTTACCATTAAGCCGCGTTTACAACAAAATTAACGCAATTTCAACTGTCAAGTCCATGTAAACTTATGGATTCGTTCACAACGAAATTTTGTAAATTAATGTACGCCAATTTCTTCTCAAAGTAGATCTATTTTTAACTTTTAGGTCTATGCTAATTACATCGCATGCGCAATGCGACGTCGCCGAGCCTCTCTTCTTTCCCACCAGAATGCGCCCTAGGTGACTGTCTTCAAATTTGCCTTTGCCGCGTTTTCTTTCCCTCCAATTTACGGCTTATTGATAACTTTAGTTAAGGAAAGAAATTTTTATATATAAAAAAGAGGTCCGACTTCAAGGATAAAATTAAAAAAGACAATGAATGGGGAGAAATTGCGGAGGAACTTAACTGTACTGTTAAGTCTAACCTCACTTTTAAGACAGCACAAACGATGCTCAAAGTCAGCGAGCTTTTCAAGGTGGAGGCTTTATCATTAGGAATTAGATGTATTTTTAAATCAATTCAAAACGGTGTTAAATTTACAAAGTATTCTAATAAATGAAGAAGTATCACACAACTGTTCTTTAAACATTTGAAAGATGTGTTGCTGTCATTGCATGGCTCATTCCTAATGAAGTCAGGGACGATATCGGGGGAGTGGGAATTGTTGTCGCGCATATTGTGAGCTCAACGAACCGAAAAGAGAACAGTTCTCGTGGCTTCATTGCTTCTGATCTCATCTTAGCGGAGCGGGCAAATGTCGTTGACTGATGATAAAGTTTTATACAGGAGATTCTAGTCGTATGCTTTTCACTCGACTGCTGAATTGAGGGTAGACAAGGAGATATCAGGTCTTATTTTAGAATATGGAGATAGGAAATGATAGCAGTGATTTGAGTTTGGTTGAGCAGCTGTGAGGAGGAAGAATAAGGAAATAAGGGACGCTGTGTCATGATTTATGCTAGATTTAAGTGTAATGATCACTGTTTTATATAATATACACTACTAAGAAAGAATGACGCTTAGTTGACAAACGGCAACTCTTGTTGGGAGCTTATAGGCTGTTCAATTTACGCTTACAACGCCGTTAGGGTGTAACTAAGCAGCACCATCCAGACCTTCCATCTGAATTCACACTTTGCCAACCTAAACTCTCCAAATAAAATCCGCTAACTTGAATGTGCCACCTAGTTCTAGCTGATTTTCATTTTGTTGTGTTGGTGCTAGCGTAGTACATCATTTTCGTTGCCATCTTCACCACCATAATCATTGTACAGAAGATTTGAACAAACTGTAGTCATGATTAAAATATTAGAAACCATCAATTGAAGGTGAAGTTAGGAAAATTGGAGACAAATTAATTTTATTTTCATCGCTTACGTATACAATTTTATGAATAATCTAAGTTGCATTATTTGTATCAAAAGTAATCATTCAAAGTAATTTTTCAGCTTGACACGCTGACGACGTTGCTCGACGCCCAGACGCTTAACGTCGAAAAGAGCAGCAAAGACGCCTGTCAGGAAATACAGCCTCCTTCACTTCAACAATGTGTATGAAACAGATACATCAATAAACACGTTTCTATCAAGCATATGAATATGTTGTACAATAAGCTTTGGGAAAATTGCAGCAGTAAAGAGAACTCATGTCCGTGTGAAATCCTTTCGAAATAAAAAGAAAATTAACAAAGAGAAATTATATACATGATGAAGTGCATGCCCAAAAGTATGATATTGAAAAGTTCCAAAACATAATTACCTGTGAACGTATTGGAGATCTGCAAAAATATTTAAAAACCCGGGAAACAGCGTGTGTGTATCAACACCAGTCAGCCAGCAAGACACTTTAACAACATTCACTCAAAAAGCGGCATTTAATATCATGTTATATCAAAATAAACAACTACACGGTCATATGAAGAGCTGCAAGTAATAGTTATAGTTTAATTCGTAGCTCAACGGTGACAACATTGCGCCACCACATTATCAACACACTCACACAGACATCGCGTTCATCGTGCAGTCGAAAAGCTACGGTTCTAACAACAGCGTTGTTCAGGGGGGGGAGGAGGGGGGGGGGTCACAATTGTGACATAGTCACAAGGGAAGAAGGTCAAGTACCGTATTATCAACACACTCACACAGACATCGCGTTCATCGCGCAGTCGAATAGCTACGGTTCTAACAACAGCGTTGTTCACTTAGTGACCAGACTCTGCGCCACCGCATTATCAACACACTCACAAGTCACAAGACATCGCGTTCATCGTGCAGTCGAAAAGCTACGGTTCTAACAACAGCGTTGTTCAGGGGGGGGGAGGAGGGGGGGGGGGTCACAATTGTGACATAGTCACAAGGGAAGAAGGTCAAGTACCGTATTATCAACACACTCACACAGACATCGCGTTCATCGCGCAGTCGAATAGCTACGGTTCTAACAACAGCGTTGTTCAGGGGGGGGAGAGGGGGGGGGGGAGAGGGGGGGGGGTCACGATTGTGACATAGTCACAAGGGAAGAAGGTCAAGTACCGTATTATCAACACACACACACAGACATCGCGTTCATCGTGCAGTCGAATAGCTACGGTTCAAACAACAGCGTTGTTCACTTAGTGACCAGACTCTGCGCCACCGCATTATCAACACACTCACAAGTCACAAGACATCGCGTTCATCGTGCAGTCGAATAGCTACGGTTCTAACAACAGCGTTGTTCACTTAGTGACCAGACTCTGCGCCACCGCATTATCAACACACTCACAAGTCACAAGACATCGCGTTCATCGTGCAGTCGAATAGCTACGGTTCTAACAACAGCGTTGTTCACTTAGTGACCAGACTCTGCGCCACCGCATTATCAACACACTCACAAGTCACAAGACATCGCGTTCATCGTGCAGTCGAATAGCTACGGTTCTAACAACAGCGTTGTTCACTTAGTGACAGCAACTGCGCCACCGCATTATCAACACACTCACAAGTCACAAGACATCGCGTTCATCGTGCAGTCGAAGAGCTACGGTTCAAACAACAGCGTTGTTTACTTAGGTGCAGTCCATAAACTACGTTCGCGATTTGTGGGGAGGGGGGGGGGGGGTTCACTATTTGTGAAGGATGTGTAAGTAGTTATGTTAGGTCACACTTCCAAACTCAAATTTCCATATTATTTTATTTTTGAAATCGAAAAATATGATACTCTATTCTATGGGGGGGGGGGGGGGGAGGGGAGAAGATCTACAATTTGTGACGTAATTACAGATGGGGGGGTAGTTAATTTTGTGACAAGCTGTAACACTGGGGAGAGGGGGGTTAAAGAAGGCCAAGTGACCACGCTAGCACAAACATAGCGTCTGTGCATCGTACAGTCGAATATGGTTGGTGACAGGCAAGGAAGAACCCGCTCTAGCATGGGCTGCCCTATTACCTGGCAATGCTAAACTGGGTTCATCTTTGTCTGTCCCCGGCCGTAGCTATGGTACTAACAACAGCGCTGTACACGGCAATACTCCCATCAGACAGCTTACGTTACTGCGAAGTTTCAAGACGGGACAACATCTGGAAGAGGAGAAACACCAGGATGTGACGACCATCGAGGATGAGAGGCGGGACACTGCAGGGATTCGACCCGCTGTCCTGAAGCAGCAGTTGACCAACCAGGATCATACCTGGAACAATGGAGAAACACTTTGTTATTTCCTGTTATTTCATTCACTGTTAGTTAAAATTTAATAGTGTTTTTGGGCATGCACTTCAATAAAACACAATTCAATATATCTAAAATATTATCTTCAATTCAATAATAAAGCAAGACTGCGAAGAACTTTGTTTGGGCAGAAGCATGAGCTCGAGCGAGTAAATTTGTTTGACGTTTGTGTTGTGGCGAAACTGTTATTCCCCTGGTTCACCCTGTGAAGGGAATTGGTTAGAATTGCAGGTGCAGTTTCATTGGTCCCATCAAGTGTAGTGACAGCTGAAGAATCTGTGAACATTTTCTTTTTGTTCGATTAAAATATTTTGAAATACCGGATTGATGTCACTAATCTAGACACTGAACTGGTGTTGAAGTGTGGACTCTTGAATCTCAGGTTGTCTTCACTTGTGTCTGTAATTCATCTCCATCGTTCTGTGTCCAATGTGTAGCTGAGGCGAGATGGCTTCTGTACAGATGTTCAAATCATATCATACAACCGCTTTTCCATATCGCTTCAAACATTTGACTGCACAATTTTATATCTGATTTCGTTGTTATAGTTACATGGCGATCATTGTAAGCTCGACATTCTTATACTTTGTTGTGAGCTTCTTTGTTGTCACAATAACCAGAGCAGTATTGGCAAGTTACTTTTAAAATGTATCAGTGTTACAGTTACTTGTCCAATATTCTAACAGTGTTACAGTTACAGGTACTTGATTTCATAAGTAACACCGGTAACACTGATACAGTTACAGTTACTTTCACAGTTAAAGTTCGTTCACGTTTAGAATAGCAAGCTGTAATAGCGGCCGTGTACTACTGTAGTCAAGCGAACGTATACCTAAACATATAAATATCAATATAATAATCAAAAATTTGTATAATACAATTGTAGATAAAAATAAATAAATGTTATTGAATTTTTATAATATTTACTACCTACTAATAATAATTGTGTATTTGACATAATTTATACAATTTCAATAATACAAAGAAGAAAGTCTTGCCATTGACAGGGCAGTGTTCAAGTGAACGACTAGTGAACGACGAAACGTCAGAAATATTCTAAACGTGAACGAACTTTACTTCATTTTTTGTAAAAATAACAAAATCTGAGGACCTGTTCCGTCATTTCATTACACAAATAAATATGAAATTACCTACATTTTTAAATTATCCACTCTTATAAGAATGAGGGTTAAGCTACACATTTTGTAAGTCTTTTCAAACTGTAGTTGTGATAACCTACCTTGAGTTGTGATAACATTTCACCCATGTTACTGTTCCCAAAGCTACACTACTTACATTGACTGAATTTTGCATGAAAGAATCCTTCAAAATGATAAATGTGAAGCATCAAAAGACAATATAGACTTGTAAAATAAACCTAGCTATTGGTTTTGCATAGAGCACGTAATTATCCAATCTACCAACCCACAATTCCGTATTTCAAAGACAAATTTCGTCAAGATACAGTTAAGACTATAAGTCCTTGCATTGGCACTCGAGGAACAATCCCACTGTTTCTAATATGAATTTTGTCAAATGTTTCAAATAGTACCATTATTTTGTTCTGTTAGTTTTGATTGGTTAAGAAAGTTTCTTAATCATCTACCTACTACATTATTAGTATTTCGTAGTTTTGTTGTTGTATTTCTTTAGTTATTTATAGCTAAGTAATACGGGTAATACAATAGGGGATTGAATATTTTTGAAACCCTCAAAAATTCTGGCAATAATCTAATGGTATGTACCATAACTTAGTACGATGAAGATATTTGAAATACTACCGGATTGACGTCCTGTATTCTAGGGACTGAACTGGTGTCAAACTGCAGACTCTTCAATGAAATTTGACTCTCCAAACAAGGTGTCTCTCGTAGTTTTATCATTCGAGTGAAATGTTTGGACAAACCATGGACCAGGGACATGTTCTGTATAAACTGTTCCGCATCACAACGAATCTGCTTCAGGAGGCCAAGTCTTGAAACTTACGCTTTCAGGACGCAAACGCTTTCGGACGTCATAAAGTCCCATTTACTGTAAGAGTGATCGACATTGAAACATAAAGTCAAGCCACTTATTTGATTGGCATCAAGCAATCTATTGCAAACAATTTATTAACATTATAATAATTATTACATATATTATACGGTCATGAAACCTTATTCAAAATTAAGCTAAACAGTTAAAGGTAGATTTCAAGGTCGTCATTCTTACAGTAAATGGGACTTTATGACGTCCTAGAGCGTTTGCGTCCTGAAAGCGTAAGTTTCAAGACTTGGCCTCCAGGATTTAGTTTGTCTTCCAATAGTATTGCTATGGTTACAATACAAGAATATGGTGTTCATTTTGGAATTTTTGGTATCAAATACAACTAATACATTTTCTCTGTTGAACAAAATGATTACTCCATTGTCCTCCGAATTGAGAATTCTGAATGATACAATTTTGACCAAGAAATGTTGAAAAATGAAAACGACTAATTCACAGCTTAAATTATTTTGGAAATGTGTCGGTTTTCTCCGTTGTTTGCAAAATATTTTCTTTGTGGGGTGGAGCGAGGGGGGGGGGGGGGTACTGGCGAACTAAATACTTTTCATTCTACCCGACCCAAAGATAGAATCAGAATCTCTCAATATTCAGCTAAAAATGAGATTGATTCAGTGTATAACCTAGTATAATTATCACATGACTTGATCACTAGAGCGTCAGGCATTGCGTGCGCCATGCAGCTTTGTACTCGTTTGTCTCCAGAAGTCAGAGAAAACTCAAAGCAATTACTGTGGGTTGATCTGTGAATAGGGGGGGGGGGGGGTAGGGGTGTATTAATAACGGTGTTAATTCGTCTTGCAAGGTACGAGGCTCTATTTTGATTGCTCGCCATGAAACAGTTTTTCAGCAAAATACAATTCCCCATAATTTACATGACAGAAATAATATCAGTGTATAGCTATGTTTTAAATGATTAAAAATGTCTATCGGTGTACTAAACGGACGAAGGGAGAAATTACTTGAAATTTACAGGAAATTTATTATTTTGAAGTACCATCATAAAGCAAACCACCGATTCAGTTATAATATTCAAAATTGTACACTTGGTGCTACAAGTGCGAGCGATTTTGTCGCTTGTTGCAGGCACATTTTTACATATGATTGGAGACAAAATGGCTTGACGAAATTATTTGAAATTTTAATCGTGATTTGATAAAAGACAAACTAAGGGTTATCACTTGGTACATTTTTCATGTTTGCTTTGTTATTTAGTAATAATTAGATGGTTTTTGGTGAAACATTGTGTATTTTCTTTTCTCGCTGGGTGCCATATATTTAATTTAAAAAATGTGCCAAGTGATAACCCTAAGTTTTTCTTTTATCTAATCACGATTAAAATGTGAGATCAATTGGTTAACGGGTCTGGTCTCCAATCATATCGGAAATTTCATAGTTTTTACCGGTTTTGTTAAATACCCGCGCCTAATTAACAGGAATGAATCAAAAATGAAAAAGTGCAATCAGACCGATCATGTGAACATCCTATCAAAGTTACACCCACTTATGACACAATTTTCTCTCTCTCAATTTGCTAAATCGGCCGAGCACTTCCTTAAAGGTCAAGCCCCACGGTTAAGCCCCATTTTTTTATTATTCATAAAACATGATGACAATAGGCATGCAATCACGGCGAAAACTAGAGCTCTGTAGGATATTCCTAAACGAAGTTACAGCACAACGAAGACGGATAGGGGGTGGGTAACGCGTCATTCACACCCAACTCAGCCACAAAAGCCAGCAAAGGTTGGGTGGGACCTACGTCACAACAACCAGGTTTTTCAAACTTCGCGGGGCTCTAGCGCCTGAACCAAACATCGCATCGTGTTAGCGTTTTTGGCATTCTACTTCTGGTTACAATATATACAATATTTTAGACTTGTTGACCATGACAGCCCACCTTTAATTTGAAATGGCATACACTAGAGATCCATACACAATCAAACTTGCCAATGTATCACACAATCACCCATATGATTGATTATGAGCAAGACTGAGAAGCGATGCTAGTGATTCAGCTTCTCGATCTGTTGAACTTGAACAATCACGGGACAACATGATCACTATACCTGGCTACAGGACTCGAACCTAGTACTTCTGCGTGTAATGATGTACTTGGTGATGACAGATTCTGGTCCATGGCGCAGCATCTCGATGTCACGATCAAGAAGATGATCTAGAAGATCGCAGCACCAATATGAATCTTCTTTTAGTTACAACCAGAGTTGTAATAAATTGATTCAACAAGTATAATATATTCAAGAATAATTTCTATATCTCTCAAAGAAATGTGGCTTATACTTATGTTTAAAAAATTTAAAATAATATTAAATGATTTGTCAGAGAAATTTGAAGCGTCCGATATTGGGGTGGCATGCCACATTGTTGAAATTGGAGCTGGCACCAGTTTTAAAAGTACTCGAGGGTGAAAAAAGATCTCAACAAGGGGTAGTTTGTAACGAAATCACATTTCATTTTCCAACCACCCCTGAAAGTTTTAACTCAATCAATTGATGCTTCCTTCCTATGAGGAAATTGTTGAAACAGAAATTCC
Source organism: Leuctra nigra (assembly GCA_934045905.1). Lineage (NCBI taxonomy): Eukaryota > Metazoa > Arthropoda > Insecta > Plecoptera > Leuctridae > Leuctra > Leuctra nigra. Next base: position 13,290,889 of record OW203765.1, read on the forward strand.
TGTCACAATGCGTTGCTGAATGTTGGTAAGAGTGACAGCCGTTTCGACAAGTTGTAAATGAAAAGAAAGGAAATGATTTTAAATTTAATCGCAGTAAGTCTTGCGTAAACTGTGTCGCTTTTCGTTGATTTCTTCCTTACACAGTTTTGTCGGTTGGGGGGGGGGGGGGGGGAAGGGGGTTCGTTTGTTCACAATAAATGTAAAACAAACTCTTCAAATGGATTTTATTTATAAATAAGAACTAATGGAGGATCGATACAAGCATTGGCACGTGTAATATTTTGGTCTCTGGTATTTTTTTCAACTATTCTTGACGTAAAAGCGAGAAAATTACACAAATTTCGTTGTGAACGACGACAATTGAAATTGCGTCTTAATTTTCGAACGTTAATGTTGTTGTAAACGCAGCTTTAGTTTGGAAAACAGTGATAATTTGAAATTCGTACCTTTAGGGTACGTTCACAGCTCGACGCGCCGACGCATTGAAGTACCGACCTTGAAACATCAACATCCTCGGACATGTCGAAGCGCGGACCTTGAAACGTAAACCATGTTGATGTTACAAGGCCGGTGCTTCAGCATGTCCGAGCTGAGCCACCTGATTGGCTAGCGTCAAGCGTCGAGCGCTTTGTTTCCGAGCTGTAAACTTACCTTAGTTAATTTTTGAACCGTTTTGCACAACTCTTCTAATTTGTTTACTTTGCACAGAAGTAGGTAGGTAACCTTGTGCTCCAAGTTTCTTGGCTGAAGATTTGACAAATGATTGTGTCTAGATCCTGAACAGATGCCGAGTGATCTGCATCACGTCAACGCGAGACAACGCCAGCATCCAGAGTCTGGAGGAGATCTTTCTCAATGACATCGTCAAGCAGAACATCACCGCAGCCGCCTCAGACAAGTAATACATTCCATGCGAAGCGAAAGCTTTTGAACTTGACAGTAGAAGGGTTTGGGATAGTAGTAGGTAGGTAGTATGAGGGTATGGGGTAGTAAACCAGAGAATGGTTATTTTTACAGATTTATTTTATTTTCTTGGATACCTGGTTGTTAGGTACTACGTAGTTTCTACTAGATACCTACCTACCTAGGCTATAACTATTTGCAATACAGATAAATTTATAATCTGCTATGTTCCACAATATCGTCATTGATATTAGAACCATGCAAATTATAATTTGTGAAGAGTTTTGATTCTACCTTTCACCAACTTGAAATTAAACTATTGTCAATTTGAATAAAGCACGTCTCCAATCAAAACTCCATTCAGTACTGTAGTGTAAAGTATGATGCTTGCATTGTGTTACACATTTCTTTCTTGTCCTTGTTCTCAGTTTGATCGTCATCGACCACGTGCACCTGGTGATCGTCAACGTCTTCCCCAACAACAGCGAGTCTCAAGTCACCGGTCATCCCCTCAGAGATGTGAGTTCGTGTCTATCTTCCTTCATTGATCAAATGGAAACATGCGGGCCTGTTCTCGAGTTTGTTGTAAACGTTCACTTTCCAGAATTGACGAATTGTACTGCCGTGTTATGTATAACAATGTATCGACCATGAAAAGCCAGGTTAATTGATGGTCGATACGTTGATCTCACGAGTTGAACATTTTAATTCAAGGATTCAGCTCAAAACAGGCATCTAGAAGTGATTGTACTAGACTGTCTGGAGTACGTTTTTAGTGAACATTTTTGTTTTGTTCTCTTTAGTGAATTGACTACTATGTTAATATCACAATAGTGAATAATTCTGGTTTGTAGGACTCAACTGTCAAACTATACGTAAGGTCGGGAGAAATGTTTCTGTCAGATTTGTATTACCTACCTACTTTTTGCCATTGCCAGTGGAAAAGTACCTATCTACAAATAAGAATGGATATAAATTATTACCTACTCTACTTTCTACAACAGAACACCTACATTTTCTTGTGTGTCATTTCTCAATATACCGTTGTTTCCGCTGCGTTGCCAGATCTCTCCCGTGATGTCGAGCGAAGTGCATTCCGTGCCGGCCGGCGGGGGGATCTCGGTCAAGCTGTGCAACCTGATCCTGCAGCACTACGACCTGGCGTCCACCACCGTCACCGGCATCCCGATGAAGGAGGAGCAGAACGCCAGCTCCTCTGCCAACTACGACGTGGAGATATTCCACGCGTCCGCGGCTCACACGTCCATACTCAAGGGTAGGTCTCAGGAACACTTCTGTGCAAGCAGGGCACTGTACTGTAGTAATAAAACCCATTGACAGAGATTTGATTTTTAAAGATTTGTCTGGAAATTGGGGCTTAATTTTCAATGTGTACAGAACTCCCAAGGAATCATCCAAATTACCATAGCCCGTAACTTTCATAAATCTGGATAATTTGTCGTGATTGTTTAATACAAGTTAGGAAAACTTGAACTGGCGAGACACCTACCCTTGTCAATCAGAATGGCAAACTAAATATATGGTGAGTTGCACTTGTAAAAATATGCCAGTGGGTTAATTGAGCATAACAAACATTACTGGTATAGCTACCTATGTATTCCTACAGCACTTTCTATGAAATATAATTTTTACTGAATCCCTCAGTTAGGTGAATGTTAATAAATACCAACTGCAATGTGAAAAGATTTTCCTCGAGTGGGACTCGAACCCACGACCTTCCGATATCCAGTCAGATGCTCTACAAGCTGAGCTATTGAGGCAGTTCACAGTGCAGCGGCTGTGTTCCAATATAAGCTGCGTTAGCAACTTACCGATTTTGAAGATAGGGTCAGAAGACCGTATGTTTTTATATATGTTTTTTTTTATGTATGTTTTTCTTTTTGTTTGTTTGTTTGTTTGTCTTTTATGTGCAGGTCACATGGAGCTATTCAATTTGAAATTGGCATAACTAAACTAATGCTGTACTAACTGTCATGTGTGCATATTGTTTTTGAGGAAAATCCTCTGATTGGTTGAAATTGAAAGTGAACCGTTTGTCAGATTATATTTAAATTTTGCATTGTCATTGATGAGACTTAGTTGAAGAGATTCAAGAGTAATTGACATATTAATCTTCTTTTGAAATACTTGTTGAATTTGTTTTATCTATAAAATACTATGCCTTCATCACTAGCAATAAGGTATTTAGGTACAGCTGCGTTCCAGGGGCTAAAGTTTAGTAACGTTCACAAAGCATATTATTTTGAATGTACCTCTACCTAACATATTATTTTGAAAGTACCTCTGTCCTCTACCTAATGCAAGTCTTGTTTATCAAAGGGATACACAACGCACTAGTCCTATATGAGTTGTATGTGTTGCCAGGCAACGCGGCTGACTCGGCGACGATACGCAGCCAACGCGACGGCGCCGAGTACGAGACGATGACCTTGAAGTGGTGCACTCCTCGCGGCTGCAGCGCTTCCGAGATGCAGAACTGCATCGCCACCCACAGAATCACCCCCGTCGATGTCAACAGGTAACAACAGGTCCTAGAGGAAGAATATATTCAGACACTAGAGGTGACCGCTTGAATGGAAATCCACTCATGACAGGTCAATTTTACTTTTCACAAACTCTCATGCACGCAGTTTCCTAAATGTTACAGAGGATGCTCCGCAAAGTAATTCACAGCATGACCCTTGTCCTTGGACTTGGCCCACTCAACATACAGAGAACGGTCCTCCTTGAACCTGTCTTCTCCCAGTCACATGGTTGCCAACATCTCACAATAATATGCGATGTTGTAATTAATTTGGCCCATTGTCATAATCACCATACATGTTAATGAAAAAAGCATGATGCCATATTCTGTAATTTGATTGCTAATGCCAAAGGAAAATATTGCGGACGTTTTCATTAATCCTAAACGTTAATTTTAGGTAAACAAAGTTGTTTTCAAATACCTATTGGTTTAAGAACTATAGAACTCAACTCAAGAAACACATTACTCGTGTCACACGCACAATCTTGTGCGAGTGAAAACTTTGCACACTCATACAAACAATTTCATGAAGATGCACAATCACGCCACTCGCAATGAGAAATTCATGCTGTAACCTCTAATTCAGATGCTGTCGATGCAAAAACAGGTAGTCGTTTTGCCTCTCTCAGTTACCTATCTGTAATGTGTGAATTCTCCTGCAGCCGTCCCAGCTCGTGCCTCATCAACTTCCTGCTGAACGGGCGGTCAGTGATGCTGGAGATGCCTCGCAAGGCGGGCGGCAAGATCGCCTCGCACCTGCTGGCTGCCCACGGAGGGGAGATCTTCGTGCACACGCTGGCCACGGCCAGGAGCGTGCTCGAGGATCCACCGTCCATCAGCGAGGGATGCGGCGGTCGCGTCACCGACTACAGGATCACGGTCAGTACCAACATCGACATTCCGATCCAAGCCGACGGAGATATTTGGGATTGGAACCAGTATTGTTCAATATAGAGGGCCCAGGAGGTTATTCTATATTTCCTTGTCATCTCATATCAATTGATACGGCGTTACTACCATGTACGGTGGTAGAAAGAAGATCGTAGTATTCTGCCTCTCTCTGACCCATATCATAAACATGTTTTTATATGGAGCAAAGAGAGAAAGCTAACCAAGCAACTATTTTCCACACTTGTACACTCCAGTGTACAATGAGTCCGTATCAAGTGAAACGAGACAACAAGGAAATTTAGAATGGCCCTCCAGCATGGTTTGCATGGATTGAAACCATGTATGTTTGATACTTTGAAATAGTATCTAAGGGTTTAAATTAAAAATTTAAAATAAATGTCGTACTAATAATGTAATTTTTATTGAGCACATAAAATAGGTACACAATTGGTCTGTATTCAACAATCGAGATTGGCCAGCAATCGAGGTCACCGCGCTAACATCGAGTGCCAGCGTTTCAACGCTGTACTGTAAACAAACCTTACTTGTTCCGAATACATGGTTATTCTTGGGATTTTTAAACGGAAATGATCTATCTACCTAGAAGTGTTCTTAGGGACTTTCTACGCTGAGTAGGGATGGCACTTTTACCGGTTCTGAAAAAATCGGTAAATTTTACCGGTAAATTTACCGGTCAGCGGTAAATTTTGAAAAATGATGGTAGATACCAAATCATGATTATACCAAATACAAAAATGACCTTACTTTATTATTTGACCCATTTACAAAGATTACCGCAGTCAGAACAATAACAATAATCAATGTTAATAATGACAATAGGTACTCCATATTGATAAGGGATGATATAGCCGAATAGCATTGATTCGACAATCTAGTGTAGGCTATGCCATGCCTGTGTTATTCTTCCATAAGAGGAATTGTCGACCACCAATTTGATCAAGTTACAATATGTGTCTGCTAAACAAGCAAACCTGAAGAGAGATTCCGACATTGGAAGTAATCCTATATGGATGGAGTTATCATTCTGAATGATTGAAGACAACCAAAAATCAACGTAAAATATGCCTAACTGCTAATGTTGTCACACTGAAGTTTACTTATAGTTTTTACTTAAAATTTGATATCTCCATTCATACATTGGAGAGGATCAAAAAAACAAAATTTACCATTTTTTTTACCGGTAAATTAATAATCGGTAAATTTACCTTAATTTACCGGTAAATTTTACCAGGTGCCATCCCTAACGCTGAGCCCTCCTTATTCTCTTGGAAAATTCACATCTTGGTCTGGGAAACGTTCTACAAACTCAGTGAATAATTTTAATTCACTGACTGTGTTTCACAGAATGTATCACTTTGGATGTCTCTGATGATTCCTGTGTAGTTGTTTGTTAATGTCTAAAAGCGATGATGCGCTGTTCTCGACGGTGCTGACTTCATCGTTGTTCCCAGGACTTCGGGGAGTTCATGCGGCACAACAAAGTGATTCCGTCTCTGGCGGACCCGGAGGGCTCGGAGTCTCCGCTGACTCGGATGAGGGCTCGGCTCGACAGGCAGACCAAGTGCTGGCCGCTGACAATATCCGCTACACTGCTCTTCAACCTCAAGACCGTGAGTATCTGCCGGGCCCGGGTTCATTTCACTTATCTTCTGGAGGATGAGCATGGTGAATTATGGTTTTAAGAGGAATCGGTAAAGGTAACGAACGGGATGCGCACGGTTCTTCAAAGTGATTTTTTCTTTTTGAGTTTTGTCTTCACACTAACAGAGTTTTTAAAAATCAGAATATAACGACCATTTCAAGCTGACTGGAATAAATAATGCCACACAATGGAGTGCAATATGAACTCTGGTTTGAGCTCAGTGTTACAGATGATATTTATCATAAAATAATTGTTTTTTAACACTTAAAGGTATTACCAGAGGTTGGCCATAATCCAGTGTGTGGATTATTTAGTTATTTGGAGTTATTATTTGGTCGCTAAATTCAGATTTATTTTTTTAATTCTGTTGTGAAGACAAAATTACAAAAAAGGCTCGAATAACCATGTACTCTCGAACAAATAATCAACGGTATTCGAAAGAAAATGATTGGCTGATAAGGGGTTGATAGCATTTTCCCATGAAGTCTTTGCTAAATACATCATCTAACTCTAGTAGTTGAGCTCTGATTTCATTGATAATAACAAGGATTTATTGACAAGGAACCAGACCAGCATCCAATCCGTTTTGTTTGAATACCGTTTTTGTTGGTTTGAGAGTACATCCCATTACTTTTGCAGACCTCTTAAATGCAAATTAAACATGTGCTAAGTAGTAAACCTTGCTTAAAGAAAATGCTTTGTTAAAGTTCATTCACGTTTAGATTAGCAAGTCGATCACGTCGTTCATTGGTCGGTCACATGAACACTGCCCTGTCAATGGCAAGACTTTCTTCTTTGTAGTCGGGTTACCAGTGTAACGTTTCGTACGTTTTTTAGGATCTTCGTGGAGGAGGTTGCCACCCAATGCCATTTGATAAAGCATGATTTTAGATGTGTGAAAAGTGGAGGTGGCAACCTGGCAACCCTGTACGGGGGCGGGGGGCGGAGGGGTCTGGGGGCCACTTTCCAAAACTTCAATGGCTTCAAATAAAATTCTGAAAAAATTTAAATATACCAAAATTGGATCGAGAAATGTAAAAAAAATATTTAAAAAATTTGAAAACCCGCCATCTTGGAAAAATATGTGTTTTATTATAACTTTTGTACATACTGAACAACGTTGGCCAAATATAAAAATTCGTTTCAAACAAATTTTATAGCCACAATAATGCTTGATCGTATATTTTTTTGAAATAAAAAATCGGTGCAACAATACTCTGTATAGACGAGTTTTTGTAAAGAAGAATCAGTAATCAGTCCAGAGTCTAGACACTTTGACCCATCACTAATTGCAACAGTAGGTTTTTTGATGTTAAAATCGATTCATAAAAATGCCCTCTATAACGTATCAAAATTTCTCCAAAATGTGATAAGAGTGGGTGGGCCAAAATGCAAATTTTTTCAAAAAGTCATTGTTGTCATTATTAAATAATCAAATTTTATCAACCTAGGCGAGTAGCATATCAAATGAAAGCTTATGTTTAGTGCAATTATTAAAAATATATATCACCATTATTAAGTTAATACAGAAGTCAAAAGGGGTCAAAAAGTGGTCAAAATTTCAAAGTTGCAGTGTTCCAGGACAAATGCGATATCTCCATCCCTAATAGAGATAATAACATACTTTTTTATATTAATCGTTCCAAAATGAATCTGTTTATAACATATCAAAATTTCTTCTAAATTATTCTAAATTATTTTGACCGTGAGTGAGCCGGTTACTGTTTTAATGTATTTATAATAGTGATATTTTATATAGGAAAAATCGAATATAACGCTATATGAGAGATAATCACGGTCAAAGTATTTCTGTGAATTTTTTATATGCCATAAACTACATCTCTACGGATCGATTGGTATCAAAAAGTATATTTTTACTTTGATAAATGATGATATAATGGCATGTCCTGAGACACTTAAAAATTTGCATTTTTACCACGTTTTGGCCTCTGATGACCTTTGTATGACCTATTTTAATGGTCGTACTTGTTTTAATATTTTGCACTAATCATACGATTTCATTTGATATGCCACTCGACAGGTTGATATAATTTGTTAATTTGATAATGACAACAATGAGTTTTTGCCAAATGTAGAAATTTGGCCCAACCACCCTAATACAATTTCGGTTAACTTTTGATATATTTAGAAAGCATTGTTCTTTATCGTTTCACTTCAAAAAACTTTTGCAATAAGTAGGTGATTTAGGAAATTGTTATAATCTTAGACTTTGCACTCAAAAATAAAACCGTAATTTTAAACTTTTTGACAGATTTATTGACCCACTCATGTTTAAATAATTTAGAAGAACTTTTGATATGTTATAAACAGATTCATTTTGGATCGATTAATATAAAAAAGTATGTTATTATCTCTATTAGGGATGGAGATATCGCATTTGTCCTGGAACACTTCAACTTTGAAATTTTGACCACTTTTTGACCCCTTTTGACTTCTGTATCAACTTAATAATGGTGATATATTTATTTTTATTAATTGCACTAAACATAAGCTTTCATTTGAAATGCTACTCGCCTAGGTTGATATAATTTGATTATTTAATAATGACAACAATGACTTTTTGAAAAAATTTGCATTTTGGCCCACCCACTCTTATCACATTTTGGAGAAATTTTGATACGTTATAGAGGGCCATTTTTATGAATCGATTTTAACATCAAAAAACCTACTGTTGCAATTAGTGATGGGTCAAAGTGTCTAGACTCTGGACTGATTACTGATTCTTCTTTACAAAAACTCGTCTATACAGAGTATTGTTGCACCGATTTTTTATTTCAAAAAAATATACGATCAAGCATTATTGTGGCTATAAAATTTGTTTGAAACGAATTTTTATATTTGGCCAACGTTGTTCAGTATATACAAAAGTTATAATAAAACACATATTTTTCCAAGATGGCGGGTTTTCAAATTTTTTAAATATTTTTTTTTAAATTTCTCGATCCAATTTTGGTATATTTAAATTTTTTCAGAATTTTATTTGAAGCCGTTGAAGTTTTGGAAAGTGGCCCCCAGACCCCTCCGCCCCCGCCCCCGTACAGGGTTGCCAGGTTGCCACCTCCACTTTTCATACATCTAAAATCATGCTTTATCAAATGGCATTGGGTGGCAACCTCCTCCACGAAGATCCTAAAAAACGTACGAAACGTTACACTGGTAAGTGGTAGGTAACCCAACTAATGCATTATTGAAATTGTATAAAATATGTGAAATACACACTTTTTAATAGTAGAAAATATTAGAAAACGTCAATGAAATTGATTTATCTTTATCTACAGTCGTCTTGTACATATTCTTTGATAATTGATATTTACATGTGTAGGTTTACAAATGCTCACTTGACTACAGTAGTACACGGGCTTGCTATTCTAAACGTGAACAAACTTTATATTATTTTCCGAGGTTAAAAAGCAGGGAAATGTTTGGATGTGCTGCAGTACATTGAACCGCTGCCGACGCTGCTGGTCAAGCAGGAGCTGACGATGGAGGAAGTGGTCCTCTGCAAGCAAGTCATCTACGGCCTCATCACGCTGGAGAGCAAACACGAGCCCCTGCAGACGCCCAACATGGGACAGCGAGGCAAGGGGCCTAAGAGGTAACTACTCGACTCGACACATTCTTACCTGTTGATTACCAGGAACAGGGACCAGATTCACAGAGAGCAAGTGTCTAAGACTTAGACTCTTTTCATAACACAGGGATTCTGGAACTTTCAACTTAGTCTGGCTTTACGACATAATTGGTACCATTTTGATGTTACACTTTATACTTTTTTTTAATTAGATAATAATGTATTCTTTAGCCGGTACCACATATCTGTTTTCAACAATTGTGAGCAACCCAAGCATCATTATGCTCAAAAATTACTAAATGATTTTTATTTCTCCTTTGGTTTTTGGTTACTGCTCAAGGGCAGAGCTCTCAGGTTGGTACTGGTTTGTTGCTAAATGACGTGTGGTTGGCAGTGTACTATAATGACTGTAATGTGATTCTGCGTCTCAGCTTTATATCTTCATTATATTTATTGTGTGAGTATTACTACTTAAAAACTTTTAAGTGTGTGCTTTCCTAATTAATGTGAGATATTATAATTACAAAAGTGTTTTTCGTGGCTAAAAAACATATATTCTTGATCTTCAAACAACTCACAGGTTTTCTTCTGTGTGCTGTGCTCAATATTCGAATGTACACTTGGCACAACAAAAATTAATCATTCAATAAATCTGATTGACTGATAAATGTTAGATCGCACCATCAGAAGTCAGTCCAAGCGATCTCCTGGTCTCACTCTAGAAGGTGACCTCACATTTAAATGATAATAACAAGCTTTGATTGGTTATGAGACATGACCAGCAGTCATTCAAATTTGTTCAACGATCAATTTTTGTTGTGCCAAGTGTACCTACGCTGACGGGTGGAACGCTTTTGCTGTAGAGAGGAGCAGTACCGCACGATGTGGAACGAATTGGAAGCCTTCATCCGCCTGCACTGTCGCACGGACAACCACAGCCAAGTGCTCTCATGTCTGCTCGAATGTCGAAACAAGACCGACGAGGAGATGAAGAAGAAGGAGGACAAAGTGGAGCTCGATCAGGCGCTCATGGAGCTCGAGTAAGTATCCACTATCCACTGTCCATGTTATCTTCAATGGTTTATTCTTCCACCTGAGTGCATTCCCGAGTTTGTTAACCCATATTAACGAATGCGCAACTACACAATGGATTCAGATAAACTAGGAAAACGCTCATTGTAACACGTGGAAGAGAGAGCCTTCAGCAAGTATCAGTGAGCAAGTATCAGCTGCTCTACAGGACTTGGAACTGAAGAATCAAGAAGGCGTGGATGAAAAATTAGTAGTACTATACATTTTTCAAATATTTCAATTATATAATAAATTTCCTTAAAATTACAATAGCTTTTGAAAATAACAACAGATTTGTCTTCAAATTGGCAAAAATACCTAAAATACCTAAAATACCTAGGTTGGTCCCAGTGTTGGGCAAATTACTTTTGTAAAGTAGTGTCACTACTTTACTTACTACTCATCTTCAAAAGTAGTAAAACTACTTTACTTACTACTGTTCCCCAAAAGTAGTGACACTACTTTACTTTTTGGTGAAAAAAGTAGTGAGATTACTTTCGCGTTACTTTGAACAATTAATAGTTATTTGTTATTTCATTGAATGGACGGAAGGGAAGGAATGAAAGATATTTTTGAAGGAATGTTACAAGGATTAGATTATGTACTCGAATACAGAATTCAATTCGTTTTATATATAGAAATAATAAGTCACTGCAGTGCCTTTTTATTTTATGTTGCCAAATGTTCGTTCTGAAATAGGTTCGGGGGAAATAGGCTTCAGGTTCGTTGCACTTATTTTTGCTGTTGAAAGAATTTTTCTGCTTGGTATACATAATAAACACTGTACACTTAGGTTCTTGCCATTGCTTGATTCTCCTACACATTTAAAATACTTAGCTAAACCTGGCCACGGAAGATTAAGATCACATTCAACCATTATGGAAAGAAATTTTTTAAACACGACTGCACTCCAAGAAAGACAAACCAAAACAAGAATAAAATGGTGGTCGGCTCGTCTGGCCGTGAATCGAGCTGGAAGAAAATGTAGAGAGCGTAAAGCAGAAGCGGCCGTATTGTGCTGCCACTGGCGGGAAAAAAAGTAACGTCAAAAGTAGCGCGTTACTTCAAACGAAATTACTTCCAAAAAGTAGTAAAATTACTTTACAAATTACTTTATTTCAAAAGTAACGTCGTTACCGGCGACGTTACTGAAAAAGTAATTTCTAGAGCCAAGATTATATGGTGATTGAAAATAAAACGAAATTTTAAATAAACAGGTTTTAGTGTGAAATGTGCATGGTTCATGGAATTTAAACCCCAAAACTGTCATTTTCCAATCGCGAAATAAAACGAAATACACTTTAATTCGCGAAATTGACCTAAATCGCGAAATTACCACGAAAGCACTTGTTGCGTCTAAGAATGGTGAGAATCTATCCTTTGATTAGCTGGAAAACAAGGTTGCGAACATACCTGCTAAATTTTACCCCCCCCCCCCCCCCCCCCCCAATCACAAAACCACCCGAACATAACCAGTCAGTGACTGCTTTAAGACGATGCTTCTGGCTGATGGTGGAAACATGGCAACCTTGCACTTTGGCCTTTTTACCCCTAGAGAGCCTATATATTTAGGCTCTCTATTTACCCCTCCTCTGCATGCCCATGAAGGGCCCACCCACACCACACCCCCAGTTAGACAGCTGACTGTTCTATTGATGGCTCACGCCAATTCACTTGCCTGTTTCTTATGATGCAACTTTATTTTATCATTTTAATTTGATTAAATTTACATTATTCATTAGTATGAGCAAAACATATTAGTAATAAAGATGACATTCATTTTCGTTTTAAAGTTCAATTTTGTGTGTTTTAATGGCCCCACAAATCGCGAAATCCTAAATTCAAAAAACCACAAAAAACGAAATTTGTGTTTTTAAAAACGAAATCACTGCAAAAATAAAACCATATAATCTTGGCTCTAGTAATTTCGTTACAGTAACGAGTTACTTTCTTTACTTTACTGCCCAACACTGGTTGGTCCCAATGACCATGCAAAGTATTAAGGTGGCTGGGTCGATCGACCATATTTTCAGATAGTGCTCAATTTTGCTGTACTACTAACTCATCGGTATCCCCTAAACAACACTTCAAAAAATAAAATACTTTCCGTGTCTAGTTTTCGAGATAGGCGAATAAGAAATAAGTATTTTCCTCATGTTATCTTATGGCAGGTTTGAAATATTTGCTACAAATGAAGATTGTATTTAATTGGCCCGATAGATTTTCAAAAAACCTATATAAGAAATAATCTTTGGTCTATTTACTTTCATTAAAAAAATATAAACCAATATCATCGTGTGCTAAATAAAAAGTTATAGGCGATTCAATTCAAAATGCGAATCAAGTCAAAATACTTTTGGCAACACGGGAGTGGTCAAGGTAGTTAGAAGGCACTAAATGAATCCTAAAGATACCTTGACTTTTCATGAAATAGTGCAGGTTCAAATGTAGAAAAAATGCTTTCCGCTCGATTGGAGTGCCGAAATTGATTTTTTCATAATTATCGATTGTTTACATCATTCTTAATATTACCTGACGTGCCTTCAATTTTTTTGGTGGCCATCTTGGAAAATATGGCGGAAAACGTAAATTTTACAAATACTTTAACTGTTGGTAGAGGAAAGGTTGAAAAATTATGAAATAATTCACTAAAACTAACTCAAATATGGGGACTTGAAAAAAAAATACGCCGTGAACGAATTTTTATTTTTTCATTGTTGGAATTGACCAATCACGTTTCTGTGTTTTTTTGCTCTCAATTTATTACGAAACGCGTGGACTTACACTAAAATATGTGGAATTCAAAATTGTAGGCAATTTCATTGTGAACAATATGCATTTTACAAAATTTTCCTGCGACCAACAGTTTTCAGTTTAGAGCAATTATTGTGCGACCTCCGAGTTAAGTCATCACCTCAGTAGATGCCATGGCCCCATACACGGTCAATAGTCCAGAGTCTAAGCTGCAAAAAGGGGCCTAACCCGCACCTCTGTAACGTATGAAAAGTTCTCCGAAATTAGATTAGGGTGGGTGGGCCAAAATGCCAAATTTGTCAAAAAGTCATTGTTGTCATTATCAAATAATCAAATCATATCAACCTAGTCGAGTAGCATATCAAATGAAAGCTTATCTTTAGAACAATTATTAAAAATATATATCACCATTGTATAGTTGATACAGAGGTCAAAAGGGGTCAAAAAGTAGTCAAAATCACATTTTTCAAGTATTCCAGGAAAATGCGGTATCTTCGTCCCTAATAAAGATCATAACAAACTTTTTTATATTTATCGATCCGATATGAATCTGATTATAACATATTAAAAGTTATCCAAAATTGTTCTTTGAACATGAATGGGCTAATGAATCTGTCATATAGTTTATAAGGGCAATTTTTATTTTGAGTGCAAAATCTAAGATTATACCAATTTCCTAGCCACTAGGTACTTATAACTAAAGGTTTTTTGGTGTGAAACGATACAGAACAATGCTGTCTAAAACATATCAAAAGTTCTCCAAATTTTGATTAGGGTGGTTGGGCCAAATTTCAAAATTTTGATAAAACTCATTGTTGTCATTTTCAAATTATATCAACCTAGTCGAGTAGCATATCAAATGAAAGCTTATGATTAGTACAACAAATTAAAATAAATGTGACCATTAAAAAGGTCGTACAAAGGTCATGAGAGGCCAAAACATGGTAAAATTTCCCATTTTTAAGCGTCCAAGGACAATTGACATAATGTCATCGTTAATAAAAGTAAATAATATACTATTTGACACCAATTAACCCAAAATTAAATAGTTTATAACATATAAAAATTCGCAAAAATTCTATATCCGTGGATGTGCAAATTAATTTTTTATTCAATTTCAAAATTGTGACATTTATAGTGATTAATAGACATTTATAGTCATTTATTGTTGTCATTATCCAATAATCAAATCATATCAACCTAGTCGAGTAGCATATAAAATGAAGCTTATCTTTAGAACAATTATTAAAAATATATATCACCATTGTCAAGTTGATACATAAAATGACGATTATCCGTCATTTTATACTATTCGCTAGATTTTTCTTCACTACAAATGTCACAATTTTGAAATTGAATAAAATATTAATTGGCTCATTGACGGATTTAGAATTTTGGCGAATTTATTATATGTTATAAACTATTTAATTTTGGGTTAATTGGTGTCAAATAGTATATTATTTACTTTTATTATTTTTTTATTTTGGCTTAACACGTCTTTCCAGACGGCAAATGATAGCTACGGTTCTTGCAAACAAGTAGTTACCAATTCTATTACGGGAGATTTAGGTGCGACCGGACTATTGATGTTGTGTTGAGAACAACTGATTTTTGGAGTTGGATGTAGGTAAGAGGGTGGAGCTACAATTTCAATAGACTTTCATGGAGTTTCCGCGGGATGATGGCCGTCGTCGATATAACTATTGGAATGATGTACACCTCCTTTTGCTTCCACATGTTCTTAATTTCATTCGCAAGGGGCATGTACTTATTCAGTTTCTCATTCCACGAAGCCTGAAGATTGTGGGAATTAGGGATAGTGATATCTATAAGGTAGGTGACATCCGAAATCTTATCCATGAGGGTGATGTCTGGGCGGTTACAAGCAATGGTGTGATCTGTAATGATGCTGCGATTCCAGTACAGCTTATGAGTGCCACTTTCAAGTACATTGGCTGGCTGGTAATTGTAGTAAGGAGATACATCATTAGTTAGCTTATGCATTGTTGCAAGTTTGTGATGCACTATACTGGCCACCTGATTGTGCCTCTGCAAATAACCTGTGGGCGCTAATACACTGCAACCGCCAGTAATATGCTGGATTGTCTCAGCTGCACTATTACACCTCCTGCAAGTATCGGTGATATTTGCTTCCTTCAAAATAAATTTGCGATAATTCTTATTATTATTATTATTATTATTATTTCGTATGGTTTATTACAATTACAATAAAGTTACAAAAATTGGTAATATAAAACACAAATCAAAGGACATCATTATCATATTTAAAAAATCAATGTAAAACATAAAAAATATTGCTTTTATTAACGATGACATAATGTCAATTGTTCTTGGACGCTTAAAAATGGGAAATTTTACCATGTTTTGGCCTCTCATGACCTTTGTATGACCTTTTAAATGGTCATATTTATTTTAATTTGTTGTACTAATCATAAGCTCTCATTTGATATGCTACTCGACTAGGTTGATATAATTTGAAAATGACAACAATGAGTTTTATCAAAATTTTGAAATTTGGCCCAACCACCCTAATCAAAAGTTGGAGAACTTTTGATATGTTTTAGCCAGCATTGTTCTGTATCGTTTCACACCAAAAAACCTTTAGTTATAAGTACCTAGTGGCTAGGAAATTGGTATAATCTTAGATTTTGCACTCAAAATAAAAACTGCCCTTATAAACTATATGACAGATTCATTAGCCCATTCATGTTCAAAGAACAATTTTGGATAACTTTTAATATGTTATAATCAGATTCATATCGGATCGATAAATATAAAAAAGTTTGTTATGATCTTTATTAGGGACGAAGATACCGCATTTTCCTGGAATACTTAAAAAATGTGATTTTGACTACTTTTTGACCCCTTTTGACCTCTGTATCAACTTTACAATGGTGATATATATTTTTAATAATTGTTCTAAAGATAAGCTTTCATTTGATATGCTGCTTGACTAGGTTGATATGATTTGATTATTTGATAATGACAACAATTACTTTTTGACAAATTTGGCATTTTGGCCCACCCACCCTAATCTAATTTCGGAGAACTTTTCATACGTTACAGAGGTGCGGGTTAGGCCCCTTTTTGCAGCTTAGACTCTGGACTATTGACCGTGTATGGGGCCATGGCATCTACTGAGGTCATGACTTAACTCGGAAGGTCGCACAATAATTGCTCTAAAATTAAAACTATTGGTCGCAGGGAAATTTTTAAAAAAGCATATTGTTCACAATGAAATTGTCTACAAATTTTAATTCCTCATATTTTAGTCTAAGTCCACTCGTTTCGTAATAAATTGAGAGCAAAAAAACACAGAAATGTGATTGGTCAATTCCAACAATGAAAAAAATAAAATTCGTTCACGGCGTATTTTTTTTTCAAGTCCCCATATTTGAGTTAGTTTTAGTGAATTATTTCATAATTTTTCAACCTTTCCTCTACCAACAGTTAAATAATTTGTAAAATTTACGTTTTCCGCCATATTTTCCAAGATGGCCACCAAAAAAATTGAAGGCACGTCAGGTAATATTAAGAATGATGTAAACAATCGATAATTATGAAAAAATCAATTTCGGCACTCCAATCGAGCGGAATTACATTTGCTCCCCTACTAAAAGTAAACTCTAAGCTCAGCAAGCTCAGTCATTATGATTCCGCACAAATTCAAATTTCCAAAGTACGATGTTGCCATATTGTACCGTATTGTTAAAATTATAGAAAAATCTTCAATATCCAATTCAAAACTAACTTCTTTGTGGCATAAATACTTCTCTAAATAATAAGATAACGTATAAATACCAATTAAATGTTGTCTATTTCAATTACCCAGTATATTATAAAAGTAAATTAAGTGCTAAAAGAATTTATAAACGTGATTTTTTAACACTTAAAAAATTAGTGAAAGCTCTCCAATACTTCAGAAAATCGATAGATCCAGCCATGGAAGGATTTGGCTGAAACTTTGTAAGATTGGGGACAATGATCGTTGCAATAACTACTTAAAAAATTTCAAATTGATTGGACCAGCCAATCAAAAGATTTTTTTTTTAATTGTACCAATCACAGGATCTGTTTAAAAACGATCCCAGAGACCGCATGGATTACGTTAGTATGTGTGAAAAATTTCAGACGGATTACCTAGTTGTGCGGTTTGACCTGGGCTGTGCAGGCAAAAAAAACACAAAAAAAACAGAAAGTGCCATAAGAGTACCGTGGTGACGCTCGCTCAAAAACAAAATGATTTACTTGATTTTCATTGTCAAATGTTGATGTTGATTGTTTTAACTCGAGAATAGGCACCCTGGTAAAGTTTCCTTCAAGTAATCCATGACTTTGGCTGACAGCTGTCACATGACCTTATTTGCCTCTGCTATTCGCTCATGATCGAAAATGTGGAGGGATACTTGACAGTAGGGATGGAGCGAACTTGGATTTTGATATCGACTATCGATATCATTTATATATCGATATATTGAAATATCGAAATATCGATATATTGAAATATCGAAGTATCGATATATCGATATATTGAAATATCGAAATATTGATATGGAAATAATATTTAGATGTATAGGTATGGAAATATTGATATATCGTATGAATGTATTAAATTGCTCCTAAAACTGCTAGGAATTTCAATAGAAAATGTAAAAAGAAATAACACAGCCGTTCCAAAATATAGGGTCACCGGCCAGATAAGAAAAATGTGAATAATCTGAGAAATTGTCCATAAATCTTGTAAACGCTGCACTGCAAATATGAATTATTTTGCCATAGTAGGTATAAACTTCAATTAAGAACATAATTGTATCATGCGGTTAGGCTTCAATATATCGATATTTCAATATATCGATATTTCAATATTTCGATATTTCAATATATCGATATTTCAATATTTCGATATTTCAATATATCGATATATCGATATTTCAATATATCGATATTCAATATATTCAGGTATCGATATTTCGATATTTTTTTGATATCGATATATATCGATATATCGATATTTTCTCCATCCCTACTTGACAGTGTGTACCGTGTTTCAGTTCTCCTTTCGTAATTTTTAAAATGTCTTGACTTGAATCTTGATTCAAACATCCTGGCTTTAGTTCTTTTGTCTATCAAATATCTGAAAAACATCTATTCTCATGTGTGTGTTGTTGTCAAACTGGTTGGCGCGAAGGAGGAGCCGGCGCGCGCCAGCGTGATCCGCGCCACCACCGACAGCCCCATGTCGCCGCCGCCGGTGACGCACGCACTGAGTCTGGCGGCCAGGGTCAGCAGGTCTTAACTCATGTGTGTGTTGTTGTCAGACTGGTTGGCGCGAAGGAGGAGCCGGCGCGCGCCAGCGTGATCCGCGCCACCACCGACAGCCCCATGTCGCCGCCGCCGGTGACGCACGCACTGAGTCTGGCGGCCAGGGTCAGCAGGTCGGGGTCAACGAGCATCTACTCCGGCCCGAGGACGCTGCTGGACATGTGCAAGTCCAGAAGCAACATGGAGCAGCGCGCGTTCAAGGAGGCCAGGTGAGGGGTTGACAGTTGACACACTCTACAGCGAGAGAGATCATCGGATGAACACAGAAATACTGGTTTATGAGTTCGCCTCAAGAATCATTGAAATGGACTTGCCTCTGAGTACAGACTTAGGGCCAGTTTCTCAATCCTCTGCTAAAGTTGAACCTGTTGATTAGGACAATTGTCATGGCAACAACTAATGACATTTCTTTAAATACTGCTAAAACTTAACTGCATAGTTTTGACAGAGTATTGACAAACCGGCCCTAAATGATATGTATTGTCTGTCCAGCGTACCTCTGAACTCTCACCAGATGGTGCCACTCTCATTGCTCTGTTGGGCCGCAAAAGACTTCATTGTGTGATCACCTAGTAATGTAGTACTCCTCAGCCTAACAGAAAATCTGACGATCAGCGAATTCTGTTGAGAGTTCAGCATAAGAAAAATTAACTGTATGTCTATAAATAACATAATATCCAGTATGATTTTAGTAAACCTAGTAAACTTTTCTATTGAACTAGACTTGACTTGACCTATTTACACACTGAATTAATTTCTTATCACATCTTGGACTTGAAACATTATCATTTATCAACTTGTAATTTATAAAGCGATTGATAAAGATCCAGGGTTGGGATTCTATAACTGCAAAGCGGTAGCAATTTCGTTAGCGATGAGATTTTCCCATAAGCTTTATATGGATTGCTATTCCGCCAGCAATCGAAAATAGATGTGGATTCAAATATGAATTGTTTTTATGCAAAATTGTACTCAAGCCAAGGTCATATATTTCCGAGACGAATGTGAATGAATACCTGGTAATCATCTTGTGCCCTTCCGATTGGGTTCCAGACCGGACTTTGCCGGCCGGCTTCGGTCCGAGCTGACCGCGGACGGCGGCCTGATGACCAAGCTCTACCCGCATCTGGAGCTGCCCGATGACAGGCGGAGCGGGGGCAAACCCACGGCCCAGGAGGGGTAATCGCTTGTTGCCTGATGCCTGACTGTCACACCGTACGTTGCTAGGCACACGAGACATGGTGCATGCACACAAGTGGCCCACAGTGTATTCTCTTCCTTGACATATTATGTGTTGGGTACCGGAGCATGTAATCAGTGTTTCGTATTCACAAATATATTTAAATTATAAACTCATCTCATTTCGCACATTTCTTAGCCAATTTACTTTCTGAATTATGTGTTGTTTGTTAGTTTCCTAAAGTCTAATTTATGAGCTTAGGAATAAAATGCAGTAATTCCAAAAATGTCCCATTTGAGCACTACATGCTTTGCATAATTATTCAAACACTAGTTGGAACCAAAAGCTGTTATTGGTATGAAAATTACCTGGTTAAAATATGTCACTTTCGTAAGTAAGTGTTACAAGATTATCTCGGAATATACTCAAGTGGATATGTAGCATTTCCTTCCTAAGCTCCTCAATATGTAGAAATATTAGGCCAGATCTTCTGTAATTTTAAGATTGAATTCATGGCCATTCTTTTGAAACCTCAAATATAATCTATCATTTATTACGTTATTATCATCATTTATTATCATGATGATTATCATCATTTATTTTATTATCATTTATTACATTTATTTAATGCATGTAATTAATTCGTGTTATTAACAAAATAATTTAAACTCGCTTGGTTAACATCGGCCTTCAATATCGACGAAAGCATTCAGCGCTGCCGTTATAGCAGTAATGTATCCCAACATTGAGCAAATGTCAATGGTTCACTGCATTTAATTTAAGTGACATAGTGACATAGCTAAGTGAGTCAGTGACTACTATTCTACTTTGGAAACGAGTACGTATTGTCAAAATTGAAAATATCTGAAATAAATCTGTTTATTGGCCAGTATAACTTTGATTTGCCATTGTGTTTGTCATACTGTATCGTTTAGTCTGCAGCATGTTAGCGTATGCAATGCTCTTCTATATACATGTTTGTAACTGCTACGCTAATAGACATGTAATATTTGAGTTCATTCGGGTGTTTTGTTACAGGGAGACCGGTGAAGCGTGAACAAGTTCAACTCCTCAACACATCTTGTATTTTGTACAATTTCTATATTACGAGTTTATAATCTTGCTTTATGATAAAGCAATAATTGTGACTGAGATTTTGTCTTGTCAATTTGTTTACCTGCCATACCCTAATCCAAGTCCTACATTCAATGACGAGATGGCAGAAGAAAGAAAATGATATTTCAAATGCAAATTCTACAGACTGACTGACACTTTATGCTAATTATCTTACTGAATTAATTAAATTTGTTTTGTTTGTTTTTGAAGCATTTATTTTTATTAAGCGAGCAAAGCGAGCGTCTCCTTTTGGCACGGACCTCTGTTTTTTTTTTTTTTAAATGAGCAACGGAGAGTCTTCAGGAGTTGACGAAGTTTCAGCTGAGATGCTGAAAGCGGCGGGACCAGCAGGCGCTTACTGGCTCTGGAGGGTGATAACGGCAGCATGGCAAGAAAAGAAGATTCCTAGGAATTGGGAAGAAGTAATAATTATCCCCACTTTTAAAAAGGGTAACCGAGGCCTGTGCCAGAACTATCGCGGAATCACCCTCATGAGCCAGTGCGCTAAGGTCTACGAGAAAGTGATTGGAAGAAGGTTGCGAGAACATACTGATCCCCAACTCCGAGAGGAGCAGTACGGATTCCGAGGTGGAAGATCAACAATTGACTTGATATTTGCCTTAAAGCAGATGATGGAGGCAAAGTGGGAGGAGGGTAGGGATATGTACATGGTATTTCTGGACCTGCAAAAGGCATACGACTCGCTACCTCGACAGACGGTATGGCAATGCCTGGAGAGGAAAGGAGTGTATCCTGAGCTGATTGAACGGGTCCAAAGCACATACAGTAACAGCCGCAGCATCATGGTCCAGACAGCAGTCGGAAGATCCGGGTGGTTCAACATCAACACCCTCTCCGACAAGGCAGTGCACTCTCACCAATGTTATTTAACATCGTCATGGATGAGATGATAAGAGAAGTGGAACGGGAAGAGAGCGACCAGTCCAACAACTCTTGTGTTTGCCGACGACATCATGGTGTGGGGAGAATGTGCACAGGACGTCCAAGAGAAGATCGACAGATGGGATGTAGTAACTCGGGAACACGGGCTCAGGATAAGCAGAGAAAAGAGTGAGGCCATGGTGATGAGTAGGGATAAGAAAGCCCAAAATACTAACATCCAGCTACAAGGAGAAGTACTCGAAGTAAAGCAGGAGTTCAAATATCTAGGAAGCATAGTGACCAATGAGGCTAGGATGGGAGCAGAGATATCTAGGCGGATACACCTTGCCAGTGGATTCTACCAATCAGTCAGAAAGCTTCTGTGGAACCAAGACATGCCAACCAAATGCAAAATGCTACTCTACAAGACCTAGTTCATACCAATACTAACTTATGGTGCAGTTACATGGACATTGACCAACAAAGAAGCAGGAAATGTCCAGGCGGCCGAGATGAAATTCCTCAGAAGCATCGCTGGAGTATCGAAGATGGAAAAGCAAAGAAGTACTGACATAAGGAAGAAGCTAGGTGTTGAGAGCCTCAACTATAAGATAGGAAGAGACAGACTGCGCTGGTATGGTCATCTTAGAAGAATGAATCCCAAGAGAGAATCTCTTCGGAGAATACCGAAGAGAGAATTTGAAAGAGCGAGAGACCGGGAAAGCAGAAGAGGTAGACCGAGAGTGAAGTGGGAGGACCAGGTGAAGTGGGATGTAGAGGAAAGAGGTGAGGAGTGGGGAACAGTGACTGCAGGAAGATTGTGGGAGGACAGAGAGAGGTGGAGAGTCATGGTGGAGCGGCAGCAACCAGAATACGAAGAGGAGGAGGAAGAAGAAGAGTGTGATGTGTCAGGACCGGCCACCCGACATCACTGAAGCGAAGGCCCAAGATGGATGGTGGAATTCCACCCCCCGACCCGACATTGTGTTGGAAACGGGAGACAGATATTTATTATTATTGTTTTTATGTTTTTTTTTCTGTTGGGTGAGGCTGTACAGGTCACAGTTTTTCTTCGATCGAGCTGAAATTTTGCACACATGTAGAGACAACCTTTTCTGTTTGCTGACCCCAAATTTTTTTGAAATTCATTCATTGGTTTAAATTTGAATAAACATCTCCTGATAGGTTGAAAAATGAAAACTGTCTTCGATCATTCTTATCAAACTCATATTTTGCATGATCATTAAGACCAACATTGTCTCTTATTTTACAAAATTTCATCCCAATCAGTTAAGAACGTATGCACTTATTGACATTTTAAATATCTGTCATTAATGAAGTATCGAAATTAATGTTTTCCAGTGCCAATTGAATACAGTCTGATTTGCTATATGTACCAGGGTGCTTAGATGCAGTGCTTAATTTGGGCGTAAGCCCGGCTTACCCACCTTTTTTGGAGGGTAAGCCGGGCTTACGCACCTTTTTGTATAAATATTATCTTTAATATTAATAACACTGTTAAATAAAACAAATTTGGTCGCACACTACAAACTTATTTTTCAGGGAGATAAAAATTGGTTCAAATATTTTACAAAAAGCGCAGAAACGCACCAAATTCATCCCAGAAATTCAAAAAATTTCCGGGGCTGCGCGCCCCGGACCCGCGTTCTTCTGGGGGGCCCTCCCCCCAGGCCCCCCATTGATTCCGTACGGTAATGCGTTTCCCATGACAATTGTGGGGTGGGCTTACCCCAAGATAGGTAGAATATCTAGTGGAGCGGTCGCTCCACGCCAGCCAAGTCGTACGGCGCGCACACTCTCAAATAAAGGCTGGAGCAAACCCACTTTTACTGTAAGCATCAAAGTGGCATTTTCGGCCTACTGGATCTTAAAATTGGGAAATCTCACATTGTTGCGATATATCTTAATTTCGAGCTATGGCCCACCCTACAACATATACCAAATTTGGGAACAATAGGTTACGCCCTTTGCACGCTAGAGGGCCGTGAAAACAGTGTTTTAGGGCGGTTTTCATAATAATAATCAGTTATAATCTCAGTAGTAGTAGTAGTAGGCTGGAGCTAAAATCCGGTAAACAGGCCACAGCCTAAACGGCTGAACCGATTGATCTCACATTTTTACCACGTGTGCACTTTTGGCGTCTGATTTAACCTTCACCCCATGAATTTTTTGTGCCGCCATTTTGAAACCGGAAGTGACGTCATATCTCAACAACGGCTAGACCGATTGGAACGAAAATAGCGCCAAACGATTCGGACGGTCATCTATATAGATAATCAATAGCAACAGACTAAAATTTATGTTAACGAAACCGGAAATGACGTCATGAAATTTAATTCATCGATTGGCATTTCGGCAACAAATGTACAGTAGCCACAACTACTCATATAAAATCATTCACTCAAACATTTATCTAAATCATTAGTTCCTTATCTGTACTATTATCAAGACTGCTCTCAATGAGGATTCATCTATTTTTTAAATCAGTACTCACCTAGATAGTAATCCAATAGATATATTAGGTCACGATCAATTAAATGATCTATAAAAGTCTAATGGAATAAAACACACACAGCCAAAGAAAGAAACTAGAACAAAGCTTGGCTTTATAAGTCTAGCCTCTCAGAAGGGTGTCTGTAAAATCCTAGCCTCTCAGAAGGGTCTCTGTAAAATCTAACATCCAGGAAGAGTAGTATTATAACACCTGTTTTCAAGGACAAACTTACACCCTCTTGTCTTAACCAAACCATAGACACAACCCCTCAGGATCTAGACCAACCAAGGAGCTCTAGCCTCCAAAAAGGACCTCTAATATTCCCTAGCCTCCTGGAAGGGTGTTACAAAACACCTGTTTACAAGACCGAGCATTCACCCCTGTGTCTGACCTAGTTCCTAGACACAC
Organism: Leuctra nigra; assembly: GCA_934045905.1. NCBI lineage: Eukaryota > Metazoa > Arthropoda > Insecta > Plecoptera > Leuctridae > Leuctra > Leuctra nigra. The sequence continues at coordinate 13,315,752 of OW203765.1, forward strand.
CCCCATTCTAGGCCAAGTTCAACCAAGGCCAAACAAAGGCACATGTAACATATTCCATTAGTATCAAAATACCGAACAATTACAAGTGTAATTATATAGAATCTATTACTTCATGTTATACTTTAATTGTTCAAACAAAAACAATCACTATCTATAGTTCATGATTTCCTTAGAGAAATGAGCAAACTTAATTACTATTATTCCACTAGTTTTATATTCCAATAATAATTATTAATTTTAGCTCATAAATTCCATAGAGAACAATGAGAAACCCTAGTTTATATTCTACAAAACGTCCTAGGGAAAACATTCCACTAGTACAACAAAATACTGAACAAAGCAAAGTATAATTATCCAGAGTCCACTATTTCATATTATATTTTGTCTGTTCAAACAAAAACAACTTACTTTATATTCCAATTTAATAAACTAAATAAAAACCCCGAATAGCAAATTAAGTTTGTATAACTTTACATTGTCGACTCATTCTATAATTTGTCATTCAACCAAAAATAATAAATATTTTAAGCCATTACTAAAAGGCCATGTAGTTTAGTAAAATATCAAAGAATCATTTAGTATTAATCAGTTCAATTATACTTTGTGTACTAGAGGCTCTGCACAATTCTTCCTATGTCTACAAGACAATCTAATGGACAATAAACATTTAGGTATAAATATTTGTCAAACCTGTCCAATATAGATTACCATTTATTAACCAATCTACACCATGGTTACACTAATTATCTTGTCCAATAAGACTATTAATTGAACTATTATATTAGTTTATGTGTGTTTTAATTTTAGTATATTCTAGATATCTTCTAGTTAGTTTAGTTAGACTGGTTAGTTAGTTAGACTGGTTGAGCATTAATATGCTAAAGCTGAACAATAGTAAGTGTAAGGCAATGATGATTGGTACTGGGAAACTACATTATATGAACACAACTGATAATTGTGAAGTTAATATTGTACTAAATGGTGAGTTAGTGGAATGTGTTAAATCATTCAAATACTTAGGTATGTTGTTGGATGTAAATCTAAGTTTTAAACAACATATACTGTACATAGAGAACAAAATCAGAAAAAAACTTAGCTACCTTAGTAGGATAGGTCAGCACCTGACAGTAGCCACAAAACTATGTATATATAACACTATTATTAAACCACACCTTACCTTTTGTATGATTTTATTGTATCAGGCATTTAATACAGATATTGAAAGACTACAGATTCTACAAAATAGAGGCATGAGGATTATTCTGAAATGTAGTAGATATACACCTGTAAATACTATGTTAAAATCTCTAAATTGGCTAAGGATTAAGGATTATGTGTATTTTCAAGGCATGTGTTTTATTTACAAACTTCAAAATGGTCTTCTACCTGCATATTTTACAAACACTGAAAAAGTTGAAAATGTCCATCAGCATTACACGAGAGCGCATAATAATTTTTTTCTAAACCATGTTCATAAACAATCATCGGCCAAATCTTTATTTTATCTTGGGATTCGTTCTTTTAATGCTCTTCCACTTAATGTTAAAAGTGTGAGGAGTCTTAGCATATTTAAAAGCAAACTTTTAGAAATTATAATGACGGAAACATTTATGTTGACATCCTAATTAGATTATTCTATGTTTTTAGTGTGTTAATTCTTTGGTTTGTGTCTTTATTGTGTATCTTTATGTATCTTTGTATTGTACTGATTTGTGAAAGATAGCGCTTGCGCTAAATAAAGAATTATTATTATTATTATTATTATTATTATTATTATTATTATTATTATTATTATTATTATTATTATTATTATTATTATTATTATTATTATTATTATTATTATAAAATCATAAATACAAGTTTAATAATCAAACAACACATGAATTGTATAACTTCATAATCCCATCAATCTAATCATCATTCAAATCTAATTTTACTATTATCCAAAATTTTGCACAATAATAGAAACTTCTAAAAGAACAACCTAACACCAATCAGGAAGTGTAAGAATGAACACCTGTAGTCAAGGACAAAGCTTACCCCTTTGTCTAGCCACCCCTCTATGACATCACCTCCTCAAGGACAAGGAGAATCTATATAAGCTCATCTCTCCCCTTCATTCAGGGCAGTCTGATTCTAGCTCTTGACGTGTTCACACCTCTTTGGTTCAGAATTATACATTGTACACAGCGAATTGTGAAAAACAGATTTATTGTGTTTTAATCGAAAATAAACATTCAATTTAACTTCTACATAAATATATTGTGTTTTTAAATAAGTTTAAAATTAATAACATTATTTACGTGTGTTTATAGAGTTCCTATAATTTTATTGATCAAAGTATATTTTTAAACATTTATATAACTTCAGACAGTGTTTTCAATTTTAAAGTGTTTATAATATTCAGTGTCGTGTTTTATAAACTTGAACAAAAATTCGTTTTAAATAATAAACAGTGTTTAAACGGATACCAAAGGATTACTAATTTCCAAGGATTACCCTGCCATCGAGGTGAGCCAATCTTGGTAAATACAATTCCTTCAAACCTTTCCCTATAAATTAAATTCCATATAAGACTCATTCATAACCTAAAAAGAAATACTTGAATAATCATTTCAGAGATCAAGTTTTCATTTTACTAATTTCATTCATTAGAAGACAAGGTTCTTATCTAAATTCACTTATTCAATCAAGAGATATTAGTTGGTAGTAAACGACCATTTATTATCCAATCAATAACTATTCAAGGAGTATCTACAGAACTTTATTTTATCTCAGATATTTCATTCAATTAAAAATAAGATTTCTATTATTCAATTCGAAGACTTCTACGATCATAAGAGATCAATTTTCATAAAGAGAGATCTTTGCTCATAAACGACTCATCACTTCGAGATCTGCCTTTTATTCGAACGATTCTGCTCTTACACGGTTTCACAACCTGTACCCCAGCGCCTTCATTCCAAGGTAACATCTTGACAAATCAAATCTTACCCCTTTCATTCGTATTTTTATATTAACATAAACGGTTTTGTCTGTCTTCCACAATAGATAGACTGGTGTCAGAAGTCCTGATTAAACTAGTTAAATTCATTACATTCTCCGCTCTAAAGGCCGATATTACAAATGGTGTCAGAAGTGGGATATTCTTATTGATACCTTATCAGCTACGTTATTATTCGGTATAATAAGTCGAAAGAGTAGAAAAGTTAACCCCATTGTTTGAAAGTCTTCTATAAAACCCAACAACCATGCCAGGAAGTTCAGATGAAGATGAGAAAGACGCTAGCGTAGTTAGTAACACCGGCGCAGAGCGTGCTGTTACTCCTACAATTGATGGAGGAGAAGGATCCTCCAATCCAATAATAATCCCAGAATCAAGTTCAATCAAAACCCCAGTTATTACCCCAAGAACTACCTCAGATTCTGATAAGAAACCTAATGTAGGTAGTCTCCTCCCACTCGTTCCCTCATTCTCTGGAATCTCAGGTACCATATCATCCATTGATTTTGTCAAAGCTATTAATGAAGCTGGAAAATTGGGATATTGGGATGATCCCACGAAAGTAGCAATTCTCAAATTGCGCTTAATTGGTCCAGCTGCGGACTATTTGAAAAGTAACCCTGAACTTGGTAAAAGTTCTTGGAAGGAGGTCAGTAAAGCCCTTATCGATTGGTATAAACCCGAAACCATCTCTGATGATTTGCTTCAGAGCTATTACAAAACTTGCCAGAAACCCGGAGAATTGGCTAAAGAATACCTGACTAGATTGAAATTGGCTGGACTTTTGGCTATCAAAGCTAAAGGTTTGAAGCCCGAGGAAGTTATAATCACTCGTGAGTTGATCAATCGTAGTCTTGTTCGTGTCTTCGTCAATGGTTTGCGCGTGGAAAGCGGCAGTTCCCTCATCGGATTGCAGAAACCTAAAACAATTGAAAAAGCATTAGAACTGGCTATGGAACTGGAACAACAAAAGGTTAACAGAACCAAAGTCAACGTGGTACAACCCAAGATAAGCGAAGATTTCAATGATTCAACACCACCTTCCAACAAGGAACGGCAATTGAATTCAAACGCCATTCAACAACGTCCTGTTCGACAAAACTTTGGACCCAGAAAAGTTCTTCATGATCAAAGTTTCAGGAACAACTCAAATCAATCAAATCGTCCTATAAACAATCGCCCCTCTAATTATCAAAATTATCAAAATCAACCAAGAGGAATAGCAAATCAGTACACTAGATACGATTCAAACAACAATATCTTTTGTAACTATTGCAAATCCCAATTTCATTCAATCGAGGAATGTGTTCTACGTCAGAGGAACAATGAACGCAGAGGCATCTCTAATAACTACCATAACAATGGTCCTCAAAGGAACTACAATCCAAATCAAAACAACAATCAACCTCGCCAAGGAAACCGACAATACCCCCAACCCAACTATCATACATATCCTCCTCCTCAATACAACCAACAACAAAATCAACAACCATATATTCCCCAATCCCAAGTCTTGCCTCCTAATTCTCTCCTCACAGGAGCTGTAAGTGGCCCCCAAGTTGACCCTCAACACAATCTTGGACGATATCATAAGGATCTGAATCATATCAACCCCCAAGTCCAACAATGGAATCAAACTCAGGATCAACAAGTTCCACCAAGTGTTCCACAGAACCCACCAGCAAAAACCTATGCTGAAGTCACTGCAGCAAATGGCAATGGTGCAGTAAATGGGTCACAACAATCCAATGAATATAAGAAGAAAGCTATGGGGTTTCGCAACATGCCAGGAACCTCCTCGGATTAACACAAGATCGATTAATCAATTCCCTGCTACTTCTTACAAACAGAAGTTATTACATGCAGGAAAAGGATAAACCCACTGTACATAGTTATGTAATAAACCCCCACAATTCCGAGAAAATTCCCTATTTGATGCTATTTGACAGTGGAGCCCAAGTAAGCTTGATCCACGAAAATATCGTTAAAAGAGCGAATGTTCCCATATATCAGTTTGAACGTCCAATATTTTCTGTAACAGGAAATTTATTGCCCATACTAGGTTATGCTATATTAGATATACAATTAGGTAGAGATCAGTATCCTTTTAATTTCGTCATATGTGAAGACAGTCTCGACACTGGAGATTTCGCAGGTTTAATTGGATATGATTTCATTGCTAATTATAATTTAATTTTAGACACCAAAAACAGGTGTATACATGAAGAAGAAAATGTTATTCCCTATGCCAACAGTACTGTGAGCAGTGATCAGTTACTAGGCATAGTAGAATACCCCTTAAAAAGTAGAGTTAGTACTAGTAATAAGTCCATTCAAGTAGACTTAGATCAAGATCTTAGTATTGAATGTAACAATACAGAAGGTCAACAAGCAAAGAATTTAAAATCCCATGATTCTAATCAGTCTAGAATGAAAGGAAATCAGTTGGAGTTTTCATATTCTACCCCTGTAAATAATGTAAATAATCATTCATATCAATATGAGTCTGATCAAACTCATGTTGTGTCCATTCCTCCTACTTCAAATACATTCAAGTTAATGGAGGTTAAGTGTAATATATTTTTATCTCATAATAATATTTCCCTTGCACATAACGTGTCAAGAGACATGAAACCAATGAGTGAAATTAGCTTAGAATTTCAAAATCGTTATGGCAACGTTGAAAGATTAAGAGAAGCAATTCATCACAAGGATCAAAGAGTAGCATCTCTCCAAGAAAAAGAACGTTTTATCTTCTACATGATAACAAAAGAACGTTTCAATGAGAAAACAACTCTACCTCGTATAGAAGAAGCTTTGATTGGTCTAAAAAGATTGTGCATATACCACGGAGTCACACAACTAGCACTTCCAGCAATAGGAAGTGGACTAGGTGGCATCCCATGGAAATATGTAAGACCTATTTTGATTCAAGCATTTCAGGACACAAATGTACAGATAACAGTGTGTCACTGGCCAATCTATCCAGGCCCCTCAATGGTTTCAACTACTAACCTAGATAATAAGATTATTAACTGGAATTTCATGACCCAATCTCCTCAATTACTGAAAGAAGACAAAGAAGAATCTAACGTATCAAAGTGGCCACTTCAATACCTAGAAGACTCTCAAATACCCTCTTCAGTAATGGGAAATAGTAAAATAGAAGATTCTATCATGATGAAGAAGATGTACACCTCTCCACCAGTGATAAATCCCTATGGTCAAAATAACTCAAACCCTCAAATCAAAAGGAAGGTATCTTTTGATTTTGATTCTAATACTTGTAATATATATCTAATTGATAAACCTATGAAACCTACTTCTCTAGCTAGGAAGGCAGGTCGTTTTCATCCTTACAAGACTCCAAAAGAGCTTCTTCAACCCAATCAGCCTCAAAAAGAGCCTCCATACTCTAATAAGTCTCAACAAGAGCCTCCCTATCCTAATCAGTCTCAAAAAGAGCCTCCTTACTCTAATAAGTCTCCAAGAGAGCCTCCTCATCCTAATCAGTCTCAAGAAGAGCCTCCTTACTCCATTAAGCCTCCAAACGAGCCTCCAAATCCGGATAATAAGCCTCTAAATGAGCCTCCATACTTCAATAAGTCTTCAAGAAAGCCCCAATATTATGATCAACCTCTAAATGAGCCCCAATACTTTAATCAGCCTCCAAGAGAGCCTCCCCAATATAATCAGTCTCCAAGTGAGCCTCCCTATCCTAATTATAAGTCTTCAAGAGAGCCCAAATGTCCTGATAAAAATCCACGTAAGTCATCTCGTCTTGCCAAAAGTGTAAATCATACCCCAAATAATCAAAATTTGACAAATCCTGATCCAACTTGCACTATTGAAAGTGACAAATCAAGATACGAACCACAGAAAGTTCAAGTACGAACAATCAAAGGTCAAATAATTCCACCAAACACAGAGATGTTTGTCAAAGTGAAACAAAAACGTCTACTCGATAGAAAGAGTGATCCAAATGACAAGAAAACTATGTTATTTAAACCACTTGACGTCCTACCACTAGGTATCAGAGCTGCAGATGCTCTCTACACAGAAAGTGAAGACTTACTATTGAAAATCCTAGTTGTCAACATATCTAATGTCAATGCCGAAATTACAGAAAATACTCTGTTAGGACATCTAGAACAATGCAACTGTGAAGATGAAAATGAACCTTCACCACACGATACTACTAATGAATATCCTCTACTAGTTGCAGCCATAGACAACTATTCTACCACCCATGGATCAAATATACCCAAAGATCAAGAAAGACTAAGAGAAAGATTTACTATCCTACATGAAAAGTGCAAACTTGGAAGTCTACCTCCAGAAGAATATCATGCAGTAAAAGACTTGATACAAGAGTATGCAAATATCTTCTACCTAGAAGGCGATGAAATTGGATATTGCCCTCTAATCGAACACCGCATCACCATAAATAAAGATGTCAAACCAATAAAACAAGCTCCATATCGCCTACCTCATTATCAAAGAGAAATTTTGGACAAATTAATCCAAGAACACCTAGATCAAGGCATAATTGAACATTCTAGGAGTGCCTGGTCTTCGCCTTGCTTACTCGTGAGCAAACGAACACAACCCGGAGAACCAAATGAATACCGGTTAGTCATTGATTTTCGAAAAACTAACATGCATATTGTCCAAGAGTCTACACCTTGTCCCAGAATATCAGATGTTCTTGATTTGTTAGGAGGAGCAAAGTACTTCTCAGCAATTGATCTGCATGGAGCTTTTAATAACATTCCTATAGCAGCAGAAGATAGACACATTACAGCTTTTTGTACGGCTACCAACCTTTATCAATTTTGTCGTTCTCCCTTTGGTCTCTGTACTAGTCCGGCAAATTTCCAACGCCTCATCAACTACGTACTCCAAGACGTCTTGAATAAAGACTGCGTCGGATATCTGGACGACATCGTAGTCTTCTCTGAAACAATCGAAGAACATGTTAAAAAGTTGAAACTCATCTTTGAAAGGCTAGAAAAAGCCGGTTTGAAACTCAAACCCTCCAAATGTACATTCCTCAATCAAGAAGTTGTCTTCTTAGGACATTCTATCTCTAGACATGGTATTGGAACTAATCCTCGACTTATCGAGTCAGTCAAAAACTTTCCTCAACCAAAAACTGTTGGACATGTACGAACTTTCATTGGACTGACTTCATACTACAGAAAATATGTCAAAAACTATGCAGACATTGTCCAACCATTAAATGAACTTACCCGCAAACATGCCAGATTCCACTGGTCAGATCAGCACACTCAAGCATTCAATACTCTGAAAAATTTATTATGTACTGCCCCAATACTCGCATTTCCTCGATTTGACATGCCCTTTATTCTTACTACAGATGCAAGCGGTATCGGAATAGGTGCTATTCTTTCCCAAAACATAAATGGAGAAGAAAAACCTATTGCCTATGCAAGCCGGAAATTAAAACCAGCCGAAGGTAACTATCAAGTAACCGAACTAGAGCTTTTAGCATTGGTATATGGAGTTCGTCAGTTCCACGTTTACCTAGCTGGCAAACATTTTCTCGCCCAATCGGATCATCGTGCTCTACAATATCTTCTCAAATTACCCAGTCATAGTTCTCGTCTCACTAAATGGACCCTGTTTCTAAGTCAATATTCATTTGATTTGAAATATGTCCCAGGAAGTAAAATTCCCCATGTTGATAGTCTCTCTCGAATTCCCCACAATGATGATGATCCAACAATTCAAATGTCTAGTTCTGAAATCTGTAAGTTCCCACCAGAAATCGAAAATTCAACTTTCTTTACTAATGATACAACAAATCCCCCAGAAGAAATCAAGCCAATAAAAGCTAAGAAGAAAGAAAAACCTCCCCGAAACAAGAAATTTCAAGAAATTGAAAATCAACTCAAACTAAATGAAAATGTTTGTTCCCAAGAAGATTCACCCATCACAGACCCACAAGGAAATTATCTACAATTGAATCTCTTAAGAGAAGAATTACCATTCGAACCAATAATGGACAGATTCTACATTAAGAAATTACAAAGATCTGATCCTGAATTATCACCTCTCATCAAGAAACTCTTAGTAAATAATTCTTGTGATCCATTGTACTCACTTGACGATGATGAACTTCTCTACAAGATCCGAATTCCCCCAGAACGCCATGATCGCCTTGTGATTCCTAAAACAATGCAAAATCAAATAATGAACACATTCCACTCATTACCAGGCTTTGCAGCACATTCTGGAATCCATAGGACTCAACAATTACTAAAATCTAGAGTCTATTGGAAAGGAATGTTCCATGATATAGAAGAATTCATCAAGCACTGTGTAAGCTGTCAATCATCAAAACGTCCAGTCACTAAAGACCGACCTCCATTACAAAGATTCTCTGAGCTCACTGGGCCCGGTATTAGATACAGTATCGATATAATGGGTCCACTCAAAACAACAAAGAAACAAAATCGCTATATCCTAAGCATGGTAGATCATTTCTCAAAATGGGTTATTTTAGTAGCCCTACACAGTCAAACTGCCCAAGCAGTAGCCACCGCACTTGTAGATCACCTAATAGCCGAACATTCAACGCCACTCGAGTTAGTAAGCGACCGAGGTGGAAATTTCACATCTCATCTCTTCAATGAAGTGTGTAAACTATTGTCAATCAAGCACATCTGCACCTCAAGCTATCATGCATCAAGTAATATGATTGAACGTTATCATCGTACAATACGAGCAATGCTTAGTCACTATGCTCATGAAAAAGATTGGGATCTATTGTTAGGGATGATACAATTTGCCTTACGTACCAACATTTCTTCATCCAGTGGTGAAAGTCCCTTCTTCCTAACCCATGGACGTGATCCCATACTGCCCTATGAATCAGTCCTCACCCCGAGTCGAGCCTCGAAAGACGAACCTAGAAGCGAATTCACACAACGATTATTATCACGACTTCAACAAGCTTTCAAACTCGCCAGGGAAACTCTCAAAAAGAATGTGGAAGTCAGAGAAGAATATTACAACAGAAAATCAAAAGATATACAATACGCCCCAGGAGATCTAGTGTTTGTACACACTCCTGTCTATGACAAAATGAGTGGGCGTAAATTCAGCAAATATTATAGCAAAGGACCAAGTAGAATAATCTCTGCTAAATCCAAAGTAAATTTTGAAATTCAAGATTTACAAACAGGAAAAATACAAACAGTACATAGTGCTCGACTAAAAGCGTTTAAAACATTTCATCCCGACCAATATGATGGGAATCTAAATCTCATTGATGATGAACACAAAGACAAGGAAGACAAAGAAAACATAACCTCTCAAGATAACCTCGCAGCATCCTACTCAGAATGGCCATACGATATCTCAGACTTCGAAGACGAAGACATTATAATTATTAAACCTACAAATGATACTCAAAATCAAAATATTCACCCGAAATCACAACAAAATTTCATTCCGAAGTCCGGAGCGACGGCGTCAACATCTACCAGCCATCTTGGTTCCCTCCCCTCCTCCCCTTCCAGTCATTCCAGCCAATCATCAAACTCGGAGAGCGAGGATGCAGAACCCAAGGAAGCTGCTGCCGAAGGTCAAGATCGTAAAATTCACCACGCTGAGTTGCGCACGCCGACAACTTCACCCTCGAAGAATAGGAATGGAATGTCTGAAAGTGAAGCAAATACGAGTTGGTTTACCCCAAAATCCACGAATCTCAACAATGAGCCAGCTTCACAAAATATAACAGACATCAGCAATGCAACTCACCTCATTGCGTCCACCCCGTTACAAACCACTGGCGCTAGTAGTAGTTCAGTAGATCCAATAGACATCAGCGACACGTTCGTGGAAGCACCGAGTTCGAACACGGAAACAGCTGTTCAGGATGACGACGCGCGCATCTCTCGCGCCAAACACGAAGAAACTCCGAGTACGAGCGAAGACAGCGTACTCACACAGAATATCACCGCGGACCCATCAATAAGTTATGATTCAATTACTTCAGACGATGATACCGCCACACCTCCATATTCGCGTGCCACAACAAGCCAGTATAACCTACGAGATCTAATGCTGTTTAATTATGCAAACAAACCTCCTTCAGACGGAAGATTCACGCAAAAGCCCAAAGACTCCGATTCAGAATAAATTTCGAAAGATTTTATCTCATCGACGTTCTAATTCAATCAATTTGTTTATTCAAACAAACCTTCAAATATTCCAATAATTCTCTCTCTCTCTCTCTCTCTTGTATAACTCGCAATTTATGTTTAGACAATTAATATTCCATTCAGTCGTTTATAATATTCCATTGGGTCGACACAGTCTCCACTCGAAACAGTCGTAAATATTTATGAATCGAGCGATCGGTCTAAGTAAGCATCTCTCTTATATATCATCATAATTGGATAATAATAATGGTCATTCTCCACGGAGATGTTTCTTTTATGTAATAAATTTAGATATTTATTTATATCGTTATTCTATACTTATAAACATATTCATGACATCGATCTTGTCTTGTTTTGACATCCCTAACTAATACATAACTTAATTATTGATCAAGTTCAAATCCCATCAAGATTTCAATTACTTCTCACGCAAATCATTTTGTCTATAACACCAACTTAACTTCATGTTTCAGATCCAAGCCAACCAACCCATCCTATTGTGTTTGCCATGACTACACCAAACTGTACAACAAGTGTTTAAAGAAGACATCAACATGTAACTGTTTTCTCGCAGATGTCCGGACAACAATACCCGAAAACTACCTGCAATAACAAAGGACAAGAGAAGCCGACAGAACGTCCACCCCATCAGAGAGAGCTGGAATACCTCGTTTCCTACCCACTTTCATTTGGCAGCAATGCCAAATATATTAATATGATAAGATCGCCTATTTTTAATCCATCTCCAATTCAGCAAAATTACACATATCTCCCGGACGATCCAGGTTATCAGTACTACCCTAGCCAGTCGACTTTCGATTTTACTACACACAACGTACAACGCGTATTTAGCAAAAAAGAAATGGGTGAATTACCATCAGTTCTAATTAACACCTGGTATATCCGTGATTTATACCATCGCCTCTTGATAGTAGCACTTGACCGACGTCGTAATGACCCATATGCAATTCCATCCCTACCGGAGCTCTACATGAGACGGCGCTACAACCCTACAAACACTGGGCGGCCCGGGCTTCTGCCCATCTAGCGCCCAAGTGGGACGTCCCGGGCGGGAACTACTAGGGCATGCCCTGGGCCTGCCCAACGGAGCCCAACCGATCCGTTTTATCTGGCTGTAAAATTTCTAGGAATGTCCCGTCTTGGTCCCGCCCGGGAATGGCTAGGGACGGCCCGCGCGGGCGCTACGACTGTTTGAATTTGAGCTGCTCTAATGACTTATTTTTTTCATATTTATAACTTCATTTCTATAATAATTACATCTACATTTCACATGGATATATTGATTTAAGAATAAATATGTTTACAATTCCAAAGCAAAGTATTCATACCATTTTAAACGTTATTAGTAAAGTTTCTTTTATGAACTCGGCAGTCGGCCATCTTCGTGAATCAACTTGTTTCCGTTCTCCCTTCTTCATTTCAAACGCGGCGTTTGACGTTTGTTGATATTTTACAGAGTGTCATGAGTGTGTAGTTTACGTCCTTTTGAGTGATTTTGAATGTGATTTCAATTATTATCTGTGTCCGTGAATGCGTGTTCACTGCTGAATAGTTTGTCTCAGTTCAAACCATTTAATGTGACACAAATCGTGAAATAATTACAGTTTTGTTGTGCCTCTTTTGTTTGGATTTTCATCACAGAGCCATACAACCCATTGAAGGTGAGTCTTCATCACAACTACTTAAGTATCCAGGCATTAATCGTTGTTACTTTAGTTTTGTATGCTGGGGATACTAATAAACCAATAGGTAGTGTGACCAATGTTCAGTAAACATTAACCTCACATGTACATTTTTGAAATGTAGCAATTTATGCAAAGTAAAATTTCCAACTAGGTAGGACCTAGGTAACTAGGTAGTTTAGGTATTTATAAAATAAATAAAGTAGGTAAACAGTTTGCTTGGCGTGGTAGTCTATACATATCAGTGGTAGTAGTCAGTAGGAACCCTACCTGTAGGTACCTAGTACGTACCTCCGCCTATTTTGGGAATATTTTCACCCTACATTAACCAATAACCATCCCACATACCTACCAAGGCACCTACTGCAGTTTTAATAATGTTACTTGTTAAAGGTGAATCTACTCTGGAAGAAAATAGGCTATTAAGATATTGAACTCCAGAAACAAAGCGCGTATTCGTCCTGCGAGCGAACCAAGCTGTATCGTCAAACCGAGCCGAAACATTAAGAACCGAACCGAGCAGAGTGGTAAATATTTTCATTATATTTAATTATTTAACTTTATCAAGGATTTTAGATATACAGCAATTATTTTTGTTTATGTAGGTACCTTACAAGGCCAATAACAAACATTTTTGTTGTGATCCGAAAGTAAAAATTATGTTGCATGGAAATTACATTCTTGTTGGAGGTAGTAGATACATACATTGAATGGTGGTCCCGCTCCATTCAAATACGTAGTAAAATTTTTGAGATTGAATGTTGTCATCCAAAAAAATAAACCGCACTTTTGAATTTCCTCTAACGCGCCGGTGGTAAGAGAGCAGCCATTCCATGCGAATGCAGACATATGCCACATAATACATATGACTGCTGAATTATTAAATGTAAATAAATCAGCATGTTTTTATATTAAATTCATGGTATTTTCTTGCTGATTCCAAATATGTAATCAGTTTTTTTTTAAGTTTGAATAGTTATTTTGTTATCAGTAAAATTGTGGGACCGCATTTAAATTTAAATTTCGTGTCGAACCATGTAAATTACATAAAAAATTTAGAAGGCTGCACAATGATCCTAACTATTTTTATTTTGATGAATAAGATGCTGAACATAGCATCTTACAACCGTACACCCGTAACACGGAATGGCTGAGAGGAAATTAATTTGAGTTGCTAACTTTCACCTTACTTTTTGTAGGTTCTACAGATTCACCGTGAACTTGCCCTGCTCTTATTCTAGAGTCGATTTAATTGCCTACCTACTTCAATTAAAAAGTAAATTTACTTCTTGGCAAATTAGCGAGAATTCTGAAGATGCACAGGACTTGGGACTTCATCGAGTTAATGGATTAAATGTTACCTACCCTACAGATGTAATGATTCAGAACTCTCTGATGGTAAGCCACATTTTAGTATTTTATATGTGTAGTATTTCCTCTAACCTTACCTATAAATCACATTTATGCAATATAGAATGTTTCAAATTTTTATTGGGGTTTTAAATAAATAGTGTACTACCTAATGGTAATAATTTTACCTCAAGTGATTATTGTGGCAGGTCACACAACACAAAAGTGATTTTTGTATTATTCATTGCCAAGAAGTTTATCCTATCAATTTACAAATTCTTCATTGTATCTATCTTTCTTTTTTTTAGGGATCACTCTGTGCCAAAAATTCAATTTTTAAAATTTTTGTAAAGACTGTTATTTGTAGCTATCTGCTATTGCAGTTATTTACATAAATAGTTCTTGTGTAGTAGGTAGAAACTATTTGCTAGGCAGCCTCATGCTCAAAAGAAGTTGCATCCACAAGATTGCGGATGTCAGTCCTCGACACCACAAGACCGTGTGCTAATAATTTATGGATGGAATCCAGTATCTGGCCATTAAATCGGCAAATTCTTTTGAGCATAGCATAATAATAGTGTTAAATATTGACAAAATTAACAAGATCTTACTGATAACAAGATCTTGTAAATGTTGGACTTTCATTGGTCTGACCGAATAAAAATTTACACAAAAAATAAAAAACACTTCTAACAATACGCTGCATGATCTTGCTAAACTTTTCAAGATCTTGTATAAATCTTGTTTAGGTTAGAATCTGTACCTACAATAATAAATAATTGCAAATATCTTGCGAACATTATTAGTACAAGGTACATTACCTAAATACTTTGCAATTTTATTTTTTCAGATGAAAGAAATACGTATTCAAGTGCATTCATTTTCTTGAAAAACTGAAGATGAAAAATTGTGCCAACATATCCGTGAGTGAAGTAAAATCCGAATTGTGTCTTGTCGATAAAGAGACAGCGTGCCAGACTCACTGCCAGGTAGTACCTACCTCAGAATGTTTTGATACTATGTGACGTGTGAAGGTTGAAGGACATTTAAAAATTTTAAGTGATATGGTAGTATAATCTTTTACAATAATATACGTTTATATTATATGAAACTGTTTTTTTTTTTTAATTTTCGTGTGTTTTCCTGCTCTTTATTATTCCTAAAATTCAATTGCAGTGAATCTCCTATGTGTAGCATTTTATTTTTTGTAATTTATCAAAACAATATAGTACCTAAGTAAGTAGGGAATAGTACGTGAAAAAATTATTATTGAAACGATTCAATCGTCCTGTAAGAGATTATCAAAAAATAATTGCTAATTTCAAAATCCAACAACCGATTCATAAACAAAAATTATGGATCTTTTTATCCTTCTTCATTTTTTTATGAATAAGGTACCTGTAATACTTAAGTCTCTAGAAATTTTGTTCCAGTAAGTTTTTAAATATCAACGCAAATAATTACTGACATTTGTCACCCGCGAAATGTTAAAAATTAATTCATGCAAATGAAATTCAATTATAATGGGACTTTTGGCGGGAAAAACGACGTATTACAAGAATCCACTTACACTAATGTGTTACCATTGTGGATCATCTGTCAATTTTCTGTAAATTTTCCTGTTAAAAGTAATCAAACTTTGTTAATTCATTCCTTGAAAACTATTCATCCCACAGCAAAAATAAAATCACATCTGTGTTCAGCAACATAATCAACTTTCATAAAATAATGGTCTATTATTCTGAAATCTGAATTTCACGAGACTTCCCCATTATGTGACAGTCAAGTTGAGGATTTCAAATGATCCCAAAATATTTCCTCCAAATAAAAATGCGTTAAAAATAAAAACAGTAGGAGGTACCTTAGGTAATGTGTCAGGTCAGTGGAACAGCTTTCAAACAATAGGGAAACATGGCGAGATAAAATAACTTCCAATAACCACTGATTAACTTTATAATATACCGGCTATTTTTTTTTTAATTAATATTTGACCATTTAAATGCATTTCTAATGTGTTTGAGTAGGTACCTACTGTTCTTCTAGTTGACATAACAAATTACAACTGTTGTGAAATATTCCGTGAACTGTGAACTAATACATTGACCCTGGAAGAAAATACCTGGATTATTTTTTTCGTATGGCAACGCCCACTCTCCGAAATTGTGAAAAAATCCCGTTTCTCGTGTCACTCACGTTTGCAATTAATTATGTCTTAATGAAACGTATTTTTTCCAGGTACATTCGCATTCAAAATTAGTGCCTACATGCACGTGTCTGGATCAGAGGCACGTTTTGTAGGTACTGCATTTTGAATGAGAGTGTACCTAGCAAGCTAGCACGTGACCGTTATGGAATGTGCGTAGGGGGAGGGGGCTACAGAGCGAGCAGCTGCTCCCGCGCGGGCCGCCCGGGCGGGGGCCAGGGCCGGCCTATGCCTCCCGCGCGGGCCGCCCGGGAGGGTCCAGGGACGGCCCATACCTCCCGCGCGGGCGTCATGGGACGGCCCATGGCGCCGCCCGGGCTTATTCCCAGTGGCAGGCCCCGGGAGTCTCACTCCATGCTAATCACCCATAAGACGGGAGGTCCCTGGGCAGGCCCGTACGCCCATCTGGGACGGCCTAGGACGCGTCCAGGGACCTCCCAGTGTTTGTAGGGAACTGTGTCCAGGCTGCATTCAGCCGCACATACGGTCGCCAAGTCGACGTCGCAGACCTGTCGTTCAATGTTTCCCAGATGCAGCCGAAACCAAGAAATTGGTAAATATCTACAAAAACAAAACACATTACTTAACTGAACTTGACGCTAATAGTCTGAAGCAAATTTCTTCTTAACCCGGTTAACCTCCCTCACAACAATCTCACGCTACTGCATCTCTCTCTCTCTCTCTCTCTCTCTCTCTCTATCATCCCGAGTCCAAGTATTCCCGCTCGCTCTTCCACACCCCGACCTCTCTCTCACTCTCTCTCTCTCTCTCTCTCACAACACCACGCTGCGAGACACGCGTTCAACGCTGGGATAGAACAACAAAATACAATGTCGGCTGAGGACAATGATTTAGTTGTTAATAGAAATAATTATACACCTAATGCACAGCCCAACACATATTCAAGTGTACCAGTTACGCGACTATTTAATCTCCACCAATTTATTGATGTAGAGTTCGATCATTTAACTTGGCAAATTCTCTTACGAGAGATTCATGAAGTTGAAACTTTTCCCATCTTCTACCAAGATCACTCTATCAATACAATTAATTCACTGATCGAAGAAGCCGCTACTTGGCTCAAACTCTGGACCAAAACATCAAGGAAATGATCAAGTATATATTTGATCAACACGGTCCACAGTTACTGAACACTCTCGATACACTTGACCAAGAAATTGAAAAAGAATCGTTTCTCCCCATAAACCCAGGACAAGACCCGTCCTTGTACTTTGAAATTGTACCAACATCATTAGTACGGGAACTATCCCTTTTACCCCAGTGAATCTGTGACATAAAAGTTCAGACTCGCAAATTATTTTCCTACGTTATGGAACAGCAAGAAACCCCGAAAAACAGTGGCTTAACGTGTAATTTATATTTCAGGTCACATCCATAGGTAACAGGTAATACATAAATAATCTAAAATAATTATATTTATTTTTAGAGGAGCACACACACACATCTCGGTTTGACAATGTTATATCTTTATTTTCAACTTGAAAACCAAATCTTATGTTTTCTTCCCAGTTCGACAAAACCTTCAAAAATCTTACCCCTCAACTTCAAGCGCTTGACACTTCCAATTTATGATACCCCCCCCCCCCCCCTTTTTCACAATGTGCGGACGCTGGGCAAAATCAGCGGCCAACCACAGCTAAAGAACAAGATACAACACCCCCACCCTCTTACCTACCCGCGAGAACAACACACCAAAATTTTTAAAACCTACCCTCTAGAAAGGATCATTCAACAACAATCTTTCGAGAAGACAAGTTGTGCTATTATTATTATTAAATCGATATGGATAACAAGGATCTGGTGAGTAATTTCCATTTTTTAATTGTTATCTTTCTTGTGTTAGTAATTAATATTATAATCCCTACCCCGCCTAAAAATCTTTTGTTTTATTATAAAATTTATTCAAATTAACATGTTTTATAAATGTATTTTATTTTCAATATTTTATATTATTGAAATTACTTAATTTATTTCATTCAAAATTATTCTATGTATCAATCAAATATAGAACAAAGTTTAGTTATATTAAACTAAAACTATCCAATCCTCATTTATCTAAAATCAAATTTATTTCCTTTTCATGTTTCAAAATCAAATGTATTCAGATTTTCATACAGTTCCACCCAGAATCATCATCCCAAATTTTCTATTATCTACCTTTAGAAAGACACTTACTGTCCACTGGTGGAGCCAGTGACTCCCGAAAATGAAATGATGGAAGTAGATATAGAGGAAGCGACCAACACCCATCAAGATGAGGAAATTTTGCAAACAGAAATATATCTCATCGAAATGGAGGAAGATGAAGCGTTAAAAACTTTTTTAGACGATATCGCGTCTAGACAAGTTCAAAATATCCAAGAAGAAACAAATCAATTCAATTCATCCATTATCGAAAATGAACTTCCTCAGGGAGATGTGATGTACATTGAGGAGGCTCTGCAAAACATCGAAGAGGACCACCACGATCCCTCCTTTCTTGAATTGGTCTGTATTTTAACAGACAATTCTTGTATAATAGCCGAACATTTCTAACTTTACATTATTCTAATCCTTAGTTTAGTCTATAAGGTTCACCAAATATCTTTGATTATTTTTAAGTCCATTCCCTTATTTTGTTATCCACTCTAAACTTCATATTATTAATTCCAAACTCCATCTAAACCCCTTTTACACTTCATAATTTTAACCTTATCCAACATTCAAATAACTTACAAATTTCCGATCAATTCATTCCATAGACATTCATCTGTATTACTTTTATCATTACATCATTATTTAATCAATTCTATAGTCCTGTTTGCCAAAAAGATATATTAGTCTATATTAATTTTTATACCAAAGTTTTGTTGAATATATTATTAGAATCAGTTTTAGAATAGAAATATTTGGTGCCTTAATTATAATTAGTAATTAGACAATTTCATCTCATAACAATTTCCATCATCCTACATTACTTCAAATCTACCATCTAGGAAACCAAATATAATCATACCTCTTAGCTTACAATTAGAAAATTACCATTATATTCTTATATTATGTTTAACTTTTGTACTTCATATCTTTAAATTCAATTATATTTTACGTAAATTCACATTGGTGTTTGTAATTATCTTCGTGTCTCCACCTATGGGTCCGGCCGGCCTAACATACTCATTCAACAAGTGTCCTGTCCTTCTCACATGGTACTAGTTCACAAATCTTCCGCTACTCTAATCACGGCGTTCAAGTCAACCATTTCAATATGGCGAAAACCATAATATTTACTTGGGATATGGAAACAACTGTCTTCGCTGAGTCTACAAACTTCGATAAGTACCTTACATCATTCTCAACAACAATCTTCTACATCTATCTTTCCTACTGTAGGTCCTGTGTGTGATGTGTGTGCATCCTCCGACAACTATAACTTCGTATTGTTTCATCCCATCATACTGTATCATTCTCATACAATTGTCACCCATGTCATACATATAATACTATGTATCCTTCAGAAAGTAATCTGTCTAACATTTCCATATGTCTTTTAGATGATAAGGTGATCACTAATACGGTTCACGACACAACTCATATCCATGAATCAATTCATTTTAAATATGCAACCCCAATTGTGTAATTAATCATCAACTTGCCCATTGTTCAACCTCAAAATTGAAATTTTGTTCACTCTTAACCTCAATAGACACTTATATACAAATTATAGTTCATGTTCATATAATATTAATTCTGTAATAGCTTAAATCATAATTGGTCACAAATCCAAGTTAAATTAGAAAAATATTTTCACAAAATCAAATGTCCCCAAACGAAACAAATATACCCCAAAAATGTTCGTAACCCTACTCTATTGCTGTTTTCAATATTTTTCAGTGGACACATGGCGTTCCACAATTGCTAACCTACCGTTAGCCATATCACACGAGAGCCCCACCATCACTCGACTTCCACCACACGACACCGTTCGACACCTTCACGCTACTACCTGGCCGTCTCTATCTGCGAGACCACCAGAGCTAGAAACCGAGTCGTCCCTCTACCGACCCGGTCTCTACAGCCCTTCAACGACACTACAGAAACCACGTGAAGAATTCAACACATCAAATATCGTAAATAATGATTTCATTCATGATTTCATAATTTTCTTTTCGTTCAGTCTTGGTCTTGAAGACCATAGTCTGAACTTCCCGTTGTTGAGCCGTCTTGTACAGTAGCCACAACTACTCATATAAAATCATTCACTCAAACATTTATCTAAATCATTAGTTCCTTATCTGTACTATTATCAAGACTGCTCTCAATGAGGATTCATCTATTTTTTAAATCAGTACTCACCTAGATAGTAATCCAATAGATATATTAGGTCACGATCAATTAAATGATCTATAAAAGTCTAATGGAATAAAACACACACAGCCAAAGAAAGAAACTAGAACAAAGCTTGGCTTTATAAGTCTAGCCTCTCAGAAGGGTGTCTGTAAAATCCTAGCCTCTCAGAAGGGTCTCTGTAAAATCTAACATCCAGGAAGAGTAGTATTATAACACCTGTTTTCAAGGACAAACTTACACCCTCTTGTCTTAACCAAACCATAGACACAACCCCTCAGGATCTAGACCAACCAAGGAGCTCTAGCCTCCAAAAAGGACCTCTAATA
This sequence comes from Leuctra nigra, assembly GCA_934045905.1. Classification (NCBI taxonomy): domain Eukaryota; kingdom Metazoa; phylum Arthropoda; class Insecta; order Plecoptera; family Leuctridae; genus Leuctra; species Leuctra nigra. The sequence continues at coordinate 13,336,877 of OW203765.1, forward strand.
TTCCCTAGCCTCCTGGAAGGGTGTTACAAAACACCTGTTTACAAGACCGAGCATTCACCCCTGTGTCTGACCTAGTTCCTAGACACACCCCCATTCTAGGCCAAGTTCAACCAAGGCCAAACAAAGGCACATGTAACATATTCCATTAGTATCAAAATACCGAACAATTACAAGTGTAATTATATAGAATCTATTACTTCATGTTATACTTTAATTGTTCAAACAAAAACAATCACTATCTATAGTTCATGATTTCCTTAGAGAAATGAGCAAACTTAATTACTATTATTCCACTAGTTTTATATTCCAATAATAATTATTAATTTTAGCTCATAAATTCCATAGAGAACAATGAGAAACCCTAGTTTATATTCTACAAAACGTCCTAGGGAAAACATTCCACTAGTACAACAAAATACTGAACAAAGCAAAGTATAATTATCCAGAGTCCACTATTTCATATTATATTTTGTCTGTTCAAACAAAAACAACTTACTTTATATTCCAATTTAATAAACTAAATAAAAACCCCGAATAGCAAATTAAGTTTGTATAACTTTACATTGTCGACTCATTCTATAATTTGTCATTCAACCAAAAATAATAAATATTTTAAGCCATTACTAAAAGGCCATGTAGTTTAGTAAAATATCAAAGAATCATTTAGTATTAATCAGTTCAATTATACTTTGTGTACTAGAGGCTCTGCACAATTCTTCCTATGTCTACAAGACAATCTAATGGACAATAAACATTTAGGTATAAATATTTGTCAAACCTGTCCAATATAGATTACCATTTATTAACCAATCTACACCATGGTTACACTAATTATCTTGTCCAATAAGACTATTAATTGAACTATTATATTAGTTTATGTGTGTTTTAATTTTAGTATATTCTAGATATCTTCTAGTTAGTTTAAAATCATAAATACAAGTTTAATAATCAAACAACACATGAATTGTATAACTTCATAATCCCATCAATCTAATCATCATTCAAATCTAATTTTACTATTATCCAAAATTTTGCACAATAATAGAAACTTCTAAAAGAACAACCTAACACCAATCAGGAAGTGTAAGAATGAACACCTGTAGTCAAGGACAAAGCTTACCCCTTTGTCTAGCCACCCCTCTATGACATCACCTCCTCAAGGACAAGGAGAATCTATATAAGCTCATCTCTCCCCTTCATTCAGGGCAGTCTGATTCTAGCTCTTGACGTGTTCACACCTCTTTGGTTCAGAATTATACATTGTACACAGCGAATTGTGAAAAACAGATTTATTGTGTTTTAATCGAAAATAAACATTCAATTTAACTTCTACATAAATATATTGTGTTTTTAAATAAGTTTAAAATTAATAACATTATTTACGTGTGTTTATAGAGTTCCTATAATTTTATTGATCAAAGTATATTTTTAAACATTTATATAACTTCAGACAGTGTTTTCAATTTTAAAGTGTTTATAATATTCAGTGTCGTGTTTTATAAACTTGAACAAAAATTCGTTTTAAATAATAAACAGTGTTTAAACGGATACCAAAGGATTACTAATTTCCAAGGATTACCCTGCCATCGAGGTGAGCCAATCTTGGTAAATACAATTCCTTCAAACCTTTCCCTATAAATTAAATTCCATATCCCTACAAACACTGGGAGGTCCCTGGACGCGTCCTAGGCCGTCCCAGATGGGCGTACGGGCCTGCCCAGGGACCTCCCGTCTTATGGGTGATTAGCATGGAGTGAGACTCCCGGGGCCTGCCACTGGGAATAAGCCCGGGCGGCGCCATGGGCCGTCCCATGACGCCCGCGCGGGAGGTATGGGCCGTCCCTGGACCCTCCCGGGCGGCCCGCGCGGGAGGCATAGGCCGGCCCTGGCCCCCGCCCGGGCGGCCCGCGCGGGAGCAGCTGCTCGCTCTGTAGCCCCCTCCCCCTACGCACATTCCATAACGGTCACGTGCTAGCTTGCTAGGTACACTCTCATTCAAAATGCAGTACCTACAAAACGTGCCTCTGATCCAGACACGTGCATATAGGCACTAATTTTGAATGCGAATGTACCTGGAAAAAATACGTTTCATTAAGACATAATTAATTGCAAACGTGAGTGACACGAGAAACGGGATTTTTTCACAATTTCGGAGAGTGGGCGTTGCCATACGAAAAAAATAATCCAGGTATTTTCTTCCAGGGTCAATGTATTAGTTCACAGTTCACGGAATATTTCACAACAGTTGTAATTTGTTATGTCAACTAGAAGAACAGTAGGTACCTACTCAAACACATTAGAAATGCATTTAAATGGTCAAATATTAATAAAAAAAAATAGCCGGTATATTATAAAGTTAATCAGTGGTTATTGGAAGTTATTTTATCTCGCCATGTTTCCCTATTGTTTGAAAGCTGTTCCACTGACCTGACACATTACCTAAGGTACCTCCTACTGTTTTTATTTTTAACGCATTTTTATTTGGAGGAAATATTTTGGGATCATTTGAAATCCTCAACTTGACTGTCACATAATGGGGAAGTCTCGTGAAATTCAGATTTCAGAATAATAGACTATTATTTTATGAAAGTTGATTATGTTGCTGAACACAGATGTGATTTTATTTTTGCTGTGGGATGAATAGTTTTCAAGGAATGAATTTACAAAGTTTGATTACTTTTAACAGGAAAATTTACAGAAAATTGACAGATGATCCACAATGGTAACACATTAGTGTAAGTGGATTCTTGTAATACGTCGTTTTTCCCGCCAAAAGTCCCATTATAATTGAATTTCATTTGCATGAATTAATTTTTAACATTTCGCGGGTGACAAATGTCAGTAATTATTTGCGTTGATATTTAAAAACTTACTGGAACAAAATTTCTAGAGACTTAAGTATTACCTACCTTATTCATACAAAAATGAAGAAGGATAAAAAGATCCATAATTTTTGTTTATGAATCGGTTGTTGGATTTTGAAATTAGCAATTATTTTTTGATAATCTCTTACAGGACGATTGAATCGTTTCAATAATAATTTTTTCACGTACTATTCCCTACTTACTTAGGTACTATATTGTTTTGATAAATTACAAAAAATAAAATGCTACACATAGGAGATTCACTGCAATTGAATTTTAGGAATAATAAAGAGCAGGAAAACACACGAAAATTAAAAAAAAAACAGTTTCATATAATATAAACGTATATTATTGTAAAAGATTATACTACCACATCACTTAAAATTTTTAAATGTCCTTCAACCTTCACACGTCACATAGTATCAAAACATTCTGAGGTAGGTACTACCTGGCAGTGAGTCTGGCACGCTGTCTCTTTATCGACAAGACACAATTCGGATTTTACTTCACTCACGGATATGTTGGCACAATTTTTCATCTTCAGTTTTTCAAGAAAATGAATGCTATTGAATACGTATTTCTTTCATCTGAAAAAATAAAATTGCAAAGTATTTAGGTAATGTACCTTGTACTAATAATGTTCGCAAGATATTTGCAATTATTTATTATTGTAGGTACAGATTCTAACCTAAACAAGATTTATACAAGATCTTGAAAAGTTTAGCAAGATCATGCAGCGTAAAAAATTTACACAAAAAATAAAAAACACTTCTAAGTGTTTTTTATTTTTTGTGTAAATTTTTATTCGGTGAGACCAATGAAAGTCCAACATTTACAAGATCTTGTTATCAGTAAGATCTTGTTAATTTTGTCAATATTTAACACTATTATTATGCTATGCTCAAAAGAATTTTCCGATTTAATGGCCAGATACTGGATTCCATCCATAAATTATTAGCACACGGTCTTGTGGTGTCGAGGACTGACATCCGCAATCTACGTGGATGCAACTTCTTTTGAGCATGAGGCTGCCTAGCAAATAGTTTCTACCTACTACACAAGAACTATTTATGTAAATAACTGCAATAGCAGATAGCTGCAAATAACAGTCTTTACAAAAATTTTAAAAATTGAATTTTTGGCACAGAGTGATCCCTAAAAAAAAGAAAGATAGATTCAATGAAGAATTTGTAAATTGATAGGATAAACTTCTTGGCAATGAATAATACAAAAATCACTTTTGTGTTGTGTGACCTGCCACAATTCGAGAAAATAAGGAACACAACTGACCTCTGGTGGATTTTGTGGTACTAGTTAAATGGCGGCTATCAAGGGCGCATTTGCATAAATATAAATACAAATATTTGATATAGTTGTTTGTTATGGCCAAGAAAGTAAATTTATAGCTAAATATCAATTTAATTTGTTTTTTGTTTTTTCACTGCTTTATGGAAACACGAAATGTAAAAACAAACAAATTAATATGTGGACCTGATAGTAGCCATCTTGCCAGAAGTGGCTCCATCACGTATCACTTATTTGTGGGAATAATCACTTGAGGTAAAATTATTACCATTAGGTACACTATTTATTTAAAACCCCAATAAAAATTTGAAACATTCTATATTGCATAAATGTGATTTATAGGTAAGGTTAGAGGAAATACTACACATATAAAATACTAAAATGTGGCTTACCATCAGAGAGTTCTGAATCATTACATCTGTAGGGTAGGTAACATTTAATCCATTAACTCGATGAAGTCCCAAGTCCTGTGCATCTTCAGAATTCTTGCTAATTTGCCAAGAAGTAAATTTACTTTTTAATTGAAGTAGGTAGGCAATTAAATCGACTCTAGAATAAGAGCAGGGCAAGTTCACGGTGAATCTGTAGAACCTACAAAAAGTAAGGTGAAAGTTAGCAACTCAAATTAATTTCCTCTCAGCCATTCCGTGTTACGGGTGTACGGGTGTAAGATGCTATGTTCAGCATCTTATTCATCAAAATAAAAATAGTTAGGATCATTGTGCAGCCTTCTAAATTTTTTATGTAATTTACATGGTTCGACACGAAATTTAAATTTAAATGCGGTCCCACAATTTTACTGATAACAAAATAACTATTCAAACTTAAAAAAAAACTGATTACATATTTGGAATCAGCAAGAAAATACCATGAATTTAATATAAAAACATGCTGATTTATTTACATTTAATAATTCAGCAGTCATATGTATTATGTGGCATATGTCTGCATTCGCATGGAATGGCTGCTCTCTTACCACCGGCGCGTTAGAGGAAATTCAAAAGGTGCGGTTTATTTTTTTGGATGACAACATTCAATCTCAAAAATTTTACTACGTATTTGAATGAAGCGGGACCACCATTCAATGTATGTATCTACTACCTCCGACAAGAATGTAATTTCCATGCAACATAATTTTTACTTTCGGATCACAGCAAAAATGTTTGTTATTGGCCTTGTAAGGTACCTACATAAACAAAAATAATTGATGTATATCTAAAATCCTTGATAAAGTTAAATAATTAAACATAATGAAAATATTTACCACTCTGCTCGGTTCGGTTCTTAATGTTTCGGCTCGGTTTGACGATACAGCTTGGTTCGCTCGCAGGACGAATACGCGCTTTGTTTCTGGAGTTCAATATCTTAATAGCCTATTTTCTTCCAGAGTAGATTCACCTTTAACAAGTAACATTATTAAAACTGCAGTAGGTGCCTTGGTAGGTATGTGGGATGGTTATTGGTTAATGTAGAGGTGAAAATATTCCCAAAATAGGCGGAGGTACGTACTAGGTACCTACAGGTAGGGTTCCTACTGACTACTACCACTGATATGTATATACTACCACGCCAAGCAAACTGTTTACCTACTTTATTTATTTTATAAATACCTAAACTACCTAGTTGGAAATTTTACTTTGCATAAATTGCTACATTTCAAAAATTTACATGTGAGGTTAATGTTTACTGAACATTGGTCACACTACCTATTGGTTTATTAGTATCCCCAGCATACAAAACTAAAGTAACAACGATTAATGCCTGGATACTTATGTAGTTGTGATGAAGACTCACCTTCAATGGGTTGTATGGCTCTGTGATGAAAATCCAAACAAAAGAGGCACAACAAAACTGTAATTATTTCACGATTTGTGTCACATTAAATGGTTTGAACTGAGACAAACTATTCAGCAGTGAACACTGCATTCACGGACACAGATAATAATTGAAATCACATTCAAAATCACTCAAAAGGACGTAAACTACACACTCATGACACTCTGTAAAATATCAACAAACGTCAAACGCCGCGTTTGAAATGAAGAAGGGAGAACGGAAACAAGTTGATTCACGAAGATGGCCGACTGCCGAGTTCATAAAAGAAACTTTACTAATAACGTTTAAAATGGTATGAATACTTTGCTTTGGAATTGTAAACATATTTATTCTTAAATCAATATATACATGTGAAATGTAGATGTAATTATTATAGAAATGAAGTTATAAATATGAAAAAAATAAGTCATTAGAGCAGCTCAAATTCAAACAGTCGTAGCGCCCGCGCGGGCCGTCCCTAGCCATTCCCGGGCGGGACCAAGACGGGACATTCCTAGAAATTTTACAGCCAGATAAAACGGATCGGTTGGGCTCCGTTGGGCAGGCCCAGGGCATGCCCTAGTAGTTCCCGCCCGGGACGTCCCACTTGGGCGCTAGATGGGCAGAAGCCCGGGCCGCCCAGTGTTTGTAGGGATAAGACTCATTCATAACCTAAAAAGAAATACTTGAATAATCATTTCAGAGATCAAGTTTTCATTTTACTAATTTCATTCATTAGAAGACAAGGTTCTTATCTAAATTCACTTATTCAATCAAGAGATATTAGTTGGTAGTAAACGACCATTTATTATCCAATCAATAACTATTCAAGGAGTATCTACAGAACTTTATTTTATCTCAGATATTTCATTCAATTAAAAATAAGATTTCTATTATTCAATTCGAAGACTTCTACGATCATAAGAGATCAATTTTCATAAAGAGAGATCTTTGCTCATAAACGACTCATCACTTCGAGATCTGCCTTTTATTCGAACGATTCTGCTCTTACACGGTTTCACAACCTGTACCCCAGCGCCTTCATTCCAAGGTAACATCTTGACAAATCAAATCTTACCCCTTTCATTCGTATTTTTATATTAACATAAACGGTTTTGTCTGTCTTCCACAATAGATAGACTGGTGTCAGAAGTCCTGATTAAACTAGTTAAATTCATTACATTCTCCGCTCTAAAGGCCGATATTACAACAAATTTGATCCAATTATTTTGATATTTATGTAACGTATGTTCTTTTGTGATATTATTTGACTTGATATAAAACCAACCGGAAGCCGCCATTTTGAAACCAGAAATGACATCATATCTTAATAACGTCTTAATAGATTTAAACGAAACCAACGCTAAACAATTTAGACGGTCAACTTTATGTATTATCATCAATAATATTTGCAGTTTCCCATACTGAAACCGGAAATGACGTCACACATTTTAAAAATCGCACAAATTTACATTTTGATGCAATAAATATACTATTTGAGACTGCTTATAATAAAATGAAATCATATTTAAATTATAATTCAAGAGGTCAGTGATTTCAGCAGCCATTTTGAAATCGGAAGAAACGACGTAATATCTCGAAAACTGGTTGACAGATCGGTATGAAACTAGTGCCAAACGATTCGGAAGGACATCTCTATGGAATAGGAACAGTCAAACTAGAATTTTCCTATTTATGAGGCCGGAAATGACGTCATTCAAATTTATAAATCATTATAATCCCCTCCTATACAATAAATACATATTCAGAAAGCTAAAAATGATACACATCATTTATAGTTATAAATTCTATGTGGCAGTGCAGAAAGTTCAGCGGCCATTTTGAAAACCGACGTGTTGCCATATCTCGGAACTGGGTTGACCGATTGGAATGAAACCTTTGTTTTTTTCATGAGAATAACCAAATTGTAAAGGGTAATTTTTTTTAAAGGATTTAGTAATTGTTCATGTGATATGTGTCACACGTAAGTTGTAAGAATAAACTAAAAAAAGTAGTGATATCCCCATAAAAAACACTCCGTGTAAAAATACCAGCCAAGTCTCTTCAACTTAAAAAAAATAATGAAATCTAAAAATTCTGCACTGAAAAGTAGTGATATCAAAAAATTAGCCAAGTCAAAACTTTATTTGAAAATCAAAAAATACTTGGCGCATCGTTTTTTTAGGGCATTATAGGTATACTATGTATATGTATATTCATGTATAATTTATAATTGGCTTATACTTCCAAGCTATTAATGTACACGATGCGCCAAGTATTTTTTGATTTTCAAATAAAGTTTTGACTTGGCTAATTTTTTGATATCACTACTTTTCAGTGCAGAATTTTTAGATTTCATTATTTTTTTTAAGTTGAAGAGACTTAGCTGGTAATTTTACACGGAGTGTTTTTTATGGGGTATGGATTACTCTAGAGATCTTGGGCTTACCCACCTTTTCTGATACAAATTAACCACTGCTTAGATGCTATTTCAAGTTTCGATGAAAAGCATACTTTTATGTTGAAGGAGTGGATCATATTTCAATTCAATATGGATGTATATGTTTTATGTGCGTTGTGTACGCATTTCCTGTTGGAGAATTTGCACGTAGCCGTGCTCGCTCATCAACGCGTTACACAGAGCGTTTTCCTAGTACAATACATTTTATTACAGTACATGGTTTCATGATCTCAATAATTCTCTTACAATTTTTGTTACACATAATTTAAATTCACTCAGGTCTTTGTTCATCTTCAGCTCTTCAGGCAGTTTATTATATTCCCGTACCCCTCCATATAAGCTAAACTATTACTTACAAGATTTGAGTTACATTGTTTAAGATAAATGTCCATTTTATTTCTGGTGTTATATTCATGTCCTCCATCATTCCTCTGTTGGTCCGTTGGATTACTTGGTCAAGATAAGTAGGCATTGAGCCAAGTTTAATTTGATGTATAAAGCCCCATTTACACGGTGCAACTTCTTGTACAACTTCTGTACCACACTTCTTGAATGGAAATTAGTACATGTTTTAAGTTCTGTGATAGAAAGTTGCATCGTGTAAATACAAAATTGTATGAAAAATGGGAATGTGACACAGAAGTTGTTCAAGAAATTGCACCGTATATCTATTGTTTCTTTGACACTATTCCATTCTAATTTATTTAACAAGTCTAATTGGCTGGTGTACCAAACCTCCTGCAGAATGTATCGCATTGCTTTATTTTGTAATGTTTGTAACGCTTTCAGTTCCTCTCGACTTATATGTAACATAATTGAGCTACAGTACTCAAAGTAAGGCTTAATTGAGCGAGCGAAGCGAGCGTCTCCTTTTGGCACGGACCTCTGTTTTTTTTTGTTTTTTTTTTGTAACTTTTCCGTTGGGTGAGGCTATACAGGTCATAGGTTTTCTTTAATCGAGCTGAAATTTTGCACACATGTAGAGACAACCTTTTCTGTTTGCAGACCCAAATTTTTTTGAAACCCATTCATTGGTTAAAATTTAAATAAACATCTCCTGATGGTAGGTTCTAAATGAAAATGGTCTTCGATAAATCTGATCAAACTCATATTTTGGCTATACAGGTCAGAGATTTTCATTGATCGAGCTGAAATTTTGCTCACATGTAAAACCAACCTTCTCTGTTCGCAGAACCTAATTTTTTTGGAACCATTCATTGGTTAAAATTTAAATAAATATCTCCTGATCAAACTCATCTCTCATATCATCTCCTGATCCTGATAATTCTGATCAAACTCATATTTTGCATGGTCATTAAGACCAACATTGTCTCTTATTTTACAAAATTTCATCCCAATCAGAACGTATGAACGTATTGACATTATAGTGGGCATTCATTAAGTGCTGCCATACTATGAAAGCAAGAAAATAGAATACAATACAAGGCTCCATTACGATATCTATGTAGGTATACATACTACATAATCAATGTTTTTACTGCTACCCAGATATTTCTGCTGTCAACTCAACAAATAATGATACACTGGATATACCTTTTGATTTTTATTATATTTGCAGTTTAGTAATATTTCAATGATATTGCAAAGAAAATCAGATCATTTTATATTACTAAAATTGATTTTGGATAGACTGTCGATTTTAAAGACAACCTAATGCCAGAACTGGACTTTGTTAATATAAAAAGCATATTCCTACAATATTCCTAAAAATCCATTCCTAAGAATTGGAGCCATTTTGTGTGGATCCTGTACTCTTTCTTTCGTGGAATGGAAAGTACGTACACTCGGCCAAACAAAAATTGAACGTTGATCAAATTTGAAAGACTGCTGGTCATGTCCCATAACCAATCAAAGCTTTTTATTATCATTGAAATGTGAGGTCACCTACTAGAGTGAGACAATGAGATCGCTTAGACTGACTTCTGATGGTGCGATCTTACATTTATCAGCCTATCAGATTTATTGAAAGTTCAATTTTTGTTTGGCCAAGTGTACATCCACATACCTGGTTAGAATCCAATATTTTCTTGATAGGAGGAAATAATGGTGAATATAATGAGTTTGTATAATAAAACCCTCCAGCCCTACTTGCTCGCCATCTGCTTTTACCTCTGTGTCGTCGTATCATCAAGTTTGGAAAAGAGCTCCATCCGCTGGTACGATGTCACGTTGCATCGGAGTTGTTTTGACGCACACAAACAGGGAGTTTTAAGGTTCTCTGAAGGCCGCCATTTTGAAAATAACGGTGAATTTCGGGTTTTGCATTTAGTCCGGCTCAGACCGTCTTAGAGAGTGGTCATGTTTCTCATCGCTCTGACCATTTAATCAACCCCGTAAATGCAAGTTTTGCATAGAATCAGAGATTAAGATCTCGTCGCCCCTTCTCTCGACCTGTCAGCGCGAGCGACGGAAGTCAAACAATGGATGATTAGTCCCACTACTACCCTCTCTCTGAAAAGGTAGGGATGGGTCAAATAGCTGACCATAAGTTTCTGATATTATTGTTACACAAGTGCCTCTCAGAATATGCGAAAAATATTTATGAATTGGTAATTAGAAATGCGATTGTGACATATGTTCGTTTTTTAATTTTTCTTTAGCGCAACTTTTGAGGGACCTATTATTAGAGATCCGATTATACCGGGTGGCGCAAAAAAAATCACCCTGTTTGAGAGTTCACTATATCGAGACTATTATAGATAGGATTCTGAAGTTTATACACCTATTAGAAAACATATCAATATTTCATATGTACAAATTTCAAAAACATTACTATTGTAGGAAAAAAGTTACAGCTGTTCAAATTTGGTTGTCAAAAAATTGATTATACGGAGATCAAATAGCGCGCGTCCAGAAAACTCCAATGGCCGGGACGCTGTTTCTTCAAAACTATGTATGATCAAGCTGAAAATTTCAAATTATATTGAAAATAGATTAAGGTCGATTGTGTAAATATTTCAATCAATATCAAAATATGGAACGAAAGTTATTGAATCTTGAAGTTGATCTTGAAAACAGAATAGTGCACGGGAAATAATTCACTTTTATAACGTGTGTAATAAAAGTTTAGAAATAATCTACATTCTGATTTTACGCTCGACTTCAAGATTCCATAAATTTCGTTCCATTCATTCAAATTGATTGACATTTTTACACACTTGATCTTAATATATTTTCAATATAATTTGAAATTTTCAGATTGATATCGTACAGGTATAGTTTTGAAGAAACAGCGTCCCGACCATTGGAAGTTTTCTGGATCAATTTTTTGACAACCAAATTTGAACAGCTGTAACTTTTTTCCTACAATAGTAATGTTTTTGAAACTTGCACATATGAAATTTTGGTATGTTTTCTAATATGTGTACAAATTTCAGAATCCTATCTATGAAAGTTTCGATATATCTAGTGACCTCTCAAACAGGGTGATTTTTTTGCGCCACCCGGTATGGTGATCGCGAAATTTTCAACGTGTTGTAAATGAAGATAAATGCGTTTCCACATGTTTCTGGCAAAAACTCTGGAATCTAATTGCGACAAAACGCGAAATTTACCCTTAGCTTAACACCACCAAACTGACTAAATCGCGAAATATACCGCGAAATATCACCAAATGGAATATATTATTTCCTGTTATTTTGTAAATTTCGCAGTTACTTTCCTAATTTTTCTCAGGATCACCACGGTAAACCCCAATATTCAACTTTTTTTATTTCTATAATCAGTCAGTGACCCCCCCTTTTAGCGTAATTGACAGAAGAGCTCTGACCTTGTAGAAAACTACTTGGGGAGTGTGAGTGGCAGTGACCTCGCATTATCACGTGAAAATAAGTTGACATTATGTCTTTTTACATTCGCAATACATAAACAAACATCATGAAACGGCTTATCATAATTTTTATTTCTGATTTTGCATTGTGAAAAACTAAAGTGAACAGTCACATACAGCACTGGACCTAGGAGTTCTAATACTCATAATCTGAAGTTTATCTGTATTTTTTAAAAACAAACACGAAATTGAACCACAAAACGCGAAATTTCCAATTCTAAAAACGAAATGTTGAAGTTTTTAAAACCATAATCGGTTCTCTACCTATTATTTATTATTGGTCAATAAAATACCTTTGGAAACAATTTATTTTATTGATATTTTAACTGTCAGAATTATAGTTTAAATACGTTTAAATAGTTTAAATACGGAAATTAATGAAATTAAGTCTTAGTCATAGTCTTAGTCCTGATTTGATAATTTAAAAAATTATTGACAATACGAAATAATTTATTTTTGAATAGAAAGTAATTTAATTAACATTTACAGAATACTTACCTTATCTAAAACCTTCTAAAACTCAGAAAAGATACCATCCTCAAGCAAGATTGTAATCTTAGAAACAGGTTGTCACTGGCTGACAGGTATAATTGCCGAGCGACATTCTCACCCCATTCTCGTCCCCTTCAACGCGACGAAAATATACCTGAATTCGGCTGACGTGATTTTAGCATGTTTAGTGGGCCGCCTGAATTGATACTACTTGCATTACACCTTACTAATCAATTATTATATTAATATCTAATAATGTTATCGATATGAAACTCTTTTATATCCAGTAGACTATCATAATGCATCTTCAAAAAAAAAATCAGCCCTTTCGAGCCACAGGATTCTGTTAAAATGCGTTTTCATTGAAAAATCGTCAAATTTGTGTCGATTTAATACGCATTTTCTCCAAAATTTGAGGTAATACAATTTTAAAAATTATTCCATTTAAAAGCCAGTAAAATTCCGCTGGATATAACACATTGTGTAAGTTCATCAGGCTTCTGAATGTGTAGCAACAAATGTTTAAAGTTGATATTTCCATTCATTGGGTTGACCTATTCAAACCACCTTAAGCAGTGTGGCTCGCGTGATTGGCGCGTTCTGATCCTGTGCCATACTCGCACGTAACACAGTCATGTTTCGTGGCGGGGGGAGGGGGGGGGGGGGGGCATATCGTTATATTCGAAACAACACTGTGTGATGGATGGGAAGTAACTTCAGTCCCATGCTCTCTAGGGCGCATAGAAATCATTTCTGAAATTAATTTAAACTGTTTAATGAACTTTCGATACACAGGATTAAATTTTTGGGATAATATTTGAAATAACATTAGCGGGAAAAACAATGATTCAGATTCAGATTTAATTCCATTTATCATACATTTACATGTTATGGTAATTCCAAGACAATGTTGGGCTCTAAATTTGAAAATTTTCGGTTTGATGGGTCAAACGATGTGACCTACATGCCATTTTCATTTTTAAACCTATCAGAGGGCAGCGTCAAAAACCATATTACACGATTAAGTTTGAATGATTGATATTAGTATGTTTGCAACATTTTAGCTTGATCGGAGAAACAATGTGACTTTGGCGTCTGACTGAACAGAAAAAAGAAAACAGAGAAAATGTCCAAAAGTCCCAAACGGAGACGCTCGCTCAATCAACACTGACCAACCCGCATTCTAATTTATAATCAATGTAAAACGTTTAGTTTGACTTAGTTTGCTTGTTAGACATATTTCTTTTCAATATAAGTCAGCGTCGGCCAAAAGGTCGTCAACAATGCCATTCAAGTTCCTACGCGTCTTGTCAGAGAAATGTCAACTTAGCATTAGCATTAGCATTTGACAAGTTAGCAAACGTAGGCTTTTAAATACTTATCTATTGTTCCACATTTCAAATTTGCCGCTCGAAAACTGATGTTTTCAGAAAGAAAAGTATTTCCAAATCCAAGCGTCAATGTTAAATTCTTCGTTAGGCTCGTCGTCCGGGTGTTCCGCAGTATACCGATCGTTTTATCCACTCATTAACGCTCGACGTCTCGATTTCACTGCCTCCTATATGACTTGTCCCTGAATGAATGTTCATCTGACTGACATTCACTAGGCCGTGGTCCAAGATGGCCGATGTAAACAAACAACTAAACAGTCAAATTGTGATTTTAATGATAATTCGCAATTTTTTGTACTAAAACTCATGATCATGGGTTTATGATTAAAACATCAGTGTTCGCCTTGTGAGCATCGAAACAAGTGAGTTTGTGAATGAGTGAATTTTCATCAGGCCATTGTTTTCACATAAGCTTCATTACTATCCAGTTCGCTTGCATATTGATTTCTAGCGAGATCGGTCACTTTGTTTCACTAATATTTAATCGATTTTAGTTGGCCAAATTTGCATCTCAGTAAAAATCTATGCCCCTCAGACCCACACCCCCTCGCGTTTTTAGTTGGACCATTGATAAAAATTCTGTTTGAGCCTACAATACCTATGTGAGCCCTCTACACTCAGTCTGGCGACGTACTATTTAAATGAAACTGCTTGAGTTCTGAATAGGCTGTTGCAATTGGAGCTGGCAAGGTGGGCAACAACAAGAGTGCGTGGGCGCTAATCCCACCCGGTGTCCTCAGACAAGAGGTAAGTCGGAGCCAACTCGATTAGAGAGTTGAACAATTAGCTAACAACCTCTAATCAACTCTCTGTTTGTCTAACTAACCGCGTTACAAGACGACAAATTCCAGAAGACGCTGCTGGGCTGGACAGGCTAAGAAGGGGAGGGAATGTAGAAGATTACTCCAGTTCTTGGAGGGTTTCATGCGTTTTAATTTGTATATCTTTTTAAACTGGCATGACTTTTGAAATATTATAATGTTATTTCATTGATTTTGTCATGTTTAATATTATCCTTTTCCCGGGCACGACATTTGCTTTTTTTCATGGCAACCTCGCTTCTTAGCACATTGTAAGACCGCAACTAGAACAATTTTGGATTTTTGTGATATCGAAACTGTCCCTAAATTAAGGTGGGAATACTTCTTCCCACAGCCCGAGGAGAACATAAATTAAGGGTAATTTAAGGGTAAAATTTAATATAGTTTACCCATTAAAACCACATTATTTTACTAAAATAATTATATTTTGATAGTACCTACTTAAAATCAATTAAAATAATGGAAGTAAGTTTCCATCATCTACTCATTGCTCAAGAAAAAGAATATTGTAACAATTGTAAAATATATCAATAATGTAAAATTTGCAACAATGAAAAAAAATTAAAAAATTATTATTTTTTCCCTTACAGTTATGATATTGTAGCTTATATTATAATTTCAGGCTTATTATGTGGCAAACATCAAAGATAATGGGTCAAAACGTAAAAAGGATAAAAAAATTTCTAGAGAAAATAATCTCGAATGCGATTTCCATAATTTACAATTGCAGTGCCAAGATCACGAACTACTATGTAGAGGTATTTTTTAAATGAATTGTTGATGTCTCCACTAGATGGCAGCACGTTAAGAAAGCGGATTATGCGCGCAACTGCAATACTTGCTGGGAATACATCTTCCCAAGGCCTATACGAAAGGGTTAAAATTATCTTGCCAAACGTTAGGATTTCCTCTATTAAAATATTTTTTAGGATATTACAAACAATTACTATCAAATTTTCCATCATTTTGATTGATAAGTATCATGAACATTTTTCTAATAGGGCAATCAAAACGGCACACATTGACAAGGTAATTTTTAATTGACGAATCTATACCCAATAATCTTACTTTTGAGCTTTTAAGAATTCATAGGCAAACCTGAATGGTTGAGTTTTTTTTTATTAAATCAACTGTTAAAAACGTAAAAACTTAAATGTCACATAAAAACATCAAAATTGAGCAATTTTTTAGTTTTCTCCTCCAAGATTTAAGCCAGAAAATCCATATATTGGGTTGTTGACGCATTTTTACGATTTTGATATTGCCAAAAGTTCAGCCCCATTGCATTAGTTGTCAATACAGCTTGGTTAAATGTGGTAAAAATGCGCAACAGGTCTGCTGAGCACATATAATGTACGATTCACCAATAAATTCATCTTATATTGAAGATAATGGATTTATCTTACGGTAAGCAAGTTCTTAATTGCTCGAGTGGCGAGAATCTCTCTTCCAAACTTAAGGTGGCTGCATATCAAGTGACTTTTTAACCAAAACGCTACACATTTTCTATTGGAAGGGTTCAGTTTAGCAAAGACTTCTCCCTCATCAGATAAGTTAGGACACATCTGTTGGAACTAATCTACGCAGAAAAGAACTGCGAAAATAACATATGAGATGATTTTACTTCCTTGCACCTAAATATTCTCAAATCAAGACCTGAAGTGGAAGGAAATTTTACGAGTTGCCAAGAACAGCAAACATTACTCTAATAAAAAGGCACATATGCATCACAAACCTGACGCAATGTCAGAATGTATAACATGCGCTCTTTCTTCCTCTTTCCAACGAAATGTTGAGATATTAATTATATCCACTATTATGAATGTAATGTTTAAACGAAGAGCACTGGGTTTTGACAGTCTTCACACGCGTACGTATACACGAGATCTGTGTTGTTTTTATTATTAAATCACTGCAAAATTAAATAATATTGACTGCAAATATTGATAAGCTCCAGTACGTTGTCAAAGGAAGTCGAAGTGCTTCAGTCTTCGTGTATAAGTCAGACACTGGACTCGCAAGAGTTGTATGGCAACCCAACCTGCTGATTAAGAATGCGCCCCGGTAGCTTAATGCTCGAATTAAATGCCAAAAAATGCTTAATGCCGGTAACCCGAAGGATCTGGGTTCGATTCCCAGTCGGGGTGCGCGTTTTTATTTCGCAGGTTACCTCTGAAGCTCCAGTATGCAGTGAATTTCCTTCATAAATCACCTTGGATTACTCAACATGAACGATGTAAGCTATGTACTCATAGGTAACTATTTCTTTTGATCGGATGTAGAGAAATAAAGTCACGTGATATACAGCCACCTTAACCCCTTAATACCCGAATTATGTTACACGTGAAAAAAAAAATTAAAACATCTGAAATTCAACTAATAGACATCCAACAAAAAATAAAAAAAATATTTCAAATTTTTCATCCAAAGTGTTTGGATTTTAATTAGTTGAGGTCTAAAAAGCCCTTCCGGCCGTCAATTGTTACACGTGAAAAAAAAATTAAAACATATAAAATTCAACTAATAGACATCCAACAAAAAATAAAAAAAAATATTTCAAATTTTTCATCCAAAGTGTTTGGATTTTAATTAGTTGAGGTCTAAAAAGCCCTTCCGGCCGTCAATGACATACAATTTACGATTAATTTTACAATTTTATTTGGAATCAAGAATACAAATAATTACACATTAGGAAAAAGCGAAACATGATAAAGTTATGTTTTCTGTACTGAGTTGGAAGTGAATCAGGAAGTGACTTTCCTACGTCGAGAACACCACCAACGTTCAACGCCAGGGATAAACTGTGTTCATCTTTTCTCAGCGCCGAACACCAACGCTCCAACGTGGTGCATGAAACGTTGCTTTACATATGAAACTCCACAAAACAGTTTCTACCTTTCTTGATACACAAATGTACACCACACTTGCTGCACTTCATTACAGTTTTTGACTTGCAATTCGGTAATTTGCATGTCATTCTGACGTCCACTACTAGCGGCCAATGTCCAATTTTATCCCGCCGAGTCTCCCACTCAGGAATTGGGGCTGCTGGTCCTCTTTTCTTCATTCTCTTGTGCTCAGCATCCACTTCATCCACCGAACTTGAAGGACGGCCTCGTTTCTTCTTCGGCATTGTTGTATCTTTGTCCGTCTTTGTAAGAGATGATGCTAGATGAAGTTTGAAGTCATATTGATCATAAACATCCTTTGCATCTAGTCCTACTTCTTCCATGTCTCTGCGGTACAGAATCCATGCATTAACCACCGCCATATCAATGAAGTGGAAAAAAAATCGCATGTAGTATTTCTTAGATCGCAAATTATTACGATAATAAGCTATCTGTCCATCGAGTAGGTCTACTCCTCCCATAAAGTTATTGTAAATTGAGACAGCATTTGGTTTCGGAATGTCAATATGTATTTTCTGCTTATTATCCCATCGTTGCGCTGTTTCCATTGGTTGTGCACTTCCAAATGAAGTTGCTATGGTGACAGGTTTGCTGTCAAGCCATCGGATCATGCGCATTTCCACATTTTCCACAACTCCTTCCACTTCACAATATGCCCCTCGGCCTATCCGCTTCAACTCTGCTTCAGTTTGCAAAGAACAATTGGGAAATCGATTGATGCGGACGGTACCAAGTGATCCGATTCCTCGTTTCTCCAGTTCGACAATAAGTAACGGAGATGTGAACCAATTATCAAAATACAATAAGTAGTTCTGATGTTCAGGGATTATGCTTGCCAGTTGCAGCACAATATTAGAACTCGCTCCAATATCTCGGTGACTTGGGAGAGCTGGGATATTTCCGGTATAAATGCTGAAATTATACACTAATCCCTTTATATCACACAAAATGAAAATTTTGTACCCCCACTTATGGGGCTTGGCGGGATTATATTGTTTCATGGATGAGCGTCCTTTAAATGGAACAATTTGCTCATCTACGCACAACATCTGACTCCCCTTTGGTACATTTTGAAAATTTTTTAGAAGAATATCAACGAATGGACGTATTTTGAAGAGCTTGTCCCGGGTCAGGTCATTGATGTCAGGTTGAAATGAATTGTCATTGAAGTGTAGATTTCTTTTTATTTCATCCCATCTGTTCCTACTGAAGACATCAGCAACATGTGCAAGTCGGGAATTTGTTGACCAGTAATGCCGTGCACGATGGAGGTCAAATAAAGACATGTACAAGAGAGTACCAATAAACTGCTCTAATTCATTTCTATCGAGTTGTAGCGGTTTGTCGAGATTCTGTTGTTTAGAATACATATTCGACTGTTCAACAATAAGGTCTAGTAATTCAGTATCAAAGTACAAACGGAAATAATCCAATGGAGTGTCATATGTGTTAGTCACAGCAAAATTATCATTCCAATCGGGAATAGATTTTGCAGTATTAGAGTCAGCTGCGACATTCTTCCAAGTAGTCCAAGCCGGATGTTTACGAGCAGGACCTTTGGCAGGACCCTTGGTAGGACCTTTGGCAGGACCTGGATTTGTGGGAACCGCTGTTGTACCGGTAATTTCATCTTCAGAACTTTCTCCACTGCTAGTGTCATCCTTGGATGGAACGAAGCTGTTGTCGGAGTCTTCGAGGCTGTCATCGCTGTCGACAGCCGGAAGAGCCACGTGGTGGACGGCTCTGTCCTTCGTGCATGTTCTGAAAGTTCGTTTAGGAGGCATCTGTAACGAAATAATAAACAATTAGAACGTTTGAACGAAATTCCGAATAACATAACCTAACTTTTTTCCCTGTCACCTATGGCCCACAAGGTCGAAAAAGTCATGTACTTCTAATTGGTAATCAAACACAGTTGAGATATTGAAATAACTTACAAATGTTATAAAATGTTAAAGGTTATAATATATTATCAAGTAGTATTTTTTATACTTACGTTGCAACGTGTACATAACAGGTAAAAAAATACGAATGTCACTATAAACAAACAGCAGCCATGACAGTTGTTTCTGTACAAGTGATGATGTTTCTGGAATCAATAACTGAGAATAAAATGTTAGAAGGCAGTGATTTCGAACGCTACATTCACTGTGCTTCTAACAATCACAAGGTCAGTCGTGAATTGTGTATTGCCAACTGGCAAAAAAATATTATTTGGTTGAGGGCTTTTTAGACCTCCTGGGCAGTAAGGGGTTAATGCTCCAATCTATGTATTTTGGTATTCTTTTCGCCATACAGGTCAAATCAAGTAAGTAACGCATAAGATCAGATCAGGTCGTCTTCATATTGATTTTTAGCAAGATCGGTATCTTGTAATAGCATGGCAGTGGTGACGGTTTGTTCCGATGAAAGTGCTGGTGGCCCTGATAAGGGCCGTTCGCGACGTTTCGAAGGTGTTACTACATTCATCTTCTGGCGGCGACTGCCAGAAGAGCAGACGCCGCCAGAAGATGAAGGAAGTAACTCCTTCGAAACGTCGCGAACGGCCCTTATCAGGGCCACCAGCACTTTCATCGGAACAAACCGTCACCACTGCCATGCTATTACAAGATGGTTCCGAAAACGTCCACAACATCATCGGTATCTTGGTTTCACCGGATTAATTGAGAGATTCAATAGCCTTTAATGAAGGGGCCTGCCCTTTACTGTTCCGAAATAAGTGTTTTTAAGCGAGCGGAGCGAGCGTCTTCACTTGACTCTTGCGGCACTTTCTCTGTGTGTGTGTTTGTTTTTTTTAGTTTTTTTGCTGGTTCAACCCAGGCCGCACCGGTCAACGTATCGATCTGAAATTTTGCACACACCTTCATCTCATACTAACTTAGACCTGTATAGTTTTTGAGAAAGATCCGTTCACAAATAAAAAAAATCGCGTTTTCCCATATAAATAGCATTGTAGGTTCGAGGAGTCCGTTGCGGCCGCCCGATGCGCTCCATTCAAAACAACTCGGAAGCAAGCAGGTGTCTATCTATTATTGTTTGAATACGTAACAATTATTTCTTTGCGGTTAGATAATAGTTAAAGCAATACTTGCGAGGTTATACTTAGGGTTTATTTTATTATTTTTGAAGATGTAGTTAATAGGTATAGGTATTTATTGTTTATGAGAGTTTTAACATGCAGTCTTACTTCCAATCTTTTCAAAGGCTGAGCAAATTATTTGTAGACCGATGAAATGTCTGCTTGATTGTAGAAATAGATTGGTTGGTTGATAATTGAAATTATGTTTATGAAATATTTATTTCATTTGTATCAGATACAATGTTTTAGGTTTGTGTTAGGTAAGCAATGTGCTAGAAGAAATAAGCTCTTTTAAACGGAACGGCAAGTAACTGTTTGGATAATGTTTCTTAAATTATGTTTGCTCATATTAGCACTTAGATAATGGCCTATTTTGTGGTTTGAATCTCTGTATTTTTTATTTATAATATTTCCATAATACCTACGTACCTAAATACTGAAATAAATACACATGAGTGTGTATCATGTTGCAATGACTTGCAACAACTGTTGCAATAACTTGCAATGAGAAGCAAATTCAGCTATTTTTTATATAATTTAGTGGATCGTGCTTCTAGATTTCAGTTGTTTTAGGTATATTATTGCCGGCTTTTAAGGAATTATGGTTCGAGGTTTTGCACGTATCCGTGCTCGCTTATCAACGCGTTACACAGAGCGTTTTCCTAGTGTAATGATATGTTCCCTGCATTTCGATGCTCACTCATCAACGAGTTCACTGAGCGTATAGTCCTGGTTACAAATAATGTCAATACAGCTTAAGTACTCGGTTATCAATATAGGATTTACAGCAGGATGTAAAAACACGATTAGATATCTTTATTATTCACACTACATTGTGATTACGTTTAAAGCCTATAGGCACACCACCCAAGTAGGGTTGCCAACTGTCCGGAATTTCTCCGGACACTCCGGAATTGGACAACATTGTCCGGGTCAGCATAATGTCCGGAATTGTTAAATTGTTACATGAAACTAACACTAAAATTATATAATCAATATTTTTAATGATACAACATAACTTTTTCAAAGTAATTTTTGTAGGAAGGGTTAGTAGACAGACTATAGTTCACTTTCGCCCATTAGTTTCAATGTCAAACGTCTTGAATTACTGAATGAGACTGTACATGTAATTTGTAAAGCAATTCAAGTGGTATGTAACCATTACATGTTTGTATTTATATGGGTTTCTTACACAACGTTCCTAAAACCTAACGTGTGCATTCAAATTTGTATTTTGTAGTTTACATTCAAATTAGTATCGTTTTTGAAACGTTTTTGACAATATATCGATATTTTGACTAATGTGTAATTTGGATTGAAAAGTTTCCGAAAAAGGACATTTAACCAATGTTAGACATACATTGGGAAGACATTTTGAAACTAAAAAATTAATCTTCATTATCTTTCCGATAAAACGATTGATTCAATCTAATCTTTATAGGAATCCCTAAGAAAGTGATAAGAGCAAAATTATATGTTTAAATTAATATGTGTCTATCAGTTAATGCAATATAATCCCAGTGTTCTAATCAGTTGTCAAGACCGCCAGAGTAACCGCATTCTTTAAAAACACTCAATTAAGTGAAGTATTATTAAAAATTGTTCTAGAGACATAGTGTTCAACCTGCAGCAAAAACAAAAGGGTTTCGAAAATGTCAGTGTCTAAATCGAAGAAACCAGCGATCGGAATTGATCTAGGTACAACAAACACTTGCTTGGGTGTTTGGCGCAACGGTAGAGTGGAGATAGTTGCAAACGACCTCGGAGATCGAGTCACTCCCAGTTGTGTTTCCTTCAGTGACGAAGAAAGGTACTTAGGTAAACCTGCCATCCAGCAGAGAAGCAAGAATCCGAAGAACACGGTGTACGATGTGAAGCGATTGATAGGTCGTAGGTTCGATGACCGGGAAGTGCAAGAAGACATGAAGCGCTGGCCGTTCCAAGTGGTCGATTTCGAAGGGAAGCCCAGGATTCAGGTGGAGTACAAGGAGGAGACGAAGAGGTTCGCTCCGGAGGAGATCAGCGCGATGATTCTGAGGAAGATGAAGGAGGTCGCAGATAAGTTCTTGGACTGTGACGTGAAAGACGCCGTCATCACTGTGCCGGCTTACTTCAACAACGCTCAGCGACAAGCGACGATAGACGCGGGGAAGATCGCTGGGCTGAATGTTCTGCGCATCATCAACGAGCCCATTGCGGCTGCGCTGGCGTACGCACTTAGCGCCCCTCCGGAGAAGAAGAAGAAGAAGAATGTCCTCATCTATGACCTTGGAGGAGGGACCTTTGACGTTTCAGTTATCAGCATGGAGAAAGGCCCCAAGATTCAGGTACTGGCCACTGCTGGAGATTCTCACTTAGGAGGCAGTGATTTTGATGCTTTGCTAGTCAAATTCTTGGCTGCGAAGTTCAAGGAAAAAGAGAAGAAAGATGTATTTAAAAATCCCAGAGCACATGTTAAACTTAACAAGGCTTCCGAAGAGGCTAAGATAGTATTATCTTATCACCTTAAAGCTGACATTGTGATTGATTCTCTTATGGATGGAATTGACTTTTATCCTACGATGACTCGAGCGGAATTCGAGGTGATTTGTTATGACTTATTCAAGTCAACTCTTACCCACGTGAAGGCTGCTTTGGACGAGGCCAAGCTGATGAAGGACGACATCGACGATGTTGTGTTGGTCGGAGGTTCGACGCGCATCCCGATGGTGAAGCAACTCCTGAAGGAATACTTCCCCGGTAAATCCTTGAAGGAGACGATCAACCCTGATGAAGCGGTTGCTTACGGCGCTGCTGTCCAGGCTGCTATATTGACTGGAGACGCAGGCTTGGAGTTTAAGGACTTGGCTTCTACAGATGTTACGTCACTGTCTCTTGGTATAGAGGCAGGTGACGACCGACATTTTTCTATAGTTATTCCTAAACTTACGTCTATACCTTGTAAAAAGGGAAAAAACTGCCACACTGCCGAAGATAACCAAACAAGTATGACAATTAAAGTCTATGAAGGCGAAAAGAAAATTGCAAAAGGAAACAATATTTTGGGCAGATTTACATTAAGCGACATTCCATCTGCTCCTGCTAGAGAGGGGAAAGCTAAAGTCACTTTTAACCTCGATGAGAATGGTGTTTTGAAAGTAACCGCCGTCGAGAAGAAAACAGAAAAGTTGATGTCGATTACAATCAACATGAAGGAGACGTGCTTGTCGGATGAGGAACTGAAACGCGCCATCGCAAAGGCGAAGAGTTGGAAGTGAAGAAGAGCTCACGGATTTGTACACCCATTGACGTAAGCTTACCAAAATACTTTCGCATGGATCAAGTTACTAGTCTTTATTTCTGAACTTACCTGACGGATAAGGATGACGGATGACTGAAAATTATACTAGAATTTTAATTGATTCAAAAATGGTTTTAAATTGCTCATTTACAAGTAGGTATGAGGAACGTCATTCCATTAAAAGTATTAATTACATTATTAAATTACATTATTAACATTTAAATTATTTCATTAAAACATGACATTGTATTGTTACTTTCTAATCTTAGCAGGAATACTGTATTTTGTTAATAGTTGAACTAAACTAAAACATTCGCTTTGCCTGAAATAATAATTATTAATATAATTAAATAAACTAACATATTATTTTATAGTTTTCTGGGAATCTCGGTATTGTTGTACCTTGACGAAGCTTTACTTCTTCCTATCCAAGGTAATAAAATAAGAGATTCATATAAAATAACGTATATTTTACTTTTACACCTGTATTCCAACAAATAAGATGCATCATTTTATCTTTGTACGCCACATTAAAAATGTGATGAACGTAATATTATTCATTGATCTGGATTTTCTGTTTACAAAATTCCAACTGAAATTATCTTTAGGCAGACATTTTGTAATTTCTTATGATTTAATCCCCGCCTTATCCCGGTTCAAAATCTGATATACTGACAGTTAATTTAATTTAATTTCATGTTAGTTTGCAACATTCAGGTGATTAAGCGAGCGAAGCGAGCGTCTCCTTTTGACTCTTTTGACACGGACCTCTGTTTTTTTTTCTGCTACCTGGAGCAATGGAAGTCGCACCGTTTTACCGATCGATCTAAAATTTTGCACACATGTAGAGACAACCTTTTCTGTTTGCTGATCCTAATTTTTTTTGAAATCCATTGATTAGTTAAAATTTAAATAAATATCTCCTGATAGGTTGAAAAATGAAAATGATCTTCGATAATTCTGGTCAAACTCATATTTTACATGGTCATTAAGACCAACAATGTCTCTTATTTTACAAATATTCAGCCCTATCAGTTAAGAACGTATGCACCTATTGACATTTTTAATAGCTGTCAGAGATGAAGTATTGAAATAACTGTTTTTCCACTACCACATAGATCTGATTTGCTTTAGGAACCACAGTGCTTAGATGCTATTTTCACGTTTCAATGAAAAGCAGATACATTTACGTAGACTGAGTGGATCATTTTCAATTCAATATAGATGTATGGATGGGTTTTCTGTGAGTTCTGTACGCATTTCCGTTTCTAGAATTTGCAAGTGCCCGTGCTCGCTCATCAACGCGTTACACTGAGCGTTTTCCTAGTAAATGAGCTTTTACATGAGCTATTTAAACAAAACGAATGTGATGAAATCAGGAATGCATCAGAAACAATGTGGGCGCTAAAATCGAACCTTGTTATCGCCATGGCAACGCGTGATTCGGCTTTCCAAGTCGTATGTCTGAGGAATTATTCATCTGAGGTCGAGTTATCGGGGGCGATGTGTGCTCAGACAACTCGCCATCTGATTACCTCCCACCTCGTGCAGATTTAACATGCAATCACGTGCCAGATGTCAAGAGAAGAGTGGCGCAGCATGCAGAGCTGATGGACCAGTACTCTTGCACACGTTCCACTCAAATCAGTCGGCAAACACGACTCACTCATTCCTGCAACACTCTTCAATACACGGAGGAAAGAAGCAGAGGAGAGGCAAATGTTGGGAAGGTTCCCTATTAAGGCGATTCGACCGAAAAAATCAATATGAATTTTCTTTATATTTCGTAAGATGGAGCTGGTAACATATGATATCAAGTGACATTGGTCGTTTTTGGACGCCACAAAAAAAACGGGACATTTTTAAATGTGTAAAATGCACGTTACAACTGACAACGTATAGACAAAACAGCTTATCTGAATTACATGAAACTTGGAGGGAATATTCATCAGATATTTAGTTATGGGCTGACTAAGCCCTTTTTCTAATTTTTTGTTTACATTTTTGTAAAAAAAAATGTATAACGTACCGGATTTTAGAGTCAAATATTACTGATTAAGTAGGAGCTAGAGTATTAGTAGAAATGAAGTTATCGAAATTTAGGCTTAGTCAGCCCATCCGCCCATTCTTTGTGAACTAAATGAGACCTCGTGGAAGTCTGTAGTGTGAAAGGTGGGGCTTAAATCGTGATAAAAATAAATATGATTATTTTCAAAAATAAAAAAGTAAAAATTTTACGGTACAACAATAACGTGCTAAAAAATATACAGTGAGTTGTAGAATCACTTACTGAATGAGAAAAATGCCCTCCCGACTCTTTGAGTGCAGTATTTTGGATAATATCGTGATTTATATTTGTGACATTTATTAATCGTGTGTTTCATGTTGCATAATACTGCTGTGAAGTATATTATTTTAATTCAAATATTGAAAACCACAAAAAAGGCGGCCCCTACATTTCTTAAAGTTCGACTGATAGTTTTCAAATTTTAACAGCATTTAACTGTGTTTCTAGTGTTCCAAAAAAAAAATACAAAATATTTTTTCTCGTTTTGAGGAAGTGCTAACATAGGCAATATATGAGTCTTTTTGGCACCTCTACCCTGAAATAACTTAACAAAAATATAACTTTGGGGCCACTAGAGACACAGATCTACTCTATAACCTGTGAAAATTTGAAGACAATTGGTAAGGCCGTTTAGAAAAAAGTAGGGCCGCCTTTTTGAGCTTCATAAAACATGGAGTAAAACAAGTATTGTAGACTCTTAATAACCAACGACCGCCAACATCCCACTGCCCAAACGTACCTTTTCTTTATCATCTTCCTATTATGATCATAATAATTCATCTTAGTTAAGCAATTATAGGATTATAGGTCATAAGGGCAGTGTGACGTTTAAACATCACGAAAAGCAATACGGATTTGTTATCGCTATGCGCCTTACAATTATTATGTATTTGATTAGATTGTATCAGATTAGATTAGATATGATAAGTAGGCTTTAACGACGTGTCAATGACGGGGTTATAGCGCCAAAGTTTATTGGAACAGTAACAATTTCCCATTAAACAATGTTTTATTGAATTCCAATAAAAACGTAAGCAGCATAATAAATAATCATTTACAAAGATGGGTTAGCACGAACATAAACCCACGTGTGCGCCGGAACAAATGCACGTATTAGAATTATAGTGGGTATTTCCAATCAAATGTAATTTTATTTTTAATTTATAATCCCGTTAAACACGAAATAATTTGATAAAATATAAATGTATACCATGTTGGAATTTGAAGTGGATCTGATTCGGGTATCTAGTGGAGCGGTCGCTCCAACAAGCCAAGTCGTACTATACACTCACACTCACTCAACATACCGTAAATGCCTAATAAACTGAGGAGCAGACCAAACACTTTTACTGTAAGCAACAACATGGCATTTTCGGCCTACTGGATCTCAAAATTGGTAAATCTCACATTGTTGCGAAATATCTTAATTTCGAGCTATGGCCCACCTGACAACATATACTAAATTTGGGAACAATAGGTAATGCCATTTGTGGGCTAGAGGGCCGTGAAAACAGTGAAATTACACCCCTTTTAAAACCTATCTTCATCTGATGATATCACGAAACACCGCAATCACCGCCACAGCCTAAACGGCTTAACCGATCGACTTGAAATTTTTACCACATGTGCACTTTTGGCGTCCGAGGTGCCTTTTTATAAAACCAACCGGAAGGCGCCATTTTGAAACCGGAAGTGACGTCATATCTCGAAAACGACTACACCGATCGGAATAAAACTATCGCCAAATGATTCAGACGGTCATCTTTATGGAATATCAATAGTCAAAATATACATTTACTATTACCGAAACCGGAAATGACGTCATAAAAATGAAGAATCAGACTTGAATCACCTCTTACTACAATAACTACAAATTCAGAAGGCTTATAATGATACATAACATTTATAGAAATAAATTCTAGGTGGCTGTAATTTCAGCCGCCATTATGAAAACCGGAAGTGATGCCATATCTCGAAAACGGCTGGACCTATTGGAACAATGCTTTCGCAATTCTTCATGGAATATCAAAACAAGCTTATATTTAGCCCCAAACACATTTTTTCGTAGTAACCAATTCGGAAATGGCCTATTTTTTTAAAGGAATTAGTCATTGTTGCTCCGATATGTGTTAAAAGTTGTGTAAATAAACTAAAAAAACTAGTGATATCCCCATATAAAACACTCCGTGTAAAAATACCAGCCAAGTCTCTTCAACTTAAAAAAAAAATGAAATCTAAAAATTCTGCACTGAAAAGTAGTGATATCAAAAAATTAGCCAAGTCAAAACTTTATTTGAAAATCAAAAAATACTTGGCGCATCGTTTTTTTTAGGGCATTATAGGTATACTATGTATATGTATATTTCATGTAAAATTTATAATTGGCTTATACTTCCAAGCTATTTATGTACACGATGCGCCAAGTATTTTTTGATTTTCAAATAAAGTTTTGACTTGGCTAATTTTTTGATATCACTACTTTTCAGTGCAGAATTTTTAGATTTCATTTTTTTTTAAGTTGAAGAGACTTGGCTGGTATTTTTACACGGAGTGTTTTTTATGGGTGTTATCTAATGGCAGACAAGTAATATCGTGTCACTTTTGCTAATACTTAATGAAGATCTAATATTTCTGTATTTCCAAATTTGAACAAGAAACTTATTAAAAAGAATTACTTAATCAATAAAATACAGTACTTATAAAAAGAATTACTTAATCAATAAAATACTGAATTTAAACTATTTTAAAAGTAATAGAAACCAAAATCGACATCGAAACATTTCAAGTACCTATCTAGTTGAATTGTAGTAAAATTAATTATTATTTCAAATTTCAATACCAATATTTCGAAGGCAACGGCACTCCGAGTCGAACACTAATTCAGTTGGTATTTCACAGTTATTTAGTCTAAGGTATTTCTGACGAGCGACTAGGCTGATGTTAGTACTCGACGCAGGACAGGTTTGTTCAACTCTCCCCTGGCACTGACCACCTTGCATGGAACTAACTGGTGAAGGAGGTCTTGCATGCAGAATATGTTTTTATTTTTAGAGGAAGCCCTGATGTCGCTGTCCCCACGGCCCCCTCCCTGATTATTATGACGTCAAAGTCTTGTAAACACAATGTACAGTCAAGATGGCTCTGGTTGCTGATTGTCTTCATCATAATCGTCTTGTTCATAATTTCATCAAATTTTATTTTATTGGGTTTGACGTGTAACGTCCCAGCGGCTGGTGCAATGGATACCTCGGTTCTCGTCAGATCACCGAGGTTAAGCAACATTGAGCGCGGTCAGCGGTTGGATGGGTGACCATTCAACTCTGTCCTGCCAGTTGCTGCCGTTGGGCCAGAGAGACTGGGGTGGTTGGGGGTTAGTGTGACGACCTCCCTCCACCTGTTATCAGTCTCTCGCCGGGCGTTACACCGTCCTTGGGATGGGACGTTAAACAACAGCAGAGCGCAGGGAGCTTACTACTCACTCGCTTAACATCCCTAAGTTACGAATCCTCAACCAACTTCACCTCCTATAATGGCGCATCGTCAATGGAGTAGAGTTGTTGAGGCGGCAGTAGGACTACCAGTCCTGTAACGCCATTACAAAAAACAAAAAAAACGTGTCACTGTTGTATGAGCGATTCTGATTCTGATTCTGATTGAAGAGTAGGTATAAGGATAGACAGTGTGAAGGCCTATTATCTTGATTGAGGAAACCACGTGACCTGTCAGTGAGGAAGTACGGCAGCGATGAAAGGACGACAATGTTTCTGGCAAAGACAAATTCGAGAAAACCTTGTACCAGCTCTGATGTAGAAGTGTAGTATCCGTGTTATGTTCTGACTCATGGTAGAAGAATATACGGTTTGATGATCTTTACATTATGGTTCTGACTGCAATTACACCAGTGAAATAAAAAATGCTCCATTTGGAATGAAATAATCGAACATGTTTTACTCTCTAAAGTATTTTCACGACTCCAATTCCACCGTATTGCTATCGCAATTGACACTTTGAAAACATCTAGAATAATATCAACCATATTTTCACTCTAAAAATGATAATACTGAAATATTAAATATTAAATTTTTTCTCCCATTACGAATTCCTTGACAGAAAAATATTCTCTTATGTCTCTTCTCTTCTTGTCTGCCTCAGTCTAGAGGCAAATGTTGGGTAGGTTCCTCCTCATAGGCCACGACCACAGTCCCTATCTCCTCAACCTCGTGTCTCCTAGTCGCAGAACATGCGACGTGTGATGTTGACTCGACCAATCAGCAACGTGTGTGGTGTGTTGAGATACTTCAGTGTTGACCAATGAGGTGCTAACAATATGACGATTACGAGTCATCTGCGACATTGATTTGAATGCGACTGTACTGTAGGCCACTTGATGATGAATTACTGAATACTTCAAAAATTAGGATTTGTATATTCACTTTTGGTCAAACCAAAACGGTACCTATTCGAAAGAAACGGATTGGCTGAAAATACTTGATGGCATCATCCAATGAAGTCTGCTAACTCGTCCTCTCTCAAGTAGGTGTGTTCTGATTTCATTGATACTGACAAGGATTGATCGTCAAGGAACCTGATCAAGCAGCCAATCCTTTTCGTTCAAATTACCTACGGTTTTAGTTGTGCCAAGTGTACCTAATAAACCTATCAATAACCAGGTGCGGTTCTAGGACAAAAAATGTGGGTGAGCAAATAATTTTTTTTGAAAAGTAGGACCCGCGGGGGTGGGGGGGGGGAACAAGACCCCCAACTGCTTAACATTATATTAAAATTATATGATTTTAGAAGCATTTTTGAGTGTTTTCGGAATATATTGCCCTGCAACTGAAACTAAATTTTGAGACACCTTAAAACAGCCCCATAATCTAGCTTAGGGAGGAAAATACCCAACTTTTGTTGAAGGTACTTAAAAATATAATTTATAGTTTTTAGCCACATTTATTATGAAATTTTGTTGTAAATTGATTTTTTAATACAGAATGATACTAAATATAAGCAGGAAAATAAAATTCTGGGTGGGCGACGGCCCACCAAGCCACCCCCTAGAACCGCGCCTGTCAATAACTCTGCTAAACTAAATGATCTATAGCCAAGTCGTACCGTACACTCACAGTCACTCAACATACCGTAAATGCCTACCCCATATAAAACACTTCGTGTAAAAATAACAGCCAAGTCTCTTCAACTAAAAAAAATATGGTCTACAAATTCTGCACTGAAAAGTAGTGATATCAAAGAATGAGCCAAGTCAAAACTTTATTTGAAAATCAAAAAATACTTGGCGCATCGTGTATAAATAGCTTGGAAGTATAGGCCAATTATAAAATATACATAAAATATCCATAAACATAGTACACCTATAATGCCCTTAAAAAACGATGCGCCAAGTATTTTTTGATATCACTACTTTTCAGTGCAGAATTTTTAGATTTAATATTTTTTTTTAGTTGAAGAGACTTGGCTGTTATTTTTACACGAAGTGTTTTTTTATGGGGATTGTGTTTAGTTGAAAGTCATTAGGACGAATGTTCTTACGAAAATTCAGATCTAAAATATGCGATCGACATTTGGTGTCAGAAACGGGATTTTCTGTTGAAATAAATTAGTAATCCAAACTGAATGTGGTTATGTACTTTATGTGCAGTCAGAATAGAATGTTTTAATATAATTCGAGATTATTAAAATTTTCTGATAAATTCACATTTGGTGTCATAAGTGGGACACAAAATTATTTATTAAATATAAATGTCAGTTGACATTTGAAAGTTTCAGTTGAAATAAATTAGTGATTGGAACCGAATTTAGTGCGAGCATTTTGATATGTACAGCAAGAAACAAAAATATGTTCACACAATTCGGGATTTTCAAAATATTATAGCTTGTTACCTTCTTTGAGGTCATACTTCAGTCCTCTAGGTCCTGTTGTATAAAGTTCCGTGGTAAGTTACAAGAGTTGTTGGGTGAACCCCGTTTTCTTATTATGTACAGAAAATATGTTAAAAGGTCTGTTCGTTTTGCTTACTGCACTTTACTGCTCACTGCAAATCCGTTCGTTTTGCATCAAACTTGCTGTTCCGTCACTGCGATTGTGTTCGATTTGACACTGACAGTAGCTGCGCAGTGACTGCTCTTACAGCTGGGTAGGGAGGTGATGTAAATGCAGTAACTTTGCAGTAGGCGGCAAAATGGCCGATGTTTGAAATGTAAAATGTGTTTCTTATGGATGGATAGTGAAAAAACGCCTAAGGAGGAG
Source organism: Leuctra nigra (assembly GCA_934045905.1). NCBI lineage: Eukaryota > Metazoa > Arthropoda > Insecta > Plecoptera > Leuctridae > Leuctra > Leuctra nigra. The sequence goes on from OW203765.1 coordinate 13,369,477, forward strand.
GGAAATGAGTATTTGTTTCAGAGTTTAGTTTAGTTATATGTTATGAAATGATACATATTTATATAAAAATGCATTGGGATTAGACAAGAATTCTATAAATGCAGAACATAACCTCACTTATTTTTACATTCTTCCCGCCAAATTCACAAACCTCCCAACCAATAGGAAAAGGCCAGCCTGCCATCCTGCTGCAAAGGCGTTAGTTTTGTGTTGGTACAGCAAGCTACTGCAAGAGTTACCAGGGCCTACTGTAAGCTACAGCTACTGCAACTGCAGTAAGCAAAACGAACAGACCCAACACGTGAGCTAGATGTGCAGCTTACTTATCCCCCTAGTTGGCTGTGTTATTGTGCTGTTGTCATGGTAGCTACCGATTATCCGAACGTAAAATGCACAATGGCATTTATATGAAACACATAACAATGAATACAATGGAAGAGTGGTCACCTAGCAACAACACGAGTTCGAGGACAACGTCCCACGTGACGTTGTCTGAATAGATCCTGGAAACTACCGACGCGCCGAGATGGCTGAAGATAATCTATCGTGTAAGTATAATAAAACCTTGACATGAATCATACCTTACTGGCTGTAGATCAATAAGTATGTGTTATATAATTGCATCTGCCAATTTGCATTTGCCAAATGCATCTGCCAAATACAAAACAAAATCGCAGTTATTGAATATCGATAGTTGAGTCGACCAACAGATCATAAACATAAAGTTTCTATATAGAGGAAATTGGGTTCAAGTGATCCAATTTTAAAGGAAGGCAACGGTAAAAAACTAAATATTTACCATAATTCCTATATACCGGGTGGCTCAAAAAAACACACAGTGGGCTAAACATCGCTGTGACGAAACTCGAGTTAAAAATGTCCTAAGTATTATTTAGGTTTAATTTGTAAAAGTTTCAAAAATGTTACTTTTGTAGAAAACAATTTACAGCAGTTTGAATTTGGTGGTCGAAAAATCGATTATATGGAGCTCAAATAGCCCGCGTACAAAAATATTAAACTGAAATTCAAACTGAATCAAACTGAATTTTATACAACATTGTTATCAATTAAGTAAAAACGTCAATATATTTTGATCCATAGAACGAAAGTTATGGTGTCTTGAAGTTGAGCCTAAAAGCAGAATATCATTTCTAAGTTTTATTTTATTACACACGATAATTTCATAAAGTGAAATTATCTCCCGACGTTCTGCTTTAAAGCTCATCTTCAAGGTACCATCCCTTCTTTTGAATGTATTTAATTTTTTTAAACCAATAATGTCAAAACATTTTGTAATACATTTGAAATTTTCAGCTTGTTAACATGAGTATAGTTTTGAATTTACAGCGTCTCAACCAATGCACGTTTTTGGAAGCGCGCTATTTGAGCACCGTATAATCGGTTTTTCGACTACCAAATTCTAACTGATGTTACTTTTTTTCCTACAAAAGAAATGTTTTTGAAACTTTCACACATTAACCCTTATTCTGTTTTTTATATTATGTGAAAATTTCAGCCCGATGAATTTACCAGTTTTGTCACAGAGATGTCTCGTCCATTGTGCGTTTTTTTTTGCGCCACCCGGTATCTATAAAGACATAAGCTAAGGTACCAATTATATTGATGATAGTGAAAGTAGTAGATCGAGAAACGTGATTTTATTCGCAACTATCGAAAGGAAAATATTATTATGAGAAATAAGAAAATGTATAATTTTCTTTTTTAGAAAATTATCTAAAATCTTGCCGCAACGATTTTTTCAGGATTTGGTCGTTTTTAAAACGACGCTAGTTTTAGTTTAGGACCTAGCTCTGAGATAGGTATCTTCTATCAATTAGTGTTCACACGGTATGTTATTATTAAATCTAATATGAACCACTCAATGAATAGACAAAAATCATTACGTTACGCCAGCGAAATATTATCTAAGATCCACCTGTCAAATGCACATTATCTATCATCAATACACATCTTAACATAATAATCAATCAAAATAACTTGTACTCAACCAAGTATGGAATCGTTCTTTTAACTCTATGCTTGACGCAGATGAAGACGGAACCTCAGCCGAAGAAGACCCGGAAGATGATTTCGGAACATGGTATGTGCCCGTACGAGCATCTCGGCACCACAGCACACTAAATGCACGAAGCTTTCTGCACGATTTGAGAGCATCAACAAATACCGACTCTCGAGAAATTATTTTTGTCGTACCGACTGGCATATTTGTGAAGTTCCAGTCCAGAACGCCCGATGATGATCCTGGATCGACTTCAGAAGAAGTACGTATTATTGAGCGAGCGTTGCGAGCGTCACCACGGTACTCTTAATTCTCTGTGTGTTTTTTGTTTGTTTATTTTTGGGCTGGTGCCCAGGTCAAACCGCTCAATCAATCGATATGAAATTTTGCACACATTAACGTAAATATAAGGTCTCTGCTGGGATCGTTTTGAACGGAATCCTGTGATTGGTTAAAAAAAAAATTTGATTGGTTGGTCCGATCAATTTGAAATTTTTAAAGGCATTGCGACCAACATTGTCCCCAATCTCACAAAGTTTCACCCATTGGTTAAAATGTAAAACCATATTACCTACCTCTGTTTTTGAAAATTTTTAAGTAGAACCGATCAACTTAAAACTTTGCATGGTGAACATTATCTATATATTTGACTAATCTAAAGTTATTGACATTTTACGGACATGTTGCATGTTGGCTGTAAGTTTCTAGAAAAAAATTGATCACGGCAACTTCGACGGCATGAACGGCAATGTATGCTATGTCAAATTTTGGTTCTGTATCTTTCTTATCTATCCGGAAATTAGTTAAATACGTTTATGGCGGCCATCTTGAATAACTCGACTGTCTTGGATTTCCCAAAATGACACCATCATATTTTTTTTAAATCAGGTCATGTTCTACACGAATCAGCACTTTTAATCAGCAGTAAAATTTGTTTTCAGCATTTAAAAACCACGGAATTACAAAAGGGACCGGACCACGGCCTCCTTTATAAGTTCCGTTTTACTACTCATACGGAACTTATAAAGGAGGCCGTGGACCGGACTATATTTTGCTTGATCTAGTGGAGCGGTCGCTCCACCCAGCCAAGTCGTACTATACACTCACACTCACTCAACATACCGTAAATGCCTAATAAACTGAGGAGCAGACCAAACACTTTTACTGTAAGCAACAACATGGCATTTTCGGCCTACTGGATCTCAAAATTGGGAAATCTCACATTGTTGCGAAATAACTTAATTTCGAGCTATGGCCCACCTGACAACATATACCAAATTTGGGAACAATACGTTATGCCGTTTGGGTGCTAGAGGGCCGTGAAAACAGTGAAATTACACCCCTTTTAAAAGCTATCTGATGATGATGATTCAGATATCAGGAAACGTTGCTATCACTGCCACAGCCTAAACGGCTGAACCGATCGATATGAAAATTTTACCACATGTGCACTTTTGGCGTCTAATGATACCTTTGTTCTTATAAATTTTTTGTGCCGCCATTTTTAAACCGAAAGTGACGTTATATATCAAAAACGGCTGGACCGATTAGAACGAAATTAGCGCCATTCGATTTAGAAGGTCATCTATAAGGAATACCAATAGTGAAAGAAGAAATGTTCTATAACCTAAACCGGAAATGACGTCATAAAAATTACAAATCTGACTAAAATCATCTCTTATATCAATAACTACATATTCAGAAGGCTTATAATGTTACATAACATTAATAGATACAAATTTTAGGTGGCAGTGATGTCAACCGCCATTTTGAAAACCGGAAGTGATGCCGTAACTCGAGAACGGCTGGACCGATTGGAACGAAACTTTTGCTATACTTTGTAACATATTATTTATAGCATTAACACAGTAACAAGCACAACTTTTCTTAGCAACCAAATCACAAAATCTTATTTTTTAAAAGAATTATAATCTTTGGTGCCACAATATGTTACAAGTTGTAATAATAAACTGAAAAAAGGAGTGATATCCCCATAAAAAACACTCCGTGTAAAAATACCAGCCAAGTCTCTTCAATTAAAAAAAAATAGAAGAAATCTAAAAATTCAGCACTGAAAAGTAGTGATATCAAAAAATTGGCCAAGTCAAAACTTTTCAAAAAATACTTGGCGCATCGTTTTTTTAGGACATGTGTAGATGAGTACATTTCATTTCCTGCCTACTTCTATACTATTTATATGAACGATGCGCCAAGTATTTTTTGAAAAGTTTTGACTTGGCCAATTTTTTGATATCACTACTTTTCAGTGCTGAATTTTTAGATTTCTTCTATTTTTTTTTAATTGAAGAGACTTGGCTGGTATTTTTACACGGAGTGTTTTTTATGGGGATAGAAATTACCGGATTTGAACAAATGAACTTTTCTAAATAGATTTAATTTGTTTAATATTTTTGAGTGTACCTATGGCATTTACTAAGCTGCATTGAGAAGCAGGACCCTTACCTAATATCGCGAAATGGTAGGACGGTGCTAGTAAGCACGGTGCTATTTATCTTAATAACCCGTAGTAGCACCGTCCTTTAACTCAGCACCATCGTAGCACCAACATCACGCGATTCCAGGTGTTACTATTAGTATTTGAGTGGATTATTACAGTGCAGTGTTTTAGGTAATTTTGATTCGAAGTGTTGCACGTACCGGTGCTCGTATCGTATATTTTGACAAATATATTTTGGTTTTTAAAATTTTGTTTTGACTTTTCTTATTTTTTGATCACTATACTTTTCAGTGTGGAGTTTTTAGATCTTAGTTTTTAATATTTTTTTTAGATATTATTGGCTATATAGAAAATGGTTGGCTGGGGGAGCGGCCCCCAGTAAGATGCGGGTACAGCCCCCGAAAATATGTGAATCTTAGGAATTTCTACGCGATATTAACACTTTTTAAATATATTTTTGTCTTGACACGTAAATGCATAAATCGTAGGGAGGAAATTGTATCAGAGTAAGAGGGGGGATAAACCTCTCCCCCCCACCCTTTCCTACGAACCTGTGCTGGTGTACTATCCCAACTTCTGGTTTATTGATCACCAAGGTTAAGCAACATTGAAATTGTCTGTTTTTCTAATGTCGCTATGACAACGACTGTGTCCGTGTCCGGTTTGTAATCAAACTCTATCAATTGCCATTTGACTGATGTCAACAAATACAGTGATATTGAAGTATTCTCTTACACAATGACTCATGTCACAATTAAAACTATGTATATGGATGAACTCAGAAATACTGGTTTTACGCCCTTCTACCTCTGAGATACAAAGTTCGTCTTAATTGATGAGTGTGTTTCTTCTCTTCAAGGAACGCCCCACTGTTGAGAATGCCGTTGTCGCAGAGACAGAAGCAGAACAGCCGGAGCCGTCCCTGTTGTCGATCTTGTGGACATCCATCCGTAGAGAAGTGGTTGTACTCACTTCCACCCCGAGTCTTCTTGCCGCCGCTCCGACTGTGCTCGCATTTATATTTTCCTTTTAAATTCAACAAAAACTTTTAATGTCGCTGACATGAACTCTTTTTTCACTTTATTCGGTTGCTAACCTTGTCTTGTCTTTTTTCACTTTTTTCCGGTTGCTAACCTAGTCTTGTCTTTTTTCACTTCTTTTTCGGTTGCTAACCCAAATATATTGTAGTGTCGCTGGCATGCATACAAAATTATAGAGGGATGAGTGCGGGCACACGCCGGGGTTGGCGGTTGGCTCACGCGATTGATGTAATAGGTAACAACCCACACACAATAATATCATTCTTATGCGGGCTTCTCATATTTCTGATAACTTAAGAAAGGTACTGCATTTATTTTTGAGAATAAAATAATTATAAAATTGAATTGAATTGATTAACTATGGTCAGGGCCGGCTTAAGGTACCTACATTCTTGATGTACGCGAAAAATGATAATGCCGCCTATCAAAGGCATACGCAGGATGACATTTCTATTGGTGGGGGGGGGGGGGGGGGGGGGGGGCATTACTAATAATTTGAAAGATTACGGTCAAATAGGAAACAGCGAATGACCTTGGTTCAAGGTCATTCGATTTGGTGCAATTTTGAATCCAGATTAGTTATTCTTACCGTACACTCACAGTCACTCAACATACCGCAAATGCATAGTAAAATGAGGAGCAGACCAAACACTTTTACTGTAAGCAACAACATGGCATTTTCGGCCTACTGGATCTCACAATTGGGAAATCTCACATTGTTGCGAAATATCTTAATTTCGAGCTATGACCCACCCGACAACATTTACGAAATTTGAGAACAATAGGTAATTCCATTTGCGAGCTAGACGGCCGTGAAAAGAGGGAAATAACATCACTTTCATCTAGTGGAGCGGTCGCTCCACCCAGCCAAGTCGTACCGTACACTCACACTCACTCAACATACCGCAAATGCATAGTAAAATGAGGAGCAGACCAAACACTTTTACTGTAAGCAACAACATGGCATTTTCGGCCTACTTGATCTCACAATTGGGAAATCTCACATTGTTGCGAAATATCTTAATTTCGAGCTATGACCCACCCGACAACATTTACGAAATTTGAGAACAATAGGTAATTCCATTTGCGAGCTAGACGGCCGTGAAAAGAGGGAAATAACATCACTTTCATCTAGTGGAGCGGTCGCTCCACCCAGCCAAGTCGTACCGTACACTCACACGCACTCAACATACCGTAAATGCCTAATAACTGAGGAGCAGACCAACCACTTTTCCTGTAAGCAACAACATGGCATTTTCGGCCTACTGGATCATAAAATTGGAAAATCTCACATTGTTGTGAAATATCTTAATTTCGAGCTATGGCCCACCCCACTCCATATACTAAATTTGGGAACAATAGGTTATGCCATTTGCGTGCTAGAGGGCCGTGAAAACAGTGAAATTACACCCCTTTTAAAACCTATCTGATGATGATATCAGGAAACACCGCTATCACCGCCACAGCCTAAACGGCTTAGCCGATCGATCTAAGATTTTAACCACATGTGCACTTTTGGCGTCTGAGGTGCCTTTTTATAAATCAAACCGGTAGTCGCCATTTTGAAACCGGAAGTGACGTCATATCTCAAAAACGGCTTAACCGATCGGAACGAAATTTGCGCCAATCGATTCAGACGGTCCTCTTTATGAAATAACAATAGTTAAATTAAAGTTTTCTAATTACTGAAACCGGAAATGACGTCATAGTTTAAGCGAAATCTGCTTAAATTCACTTCCCTTTATATAAAAACCAACTATATATTCAGAAGGCTTATAATGAAATATTAGTATTTATATACATATTAATACCTACAATGTGTAAGAGCTTTCAGCCGCCATTTTGAAAACCGGAAGTGATGCCATATCTCGAAAACGGCTGGACCTATTGGAACGATGCTTTCGCAATTCTTCATGGCATATCACTTTAAGTTTAAATTTAGCTCCAAACAATATTTTTTTAGTAACTAATTTGGAAATGGCGTATTTTTTTAAAGGAATTAGCCATTGTTGCCCTAATAAGTTTTACAAGTTGTGTAAATAAACTAAAAAAATAAGTGATATCCCCATAAAAAACACTCCGTGTAAAAAAACAGCCAAGTCTCTTCAACTAAAAAAAAAAATTATGAAATCTAAAAATTCTGCACTGAAACGTAGTGATATCAAAAAATGAGCCAAGTCAAAACTTTATTTGAAAATTAAAAAATACTTGGCGCATCGTTTTTTAGGGCATTGTAGGTATAGGTACTATAAGTATATGTATTTATATCTAGCCTATACTTCTAAGCTATTTATATACACGATGCGCCAAGTATTTTTTAATTTTCAAATAAAGTTTTGACTTGGCTCATTTTTTGATATCACTACGTTTCAGTGCAGAATTTTTAGATTTCATAATTTTTTTTTTTAGTTGAAGAGACTTGGCTGTTTTTTTACACGGAGTGTTTTTTATGGGTCTTCTTTAGATGACGATGATGATGTCAGGAAACACCGCTATCACCGCCACAGCCTAAACGGCTAAGCGAACGATCTGAAATTTTCACCACATGTTCACTTTTGGCGTCCGAGGTACCTTTTTATAAAACCAACCGGAAGCCGCTATTTTGAAACCGGAAGTGACGTCATATCTCGAAAACGGCTATAGACCGATCGGAATTAAACTATCGCCCAATGATTCAGATGGTCATCTAAATAAAATATCAACAGTTCAAGTTGAAAATTTCATTGTTATGAAGTTATTGTAAAAAGAGGTGATTCAAGTATAATGCTTCATTTTTATGACGTCATTTCCGGTTTCGGTACTATTACGGTACTATTACTATGTACTATTACCGAAACCAGAAATGACGTCTTCAGAAGGCTTATAATGATATATTTATAGAAATAAATTCTAGGTGGCAGTAAATTCAGCCGCCATTTTGAAAACCAGAAGTGATGCCTTATCTTGAAAACAGCTGGGCCGATTGGAACGATGATTTCGCGATTCTTCATGGAATATCACCTTAAGCATATATATAGCACCAAACACAATTTTTCGCAGTAACCAATTCGGTAATGGCGTATTTTTTTAAAGAATTGTTCATTGTTGCTCCGATATGTGTTTCACGTTGTGTAAATGAACTAAAAAAATAGTGATATCCCCATAAAAAACACTTCGTGTAAAAAAACCAGCCAAGTCTCTTCAACTTTAAAAAAAAGAAGAAATCTAATAATTCAGCACTGAAAAATAAATAGTGATATCAAAAAATGGGCCAAGTCAAACCCTAATTTTAAAAACTAAAATATATTTGGCGCATCGTGTATATAAATAGTAAAGAAGCATAATGCCAAAAATCAAATGTACCTTAATATAATGTATAATATACCTATAATGGCCTTAAAGACGATGCGCCAAGTATATTTTGTTTCTTAAAATTAAGTTTTTACTTGGCCCATTTTTTGATATCACTACTTTTCAGTGCTGAATTTTTAGATTTCTTCTATTTTTTTAAAGTTGAAGAGACTTGGCTGGTATTTTTAAAAGGAATGTTTTTTATGGGTTTGATAATAATGGAGCCGCAGTAGAGGAAATCAAATGTAAACACTGAAGATAATAAATTGCACGACTAGTTAGTTTATCTTCTTTTTAAGAATTTCAACAATTAAAAGTGATTCCTTGGATTAGATTACATAAAATGATAACTTTCTTGTCACGGTGACAAGCTTCTCATCTCAATGTGATTCACGGCCTTCTAGGGTCTTGTCACCGTGACAAGGAAGTTATCACCTGATGTGATCGCAACCAAGGGCTCTAAAATCATAGAACTGAATCAAATAATCACCCAAATATTGCCACGCAGGGCGTTATTTTGTCAAATTTTCGAATATTTCGATTCCAGATTTTTATTTAAATTTTAAAGAGTCATTCCCTGATCATTCCCATTCATTCCCGATCCCTGACTCAGAGGAATCTATGTATGCAGCTGGACGATGTGCTACACGGCCGGGCGGAATGTCGCTACAGAGACGGCACCAAGTACGAGGGGCTCATGGAGAACATGGGATATGTGTTGTAGGCTGGGGCCAGTACACCACACACGACAGCTAGCAATACACCGGGCCGTGGCTGGACGATGTGCTACACGGCCAGGCGGAATGTCGCTACAGAGACGGCACCAAGTACGAGGGGCTCATGGAGAACATGGGATATGTGTTGTAGGCTGGGGCCAGTACACCACACACGACAGCCAGCAATACACCGGGCCGTGGCTGGACGATGTGCTACACGGCCGGGCGGAATGTCGCTACAGAGACGGCACCAAGTACGAGGGGCTCATGGAGAACATGGGATATGTGTTGTAGGCTGGGGCCAGTACACCACACACGACAGCCAGCAATACACCGGGCCGTGGCTGGACGATGTGCTACACGGCCGGGCGGAATGTCGCTACAGAGACGGCACCAAGTACGAGGGGCTCATGGAGAACATGGGATATGTGTTGTAGGCTGGGGCCAGTACACCACACACGACAGCCAGCAATACACCGGGCCGTGGCTGGACGATGTGCTACACGGCCGGGCGGAATGCACCAAGTACGAGAGGCTCATGGAGAACATGGGTTATGTGTTGTAGCTGGGCCCAGTACACCACAAACGACAGCCAGGATTACACCGGGCAGTGGCTGGACGATGTGCTTCTCGGCCGGCGGAATGCACCAAGTACGAGGGGCTCATGGAGAACATGGGTTATGTGTTGTAGGCTGGGGCCAGTACACCACAAACGACAGCCAAGATTACACCGGGCCGTGGCTGGACGAATATGTGCTTCTCGGCCGGCGGAATGTCGCTACAGAGACGCCACCTTGTCTTAGATTAGTCTCAGTGTCAAGCCCTACCCGACGATGGTAAGCACACCGGGACAATTGTATTTCATTGATGATCTAGACCACGTGACCACCTACGTCATGCCCTGCAATCTTCAAAACGAATCAGACCGCCATTACATTTTTAAGAAGAAAAGATGGGTTCACTTTCGTTCGAATAACTTCATAATTACCCTAGCTACAATAATTCGGTCAAGGACTGGGGTGTTAATAAAAGATCGCTCTCAATGTTTCATATGAGACTTTAATAATGAAAATGCTTTACTGAACTAAAAAGTGTGTTTTCACTACGTCAAAACGTCGGCAAAACGTCGACCACGATACTCCAATCAAGTCTCATTAATCTGGACAATACGAAAATATTAAACACATACCTGCAGTTATGATCTATACGATATTCCTTATTTTTCACGACGATATTTTCATATCTTTTACAAGCACAACACATCTCCAAATTACTTCAACGAGCCTACATATTACACCGTCTTGCTCCTCGTATTTAAGTTTTGTTTTACTGTCACGCCAAAGAAACAACCTTGGAAACTCCTGACCTTGCTTCGAAAAGTCATAATAAAGAAGGCAGTGGTTCTAACCTGACAGTAGACAAAACTTAAATACGAGGAGCAAGACGGTGTAATGTATAAGCTCGTTGAAGTAATTTGGAGATGTGTTGTGCTTGTAAAAGATATGAAAATATCGTCGTGAAAAATAAGGAATATCGTATAGATCATAACTGCAGGTATGTGTTTAATATTTTCGTATTGTCCAGATTAATGAGACTTGATTTGCGTGTCGTGGTCGACGTTTTGCCGACGTTTTGACGTAGTGAAAACCCACTTTTTAGTTCAGTAAAGCATTTTCATTATTAAAGTCTCATATGAAACATTGAGAGCGATCTTTTATTAACACCCCAGTCCTTGACCGAATTATTGTAGCTAGGGTAATTATGAAGTTATTCGAACGAAAGTGAACCCATCTTTTCTTCTTAAAAATGTAATGGCGGTCTGATTCGTTTTGAAGATTGCAGGGCATGACGTAGGTGGTCACGTGGTCTAGATCATCCTTAACTGTGTTAATTGGCACCCTTTTTATACATACATCAGAGGGTAGTCAGAGCAGCATGGACAGTGAACTCTAGTAGTTACTCAGTAGCACGGTCAGTATCTACCAAACTTTCTAATGAAATCTTTATAAATGTTTTACCCATCATAGGATGCAGTGTTGGCAAAGTTATCTTGTGATATCACCTTTGTCGTTCTTAAAATTGTCTGCCTCTCGTTTTCAGGCGTCGTTCCATCAAGCGTTGATCCGGGGGAAGATTTCCGAATACGACGTTGGTTTCAACCAGACGGGCTTCGTGATTGTCCAATGTTTCCCGCTCTACTCCTACTTGCTGGCGCTGAACAGGAGCAGGGTCGACTTCTTCAGTCTCGACGTCGAGGGTCATAAGATCGAGATCATGTACCTCGCGGCAAGGCAGCTTTGCGCTCATTCATGGAGAGCAAGAGACATCTTGTGGGACGAAGTGTGGCATTTAGAAGGACTGGCGGAGGATTTCATCTTCTACAAGGCAATATGTTCACAGTACAATTAACCCCTGTAGACTTATTGTCTTCAAAATTACATTGTTATCAACAAGATTGTGTTTATTTATTACATATATAAAAAATTCGTCGATAACAGTTACTATAACACCCTCTTCGATATGGTCAAGTTTGACCCAAGGGGGACCTGTCCGGGGGCATTGCATTTAGTGCATTTCTTTAAATGCACTGTATACTGTAAAAGCGTGGGCGCAGTTGAGTTGAGTGTTGACTCACTGCGCTGAGCTATGTAAATGCTGACGGATTGCGATGATGTTGTCAATCACACACCAGGCTTGAAACTTGACTGAGCACCTGCACCTGATACCACAGGTAAACTGAATGCACTGTGGTAGGCAATGTATTATTACGCGGTAAAAGGAAAACTGGTAGCGCAATAACAGGGGTGAAAGGTTGGGAGGAAAATAGTTCCACAAACAGCTATGAGATGAGTCATGGACAGGGGACGGACAGGAACAGCAAGCGCTAAACAAAATTAATGTCTGACATTAATTTTGTTTAAAGCCACGAGCTGTCTACATATTTATAAATACGACAGCATCAAAAGCATATTGTTGTACTGGGTCAGGGTTTCCTGCAATCTTGTCAGATCAGTGATGATTTCAGACATTTTGTTCGATAGGGGGGGGGGGGAGCTAATGAAAATCTGGGGTGCAAAATTTAATCTAGAGAGGGGGGTGGGTGTACCCAAACGTAGTCCGCGTAGGAACTACTTTCATCATGGGGTGGGGGGGGGATTGCGACACCCATAAGGTTGGGTCTGGGGGGCCAAGCTCCCCAGCCTTAGCCCCGCAGGGCGTTTTTTAGGATTAAAACCAGTTAAAAGTGATTCTGGGGGCTTTAAAATGCACATACCGAAGCAAAAAAACTCCAATTGTTGCCCCGCAGGGCATTTTTTTGAATATCAACATTTTAAAATCGATTCTGGGGTGCTAAACTTCTCAAATTAAAGCAAATAGCTCCATATTTTTCGTTTTAATGAAAACATAATTTAAGAATTTTGTTTCTATAGATTTTTTGTCTCTGGGCTCGGGGGGGGGGGGGGCTCCTCGAGACATGCCTGAAATCATCACTGTGTCAGATGTAAGACGATCTCAGCCGGACGCGTGAAGAATTTGACCTTGTTCTACACGTATAAGAACGGGTCGGTATTCTTTGTCACTAGACATCACGACAGTCTTGCAAATCCCCTGGAGCGGAAGTCAATGATTTGAGCGAGCGTCCCCATTGTACTCTTATGACACTCTCATGTTTTTTTATTGTGTTATTTTGTCAGCAGGTCAAATTATTCAACCAAACGATTTGAAAGTTTGCACACAATATATTTGAAAAGGATGTTTTTTTTTTTTTTTAAATTAGAGTGGAATCTATTGAACTTCATATTTTGCATGGTCATCGGGACCAACATTTCAGGTGTGTGTGGCATTTTTCAGATTGATCTGTTGTTGACTTCAAAGTTATTCACAATTTACAGACATTTTATGATTGTTTGGCAATATTTGTCAATTTTCTTGAAGGAAATGTCATCTAGTGGAGCGGTCGCTATACCCAGCCAATTTGTACTATACACTCACAGTCACTCAACATACCGTTACTGCCTAATAAACTAAGGAGCAGACCAATAGTACGGGCTGCACATATAATAATCCTGCAAATTGTGATAAGAAGACGCCACTTAGCACACATGTTCATTGGTCTATTAGAAGTTATTTAGGAAGGGGAGGCAATCTCTAATTGCGTGCAGAAACTCTGTGACGGCCATTTTCCAAGATGGCATATTTTCATATTTTTGGTGTAATTTTTTTGAACTTGATATGTTTTCGGAATGGAATTTAATCAATAAGCACAAAGTTTTTTACAAAAAATATTGTCAGAGCAGTACTTTGGCTGTAAAAAAATAATTACTGGTGAAATTGTGCATTATGGAGCAAATTATACAAGTCCTGGCGAGATTGAAACAATTTTGCATATTGGTATATACACACCATTTTTTGACCACATATACTAGATGTCTAAACAAAAAATTTCAGACCGGGAGGCAAATCGTATCTCAGCCAGGTCACCTGTGGCAGCCATTTTTAAATATTTAAGACATTTGAGGTATGATGGACAAATTATGTCAACAAAATGGCATGCGACACCATCTTTTACATTAAATCGACCATGGGGAACTTGAATATGACATAAAAATTCACGTTTTGCATACCGATCACTTGTTGCGGTATGTTTAAATATTTTGAAGAATTTGTAAATAATCGATCAAACCAGGTAAAAATAGCCGTACCACTACGCGGGACCACTGCGCTGTCGGACATTTTTATTACTTACTGACCAACTATGATACATTAAACACTAGACAATTAATAAGCATTATATGTAGTGTATAGAACTTAATAAACCAATCGTGCAGTGCGAAATTATCAGTGTTAATTGAAATTAATAGGTCCTAGGTAATTAATAGGTAATTAATAGGAAATTAATATTGATAATTTTGGAAAAATACCTGCTTTTGAGGAAATAGAACCCAAAATATTCATCTTGTGAGAAAGTTGTAAGGAGATGTTTTCTTCCTTATATTATTTCGCAACTTTTATTCTCTTACAAAATTTCTGTATCTCTAACCGTTTGGATACAAATATTTATAAATGATTTTCCACCCCCGCCACCCCCCGACGCGTATTCGGCTTTGGCACCAATGCGATTTAGACACTCTAGGACCCAATGAACAATAATTTCATGGTGCCCACATATCTAACTAAAAGCTCCACGGGAATACGTTTTGGTCCTGGACTATTTTTTCACATGTAACATCTCATATTTTACACATTTCCCAGCCTAATCAAACAAGAATTTACAGACTTATTGCTATTTTAAGTGTTTTGAATATCTGTTCACAGAGATTGATGGAGAAGTATCAAATTCTTGGTACATTGATCTGTTATTCAATTTTTCCAGAACGTGTATGGAAAGTTGCGATGAAAATCAATAGTTAGTTATCTTTGATTGAATGGATCGTGCTCGATTGGCGATGTTGCGCGTGTCGGTGCTCGCTCATCAACGCGTTACACAGAGCGTTTTCCTAGTAATAAATAAGTATGTGATTTTGTTCAATGTGACCTGAAGGGTTATTGTGATGAGTCATACAGAAACCGCCCACTTCTGGGAAAAGTGATAAGAACAGCAAGTTAGGGGAAGTAGTTTCTCCTCTTGACAAGTGACGGAATGTCTATAAATAGAACAAGTTTGTGACGTTGACAACCCTCTCCACGAGAGTACTACGTCATGCTCAGCACGGACGCCACCGTCTATAAAAACCATCTGCACAGGGAAGCAGGAAGTCAGTTGGTCACAAGACAGTCAGTTGGTCAGCAGTCAGCAAGAGCTATCATAGAGCCCTCCGACAGTGCCACTCCGGGTGAAGAGATCCATTTCCCGACGAGGACATCAGAGAGGCCCGACAAGCGACGCTACTAGACGTCACGACGCAGCCAACACTGATCACCATTGTCAAGCAACAAACGTAATATCCCTGTGGTTTCTATCATCAGTTGCTATCTTGTATATAAACATGTTTTCTATTTTCTATTTATTGTTTTGATAGAGAGTCTCATGTATCCTTTTCCATCTTTCATGTCCCGACTGAGCTAGATCCAGTCACAATCGAAGACTATGAGCACATTTGTGGAAAGTTTAGAGAAGGACTTCGAGGGAAATAAAAATAATGTTATACTCTTAAAAAAAATTAAAATGCAAGAAAACAAAACTAATAATTATATGCAGAATGACAGTGGATGTCTTTCAATTTAATGACATGGATGAAATAAAAGACATGTGGAAGAAGTATTGTGCAAATTTATTAAATGATAGCCAATGTTCTACGGAAGAGATGAGAAATGGTGACGAATGTGAAGAATGTGAAGAATGGAAAGAAGATATGGTGATGTTAGGGGAAGTAGAGTTAGCTACTGGGAAAACGCTCAGTGTAACGCGTTGATGAGCGAGCACGGGTACGTGCAAATTCTCGAACCGGAAATGCGTACACAACGCACAGAAAACATATACATCCATATTGAATTGAAATATGATCCACTCCTTCAACATAAAAGTATGCTTTTCATCGAAACTTAAAATTAACATCTAAGCACCCTGGTATATAAAGCAAATCAGATTCAATTCAACTGGCACTGGAAAACATTCATTTCGACACTCCATGTCTGACAGCTATTAAAAATGTCAATAAGTTCATACGTTCTTAACTGATTGGGATGAAAATGTGTAAATTATTAGGCAATGTTTGTCCTAACGACCATGCAAAATATGAGTTTGATCAGATTTATATCAGACCATAAAAAGGGTGGTGTGGCTACAAGCCATTATCAATTTAGCTTTACAAATGTCAGTAAAATGTCTATAACACTTAAAGTTTATTATAGATTTTACAGATTTGTCCAAAAATACTTAAAATGCTGGTACTAATGACAATGCAAATTTTTGTGATGATCGGTCAAACGATTGCAGTTATATTGACACACAGAGTTTCCTTCATCCCCATTGCCAAGCACAGCATCAACTACACATCAAGAGATCCAAGATGGCGGATAGTGAAATATGGGTGAAGGAAGTGAGACGAGTGAATGAACTGAATACATGTGAATTGAAGATAGAATTGGAAAAGCGAGGTGAGTCGAGACAAGGGAATAAGAAGGTGTTAATCGAAAGACTAGAGGAATTATTGAGACAGAGTAGTGATGGTGTACAAGACATTGAAGTATTCAGACCGGCTCCGCCTATTCTGAAGAAGTGCGATGGCTGTGCTGGTTGGCAGAAGGCGGTTAACGTTGGCGAAATGGAGTGTGAATTAGCGCGGAAGTTGACTATTGAAATGGAAAAAAGATTGATCTATCAGGAAAAGAGAATTGCTGAACTTGAAATAATGATTGAGCGTATGAAAACCGCGAAAAATGCATCGGTGAGAGTTGAGAGTGGCAGCACAGAGGGCGACACAATACAGCAGCTGCGTGGCGCGTTGTTTGCAACCACTACTACTCGTGGTAGGAGTGGTGGTAGGTCGGTGTCAGCAGCGCGGCAAGAGGGCGGTTCAGCGAGAGCAAGGGCGGGGGAAGCGGCAAATTCAAAACATGCAACTAACATTAGTCAGAAGACCAACTCAGAAGAACTTTTTACTTTCTCTGAGGTGGTGGAGTCAACTAACATTAGTCAGAAGACCAACTCGGATGAACTTTTGACTTTCTCTGAGGTGGTTCACAGAGGAACACGTAGAAAAGAAAAAAGAATGAAGGACAGCAACGCCATGATGGTTATACAGCCGAAACCAAACAAGAAGGATGTGAAGACACTCCAAGTTCTACAGGCCAGTATCAACCCGGCAGGACTTGGTATAGGCATAACACAGGTGAAACACACGGGAAAAGGAGAAGTGATTGTGGGATGTGACAGTGCAAATGAAGTTGAAACACTTATACAAGCTACGAGAGAGAAAATGGGATCTGATTTTACAATCAAGAGGCATGTACGTGCTACAGTGTGCAAAGTCATGGTCGTAGGGGTATGGAGGAGTGAACAGGAAGCAGAACAAAATAATGAAGAATGGGCAGAAGAAATAAAAAAGCAGAATAATATGGGTGCTAGTAAAATTGTCTACATCAGGAGAAACTACAGCAATACAGTCAATGTGGTATTGCAGGTGGAGGCAAAGGATAAAGAGAGACTGTTAAGTGAAGGTATTAAAATGGGTTGGAAAAAGTGCAAGGTTGTGGACTCGATCAGCATTCTACGATGCTATAAATGCAGCGGTTACGGACATAAAAGTGTATCATGTAAAAATGAGTTGGCATGCAGCTGGTGTGCGGGTTACCATACCTATGGTGAGTGTACAGCTGACTACAGCGAATGCATAAACTGCATGAAGGCAAACCGCACTTATGACTGTAACTTTGATACCTATCATGACGCAAGATCTAATAAGTGTCCGTGTTTCAAGAAAATTATGGATAATCTGACTTATAAGATGGACATAGGTTATGGGACAGTGGGTGAGAAGAGAGAAGAGAGGGTAGAAGTGATACAAAATACAAGTGACGTGGTTCAGGTAGGACAGGAGAAGAACGACGAGAACAATGGTTCACTGGTCTCTTGCCCAGGTTCAAGTCTAGCATAGCAATCAGTTCAAAGGAGTAGTGACAAACAATGGAAGAGAGATGTGATCCACATCAATGCTAGAAGTCTTATTAGGAACATTGAATTGGTGAAACAAGAAATAATTACACGTTACCCAAAAGTTTTAGGTGTCTCTGAAACTCATGTTACCCCTGAAATATATGACAAAGAGATTGAAATCTACGGGTATAATTTAGTGAGATGTGATTCAGATAGTAGAAGCACTGGAGGGGTTGTTGTGTACATAAGAAATGACATTAAGTATAGTGTGAAGAGGAATGATCCTTATAATGGTAACTTTTGGATGCTGGGTATTAATTTATTAATTGAGAATGTAGAGTGTGATGTCAATGTTGTGTATAGATCACCCAATGGCAAATGCAAAGAATTTTTGGAATATTTTGAGAATGTACTTGAAATGGATAATGAGAACAAGAATGTATCAATGTACCTGGGAGACTTTAATATTAATTGGAGCAGTGTCTGTAGTGAAAAAAATGCCTTGAAAGGTCTATGCATGGAGTATGGACTTACTCAACTTGTGACTGTGCCAACAAGAATTACAAAATCATCAAAAACTGTAATTGACCTTGTACTCACACGATATGTGGACTTTGTGAATGTATTGGTAGAAGAAAGTGGTGTATCGGACCATGAAATGATTTCTGTTCACATTAGGGACAAGGTGCAAGCAATTAGAGATTCTGTGTGTAGAAAACAGACTAAAGTTATTGAAGACTGGTCTGGCTATGATAAACATCTTCTCCGAGGTGAGCTGGCTTGTAGTGAGTGGACAATACAGTGTGGAGATGTTCACACCAAGACTGACACTATCATCAATAATATTGTTGAGTGTAAGAATAAGCTTGTTCAAGTCAAAAGTATCATAAACCATAGAAATAGGAGCCCATGGATTAATGCAGAAGTTTTAGAATGTATTAAGATTAGAAATATTTGTTACAAGAGGGCTAAGTTTATTAATACAGATGAAGCATGGGAATGTTACAGAAGGAGGAGGAATATTATAAAATCTCTAATGAGAAAAAATGAAAGAGAGTTCTATACTAAAAAGATTGATATGGTCAAAAATGATAGTGTTATGATGTGGAAAACTCTTAAAGAAATTGTGCAAACTGAAAGGAAACAATCTCCATCCATAGAAATAAAAGGGACTGATGGAGTGGTACTCGATAACAGTAGTGTAATAGCAGATACATTTAATGAATACTTCATTGTGAGCATAGAAGAAGTCATACAGGGTATCCCAGATGTTAATGTAAATGATTTAGAAAATCATGAGATTAGGAAGACATGTGATCTAGAACTGATGGAAAGAGCGGAATCGGTATGTTTTCAGAAATTTAAGAAAATATCATCTGTTGAGCTCGACTATGCAGTGAAAAGGTTAAAAAATAAAAAAGGCTCAATTGATGGGGTAACAGCTAGAGTGTTTAAGGATGCATACAAGGTTATAAAGTACAATCTACTTGACATGATCAATGCCTCACTGTGTGATGGTATCTTTCCAGTTAGATTAAAGGAAACAATTATACAACCTGTTAGTAAAGTTGCTAGATCAATAAACATCTGTGATTTCCGTCCAATAAATATGCTCTCAGTAGTGGACAAGGTGATGGAGTTACTAGTACATGATCAACTGTACGACTACTTTGAAAATAATAATTTGATCTGTGTGAATCAATCTGGCTTCAGGAAAAATCATTCATGTGAAAGTGCAGTACAAAATGTTATAAGTAAATGGCTGGAGGACATGGATCAAGGTTTATCCACACTTGTAACATTCTTAGATTTAAGAAGAGCTTTTGAAATTGTCAATGTCAATAGATTATTGGACAAACTACAGTATATGTATGGCGTAGGTGGAACAGTACTAGGATGGATTAAGGACTTCCTGAGTGAGAGAAAACAACGTGTCAGATATGGCAATGAGATATCAGAAGCTCGGGATTGTATGAATGGAGTGCCACAGGGGTCTGTGCTTGGGCCGATATTATTTAATATTTACATAAACGATGTTAACATGTGTTGTAATAGTTGCTTTCTTAACATGTATGCAGATGACATGGTTGTCTCAATTCAGGGTGTTAGTGTTGAAGAAATGGTAGAGAAAATGAATCGAGAACTAGGAAACATAGCTGAGTGGCTGTGTGTAAATAGACTTAAACTTAATGTTACAAAGTCTAAAGCTATGTTTATTGGTGTAGGCAAGTACCGTAATTGTAAAATCAAAACTGTAGACCCTAATTTAAAAATTGTAATTGAATCTGAAGAAGTTGAACTGCTTGGTGAGTTTAAATATTTAGGTATATTGTTGTACGATCAATTAAATTTCAAGGCACATATGGAATACATGGTAAAGAAAATTAGAAAAAAGGTTGGCTATTTGAGAAGAATAGGAGGGAGGTTATCTATGTGGACAAGAGAAGTTGTGTATAATACGATAATCAAGCCACACTTTGAATACGGTGCAACGGTGGTGTTCCATGCGTACAAAAATGATATCTGC
The DNA here is from genome assembly GCA_934045905.1 of Leuctra nigra. NCBI lineage: Eukaryota > Metazoa > Arthropoda > Insecta > Plecoptera > Leuctridae > Leuctra > Leuctra nigra. The sequence goes on from OW203765.1 coordinate 13,390,164, forward strand.
AGACTTCAAGTGCTACAGAACAAAGCCATGCGATGCATAATGAGATGCAAGAAAAAGACCAGAGTGCAATTAATGTTAAATACATTAGGATGGTTAAGTGTCAGTGACACTATATTATTGTTAGTATTAGTTTTTATCTATAAAATCAAAACAGGCAGGATGCCAGAGTATCTCAGTAAAAAGTTTCAATCAGTTAATGAGCTGTATACAATTAATACCAGGGGAGCATTGAAAGGAAACAGCGTTCAGAGGTTTTGCAAAAGTAATAAATGGAAAGGGTCTGTATTTAATGACGGGTCGAGGATATACGATAGTTTGCCTGTTGATGTAAGGTCTGTTGAAAGTGTAAATTGTTTCAAATCAAAATGTATGGATTGGTTAAGGAAACGTAATGTATAAGAGTTATAATATTGTATGTGTATACTAATGGCTTCTGAGCTAACAAATAAATAATAAATAAATAAATAAATAAAATAAATAAAAAGTTTCCGATGCAACCAATGGATCAATCATGCTGAAAATCATTTTGACCATAACGAGAATAGTAATATAAGTTTTGTGAAAAAATTGGCCTGATCCCTTACTTCGTTTGGCAGGAGACGCCAAATGCACAAATAAACGAAAAAATAAACACAAAAAAACAGAGATTCGAGCCATAAGTTTCAAGTTCGGATTACATTAATAGCAAGTTTAACAATAATATGCACATTTTAGTTATGTTTATTGACTTAACAAAGGCTTTTGACACTTCATAAAAAGCTGATAGCGGCCTTGCAGAAAGTAGGTATAAGGGGACCTGTAGGTATTGCAATGGTTTATGAGTTATCTTTAAGACAGGCATTAGTTGTTAAAATAGGTCAAAATTATAGTGTTAAAAATAAATATGTTACAGGTGTACCGCAAGGATCTATTTTGGGCCATATAAAATACCTCCTTTATGTTAATGATATTTTCAATAGCGTTCGTATGTGTAAATCGCTTATGTATGCAGACAATACGGCATTAATATCAGTACATGAATCTTTAGAGGTGGCTCAGCGTTATCTTCAACGAGATTTTAATAATACTAGGAAAACGCTCGGTGTAACGCGTTGATGAGCGAGCACCGACACGCACGACATCGCCAATCATAGCACGATCCATTCAATCAAAGATATCTAACTATACATTATTTATTACCAATTTTCCTTGCAACTTTTCATAAACACTCTGGATCAATTAAATAACAGATTATTGTACTGATATTTTTCCATCAATCTCTTTGGACAGATATTCAAACACTTAAAACAGCAATAAGTCTGTAAATTCTTGACCGATTGGGCTGGAAATGTGTAAAATATGATGCTATCTAGTCAAAACGTTGTTTTCATAACTGTGAAACACAATCCATATCGTAAAATAAATTATTTCAGATGAGGTATACCTATACCTATGTATATGAAATACCTACATTACATTTTGACTACATTATGTATTGCAATATGATCCACTAAGAAAAGAATCTGTCTTACATTAATATTGAGAATAGCCATCTTTAAACTATGCTTTGCTACATAGAGCAACCCAGAATGCAGTGGAATTTCTGTTTTGAAATGTCATTTCTGACAGTTATTAAAACTGTCAATAAGTGCATCTATGTTCTTGACTGGTAGGGCTGAAAATTTGTAAAATAAGAGACAATGTTGGTCTGAACGACCATGCAAAATATGAGTTTGATTGATCAGATTAATCGAAGACCATTTGATAGGTCAAATGGTGGTGTGGCTGTAGGCCGTTTTAAATTAAGTATACAAATGTCAGTAAAATCTCTATTACTCTTGAAGCTCATTACAGATTTGTAAAAAATCACTTATAATGCTGGTACACATGACCTTGCAACATTTGGTGATGATCGGTCAAACTATTGCAGTTATGTACACAGAGTTTCCTTCATCGCCATTGCCAAGCTAACTATAACTACACATCAAGTTTCCTATGCAACCAATGGAGCGAACTTGCTGAAAATCATTTTGACCATAACGAGAATAGTATCACTGAGAGAAATAAATGTGAAATTATTTACGCTGAAAATATTTCGCTGGTTTTGGCGAAGTTTACACTTGTTTTAGCAACCACGTTTCGCTGGATTAGCGAAATCAGTTTCACAAACCGAACTAATTGGGTCTTGCGATTTAATTTCACTAGTGTTGCGAAATGTTTCATGTGACAAATAATCGTTCTTTTAGTGAAATATTTACGCAAATTTTGTGTAACTATTTTCTTAAAAGCTGTGAAATTATTTATGCTAAAAACATTATGCTGCGTTTAACGAAAATTTTCATTGTTTTAGCAACAAATTTCGCAGGAATAACGAAGGACTTTTCACTATTCGGGTCTTGCGATTTAATTTTACTAGATTTGCGAAATGTTTTCGCAGCGGCAAACGTGATCGATCGTTTAGTATAATACTTACACTAAACCAGTGTAACATTTTAACATTTTGAATCTAGCGTCAGTAAAATATTTCGCTAACTCCTCGCATCGTTCTTGTACGATTGTGACCGCTTCTACCATCACCCGTCCGCACAGCCAGTTGGTCTACACGCTGTCTTCGAGATCTGCCGACCCGGGTTCGAATCACGCCCGAATCTCAACTAATCAAAGTGCGTTTTAATTTCAGATTCTAGTCACAAATGTAATCATCTCTGTGAATATGTACTCAGATTGTAGTTGTAAGTAAATCCTGTGAAGTAATCGTCAAATAACTTTTAAATTTTTAAATAATAAAATTTAACATTGGTATAGCTTTGCGAAAAATAATCGCTAATCCAGCGCAATATTTGCTATGTTTTTTTCTTACGTGTTATATTGGGGCCTGCGAAAAATTTCGCTATAATCCAGCGAAACTGTTTCACTAAAGTTGCATATTTAGACAGGGAAACAATTACACTAAATCTGTGAAACAAATTTCACTGGCCTAGTACAAATATTGCGGTAGAAGTCTGCGAAACCCTTTTCGCTATTTTTGTGAAATTAAATCCCTGTGTCTAGTTCAATGAGACTCTTACGCTGTTCCAGCGTAAGTTTCGCATGAAATTTCTCTCAGTGTAATTTAAGTTGTGTGAAAAAATTGGCCTGATCCATTACTTCGTTTGGCAGGAGACGCCAAATGCACAAATAAACACACACACACACACACACACACACACAAAAAAAGAGATTCGAGCCATAAGTTTCAAGTGGAGACGCTCGCTTAATAATCAAAGTGACACATGATAGTAAGTTAATAACAAACTGCTTGAAGACAAAAGTTATGCATATATGCTCGTCTGCCCACAGTAACAGAAACAGTTCCGTAAACATAACGTGTCATTCCAGTGATTGCTTGCACTCCCCGGATGAATACAATATGGATGAGTGTACAACTTGTGTAGATCAGATTGAGGTTGTACCTAATCATGTGTATCTGGGCATGGTTATTGATGACAGATTTTCATGGAAGCCTCATATTGATCGTTTATGTAAAAGATTGCGTTCGTGTGCCTTTCAAATATTTAATTTAAAAGATATCCTTCCTCTCTATCTGTTAAGGACAGTGTACTATGCTTTAGCTGAATCTGTAATATCTTATAGTATTCTTGCATATGGAAACGCATCAGAAGTTTATTTAAAGAAAGTTGCAAATTTGCAGAGCAGGATTGTAAGGAGCATAACTCTGGAGAGTGAGAGACTTCATGGTGAAATTGGCACTCATTTTCAACAAGCCCAGATATTACCTTTCGAATATTTAAGGTGTTATAGATTTGTATTGCAATATTATTTTAATAATGATAATAAAGTGTGCTTAAAAGGAAATCGAGAGACAAGGGACGCTATTCAAAATTTAAATCAGTTTCAGGTGCCACTTTTTAATAATAAACCTTTTAATAATTTTAATAAGCACCTGAAAGAGAACGCTAGCTTATGAAACTCCAATTATATTTAACAACATCCCGTTTAATATGAGACAATATACAAAGTTTAGTGAAGTAAAAGTAAATATTAAAAAACATTAACCTTGCTGCAATCATAGTTTGAACTTTAAAAATATAACAAAATTTAGATATCGATCTCTATCATTGATGTGCTCTTGCAAACCTGCGATGAAATGCAATACCATAAGGTATAGGATCTATTTCATATGTTTGTTTTTTCATTAACCATGATATGATTGTTCTTATGTTTTTTTAATCAATGTGTAGCTGCGAAATAATAATTCCAAGATCACATAAGCACATATAGTAAAAAAAATAGTTTTTTTATAGTCGTTTTTTGTTGTTGTTGCACTACTTATTGCCATCTGTCACCTTCTCTCTTTGTGCATATTATTTATATGTGTTGTAGTATATGTTTTTATGTACCTAAAATGTATTCAATGTGTTAATTATATATGCATTATTTGCCACATTCAAGCCCCAATGGGGCTTTGTGGCCGCGACCAATTTTTGTGATTTATTGTATTTGTATGTGTTATTTTTGTGAAAAAAAAGTGGAGACGCTCGCTACGCTTGTTTAATTAAGAGAATGAAGAATGGAAGATCGGCAGGAGTGGATGAGATAAGCGTGGAAATGATAAAGGCAGGTAAAGCCGGGTTGGAGTGGTTTTACAGAGTTGTGGCTGCGGCTTGGATACACAAATCTGTGCCTATGGATTGGAGGCGGGGTGTTATTGTACCAATGTTTAAAAAGGGAGATCGAAAGATGTGTTGCAACTATAGAGGGATAACATTGATGAGCCAAGGAGCCAAAATTTATGAACGAATCATAGAGAAGAGAATGAGAAGTGTAGTTGAAGAAGAATTGAAAGACGAGCAGCATGGTTTCAGAAGAAACAGATCAACAATAGACCTAATATTCGCCATGAGGACCATTATGGAAAAAAGTTGGGAGGCGGGGGAAAGGAAATGTGGTTTGGATTCTTAGATATTGAAAAAGCATATGATCATTGCCAAGGGGTCGGGTGTGGGAGAGTTTAGAAAAGAGAGAAATAGACACGAAGTTGATCGAGCGAGTGAAGAGTTTGTATGTTGGGTGAGAGTTGTGTAGAGACAATTGGAGGAAGAAGAGATTGGTTTAGCGTGAGGTCGGGAGTGAGGCAAGGTAGTGTATTATCGCCTTTGTTATTTATATTGGTAATGGATGATACAATACGGGATACGGATATGGAGGAAGGAATAGATTCACAAACCGGACTTTATGCGGATGACGTAGTAATTTGGGGAGAAAATGAAGAGATAGTACAGAAGAAAGTGGATGTGTGGAATGAAGTTATAAAAAGATATGGTATGAAGATTAGTAGTGAGAAGAGTGAATGTTTGGTTTTAGAGAAGAAAAGAAATGGTCTTGTGAGAAATGGCTTGAAATTGGGTGGATAAGATATTAAAAATGTTGAAGATTTTAGTTATCTTGGGAGTTTGGTCACGAAAGACGGGAAAAGTTTAAAAGAGGTGAGAAAGAGGATACAGAAAGCAGATGGATTTTACCAAAAAGCTAGAAAATTAGTGTGGAATAGTGAGTTACCTCTAAAATTCAAGCTGGTATTATATAAACAATATTTTTTACCTATTTTATGCTATGGTGCGGTGCGGTGACTTGGAATATGGGATGGAAGGAGGAGAGCATGGTACAGGCAGAATATATTAAGTTTGTGAGAAGCATGGACTAAGAAGAACTAAGAAGGATACCCAAAGAATGGAAAACCAGCATACTCATTCCTTTATTCAAAAAAGGTGAAAAGACAGTGCCAGAAAATTACAGAGGCATAAATCTGCTGAATACAACACTCAAAGTTCTTACAAAAATCATAAATGTTAAGTTATCATTATATACGGAATTAACTGATGCGCAACAAGGTTTTAGAAAAGGAAGGTCTTGCATAGATGCAATCTTTGTTTTACGACAAGTTACCGAAAAGTCTCTAGAATTCAATAATCCTGCATTCCTTTTTTTTATAGACCTGCAAAAGGCATTTGACACTGTCCGACTAACTGACGTGACAAGGATTTTAAAGGAAAAGGGGGTACCTTTGCAGTTGATTGAACTTATTGAAGACATATATAGAGATAGCAGTATGAGAATAAAAAATAATGGAGAAGTAAGTGATGTGATCACAATTAGCAAAGGAATTAGACAAGGGGATTCCTTGAGTCCTTATTTGTTCAACCTCGTTATGGATGAAATCATAGTTGGTCTTCGCGAATGTAATGGATATAGAATGGGTAATGACGAAATAAAAATTTTATGTTATGCTGACGACGCGATAATATTCGCAAAAAGTGAAGACGACCTTCAAAGACTTCTCTTCCAATTTAAAAATATGGCGCAAGCAGTGGGTATGAGAATTGCAACCTTAAAAACAAAGTCAATGGTCATAGCCAAGAACCCTATTCGATGTAAGCTGGAGGTAGACGGAGTGATAATCGAGCAAATAATGAGCATGACTTACTTAGGTGTTAATATTACAAGTAGTGGAATATTGCCATTTGAAGTTAGAACACAGACTGAGAAGGCGAACAGAATATCAGGATGCCTTAACGATATGATATGGAGGAACAAGCACTTGCTCAAGGAGACCAAGGCCAGAATTTATAAGACTTTGGTGAGGCCGATTATCACATACGCTGCAGAAACGAGGCCGGACACAGCTTATACCAAGAGATTGATGGAATCTACGGAAATGAAAACTTTGCGAAAAGTTACGAATAACACTCTGTTAGACAGAATTCGCAGTGATAACATCAGGGAAATGTGTGGTGTTACGCCAATATGTGAATGGGTTGAAGAAAGGCGTATTATGTGGAACACACACATTGATCGCATGCAAGAACATCGCATTGTTAAAATAGCTAGGGATAGATTTCCGGAAGGTCAAAGGAGTGTAGGTAGACCTAAAAAAAGATGGCGAGACAAGTATTAATTCTAGTAAATGAACAAGCCGAAGGCTTCGGAAGAAGAAGAAGAAGAAGAAGAAGAAGAAGAAGAAGAAGAAGAAGAAGAAGAAGAAGCATGGCAAATATATCGATGAAGGAACACGTGAGAAGTAATGAGATAAGGAAACAGATGGGATTCGAGAATGTTGGTTTTATAATTGGTCGGGAAAGGTTGAGGTGGTTTGGCAAACTCAAGAGAATGAAAGACAGCAGAAGAGCCAAAAGAGAATTTGGGAAATATGAGAAAGGTAAGAGAAGAGTTGGTAGGTCAAGAGATAGATGGATGGAACTGGTGAAGAGAGATTTGGAAGAAAGATGAGAAAGTTGGGAAGAAATTGAAAGAAAATCGTTGTTGGAAAGTCAAACATTGTGGGAGAAAATAATAACAAAAGCGGAGTTAGTTGAGGAGGAAGAGGAAGTAGCAGCAGCAGTAGAAGCAGAAGACGACGACGACGACGACGACGATGATGAAGAAGATGATGATGATGGTGATGAAGAGGAAGGAGGAGGAGAACGAGGAGGAGGAGGAAGAGGAGGAGGAGAAGCAGAAGAAGTAGTAGAAAGAGAAGAAATGTCGAGCATTCAAAGAGCTTAAGGTGCTGCAAGCGCGAGCGATTTTGCCGCGTTTTGTAGACACTTTTTGCGATACGATTGGAGACGAAATGGGTAGACCAAATTATTCGAAATTTTAATTGTGATCAGATAAAAGATAAACTTAGGGTTATCCCTTGGTACATTTTTAATTTTTTGCTTCGTTAATTAGTAATAATTAGTGGATTTTTGGTGAAAAATTATCTATTTTCTCGTCTCCCTGGGCGCCGTAAAAATTAAATTTCAAAAATGTGCCAAGGGATAACCCTAAGTGTTCTTTCATCTAATCATGATTAAAATTTGAGATCAATTGGTTTACGGGTTTGGTCTCCAATCGTATCGCAAATTTCATCGTTTTGCGCGGTTTTGTTGAATAACCGGCGCCTAATTAACGATGCAATAAGCAAAAATTAAAAAGTGCTACTAATATACAATCAGACTGATCATGTGAACATCCTGTAAAAGTAACACTCACTTATGAAACAATTTTTCTCTCTCAATTTTCTAAAACGGCCGAGCGCTAGTATCACCTTAAATACTAGAAGTAATCAATTTTCCAGCAAAACTTTTGAACAATTTTGATTAGTTGCACGCATTATTGATCCCAGAAAAAAAACACTCCGTGTAAAAAAGGCAGCCAAGTCTCTTTACTTTAAAAAAATTTAACACCGAAAAGGAGTGATATCAAAAAAGGAGCCAAGTCAATGACATTTGCAAATATTTAATCGTATTTTTGAATTAAATTAATAAACACCGAGAAATACTTTACAAAATGACTTGGCGCATCGTTTTTTTAAAGACATCATTCTATCCTAAAAGTGGAAAGAAATTTACAAGTAGGTACATTTTCCTCTTTCTATTAGAGCCCAAATCTATGAATCAAGCTACTTTTAGTAATGGCTATTTTATAGTTTTGTCAATGGCGTTAGAAGAAAGATTTCATGCTGTAATAGATAAATAATATAAGGGTGGAAGAATTAAATAACAATTGTAAGTGGGCTCATACATATTCTTGCAGTACTCTTAATATGGTGACATAAGAAAAGTATATTTTCATAATTTGATCTTAACTGAAGGAAATCATGAAACGTTGTCAAATAATTACTAACTATCTATGGAACACTATTATATATTTTTGTAGTGTCAAGTACAGTACGTATTAAGTTAAATTTTTTAATAGAATTTTTAATAGAATTTCAATGTGACTGTGTACTTTGTGATATGTATTGTTATTAAATGTGGATTAATAGAAATTTATTTCATGATGAGAAGGTATAACGCATGAGACTTAATTATGTTGACCACGAAACAATATTACGAAGATAACTATTGTGTATTTATAGAACACATAGGCAACAAGTTTCATAGCGTACATATTCAAATAGAAAATATTTTACAGTACAGTCAGTGTCACACGGAATTGTCTGCTAATATATTTTGAATTACCCTTGTCCGAGAGAGAGAGATGATCTCGGAACACTGAGCGATCGCTCACAGCGACTGAGGGATGGACAAAAAACCGGTTATTTGCTACATTAGGGGCCACGTCTGGCGGACAACTCCGTGTGACACGGACTGTAGGTATGTATAATATGTAATTGAAAGATGTTTCCCTATTATTCTAAAAATTCTAAATTACAGTTACGTATAAATGGCAAATGCTTATGAATAGAAAAATGTCTTTAAAAAAACGATGCGCTAAGTTCTTTTGTATAGTATTTCTCGGAGTTTATTATTTTAATTCAAAAATACGATTAAATATTTGGAAATGTCATTGACTTGGCTCCTTTTTTGATATCACTCCTTTTCGATGTTGAATTTTTTCTAAGTAAAGAGACTTGGCTGCCTTTTTTACACGGAGTGTTTTTTTCTGGGATATCACTTCTTTTGTTAGTGTATTCGCGGTTACCACCTCCGCTAGTAGCGCTGAGATCGCCTGCGAATGGTGGACCGGGTGGAGATTATTCAAGGTAACTGTGTTGGGCCGTGAAGGATGACAATGCGCGCGCAGCTTCTTCCCCTCCTTTGCCTTCCCCACACTTCCATGAGTGAATGACTACAATGCGCGCGCCGCGATGTCATCTATCATTAGTTGTAAAAGTGACCGTTTTTCCACTGTGGCGCCAAGATGGCAGGGGAGTCCGGTAAGTCCATGAATGCAGACGTGTTTTGAGCATGAGACCATTTTGTAGGTTATTGTTATTGTTTATTGTAATAAAATGTTTTTATTTCTTCTCTTTTAGTAAAAAGGCCCCGCTTAAGCGTTTATCCGACACATGCAGCCTACACATGCTTTTAGTGTAGGCTTTTTTGGGTACAATTTTACCTAAATGTACATGCTTACCATCACAGTTATCATTTTACTACCTACCTACTAGGTAAAATTTTTTACTATACATGCTTTTAGTGTAGGCGGTGTCCTAATCTAACATCTGATTATATTGACCCGTTTTTCAACATACCATTGTCTGTGTGCAAACCCTTCTCTAATTTCTCTAATCTACCATACGACATGGTAGTGCAAACCTGTCAAGCCATTGACAGTGGAATCCACCGAAATGACATCGAATATTGCCACAGACTAAAGAAAACATCGAGATCCGACAAGCCAGGCGGAGAACAGAAAATCACAAACCCGACGATCATCGCCAAATTTTATTCTAGGCAAGCTAAGGATGAAATTCTAGCTTGCAAAAGAGACTATCCCAACCTCGCAACAAAAGACATCGACACCACTCTGCCTTTTTCAAAAATCTATATAAACGAACATTTAACATCAACAAACAAAAATCTCTTTTGGCTTGCTCGAAACTCGAAAAAGCATGGTTACAAATTTGCCTGGGTAAAAAATGGACGAATCAAAATTAGAAAAGATGAGAACTCGCCGATAATCAGTGTCAATGAAGTGAAAGACATCCCCACTCACTAAGACTCTAAGAGTACCAATTACCTACTTTCATCACCAACAATGAATTCTTGGACAGAACTACAGGAAGAACTAACAAACTACCAAATAAAAACTATAACATGCACTAACACTGCAGATCTCAATAACATTAATAAATTCCAAGACTTCAAACTCCTCCATTTCAACATCAGAAGCATAAACAAACATTTCGACGAACTCATAGTGATTCTGAACGAAGTGACATCTGCATACGACGTGATCATTCTAACAGAGACTCAGATACAAAAAGACACATCTGACTATCAAATTCCAGGTTACAATATATTTTACTTCAATTCAAAACTTTCTAAATTCGACGGAATTGTTATATATGTAAAGGAATCTCTTTCTAACATATCAGTCACATTAGTGCATAGTCTCTCACAGTGGCGGTTTGTGGGTTTGAAATGTGGGGAGGCAGAAAAATATTTTATAATTACGTTTAAACGTAAACGCGTGGGCCATAATGTAAAGATCAAAACAGAAATATTCTTCTACCATGCGCGCGGGCAGAGCGGCGCGGGCAGAAAGCTTCGTCGTTCGCTCGGAGCCTCTCGGGCATGTCCGCCGCCTCACTGACGTCATCATAGCTCTGCATGCGTTGCGCTTACCCCGCACTCCCGCGCTTGCCCCTCGCCTGTAGAAATAAGATGCTACACGGCGGCTGTAAGCAGCTCTGCCTCCCTTGCAGTCTGCGTATACAGCTAAAGTTCATTCACGATTAGAATTGCAAGCCGTAATGGCGGCCGTGTAGATACTACTGTAGTCAAATGAACAATTGTATACCTACATATGAAAATATCAATAGAATAATCCAAAACTATGTATAATACGACTGTAGATGGAAATAAATCAATTTGATTGAATTTTTCTAATATTTTCTAAAAATAAAAATAGTGTATTTGACATAATTTATACAATTTCAATAATACAAAGAAGAAAGTCTTGCCATTGACAGGGCAGTGGTCACGTGACTGTTCATTGCTGCCAATATACGTTCCACACACCCATTACGCTAGCAAGTGACAGTAGTGACAGTGCGATGTGAGACAGTGCGACAGAAGTTAGAATAATTATTAATTGATAAATAAACATTAAATCTATCCAGTGGCGGCTATTACAGTGTGCAAGGTGTGACAATTGCACACCTGATCATCCAAGAAAATTATTTAAAGTGCTCCCTAATCCAGGAAGTAGGAGGTGAAATATTTTGTCTAATCATTTTTCTCTCCAAAAGATGTAAAAATGCATCAATTTCAAATTAAAGATACAAAAAAATCCGGGGTTATGCGCCCCGGCCCCGCATCTGCTGGGGGCCTTCCTCTTAGAGTACTTTCTTCTACGTCCTTCTATGTAATTGAACACCTGTTGTAAAGCCAAATAGCCGCCACTGAATCTATCAATATCATATCTATCTATCATTGATGGCGTATTATAGAAAGTCTTCAATTAGGAAAAGAGGCGTCCCTTTACAACGTCGGTTTCAGGAGGCATTGGTTTTTCTTCATGAACATTTCGAACATGAAAAAATTGAAGGTTGTGTTATTGGAAATATTCAAGAACCCAAAGAAAGGGTTCGAAACATTATGGGAGTAAGTAAACCATAAAAAGCTTAATGTTTTAAATGCGTGGTATGTTTGTTCGCTGTGTTGTGGAATTAATCCATACGATGTCAATATTATTTAAAGACACTTAACCCAACTTTTAGGTAAGTAGACCGACACTTGACAAATGTATCGAGAAGGACCAACTAGGGCAGCGTTTCTTCACTCCAAATCAAAAGAGGATGAAAAAACGCCCTATCGCAGATATTGACAACTTTACTGCCGACACCATCGCAACTGCTATATATCGGAAACATGGAGTCGGTATGTACAAAGTACTAGGTGGCCGCACTTTCACATGATTCTCAAGGTAGACTCTGTGTCATGCTGTGCTTTATCCCTTTCAGGCCGAAAGTCGGAAAGGTTCCGACATTTTTATTTTCCCGTTCTTGCCGTATGTCGGAACAGGTCCGACATCATTTTGTATTGCTTCTAAACAATTTTCGTACAAGTGGCGCTATCTATCAGCGAAATAAACAAGTATAGCACTATTTTATCTACTGAGCATTCGAGTTACACAGCCTTCTATTTGTTCCTATTCCATGAAAAAGTTGACAAACCAAGTCGAAATATTTCTTTGCTAGTAATCCAATATGGCGTCTACCTATAGGAAAGGAATGTGCAGCAATGATTTGGAGGAAGTTTTTGACGATTCTAGTAGCAATTATTAATTTAGTGAAGATGAAAATGATAGTGGGAAGTTCAAGGAAGATGTTGTTAGTGATTGTGATAGTGATGGCGACATAAGTGACCTGAATTCTAGTGAATATAGAGCTGGGTGGGGATGGCGGCAAATATGCAACAAGTTGGAACTGTTTATTTATATTTCTTTCTATATAAAATAAATAATTAACTGGACACAAAACGTATCAAAAGTGACTGTACATATGTTTATGTGAATATAAAATAAAATTGTAATGAAAACAAAGATTATAAGTCCCACTATCACTCTCATCTTCATGGAGGTAAAATTCAACTGCTATAGGCCCATTTTAAGTCCGACCTGTGGAGCGCTCCAGTAGTAAATAAATGAGACCCGAAAGGGTTATTTTACAGGAGCACACATAACACTTGATATACTTTTAGCGGAACTGAAAGAAACTGGCGAATACCGAGGAGGACGAACTTCTTTATTTAAAATCATTCGTGGAATGGGATTTAAATGGAAGAAAGCACAGAACCGTTTTACCTTAATGGAAAAGCCAGATATTATTTTGAAGAGACTTTCATTTCTGAGAAAGTATACGACCAACATGAAAGCCGCTAAACCTCTCACTTGTGTCTTTCTAGATGAGACGTGGCTTTTCCTCCATGGCACTCAGTACAGCACATGGACCAGGGATGATGACACTCGCTCCATTCCTAATCGCCCTTCAGGTGATGGGAAGCGGTTCATTGTACTTCATGCGGGCACAAAATATGGTTTTGTGCCTGGATGCAGTCTGATTTTTTCCTCCCAGAGACAGACTTTGGACTACCATGGTGAGATGGACGCCGACAATTTCACTCGCTGGGTCACCACACAACTGCTGCCAGGCCTCGAACAACTCGGCAAGGGACCGTACCTCATCGTTATGGACAACGCTTCCTATCACAGTCGACAACTCGAAAGACAACCTACTTCAGGGTGGCGAAAAGACCAGCTAAAAGTATGATTTAATCCTTTGTTTTTCAGATTGTTTCATGTTGGTTATGTTAGCCCTGATAAGGGTCATTTGTCACACACAAATGGGAACAGTTGGTCACTTGACAAATGGGAACAGTTGGTCACTTGACAAATGGCCCTTATCAGAGCCAAAATCACAAACAATCATTGGCGCATTTGCTGAAAAACAACCTATTATATCAAACAATAGCTCTCATAGTCTATGTCAACCCATAAAAGTATGGTAGTATCCCATTATCACCAGACACTGGTTATAATGTGATACTGTTGTGTGTAATTCAGTCGGCATGTAGTATATTGTAGTGTCACTATGGTAATGAGTGATAATGCAATATCTAATGTAGCATAGTAAAATAGGTAGATTGTCAACAAACAAAATACTTGTTTTGTGTGTAAAATTGTAGGAGTGGCTTCAAAAGAATGGCATCCATGTCCCACCGAATGCACTCAAACCAGAGCTGGTCAACTTGGCCAAGTTGCATAAGAGCAACTTGATAAGGTAACATTTCCAATACCAAGTAATAATAGGCAAGAGATATGAAAACCTGTGCTCCTAAATTATTTTTGTTTAAAAGGTATGAAATCGATACTCTCCTCGAGGCCCATGGCCATCAAGTGCTCAGACTTCCACCCTATCACTGTCAATACAATCCAATAGAGCTGGTGTGGGCCGAGGCCAAGGCCTACTACAAGAAATACATAAATGACAAGACTGTACATCCTGAGATCACAAATAAAACTCAACGATCTGAGTGTCTGTGGCAAGAAGTCCTCGATAAGGTATAACTTACAATATCCTAGGCTATACATAGTCGAATTGTGTAAATTATTACGTTACCAAATAGATCAGGTTACCTACTACATATCTCATAGTTATTTACCACATTTTTTATTTGTGTACATTACAGGTTGATGAAGCGGCTTGGGCAAAGGTTGTTCAACATGCCGAGGAGAAAGAAATTCAAAAAGACTGGGAGAAAGAAGTACACTTTGACCGGGATCCTGTACAGCCTCTCATTATTAGTTTTCAATTGGGTGCGTTTGTATATTGGTTTGCTGTTTACCGAATACCGATAAATATTTGCATTATTGAATAATATTTTAACTTATTTTGCTTTTTTTATCAGATGAATCATCAAGTGATGACGATGACGATATTGATGACCCCGATGAAGTACTCGAAGGTATTGAACCATTGAGAATGGACGATGTTGTTAGCTTCGAGGAGATCCCTGAAGCAGATAGCTATGAAGAGATACCATATGACGATAGCTATGAAGAGATCCCATATGACGATAGCTATGAAGACATCCCCCATGCCGTCAACTTCGAAGAGTTCGCACAACCTCCATCCACCTCGAAACCGAGCACATCAAATGACTAGGAGCCAAAAGAGCCAAAGATATTTTTACTAGGTGCTAAAAGAGCCAAATATATTTTTGTAACTATTGCCAAAGAAATCAAAGAAAGTAATTAGAATTAGGCAAGAACTGCTTTTGAAGTTTAATGTTATATTGGTGTTTAATTATGAAATATGAAATTAATATGTGTTCTTTCTTGATTAGTCTTACATTTGTCTCTTTTTCAGGTATAGTATTGCCTTTTTATTCTAAGTGTTATAATTTTTTATCAGGTTTTGGTGGGATCGGAGACAATAATTTTGTTCTATGACCTATGTGATTTCTTTGTGATGTGTGATTTTTTTTCAGTGATGATTAATTAGTGTTATAAAAATATAATTATGATTCTGTCTTTTTTTCAGACAGGTTTCCAGTTTCCAGGTACACCGGTTTTACTTTTTTATGAATATTTACTTGTACCTAGGTACATAATTCTGTTATTTTAGATTTTTTTCGACATGTCACCGGCAGAATTTTCTTTTACTTTTGTGATGTTATTTTCAAAGTGTACCTATCTTAGGCTTGTATTTTCCAACAGTCATAATTGAATTTGTTGTATGATTTGTTGAATAAAATACAAATACAGCAGATATAGTTGCTTCTTTTAACATTCCTGCCCTCCAAATTCCTTTTGAAATATGCCAGTTAGGTTATGAAAATATGAACCATTTGAAATTGCCGCCTTACACGCGTAGCGTATTTTACATTCAGAGGTTGGTACTTCTGAAAAGCCTGTGCAATTCTAATCGTGAACGAACTTTAACGTGTATTCAGCAGCGCGCGCACTCATTGTCGGGGATTGGCGTGGTGAATTAAAACCAATCAATCAAAGTAAAATAATAATATTTATATAATTTAAATTTTAAATGATATACACAATTATATATGACGTTAAGAGTTGTGAAATACGATGCAATCCCTTTCTTCTCCTCTATTATTTAGGGAGGCATAGCCTCCCTTGCCTCATGCACAAACCGCCCCTGGTCTCTCAGAAGCAAACGCAGGATTAATTCGTTTCGAAATAAGCGGAGAAACTTACACCATTTTGGCAGTATACAGATCCCCATCAGGAAATATAAAAAAGTTCCTAGAACAACTAAGTTCAACTCTAGAAAATATAAATGCTGTCCACAAATTCCTTGTAGGTGATATCAATAATGACATATTAGAAAACGAAACTAGACACCATAGTTTCTTAGAAATTGAATACTTAAATACTCTAGCAACAAATGGATATATTTCCTACATAAACGGCCCAACTCGAGTCACTGAAGACACACAATCTTGCATTGACCATCTCTTTATAAACACAAACAAAAATTACACTTCAAAACCAGTCATATTTCAAACAAGTATGACTGACCACTACGGTTTATCATTTTCCTGGAACTTTTCAAATAAAAACGGCAAATTAAACAAGGACGCCCAACTAACTCACTCTATTACTAAGCAAATTATAAATTACAGTGAGCTTAAAGATAGTATCGGTAATGAAAAATGGGAAAACATATTTAATTGTACTGATCCTAATTTAGCTACCGATATGTTTATAAGTACGGTTAAAAAATATATAAGCGAATCCACTACTTTTAAGTCATATATTCAAAACTCCAAATTTAAAAAAATAAAACCTTGGATAACCAAAGGACTAATTACTTCTATAAGGAAAAGGGACGCGATGAGTCGAGAACTTAAAAAGGATAATATGTTTCGTCTACAAAATAATTTACCGCCAAATACTGAATTTCGCCAAAGATATAAGTTCTTTAGAAACTACCTTAATTTATTAATTAAAGATACTAAAAATAATTACTATGCAAGCAAAATAGCAGCTACAAATAATGATCCTAAGCTTATTTGGAAAATAATAAATGATGTAACACCAAGTGCAAAAAATAAATCAAAATCCCAGGGAATAGAAAAGCTTATTGTTAACAATAACAAAATTGACGTAAAATCAAACTCACAAGAAACTGCTGATGTCTTCGTCGATTATTTTACCTCAGTTGGACAAGAATATGCAGACAAAATAAAAAGCAACGCTCTTTATGGGAACTCTTCACTCGAAGAAGAACAATTAAATATAATGCATTCTATAAGTTTTCTACCTGTTACTTCTGCTGAGATATACAAGACAATAATGGAACTGAAATCAAATACGTCTTGTGGTATTGATAACATTGAAGCATCAACTATAAAAATATTAGCCCAATTTATTACTTACCCCCTGGAACACATAATAAACATATCTTTCTCAGCTGGAATTTTTCCCCAGTCATTAAAAATTGCCATCATCAAACCTATATATAAAGCAAAGGAAAAATTCAAAATTGAAAACTATCGACCTATTTCGTTATTGACTTACTTTTCTAAAATATTCGAAAAATTTATAAAAACAAGACTCATGAGCTTTTTTGACAAATTTAACGTCCTCTCTTCGTGCCAATTTGGTTTTAGACCGAAACTCAGCACACAAGACGCTATTTATTCACTAACTTCCAACATATCGCATTCATCACAAAAACCTGTTGCCATTTTTCTCGATCTAGCTAAAGCTTTCGACACTGTGAACCACAAAAAGCTAGTTGAAAAACTTGAACGAATTGGCATAAGAGGTGTCCCGCTGAACCTACTACAGAACTACCTTGAAAACAGAACTCAATACGTCAAAATTAATTCCTTCTTAAGTAAACCAATGACTCTTACTTGCGGGGTCCCACAAGGGACCGTTTTAGGACCCATTCTTTTTCTTATTTACATCAACGACCTATGTAACCTTCACACTGGAGGAAAGCTGATATCCTATGCAGACGACACAATACTTATATTTACCGACACTTCATTTGACTTAGCTATTAGTAAAGCAGAAATAGGACTAAAGAAAGTACATGCATGGTTAAACGAAAATCTGCTCAGTCTCAATTTAGCCAAAACTGTTTTCATGACTTTTTCAAACAATAAATTGCGCGTAAATAATTATCAAACACAACTTCAAATACATGAACAAAATTGTATCGTTTCAAATTGCCCTTGTTCTTGCTACAAAATTCAAAAAGTATCACAAACCAAATATATTGGAATTATTATCGACGAGCAGCTAAAATGGAAGCTGCACATTGTCGCGCTTTTAAAATCAATCAGACTAATAGTATATAAATTTATTCGACTTAAACCAATATTAAATATATGTAACTTGAAGGCAGTCTACTACGCACTTGTTCAATCGCAAATCCAATACTCAATCATATCTTGGGGTAGCGCTGCTGCGACCTTCGTTAAACCACTAAATACCATACAAAAGTCAATTATTAAAATTATGTTTAATAAACCTAGAGATTATCCAACAAACTCTATTTTTAAAGTTTCAGACACTCTTTCAATTAAATCATTATTTATACAAAGTTTACTTTTGCATACCTTCACTAAATTTGTTAATACTAAATCGACAAATCATCATCACTCTACAAGAACAGCATCATCACAAAATTTAGAAATCCCCAGGAAAAGCACATCCTTAGGACAAAGGCAAAGCGATTATCTTGGCCCCAAAATTTTTAATTCAATACCGAATTCCTTAAAGACTATTGATAATATTAAAATCTTTAAGAAGTGCATTAAAATTTGGCTCAAACAATTACCTCAATCCCATTGGGATACTGAATTAGATAGATGCTCATCAAAATTTTACTCTAGTAATTTAAGTTTCAATTAATAAACAAATTATATCACATCAACTACCTATACTCCAGCTATCTTGATTTTTAATCTGTATTTAACCTACAAACTCCTCTCCCACACACAAGCATTTTGCTTATGTGGGTATTTATTTATTTATAATGTATAATTTAACACTGTAATGTAAAACTGCTACTTTTTGTCTAGATATATTATCATAAAGTGTATTATGTATGTATTTGTATGTAAAAACGCAAATGAATAAATACATTTTGAAATCTGAATCTGAATTGACATAAGATATTTAATTAAGCAAACGGTGAAGATAATTTTTCGTCTAGGGCTTAACGTCGCACTGTTCTGCAGCGAGGCTATAATGGCGAATCTAGACTAGAATCTATTCTAACTAGAATCCACAAGTTAAAAAAATTGTATTCAAATATAATTTTGGAAATAATAGTTTTATAATGGAATATGTGTCATCAAATAAATATAAATGTATACATATTTTTTATAATAATGTAATGAGTATACCTCCTTGAAGTATTACCAACAAAAATAAACAAGGCGGGTTTCACCGTTTGACAATTCGAGCCTCGAGGAATGCTAATTAAATTTTTATATAGTTTTAAATTTAGCAGAGTGTTGAAATACTCTAGATAATAGATAATGGAAAGAAAGACTGGCCCTTTTGGAGATTTTAGATGCTTTTGGCTACCTCTATGTGAATAGTTATTTTATGAAAATTTCAACAAAAACCCAATTTTGTTATAACTTTTCATTGAATAAAACAAATTAGAATCTGTTATTATATTTTGTGTTAAATTGTGTGATGCAATGATTAATAAAATGCAAAGACATTTTCAAAGTAGCACATTTATTTATCCCCTTGGGGGTATGCAACTGATACGTCACTAAAGCGACGAGGGTTGCCTACCCTGCGCTGGAGATGGATGACAAAAATTAGAACATTGTTCAATGGTTAAACCATTGTTTTTTGGCCAATCTCTTGATTTAAAATACAAAATTTGAAAAATGAAAATATGAAATAAAATCTAATAAAAATTCGCAATTTTTAAAAAAAAAATCTTTGTTCTGTGTTCTTAAGTAATTTTTTAAGTGTTAAATCGCATGCAAATTCTCTACCATTACAAGAAATAATTAAAAAATTAAAAAATAATATGTATATGGTTTTATATTTGTTTTGCAATATTTGTTAATTTACAAAAACGTAGATAGATAATGGTTTATTTTTGATATCATTGGAATACATGTCAATGTTATATATTTTGCCTATAGCAAAACACTGTTCAATTTTACCCTCACGGTTATGCATCCAACATGTCAACAAATCAACGCGGGTTGCCTATGCCTCGCTCGAGAATATTTCCTCACTTCGAAAAATGTAATCTATCTCAGCGAACTGTTGCGTGCAGCTCAGTTGCCGCCATGTTGAAAATGTTACGATAATCTTGCTCGGGACCGAAGTCGAAGTCTGTCGTGCATCTCACTAGCCGCCATCTTTGATTTGGTCGATGTCATCCATCTGCGACGAGCGGGTCCAGGCCACCCCGAATCATTGCTTTCACATTGCGCGCGCACAAGTTTACTGGGCAGATGAAGGAAAAAAACTCTCTATGGGAAGACAAATTTCAACGAGCAAAAATTAAAGCTGGGCAGCTTAAAAAAATAACTCTATGGTGAGGCAAAATTTAAACTTGTGAAAATTTCAAAATAAAAAAGTAGTACCCGTGATCGGATTCGAACCGGCGCCCCATTGCACCGCAGCCAAACGCCTTACCGCCTGAGCTACGAAGCTGCTGATGCCGGTATGAGTTGAAAACTACTACATAAAAATACACACAGGCGTAATGGAGGGGGCGTGGTGATTCGGGGTAGCGTAGACCCGCTTCTTATTTCAGTTGCCGCCATATTGGAATAGCCCCCTTCTTTGTCATCTTTCACGGCCCCTCTTCACATTAAGATTTCAAGCGCTGTGTGCTATTCTTATACCGGGTGGCGCAAAACTTCCCCTGTTTGAGAGGTCACTACATCGACACTATTAAAGATAGGGGTTTGAAACTTGAACATATTTTAGAAAACATACTGACATATAATATATGTAAGTTTCAAACATATTTATTGAATGGGAAAAATGTAAAAAATTACCGAAGTTGTTTTTGAAAAAACAGAATAAACCATAAAAAATTACGTGTTTGAAGGATTTGTTTGCAGTTACTTTGTAGGAAGTAGGTGATTTTATGTTTACTTATGAATTCATAAATGAACATGAAATAAATTTTAATATATCTATGTGAATTTATCCTTGGTTTATTGAGTTATGTGTGAGAATGTATTTAACTTTCGTCCACTGACATTAACGGGAGTTTAAATATTACCTACATTGTCTAAATCTTCGCTGAAAACACATACACAATTTTCTTCCCTCTCAATTTCTATTCTTGAAACCACAATTATCAATAAGATATCTAGTGGAGCGGTCGCTCCACCCAGCCAAGTCGTACCGTACACTCACACTCACTCAACATACCGTAAATGACTAATAAACTGAGGAGCAGACCAACCACTTTTACTGTAAGCAACAACATGGCATTTTCGGCCTACTGGATCTTAAAATTGGAAAATCTCACATTGTTGCGATATATCTTAATTTCGAGCTATGGCCCACCCCACTACATATACCAAATTAGGGAACAATATGTTATGCCGTTTGCGAGCTAGAGGGCCGAGAAAACAGTGAAATTACACCACTTTCTGATTCTGAAGATATCAGGAAACGTTGCTATCACCGCCACAGCCTAAACGGCTTAACCGATCGACCTGAAACTTTTACCACATATGCACTTTTGGCGTCTGATGATACCTTGCCTCTTGTGATTTTTTGTGCCGCCATTTTTAAACCGGAAGTGACGTCATAACTCAAAAACGTCTGGACCAATTAGAACGAAATTAGCGCCATTCGATTTAGATGGTCATCTATATGAAGTATCAATAAAAAAAATATTATTTTCTTATTTTCTAAACCGGAAGTGACGTCATAAATACGCAATATTTAACTTATTTCAACAAATTATACTTAAAATACGTACATAATTAACTTACATTGTAACATAGACAATACAATTTATATATTCAAGGTAGCAGTGTTCTCGGCCGCCATTCCTGAAACCGGAAGTGACGTCATATATCTAAAACGCCTGTACCGATTGCAACTGAACTAGCTCCTGCGTATTCATTCTGCTATTTATTTGAAAAATCAATTGTGAAAAATGAATAAATAAATTAATGGTACCGGAAATGGCGTCAGGAACCACTAAATGAAACCGGAAGTGACGTCATATATTACAAACGGCATGACCGATTTTACGGAAATATAGGGATTAGGAATTCAGATGGTCGTTCATGAAGGTATCAACTAGATAAAACTAGATTGTTTTCTTATTACCTATACCGGAATTCGGCCGCTATTTCAAAACCGGAAGTGACGTCATGTATCGAAAACGGCTGGATCGATTATAACGAAACTTAAGCTA
The DNA here is from genome assembly GCA_934045905.1 of Leuctra nigra. Taxonomy (NCBI): domain Eukaryota; kingdom Metazoa; phylum Arthropoda; class Insecta; order Plecoptera; family Leuctridae; genus Leuctra; species Leuctra nigra. The sequence continues at coordinate 13,412,548 of OW203765.1, forward strand.
TTCTTCTTGGATAATCATTTTCATCTTATACCAAACGCAACTTTTCATAGTAACCAAATCGGTTGAGGCGTATTTTTTTAAAGAAATTAGTCCCTGCTCGGACATGTGCTACAAGCTGTATGAATAAACTAACAAAAGAAGTGATATCCCAGAAAAAACACTCCGTGTAAAAATACCAGCCAAGTCTCTTTAACTATAAAAAAAAAATAGAAGAAATCTAAAAATTCAGCACTGAAAAGGAGTGATATCAAAAAAGGAGCCAAGTCAACGAATTTTCAAAATTTTAATCGTACCATTGAAATAAAAATATCAACCCCCGAGAAATACTTAAAAAAAGGACTTGGCGCATCGTTTTTTTAAAGACATTTTTCTATTCTTAAGCTTATGCCACTCACATACTACGTAGTTCAGAAATGCCTAGAAAAATTGGGACAAAACTTTCAAATTAAATATTGAACATTCTGTAAAATATTTTAAATTTAAATATAAGTACGCAAAGAAACATAGCATTGTCTTACAAGCAATAAATACAGAACAGTTGTGTTTGTGATTGGTAGGTACCTATAGTTTTGTGGGTACATCAACATACCTACTACAGCATTATACTTTGAACCTTCTCGCCGTGTAATTAATTGCTATTAATTAACATTTTATACCAAAAAAATTCATAAATTACATAACGTATTACTTTAGATAAAAATCTAGTCAGTAATTATTTGAGCAGCATGGCTCAGTGCACTAGTCACTTATACAAATCTCATTGACGGCCTTCTTGTAATGAGCGCTTTCGCTATTTCCCTCAGTCACGATATTGAGAAGTATGATTGATTAATATGACCCTAGAAATAGTGGCAATAACGAATAGACTAGGCCGCTTCCGTTTATTCGTTATTCGTTTATCCGTTTATTTCCTCTGAATATTGACAAAATACCAAAACTGCCAGTAGGTAAGAGTACTAGTTATATTAAAACGTAGTATGATTCGTCGATAATGAATGTGATATACTCAGGAAAATATACTTGTAGAGTTCTTCCTATACCTTTAGGATAGAAAAGTGTCTTTAAAAAAACGATGCGCCAAGTCCTTTTTTTAAGTATTTCTCGGGGGTTGATATTTTTATTTCAATGGTACGATTAAAATTTGGAAAATTCGTTGACTTGGCTCCTTTTTTGATATCACTCCTTTTCAGTGCTGAATTTTTAGATTTCTTCTATTTTTTTTTTTATAGTTAAAGAGACTTGGCTGGTATTTTTACACGGAGTGTTTTTTCTGGGATTACCTATACCGGAATTCGGCCGCTATTTCAAAACCGGAAGTGACGTCATGTATCGAAAACGGCTGGATCGATTATAACGAAACTTAAGCTATTCTTCTTGGATAATCATTTTCATCTTATACCAAACGCAACTTTTCATAGTAACCAAATCGGTTGAGGCGTATTTTTTTAAAGAAATTAGTCCCTGCTCGGACATGTGCTACAAGCTGTATGTATAAACTAACAAAAGAAGTGATATCCCAGAAAAAACACTCCGTGTAAAAATACCAGCCAAGTCTCTTTAACTATAAAAAAAAATAGAAGGAATCTAAAAATTCAGCACTGAAAAGGAGTGATATCAAAAAAGGAGCCAAGTCAACGAATTTTCCAAATTTTAATCGTACCATTGAAATAAAAATATCAACCCCCGAGAAATACTTAAAAAAAGGACTTGGCGCATCGTTTTTTTAAAGACATTTTTCTATTCTTAAGCTTAAGCCACTCACATACTACGTAGTTCAGAAATGCCTAGAAAAATTGGGACAAAACTTTCAAATTAAATATTGAACATTCTGTAAAATATTTTAAATTTAAATATAAGTACGCAAAGAAACATAGCATTGTCTTACAAGCAATAAATACTGAACAGTTGTGTTTGTGATTGGTAGGTACCTATAGTTTTGTGGGTACATCAACATACCTACTACAGCATTATACTTGGAACCTTCTCGCCGTGTAATTAATTGCTATTAATTAACATTTTATACCAAAAAAATTCATAAATTACATAACGTATTACTTTAGATAAAAATCTAGTCAGTAATTATTTGAGCAGCATGGCTCAGTGCACTAGTCACTTATACAAATCTCATTGACGGCCTTCTTGTAATGAGCGCTTTCGCTATTTCCCTCAGTCACGATATTGAGAAGTATGATTGATTAATATGACCCTAGAAATAGTGGCAATAACGAATAGACTAGGCCGCTTCCGTTTATTCGTTATTCGTTTATCCGTTTATTTCCTCTGAATATTGACAAAATACCAAAACTGCCAGTAGGTAAGAGTACTAGTTATATTAAAACGTAGTATGATTCGTCGATAATGAATGTGATATACTCAGGAAAATATACTTGTAGAGTTCTTCCTATACTTTTAGGATAGAAAAGTGTCTTTAAAAAAACGATGCGCCAAGTCCTTTTTTTAAGTATTTCTCGGGGGTTGATATTTTTATTTCAATGGTACGATTAAAATTTGGAAAATTCGTTGACTTGGCTCCTTTTTTGATATCACTCCTTTTCAGTGCTGAATTTTTAGATTTCTTCTATTTTTTTTTATAGTTAAAGAGACTTGGCTGGTATTTTTACACGGAGTGTTTTTTCTGGGATTTTATATTAAATGGAGACATCTTTTATGACAAATTATGACAAAATGGAAACTTTTTTGCAAAACAGAGCTGATTCTTTATAACAAGCTACCAAATTGTTTAATCTCTAACGTGTGCTTTTCGAACGATATAGGTATAAACTGTTGATCAAAGGCTCAATTCAAATGTATGTAAATTTTTCTCATAACTCAAGTATTTCTACAAATCGCATGCAATAAATTATCATATGTGTCCTATAACGTGTACAAATTTCAGCTCCTTATCATTTGTAATTCTGTCGGAGTGAACTCGCAAACAGCGGGATTTTTTCGGCGATTTTTGGGTAGTTTTATTTTATTTACGAAATAATATGGATACCTCGGACATTTAATTATATAAAATCATGAAGTACGTGGGAAATTTTCAGCAACCTTTTATAGAGTGGCAGTAATTTAAATGCGTAATGATGTATGGATGGAAACCTAGACAGGAAATGGAGCAAATTCATATAGATTTTGTACCCGAGTAACAAATTCGCTTCTCATTCATAAGTTCTGTTCTCATTTCGATTTTTGTGTCAATTAATTAATTAATCATAAGCTAAAGAAGAGATTATGAAGGTTTTTTATTTCACTATAGAACTACAAAAGTATTAATCAACCAAACCATCAAGATTGTATGAAATTTCCACTGGTTTCTCCTAATTTGCCCGCATTATTGGTTCATTTGGAAATGAATGAAAGGAATTTATTACCGCTCTATTTTACATTGTGGCACTAAAAAGTATCTATTACTAACGGTAGGTACTCTTTGTTCCTAACGCATATCCGTGCTTTGACACTATTTCCATAATTATATTTAAGAAAAATCAAATAGGTAGATAGCAGTGGCCAGCGTCAATGACTAATAGCGTGCATAGCAGCCATGTTGGGTTCTTCAATCCGCACCTGGCGGGTTTAGCGTTTCGCCGCCAGATGTCACTGAGCTTTGCTGTTAATCGCCAATTCATAAAGCTTGTAGCACATGTCCGAGCAAGGACTAATTCTTTAAAAAAATACGCCTCATCCGATTTGGATACTAAGAAAAGTTTCGTTTGGTAAGATTAAAATGATTATCCAAGAAGAATAGCTTAAGTTTCGTTACAATCGGTCCAGCCGTTTTCGATATATGACGTCACTTATGGTTTTGAAAAAGCGGCCGAAAATAATGTCGTCTTAAAGTCATAATTATTAGTCCTACATATTTCCAAAATTTGGTTGCAATCGGTACAGCTGTTTTCGATTTATGACGTCACTGCCGGTTTTAACAATGGCGGCCGAAAATAATGTCGTCTTTAATTGATAACTATTCGGCCCGGTCTTTCAATACTCTGCCAAAGTCTCAATTAGCTCTTAACAGTTTTCTAGGAATGTCATTGGTTAGTGCCATGGCAATATAGTCCTAATTGACTGTATAAAAGTTAGCAAGGCATTGAAAGATCGGCCCTTAGTCCTACACATTTCCAAAATTTGGTTACAATAGGTACAGCCGTTTTCGATATATGAAGTCACATCCGGTTTTAAAAATGGCGGCTGAGAACACTGCAACCTTGAATTTATAATTATTTACAAACTACGTTTACTAATGTCTATTTAAAAGTATAAAGTGGTGAATTTAGTGTAATATAGCATATTTATGACGTCATTGAGCATATTTATGACGTCTTTTAGCATATTTCCCTTACTGAAAAATCCATGGTCACAAAATAGTCGTTTTATAATCACAACGATTACAAATTGCAAACAAAATGCAAACAGCAACTAGTCGCAAAATAGGTAGTCGAAAAATAGTCGTTTTGTTTCATTGAGCGACTATTTTGTGACTATAAATGATCGTAAAATAATCGTAAAATGCAAACATTTACCACATTTTGTTTGCATTTTGTTTGCATAATGGAAAATGAGTATTATCAATATAGTCGAAATATGCTATGGAAATACAAACTTTATGTAAACATTCTAGTCGGAAACTGCTCCAAAAATAACAACATTATGTTCGCAATATAGTATCAAAATGCAAACATTATGGTCGCTAAATGGTCGCGGAATAGTAACAAAATGCAAACATTCTATTCGTCAAGTGAAAACGTAATGACCGTTACGAACAAATTCAAAAGTCCAAACAAATTCAAAACTTTAATTAATCACTACAACTTAATTAACACACATAATCAAATTTAAACTACATATCTCTAGAGAAATGGACAATTGTAATTAGTATGCGAAGTTAAATTATTTTGCTCCGATGAAGATATGTAGTCGGGTCCTCCACGTGACGATCTGGCAGCGTACGATCTGAGCCAAGGAGGCAGATGTGTTTTGCCACATTGAAACTGCAATAGGTAGTTCTAAACCGAAGCGAACTAAAAGACTCTACATTTTCCCTTTAGTATGCCTTTATAAAGTCTTAGTTTAGTTAAGATAAGTTTTCAACAATGTTTTAATTAATTGTGCACAATCGCTTATGATTGATCGATCACAAAATCTTGATATTTAATGACGTTGTGAGAATAGGTAGGTATAACTTACCTAGGTATCCTAATTTCTATTAAGTAAATATAATATAATATTTAATACGATAAAGTTAGACGTTGGCAATGATACATTATGAACGTTACGTAATAACATCGCTTAATTTACTTTATAGTGATAACTTCATTCGGGCTAGATGAATTTATTATTATTTGATTTGATTTTTATTAACCATATAACGTGTCAATCAAAAGTAGACTTGAATGTCGAATTTGAATACTCTTTCAGTATAGTTTATCAAGAGGTTTATTATGGGTTGCCTATTTAGCGACTGATTATTATTATTATTATTGTTTATTAATTAAAAAGTGGTGATTTCCAAGCATGAATAAACTTTATTGCAATGTTCCAATATTTTGATCACTGAAGAAAATAATACTTATACTTTTAGTTTCTTTTGAGAATATTTTCATATCATTTGAACTATGCCCATTAACAAATAAAGAAATATTTGCACATATTATGTTGAGTTATTATCAACACAGGAATCCCATAATGTTTACATAATGTTTATATATAAACAAAATGCACACAGAATAGTCGCTAAATGCACACATGTATGTACATACTTTTCGACTATTTTGTTTGCAATATGTTTATATTAACAAAATGGAAACAAAATGGTCGCTATGCGCATACAATCTTTTCCGACTGTTTTGTGTGCATTTTGTGTGAAGGAGATATCTGTTTGCATTTTACGATCATTTTGTTTGCAATTCTCGACTATTTTCAAATTTGCTTCTAACAACGAGTTTTGCTCTGTTTGCACGTGTTTACACTTTGTGACTATTTCGCGACTATTGTTCCTATTTTCCGACTAGTTTCCGACTAGTTTGCAACTATATTTTTCAGTAAGGGTTATGACGTCATTTCTAGTAGAGATAATAAGAAAACAATCTAGTTGATACTTCATGAACGACCATCTGAATTCATTATCCCTATATTTCCGTAAAATCGGTCATGCCATTTGTAATATATGACGTCACTTCCGGTTTCATTTAGTGATTCCTGCCACAATTTCCGGTACCGTTCATATGTATATTCATTCATCCCAAATGTTTTTTTCAAATAGATTGCAGAATGAATAGACAGGAGCTATTTCAGTTGCAATCGGTACAGGCGTTTTAGATATTTATGGCGTCACTTCCTGTTTCAGGAATGGCGGCTGAGAACACTGCAACCATGAATTTATCATTTGTATTGTCTATGTAACAATGTTAGTTAATTATGTATGTATTTTAAGTATAATTTGTTGAAATAAGTTAAATATTGCGTATTTATGACGTCACTTCCGGTTTAAAAAATAATATTTTTTTATTTTTTTATTGATACTTTAAAAAGATGACCATCTAAATCGAATGGCGCTAATTTCGTTATAATCGGTCTAGACGTTTTTGAGATATGACGTCACTTCCGGTTTAAAAATGGCGGCACAAAAAATGAAAATTAAAAAATACTTGGCGCATCGTGTATATAAATAGCTTAGAAGTATAGGCTAGATATAAATACATATACTTATAGTATACCTACAATGCCCTAAAAAAACGATGCGCCAAGTATATTTTAATTTTCAAATAAAGTTGACTTGTCTAATTTTTTGATATCACTACGTTTCAGTGCAGAATTTTTAGATTTAATATTTTTTTTTAGTTGAAGAGACTTGGCTGGTATTTTTACACGGAGTGTTTTTTATGGGGATATCACTTATTTTTTTAATTTATTTACACAACTGGTAAAACTTATTGGGGCAACAATGGATAATTCCTTAATTTCTTTAAAAAAATACGCCATTTCCGAATTAGTTACTATGAAAAATTTTGTTTGGAGCTAAATATAAACTTAAAGTGATATGCCATGAAGAATTGCGAAAGCATCGTTCCAATAGGTCCAGCCGTTTTCGAGATATGGCATCACTTCCGGTTTTCAAAATGGCGGCTGAAAGTTCTTACACATTGTATTAATATGTATATAAATACTAATATTTCATTATAAGCCTTCTGAATATGTAGTTGGTTTTTATATAAAGGGGAAGTGAATTTAGGCAGATTTCGCTAAACTATGACGTCAATTCCGGTTTCAGTAATTAGAAAACTTTAATTTCACTGTTGTTATTTCATATAAAGGACCGTCTGAATCGATTGGCGCAAATTTCGTTCCGATCGGTTAAGCCGTTTTTGAGATATGACGTCACTTCTGGTTTCAAAATGGCGGCACAAAAAATTCATAAGGGCAAGGTATCATCAGGCAGACGAGCTGTATATGTGGTGAAAATTTCGGGTCAATCAACCCAGCCGTTTAGGTTGTGGCGGAGACCGCGGAATTTATTGGAAGATGAATCATCATCATAATTATCTAGTGGAGCGGTCGCTCCACGCCAGCCAAGTCGTACGGCGCGCACACTCTCATATAAAGGCTGGAGCAAACCCACTTTTACTGTAAGCATCAAAGTGGCATTTTCGGCCTACTGGATCTTAAAATTGGGAAATCTCACATTGTTGCGATATATCTTAATTTCGAGCTATGGCCCATATTCAGAAAGCTAATGGATCTGCTTTACATAGCAAATTACTCACTATTGCTAATGGGGTAACCCAAGGATCCATATTGGGCCCACTTCTTTTTAATTTACATGTGCATGATCTACCTACTGTGGTAGATCATACCAAAGTCTGTCAATATGCAGATGATCTACAATTATTTATCTCATGTAATGATGTCAAAAACATTCTCAAAAGCATAGAGGAGCTCAACAAAGACTTGGCTTCAATTGAGATCTATTCTAAAAAAAATGGCCTACGACTTAACCCTACAAAGTCAATATTGGTACCTTTAGGTAAGCCAAACAGTGTAAAGGCCCTAGATAAAATCGATGACATCAACCAAATGGTGAAATTAGGCCAGGTAGTCATCAAAAAGGTTGATAATGCCAGGAATCTAGGTGTTTGGTTCGATACGGATATGACCTGGAAGGTTCATGTAGATAAGTGCTGCAATAAAGCTTTCGGTGTTATTAGATACCTCAACAGATTAAAGAAATACTTACCTATAAATACTAAGAAACTTCTTGCTGAATCTCTAGTTCTATCGATTTTTGACTTTTGTGACTGATGCAGTATACATGGGAATAAACAAATCCACGTCCCAGCGCATACAAAAAATACAGAATTCATGTGTACGTTTCATATTAAATACACCCTTCAGGGAACAGATCTCTCCTCATCTTATAAAACTTGGCTGGTTAAACATGGAAAACCGCAGAATACTACATCTTGCAACTTTTATGCATAAATTGATAAATACCAAGTCACCAGCCTATCTTTATGATAAAATTCAACTCTCTAGAGATTTACATAATCACTATACACGACAAAATAATAACCTGGTTTTCAATCATCACAACTCTGTATCCTCCTCTTCTTTTTCTATCAATGGTCCGAGGATATGGAATAATTTACCATCAACCTTAAAAGATACCTCGTCCGTATTAATTTTTAAATCTGAATATAAAGCTTTATTGCTGAGAGAACAAGAGAAAAAAATAGTCCTAAAAGAGTTGCCAAAATATAAAAGACCTCTCTGGCCTGTCTTATATATGTCAATTTATTTTTACTTGCTATTCTTGTTATTCATGGCATTGTATTGAATTATCGACTGACTGATATGAAGGGATGTGTGTTGTGAAAAATATCCGACCGAACCGGGGCTCAAACCCGGGACCTCTCACTTGCCGCGCGAGCTCGCCCGGCAAGTGAGAGGTCCCGGGTTCGAGCCCCGGTTCGGTCGGATATTTTTCACAACACACATCCCTTCATATCATCCTGACTCCATGAAAGTTTTCCAAAGAAACCTACACTCTTATCGACTGACTGTTCACATTATAACAATGTACTTGTATTGCCTACAAATAATTAAGATATTTTTATATTTTTATTCTTACCTACTATTATTATCCATATTAGGATAATATATTACTTGATTCCAGTATCTCAAATTTTCTTATGTTTAGTATTTATTTAATTTTAATTTAATTTTATTTAATCTAAGTCAATTACTGAGTGCTACAAATTGTTATGTATTCATAGATATTATTATTAGGTATAGGTAAAGTAAAGGTTATATGGAAGATCAGGCTCAATGTCTGAATATCGCCTGTTTGTATTGTATTGTACCTATAATTTCAATGCAAATAAAGACACATAATAATAATACAACATATACCAAATTTAGGAACAATAGGTTACGCCCTTTGCACGCTAGAGGGCCGTGAAAACAGTGTTTTAGGGCGGTTTTCATAATAATAATAATAATCTTAGTAGTAGTAGTAGTAGTAGTAGTAGTAGTAGTAGTAGTAGTAGTAGTAGTAGTAGTCTCCTGGAATTCAAATCCGGTAAACAGGCCACAGCCTAAACGGCTGAACTGATTGATCTCACATTTTTACCACGTGTGCACTTTTGGCGTCTAATTTAACCTTCACCCCATGAATTTTTTGAGAAGCGGGTCTACGCTACCCCGAATCACCACGCCCCTTCCATTACGCCTGTGTGTATTTTTATGTACCTAGTAGTTTTCAACTCATTCCGGCATCAGCAGCTTCGTAGCTCAGGCGGTAAGGCGTTTAGCTGCTGTGCAAGGGGGCGCCGGTTCGAATCCGATCACGGGTACTACTTTTTTATTTTGAAATTTTCACAAGTTTAAATTTTGCCTCACCGTTGAGTTATTTTTTTTAAGCTGCCCAGCTTTAATTTTTGCTCGTTGAAATTTGTCTGCCCATAGAGAGTTTTTTCCCTTCATCTGCCCAGTAAACTTGTGCGCGCGCAATGTGAAAGCAATGATTCGGGGTGGCCTGGACCCGCTCGTATTTTTTGTGCCGCCATTTTGAAACCGGAAGTGACGTCATATCTCAACAACAGCTGGACCGATTGGAACGAAAATAGCGCCAAACGATTTGGACGGTTATCTATATAGATTATCAATAGCAACAGACTAAAATTTATGTTGACGAAACCGGAAATGACGTCATGAAATTTAATTCATCGATTGGCATTTCGGCAACAAATTTGATCCAATTATTTTGATATTTATGTAACGTATGTTCTTTTGATATCTCATTTGTCTTGATATAAAACCAACCGGAAGCCGCCATTTTGAAACTAAAAATGACATCATATCTTAATAACGTCTTAATAGATTTGAAAGAAACCAGCGCTAGACAATTTAGACGGTAAACTTTATGTATTATCATCAATAATATTTGCAGTTTCCCTTACTGAAACCGGAAATGGCGTCACACATTTTAAAAATCTAACAAATTTACATTTTGATGCAATAAATATACTTTTTGAGACGGCTTTTAATAAAATGTTATCATGTTTAAATTATAATTCAAGAGGTCAGTGATTTCAGCAGCCATTTTGAAACCGGAAGAAACGTAATATCTCGAAAACTGGTTGACAGATCGGTATGAAACTAGCGCCAAACGATTCGGAAGGCCATCTCTATGGAATATGAACAGTCAAACTAGAATTTTACTATTTATGAGGCCGGAAATGACGTCATTAAAATTTATAAATCATTATAATCACCTCATATACAATAAATAGGTACATATTCAGAAAGCTAAAAATGATACACATAATTCATAGTTATAAATTCTATGTGGCAGTGCAGAAAGTTCAGCGGCCATTTTGAAAACCGAAGTGTTGCCATATCTCGGAACTGGGTTGACCGTTTGGAATGAAACCTTTGTTTTTTTCATGAGAATAACCAAATTGTAAAGGGTATTTTTTTTAAAGGATTTAGTAGGTAATAGTTCATTTGATGTCACACGTAAGTTGTAAGAATAAACTAAAAAATAGTAGTGATATCCCCATAAAAAACACTCCGTGTAAAAATACCAGCCAAGTCTCTTCAACTTAAAAAAAATTATGAAATCTTAAAATTCTGCACTGAAAAGTGGTGATATCAAAAAATTAGCCAAGTCAAAACTTTATTTGAAAATCAAAAAATACTTGGCGCATCGTTTTTTTTAAGGCATTATAGGTATACTATGTATATGTATATTTCATGTATAATTTATGATTGGCCTATACTTCCAAGCTATTTATGTACACGATGCGCCAAGTATTTTTTGATTTTCAAATAAAGTTTTGACTTGGCTAATTTTTTGATATTGACTTGGCTGGTATTTTTACACGGAGTGTTTTTTATGGGGATTATTATTATCATCTGAAGAAAGCCGTCGAATTTCACGATATTCACGGTCCTCCCGCTCGCAAACGGAATAATCCATTGTTCCCAAATTTGGTACATGTGGTGGGGTGGGCCATAGCTCGAAATTAAGATATTTCGCAACAATGTGAGATTTCCCAATTTTAAGATCCAGTAAGCCGAAAATGCCACTTTGATGCTTACAGTAAAAGTGGGTTGCTCCAGCCTTTTTAAATGAGAGTGTGCGCGCGCCGTACGACTTGGCTGGCGTGGAGCGACCGCTCCACTAGATATTGATGTTGGGACAATTCGTGAAAATAAGGAACACAACTGGCCTCTGGTGGATTTTATGGTACTATGTAAATTGCTGCTATCAAGGGCGCATTTGCATAAATATAAATACAAATAGTTGATATAGTTGTTTGTTATGGCCAAAAAAGTAAATGTATAGCTAAATATTAATTTCATTTGTTTTTTGTTTTTTCACTGCTTTATGGAAACACGAAATGTAAAAACAAACAAATTAATATTTGGACCTGATAGTAGCCATCTTGCCAGAAGTGGCTCCAGGCAGCGTGTTTAGACAACAGATGGCACTGCAAAAAGTACAGACAGAGCCACCTAATCTGTGGGAAGGAAGCTTACCTTTTGGCAAGGCGTCCAAGTCGCTGCAGTAATACGTTATGTTGCTGCACATATTACGCATTATCAATTCTTAAAATTTACACAAGTTTATCTAATGTTTATTCGCCTACAAAATATTAATAATAAAGTGTTCACAATTTCACTGAATCTGATCACTATATTAATTTGCGCGACTTAGTTCTGATTCCGAAATATTTTGAGTACATTTGTTGACATCTGATCGGTTGCTAGGTCACGGCCACTTCTGTCTCTGTCGCACTATTTCAGCTTCACTGCGACCAATGTTAAAGGGGTTCAACGCTCTATCCACCCCAACGAAGTGGAGGTACCTTGAGATCAGTGGTCACGGCCAATGAGAAATAAAACAGTTGACGATCTTCCCACAAAAGTTGCTAATTTCTCTCACTCGTGGCGAACTCTCGGTGCCTGAAAGAAATCTGAACATAACACAATGCCGATAAAGAAGTCGATCACCGCCTTTGATATATTGCGTCTACGGTCTAACGGGATTTCTCGTGAGGTGTAGCCACCCATGGGCAAGGTCCACTCGATCTCCGCCAGATGGCGGACAGCCGGTTCCACCGCCTGCCGCTTGTCCGCTAGGCGGAGATCGAGTGGACCTTGCCCATGGGTAGATGGGTAGCCACCTTTAAAGTATAGTGTGAAGTAAGCGTTTCTCAACTCGGTGGAATCAGAGTCTCTAAATCAGAGTGCTTGAAGATAGAGGACCGTGAAATCAAATGAATATTGAATGAAAACCAAATCGATTTTGTGAAAAATGTTCGGGAAAAAACGGAAAAAGAATAGGTAGGTATACCTAAGTATTCTAAATTGATAATTAGATCATTTTTATTGATCATAGGTACTGTCGATAGTTTTTCACTAGAGCACATTGGTAAATCTATTATCTAGGATCCAATATTTATTGTATGAGAGTTAAGCACATCACTTTCTTGCCAAGTAAAAACTTGACACTTCCCTGATTCTTCTCACTTTGTTGTCAATCAGCGAAGACTCCCATGGCTACAAATATATTTGACTATAGGTACTAGGTACTTCTAATTAAATATGTAGTGCTATTTATTTAGAAATGACTAGAATTATTAGAAACCCACCCTGGGGATTCGTCCTGCTAGACGGACGAATAGTGTTATTTTTTTCGTCCGGCCATCAGTAAACTTGAACCAACTCATTTACCAACAACCACGTATACCACACACTTTCAAACCGCATTGAATCCGCTTTGAGCCAACTTTGACTTTTAATGATATACACATCGAATTTAACTCAAATCGCATTCGATTCAATTCACTTCTGAAAGCGAACTGGATTCTTGTGAATTCTTGCAAACGGCGCTGGGATTGGACAGAGTACGGATCCAACCAAAACTCGTCTTCTTGACTTTGTTTTGACTTTTGACGGCTGGCTGGTCGGTATTCTGATTATCTTGTTACTTGATTACTATTTAATATTTATTATGCGGAAGCAAATATCAATCATACAGCAGGCGACGCTACTTAGCTACGTTGAAGCAAACAGGAAGCTAATTACGAACAAGCTGGACAATTATTTCACGAAAACTGACAGAGACAAAGCATGGAGAGAAATTGCAGCCAGCCTAAACTCACTAGGAGCCTGTCAAAAGACGGACGAAAAGTGGGTGCAGGTAAGTATTCTATGAATATTCGATACTTATTTTAACATAATAACCTACCTAGTAGGTACCTACTACATACTTACTAGGTAGGTACTCTAGAGTATGATATAGAACTAAGGTTTAGTACCTAGGTCGTAACAAAGCAATTAATTCGAGGTTATGTTTTAGCTTCTTGTAGAATGGTAAGATAGCCTAGTTACGTAGCATTTCTTGAAAGCTAGCACATGACACAAATGTACTTTTTTAGGCATGGCGTGACATGCGTGTTACTGTGAAGAAGAAGGTGGGAGAGAACCGAACAATTCTTGCGAGTACGGGAAATCACGGCGCTGGAGTGCAAGAACTCACACCGATCCAAGAGCGCGTGGCCGAACTGATTAGACCCGTGGCAATTAGCGGTCACACACAATCATGTGAGTCCACTATTGAAGATATGGTAAGTAGGGCTGGGTATAATAGTAGGTCTACCTACCTAGGTACCTAGGTAGTTAGGTATTTCACAATTTATTTTTCTGTTGATAATGTCGTCAGTTTCGATTCCAGTATGCCAGAATCTTCTTCATGACAATATTTCACTACAAAGTCAGTGCATGTCAAACAATTAAACCTACATGAAACTTTTTAGTACCTAGGTACTTTGTTTAATTGGTTTAAGTTGCCCACACGGTCAATCTTGCATGACAACTTACTTGGCAAGTCGTCAAGTAAGATTGTCCATGTATGGGCCACTTAGATGCACTTACTTTGTATTGAAATTTTGTCTTAATCTGACAACTACCTAGGTACAGTACAACCAACAAATCATAAAACGGTATTTGAATGAAACGAATTGGCTGCTGGTCTGGTCAGGTTCCTTGACAATCAATCCTTGTTATTATCAATGAAATCAAAGCTCACATAGGTACTAGAGGTAGATGACGAGTTAGCATAGATTTCATCGGATGATGCCATCACATTTATTTTTTTCATGTAATCCATTTAAATTTCAAATACCGTTTGATCATTTGTTGAGTGTGCATAAATGAATTAATTAGACATTGAAACAGGTTGAAATTTCCCAAAACATGTGAAAATAATTTGTAGTCCTTCAAAACTTTAAAATCGATTGATGATTTATAAAATTTTAATGATTGAGCTCGATCAGAATATGGAATCAAGTGATTTCTATTTCATCTAGAATCTCAAAATCAAATGAGTATAAAATAATTAATTATTTAAATAATGGAAAATATGTTTTTCCAGAATTACACTATTCAGTTAGGTCCAAAAATAAATATTAATGATTACTATTTCATCAGGATGTAGAAAACATGCCCTTCATAATCATGGGAGCAGAAGAGGATGAGCAACATCTGCCGGCTGGAATAGTAGACCACGAAGAAACGACTTCATCTATGAACAATCATCTGACTTCATCTACGAGCAATCGTCCTATCCTACTGCATCCACGAGCAATCCTACTGCATCCACGAGCAATCCTACTGCATCCACGAGCAATCCTACTGCATCCACGAGCAATCGTCCTGCATCTACGAGCAATCCTACTGCATCTACGAGCAATCCTACTGCATCGACGAGCAATCATCCGCAGACTGACCCCCCAAATGAATGCACTGTTGAAGCGGAGACGTATGTTCTCAAAAATGGAAACAAGCGTGCTGTTTCGAGAAGTGGTTAGTCAGGTTATACTTTCTAAATCTACCTAGAGACCTACCATTTAAAAATCTTTTATATTTATATACCTATGTTTAAATTACACTATTTTCTATGCGTTACACTTTATACGTGTATTTCTATTTCACTATTCCATAATATTGTCAATACATGTTCCAAAAAGTAATTTTACATATGTTTCAGAAGGGTGATTAGAAAGAGATTGGTACCTACCATATCCATTAAATAATTATAACATTATATTACAATATTTACCTTTTAGAAATTGGGCATTATGATTTCCTCAGTTAGAAAAAGTGAAATTATTTTTAATTTATGTGATCAAATAGACTTGGTGTACCTATTGTTTCAAATTCAGTTGCCTAGTAGATGCAAAACTGGTCATCTCTACTTCGCATAGGTCGTAGGTAGTTGAAACTGGAAAAACATGTTGTAATTCTCATTTGATAGACGAGAGAATTAGTTTTTAACTCATACTTTGAAAAGTAGATATATTATATTTGTCCACTTGATATTGTATTTACAAAATGGAGAAATAAAAACAAAACAAAAAATTATTTAATCACACAGGTGGAATTCTGTATTCCGTTGTTGATAGTAAATTGATAATCATCTTTTACAGGGGCTCCACGCAACCGACTCCGGAAACCGCAAGTCCAGCTGACACACACTATGGAGACGGCAAAGAAGCTACTGGACTGGACTTAGAAGAGAAGAAGCTCGATTTTAAGCTTCGACAGCTCCGCGTTGAGAGAATGAAGGTAAGAGCAATGAATAGGAATGCTAAATCCTTGGAGAAGCTGGTAGATCTGCTTACTCCAATTGCTGCAAAATATATGTCAAGTCATGATGTTGATAATTAAAATTTTAAAAACAAATTTCGAAAATCAGGTAAAACTTTCTGTACCTTTGATACCTGTACTAAAAGGTAAACATTGGAGATAATATTTCCTAAATCTCATTCACAACTTTTGATCCATTTAAATTCATTATTATTATAAAAAAAAGGAAAACTATTCTACTAATTTTTTAGTCGACCTTAGCATTATAAAACCCATCTTTAAAATACAACATTTTTGCCCAAACTAGTGCAAAATTTCAGATTTTCAGATTTTGCACTAGTTTGGGCACAAAATATTGTATTTATAAGACTGTGTTTTTAAAATGGTCCTAATCTCATCGTATCTTTTGATACGTTGATCATTTGATCATTTGATCTCTTAAGCCAACGGCTGGTGTGTTGGATACCTCGGTTCTCGTTAGATCACCGAGGTTAAGCAACATTGAGCGCGGTCAGCGGTTGGATGGGTGACCATTCAACTCTGCCTTGCCAGGTTGCTGCCGTTGGGCCAGAGAGACTGGGGTATTTGGGGGTTAGTGTGACGACCTCTCTCCACCTGTTATCAGTCTCTCGACGGCGTGGGTTGTGGAGGCCCGTGCTGTGAATGTTACACCGTCCTTCGGAAGGGACGTTAAGCCGTTGGTCCCCTTGGTATCTTTCGTCAGGAGTAGGCTACATGCCGGTACCGGGTTTCCTCTCCTCCCTTCTTTATTACATTCTCACTAGTGGAGCCTCGGCTCCGTTGAGAATATAGGCTTAATAATAATAATAATAATAATAATTAGGTACATTCAAATTATTTTACTCAAATTATTTTTGAGTCGACTTTACTAATACCATCATAAATACAATATTTGTGCCGAAAGTCTGAAATTTTTTGATTTACCTACTAAAAATTTCAGATTTTGCAGTAGACTGACTAGTTGAGATTTGAGAAATATTATCTCGAATGTTTACCTTTTAGTGCAGCTGACTAGGGATGTGCGAATCCAGGTTTTTTCATTCGAATCCGAATCTCGAATCGAATCTTGAAAGGTTCGCGAATCCGAACCCAAATCCGAATCTTATTTCATTTAATCAAATTTCTCTGAAAGGAAAAATCGAAATATGAAAGTATGGTTAGGTAGGTCATTCAGGTGAAATGGTTGACTCCCATACATCAAAATGCTGTCAATTTCTATTATATCAGTCACATAATATGTGGAGATTATATTTATGGTGGAAGATTAGTGTGAATCAATTTAAAAACAAAACTAAGATGATTATTTACCATGTTACTGACGAATGTTTACGAATTGATGATCACGATTCACGAAAATGGCGGCAATTGATGGGTTGGGCTGGTTATTTTCAGCTTCAGTGGTTGGTAGCGCTGTATTACCTCTTAGTGTATTCCGCTATAGAATGTTGGTAGTATTGAAGAACTTTAAAAATTCAAATTTCGCGGGAAAATCAAGGATTGTCATCTAGGTTTGATAGGATTTGAATGGGTTTGATATTTCAGAATCTGGATTCGTCTGACGAATCGAATCCGAATCCAAATTTGGATTCGGATTCGATTCGAAATATTATGGATTCGCACACCCCTACAGCTGACTCTTAACTGCAACAACTATCTAATTTTTTCCCAATTTTTTAAAACTTTAACACTAACAAATTGCAAATAAATCACTCCATATTGTTGCAAAAGCTTCTTCCGTTTTTCAGACAAAATAGATATTATTCCTCTAAATTTTAATTTCGTGCAGAAGGTATTGATTTGTTAATTTATTCCCATCTGTTCAACACCAAAGGATTTTGCATTCTATTCAATGCTCTTACTTTATTTTGTTCGACTTTGTTCATAGAAATAGTCAGTAAACAAGACTGGCACGTTTCCATTATTTAACACAAATCTCTCGTTCACTACTTCGCTTTCCGATGCAGTGCCAATATTGTCCGTGTTGTCTCGGTCGAGGTCCATGTATGATGTAGATGGGATGTGATGGTTATCAATGGAGGGTGCTATTTAAATTAGATTGTTTGTTGATGATTCATTCATGTAACTTGTTAGGATGATGTGAATATATCCAAAGAATGAAGACTGAATTTTTCATTAGGTTTCTCATGTTAATTGAGGTATGTACAAGTAATTATATGTAATCAACCATTGCCATGACATTGGGATTCACTTGCTAGAGAAACGGCCAAAGCTGCTGGTGTTCCATGATTCACATTGTGCCAATTGTAGACGTTTGTTTTAAGTATTTAATTTCCGCATTTACTCGGATGATCATATTTGCCATTTTTTTTATGTGGTGATAACTGTCAATTAAGGGTGCTATTTAAATTCGATTGTTTGTAGATGATTCATGTAACTTGTTGGGAAGTTGTGAATATCCAAAGAATGAAGACTGAATTTATCATTAGGTAGGTTTATCTTGTTTATTGTAGTATGTGCAAGTAATTCTATGTCCATGTAATTAATACAAACACAAATCTTAGTATCAATTTTGAAGACTGATTACATTATACTGAACACTTCTATTCATAATGAGCTACTCAACAACTGAAGCTGTGGATTTACAAATATAAAATAATGAGTTTTCGGAGCAAACATTGAAATGTAGTTATACTATTTTTAGTAGAAAAACTAAACATTATTACAGAGCATTATAACATTATATAGTTATTGAATAAACTTCATTAATATGAACTTTACTTGTGAACTTCATTGTTCTGTACAAACTAATGTTATGTTCACTCGGCCAAACATAAATTGATCGTGATGAAAAGTTAAAGTATCATCTCTTGTCTATGAATTTTCCGATTGCCTGTACAAACCAAACCGGTCAGACCTCTCACTCTAGCTGCTATCTCTCTCTGTCCTCGAGTAATAACAAGGGATGGGGGAGATATTGACGTCAAAAAGAAACAGGTAATTTCTCAATCACATCAGCCTAGCAGGTCGAATCTTCATTCGAATATTGCTCCTGGGTCATTCCAGGGGATTTCACTCAAATAAAATACATTTTGACCTCGACCGACCCAGATTTTGATGAAACTTGGTACACTTGTTTAGATTAGTGATGTAAGTAATCCAATTTTGTTTTGTTTTTTTTACTCAAAGGGTTCAAAAGTTATAGAGGGTTGAAATTTGGGGCTTTTTCACCCCCGCGCGGCTGGTCGCTATCATTTTAATTAATTTTGAGGGTTGTATGAGAGCTACAGAGCTCCCAAAAAATGCATTTGAAAGGTAAGAACATAATCTGCATGAATATGTATTTTAACATGACACTTTGTTGACTTGTATTTAATTATGATTTGTTCCATCTACATTTTCAAAAACGACCCTAGGGGAAAAACTTATTTTTTTGGGGGGTTGATTTTTTTTTTATATTACAAAACATATGCATGACTATGTGTGCCAAAATTCAGGACTGGCCCTCCAGAACATTTTTTATATAATTATGTATATTTAGTGAGAATCATCAGTTTCGAAGCATCGTTCACCTGCAATATGACAAACTTATAGGTAACTTTCTTCCTGTAAAATTAATCAAAATGGTTAGGTGACTTCTAGTTCTTTACCTTACTGCAGCAAATGATTTCTGAGCCCTGTAGTTGCATTGCTTGTGTCTGCAGCTGACAATACGTATGTTCGGCCGGTTGCAGTAGTTGGGTCAGCCAATGATAAAACTTCATCGAGATGCACTTGTAGCTGGTCTGGTTTAGTGGGGTAGAAGTAAGAAGGTGCTGGTCCATGGGGGTGGAGGAAACTAACTTTCAGTTCACTTGTGCTAGATAGTTTTTGCAAAACACATGCAAGCCACCAGTCTCCGTCACAAAACTATGTTAATCGTCAAAGGCAAATGTGTGGGTTTGAATGTCAATCACGCAATCTTCATCACTATCCTCACTGGCATTTACTTCATCTTCTTCCTCAGCAACATATACAGTGTTTGATTCATCAGACAGAGAAAATGGTTTCACATTCAAAGATGCCAGTGACTACGGAAGAAATGCATGGAAACATTGTGTTCTAGTGATAGTTATTTTAAGGAGTTAAACTGTTCTTTCAGTACAGCAGCATTTTCTTGTATTTCTTCATCCGATACAAAAGCAAATGTAACGGTCCACATATTTTATGCTGCCCGCTGGTATAAGTCAATCGGAGTCATTATCTGATCATCACATGGCTTCTGTAAGCTTGCCCTTGCCAAATTACATTTTATTGTTCCGTCACAAGGCCACTTTCCATGCGACGTAGCAAAGAAATGCCATTCTGCTGAAGAGTTGAAAGACTTTTTGATGATGGACATAAGTTGACAAAGATTTTCTTGTGCTGTACTGAAAGAACGGTTTTACTCCTTGAGGTTTCCATGCATTTCTTCCACTGGCATCTTTGAATGTAAAACCATTTTCTCTGTCTGATGAATCAAACACTGTATATGTTGCTGAGGAAGAAGATGAAGTAAATGCCAGTGAGGATAGTGATGAAGATTGCGTGATTGACATTTAAACCCACACATTTGCCTTTGACGATTAATATAGTTTTGTGACGGAGATTGGTGGCTTGCATGTGTTTTGCAAATACAATCTAGCACAAGTGAACTGAAAGTAAGTTTCCTCCACCCCCATGGACCAGCACCTTCTTACTTCTACCCCACTAAACCAGACCAGCTACAAGTGCATCTCGATGAAGTTTTATCGTTGGCTGACCCAACTACTGCAACCGGCCGAACATACGTATTGTCAGCTGCAGACACAAGCAATGCAACTACAGGGCTCAGAAATCATTTGCTGCAGTAAGGTAAAGAACTAGAAGTCACCTAACCATTTTGATTAATTTTACAGGAAGAAAGTTACCTATAAGTTTGTCATATTGCAGGTGAACGATGCTTCGAAACTGATGATTCTCACTAAATATACATAATTATATAAAAAATGTTCTGGAGGGCCAGTCCTGAATTTTGGCACACATAGTCATGCATATGTTTTGTAATATAAAAAAAAATCAACCCCCCAAAAAAATAAGTTTTTCCCCTAGGGTCGTTTTTGAAAATGTAGATGGAACAAATCATAATTAAATACAAGTCAACAAAGTGTCATGTTAAAATACATATTCATGCAGATTATGTTCTTACCTTTCAAATGCATTTTTTGGGAGCTCTGTAGCTCTCATACAACCCTCAAAATTAATTAAAATGATAGCGACCAGCCGCGCGGGGGTGGAAAGGCCCCAAATTTCAACCCTCTATAACTTTTGAACCCTTTGAGTAAAAAAAACAAAAAAAAATTGGATTACTTACATTACTAATCTAAACAAGTGTACCAAGTTTCATCAAAATCTGGGTTGGTCGAGGTCAAGAGGTGAGTGAGATCCCCTGGAATGACCCTCCTGGCTAATAGCATAGTATAAAGATCAGCCCGTAATAGTTCGGATCGTTATGTCGAAAAAATCGAGTCCGTGTTTTTTTAGTGTCGAAAGCAATTTTACTGCTGATTCGTGTAGTACATGACCTGCCATTGAAAAAAAATGATGGTGTCATTTTGGGAAATCAAAGATGGTCGAGTTATTCAAGATGGCCGCAAAAACGTATTTAATTAATTACGGCATAACCCAGTGAACACTAGGACGTACCTGGGACGTCCCCAGGACAGACTACTTACTTAGGTAGGACATCCCCAGTCCGTACTAAACTCGGCCTAAAATGATCCCCAGAGTGTCCTAATTACACAAGTTTTTCGATCCCAGGTACGTCCTAAATTAGGCGGACCTTCCTAAAAAAGGACGACACTGCCTAATTTAGGATATCCATTGTCCTAGTTAGAACGTCATTTCCTAATTTAGGTCGATACTTTTCCTAAATTAAGATGAAACTGCCTAATTTAAGATATACATTGTCCTACTTTAGGACGTCATTTTCTTATTTAGGTAGATGCTTTTCCTAAATTAGGATGAAAATTACAAATTTAATGTATAATTTTTCATTATTATTATAATAGAATGGTATTTCCTATGGAAGATAATTTTCCCCTATTGGGATGCAATTGCCATATTTAATAGACAGGTTCTATTTGCATTGACACCAATTCGCACGATTCGCATTATTCATATTCATTAATTCAGTTATCAATGTTTGCATCCAAAAAATATGGCTCCGACTCCAAGGTGACAACTTAGGTTCCAGTACAAAATAAAAAAAAATACACATTTTTCCTATCATCCAATAGGACTCATGTCTCTTTTTGTTATAATATCTTATAATTCGACCAAAAAAGCTACAGTGAGAACTCTAGCGGTAGAAGTTGACACTACCGAGAGGAGGACTGAATGTATTTCCCATACGAAGCGTGCTAAATGCAGATAGGTCTACATCCGACACTATTATAAATATATACCTCAAATTCATAAGGAATGAAGATAACATTACGCTTGTTCGATTTGTCACCTCAGAATTTTTCTCCGAGTTCAAATTACGGTGCAATCGTGTTTCAAACATGAAATGTTTCAGCCGGCTTCAGCCAATGAGAGGAGAGGAAACGGATACTCAAACCATTCACGGCACTCTTATCACCTGAATTGACTTGATTTGGAATGTAATGTATTAATTATCAACGGCTTATAATCAAGAAACCAACATTATTATTTGTACATATATATTCATAATAGTACTTAGTGTCGTATTGAAAGTGACGTCATAGGTCTGAATAACCTGCAAAGTGCGTGATTTGAACCATGTTTTGCCGTAAGAAACCAAGTAGGCTTTGAACTGAATCCTCCTCTCAGCGGGCATCACACAGCGTCCGCAGCGCCATCTCTTATCACTTTTTTGGACGAATACTTGGCAGATTTTGGAAATAATCTAGTGGAGCGGTCGCTCCACGCCAGCCAAGTCGTACGGCGCGCACACTCTCATATAAAGGCTGGAGCAAACCCACTTTTACTGTAAGCAGTAAAGTGGCATTTTCGGCCTACTGGATCTTAAAATTGGGAAATCTCACATTGTTGCGATATATCTTAATTTCGAGCTATGGCCCACCCTACAACATATACCAAATTTGGGAACAATAGGTTACGCCCTTTGCGCGCTAGAGGGCCGTGAAAACAGTGTTTTAGGGCGGTTTTCATAATAATAATAATAATCTCAGTAGTAGTAGTAGTCTCCTGGAATTCAAATCCGGTAAACAGGCCACAGCCTAAACGGCTGAACCGATTGATCTCACATTTTTACCACGTGTGCACTTTTGGCGTCTGATTTAACCTTCATCCCATGCATTTTTTGTGCCGCCATTTTGAAACCGGAAGTGACGTCATATCTCAACAACAGCTGGACCGATTGGAACGAAAATAGCGCCAAACGATTCGGACGGTCATCTTTATGGATTATCAATAGCAACAGACTAAAATTTATGTTAACGAAACCGGAAATGACGTCATGAAATTTAATTCATCGATTGGCATTTCGGCAACAAATTTGATCGAATTATTTTGATATTTATGTAACGTATGTTCTTTTGATATCTCATTTGACTTGATATAAAACCAACCGGAAGCCGCCATTTTGAAACCAGAAATGACATCATATCTTAATAACGTCTTAATAGATTTGAAAGAAACCAGCGCTAAACAATTAAGACGGTAAACTTTATGTATTATCATCAATAATATTTGCAGTTTCCCATACTGACACCGGAAATGACGTCACACATTTTAAAAATCTCACAAATTTACATTTTGATGCAATAAATATACTATTTGAGACTGCTTTTAATAAAATGTAATCATGTTTAAATTATAATTCAAGAGTTCAGTATTTCAGCAGCCATTTTGACCGGAAGAAACGTAATATCTCGAAAACTGGTTGACAGATCGGTATAAAACTAGTGCCAAACGATTCGGAAGGCCATCTCTATGGAATATGAACAGTCAAACTAGAATTTTCCTATTTATGAGGCCGGAAATGACGTCATTCAAATTTATAAATCATTATAATCCCCTCCTATACAATAAATACATATTCAGAAAGCTAAAAATGATACACATAATTCAAAGTTATAAATTCTATGTGGCAGTGCAGAAAGTTCAGCGGCCATTTTGAAAACCGAAGTGTTGCCATATCTCGGAACTGGGTTGACCGATTGGAATGAAACCTTTGTTTTTTTCATGAGAATAACCTAATTGTAAAGGGTTTTTTTTTTAATGGATTTAGTAATTGTTCATTCGATTGTCACAAGTTGTAAGAATAAACTAAAAAAAGGAGTGATATCCCCATAAAAAACACTCCGTGTAAAAATACCAGCCAAGTCTCTTCAACTTAAAAAAAAAATAATGAAATCTTAAAATTCTGCACTGAAAAGTAGTGCTATCAAAAAATGAGCCAAGTCAAAACTTTATTTGAAAATCAAAAAATACTTGGCGCATCGTTTTTTTAAGGCATTATAGGTATACTATGTATATGTATATTTCATGTATAATTTATGATTGGCCTATACTTCCAAGCTATTTTTGTACACGATGCGCCAAGTATTTTTTGATTTTCAAATAAAGTTTTGACTTGGCTAATTTTTTGATATCACTACTTTTCAGTGCAGAATTTTAAGATTTCATTATTTTTTTTTTAGTTGAAGAGACTTGGCTGGTATTTTTACACGGAGGATTTTTTATGGGGATATCACTCCTTTTTTTAGTTTATTTAACTTACTTCAAAACAAACGATAAAGAGATATGCTGAAATTAAAAATCTATATTGTGAAGTCGAAGGGCAGAGTACTCTGTTGACAGTTGTAGAAACTTTTAAAAATATTTCAATAGCAGCCATTTTTAGGACAATTCTTCCTTAAAAAGGCAATTGCCTAATTTAGGAAGAATTGTCCTAAAATAGGATTTCAGTAGCAGCCATTTTTAGGACAATTCTTCCTAAAAAAGGCAATTGCCTAATTTAGGAAGAATGTTCCTAAAAAAGTATCTTCTTCCTTTATTAGGATATCCCAGGGAGGTACCCAGGACATCCTAGTAGGATGTCCTACTTTAGGCTAGGATATCCTAAAAATAGTCTGTCTCTGGGACGACCTGTGTTCACTGGGAAGTAAGAAAGATACAGAACCAACATTTTTGCATAGCATACACTTACTACTGTTGCACTCAAGTTGAAAATATCAACACTTCAATTTTCAAAATGGCGACGTAATAAATTATTTTAATTAAATTCCAAAAATTGCTGTAACTTTCTTTCTTTGAAATATATTTTTAATTTTCCAACGGTTACGAATAAGTGTTGACTATATGAAACAATATCGTGATGGTGTCAAACTATAATCTTTAAAATGGCGCTTTCATTAAAGATGGCGATGATAATTTTTTAATTTTTTCATTAATTGACGGATCTGAACGAGACTAGTGGCCATGTACTCGGACGAATCGATACAAATTGTCATCTATTTTAAAACCTTTAAATTTCTTGCAACCCAATTTACAAAACCGGAAGTGACGTCATAAATGATTAAAAACAAAGTAAATTCACCTTTTAAACAATAGACCATGAGCCAGCCGTAGTGGATCCTCCCCCCACCCCGATCCCAGAAGTTCTGAAAGTGGTTTTGGGTACCTTAAGAGTCTACGATACTTGATGAAATCCATATTTTATGAAGCACAAAAAGGCGGCCCCTACTTTTTTCTAAACGGCTTTACCGATTGTCTTCAAATTTTCATAGATTACAGATAAATAATAAATCTGTGCCTCTAGTGAGCCAGAAGTGTAATTTTTTGTTTAGAATTTTCAGGGCAGTGGTGCCAAAAAGACTTATATATTGCCCATGTTAGCACTTCCTCAAAACGAGAAAAAACATTTTTTATAATTTTTTTGGATCACTACACTGAGAGAAATTTCATGCGAAACTTACGCTGGAACAGCGTAAGAGTCTCATTGAACTAGACACAGGGATTAAATTTCACAAAAATAGCGAAAAGGGTTTCGCAGACTTCTACCGCAATATTTGTACTAGGCCAGTGAAATTTGTTTCACAGATTTAGTGTAATTGTTTCCCTGTCTAAATATGCAACTTTAGTGAAACAGTTTCGCTGGATTATAGCGAAAATTTTCGCAGGCCCCAATGTAACACGTAAGAAAAAAACATAGCAAACATTGCGCTGGATTAGCGATTATTTTTCGCAAAGCTATACCAATGTTAAATTTTATTATTAAAAAATTTAAAAGTTATTTGACGATTACTTCACAGGAGTAGACAGCATTTGGGGGTTCTGGTGCAGGATGTGGAGATGTGGAAATCTCAGCTACGAGTGTGAGCCTATTTTATGACGTCACATCTTGTTTTGGCGCCATTTTGTCACGTGTTTCCGGTTCCCACGCTCTAGTGTGAGCCTATTTTATGACGTCACATCTTGTTTTGGCGCCATTTTGTCACGTGTTTCCGGTTCCCACGCTCTAGTGTGAGCCTATTTTATGACGTCACATCTTGTTTTGGCGCCATTTTGTCACGTGTTTCCGGTTCCCACGCTCTAGTGTCAGCATATTTTAACCATTTCCGCCATTTTATCCGCCATTTTGTTCCGCCATTTTATCCACCATTTTATCCGCCATTTTCTTCCGCCATATGCGTTTGACAGGGCGGCATTTTCAAACGTATTTCCGGTTCCTACACTCTAGCTCGAGCATATTTCCGCCATTTTCTTCCTTCATGTCATGTGTGTTCTTCTGACGTCATTTTTTTAAATTAAAAATGTATCTCGAGGTGGATTTGAACCTGCTACCACTGGAATAGGAATCCAACGCCTTAACCACTCGGCTAATTAGGCGATGAGAGAAAGACGATGCAATAAGCATATACATAGGTGGTTAATGACCTGTGCAGCAACGTCATCCAGTTGTCAAGGTAGGTATTGGCGCAAACATTTAAACTTCGCGCACGACTACAGCGCTATCTAGGTGATAATAATTACAATCACGAAAAGCGGCACAAAAAATTTGAATTTAAACTTGACTCGACTACAACGCTATCTAGGTGACACTAATTGTATTTACTAAAAGCGGCACAAAAATTTGAATTTATATTTCGCGCTCAACTACAACGCTATCTAGGAGACAATAATTGTATTCATGAGAAGTGGCGCAAAAACTAAATCATTTTGTATGTCGACTGACTTGTAGCCCATGTGGGGATCGAACCCACGACTTCTGCACGATGAGCACAACGCTCTAACCAACTGAGCTAATGAGCCAACGAAGGTATGTTGCAATATGTCGTCACTTATACGGGGACATTATAATTTTTATTAATACACAGCAGAATCAAAACCGGGTATCTAGCCAGGATGAGGATGTGGATGAGGATGAGGATGAGGATGAGGATGAGGATGAGGATGAGGATGGGGATGAGGATGTGGATGGGGTGGGGGTGATGATGAGGATGAAGATAAGAGAAGGTGAAAATATGTTTACTCTTAATAATGGGTCGGTTAAGTTTGCTTATAAATAAATACCAAGTTCTTGACAATTAATTTAACTTCGTTTCATATAAAAATTTCAAATAGGATTCTAGTCACAACTTGATATTTTTTCATAAGCTCCCCTAAAAGATCTCGGCACATGTTTTTCATATTGTGTTCACTATTGAAAGCATAATATAAAGTGATACATTCAAAATATTATAAATTTTACGTCATATCAAATATTGTTACAATTTACTTTTTTCTTAATTGTAGAGCATAACTGTTGGAGTGATCTTGTCCTTCATACTGAATTTGATATAAACGTTTTTCGTTAATTTCCTTCAAATCATCATCAGTAAATGCATCGTTGAAACGTTTTGGTAAAAAAATTTTGATTGCATAATGTTGCTCTTCTCCTATTTTTGGTTGCCATTCCGAGACAAAGGAAACTGTTGCCAGGAGAGATGGACCATATTTTGTCTTGACACGTTTCATTTCTTCGATGGTGTACCACATCAGGTGCTCCATTTCACATATTTTCTTCACTGGAATCATAGCTGAGATGTTCCCGCTTCCCACATTGTTGAATTTCTCTACGAACGTCTAAAACAAATCAACGAAAGAAAAGTGTTTTACGAATGCTTTGATTTAAATTTAATACAAATATATCCTAATATTGTAAATGTAATTACTCACCATTGTTATGTTGAGATGATTTACTGCAGCGAAGAGCAAAGTGTTGAACGATGTTGACCGTTGAAGGTTGAAGGCTGTACTGATGACGACTCGTGAAATGTCAAGAGACATCCGCTTCTTGATGTTGTCAATTCATCAATTTACAAACAAAATATTGATGACGTATTATTCTCACGAAACACAAAGTTGGGCAATCACTCACTGAATATTATACAATAGTTAGCATTTCTTTGAAATTTCAAGATTCATTTCTTTTAATAAAAAATCCATTCCTAATTCAAACACAACTCTCTGATTGATTTTATCACGTTGATTATCCATTTTCACAATAGTTTTAACAAACTGGGACAAATCATCTATATTAACATCAGATTTTTTAATTAATCGTGTTTTTAGATAATTATTTAAATTTGTTTTCACAAATCTACAATACGCATTCTTAACACCACTGCTTCTATCTTTGACTTGTGTAAGAGTAAAAGTGATGGCTTCTGATTGCTTCAGAATTTCTCTACATGTCCTTTCACTTAAAATCACACCGAAATTCACATTACTTATACTTTTTAAACCGATATATTTCCCATGAACATTTTCTTCGACAAACATGGTATGATTATCAAACACTTTTTGAGGTGAATCTCGAACATCGATGATAAACGCATATGTGGTCCACATCTTGAGTTCTTCCAAAAATTCTGTCCATTCCAAAAACGATATAATCACACCAGAACCATTTATCGATGAAATTATTTTAACAAACGGTGTAAATTCATCTTCAGCATTCAGCCCAACGATAATCAGTTTTGATCGATATGGATTCACATAGAAAAGTGATTGCACAACACCGAGAAATGGTTTTTCGTCTATTGCTGGAGTGATTTCCATTTTTTTTTTTTTAAATATACAATTTCAACTATCTTCGATAAATCTTCAGAGGTAACTGACCTCTTTCATGGTAAATCGCAAATCAAATTGAATCTAACAAAATGTAATCGTCAGCATTTTTACTTTGAAACAAGACAGGTTTGAACAGGAAATGCAGGACATTGACCTCTCCTATGAAATGCGCATTATTTTTTGATTGCACGTGCGCAACAGCACTGTCCACCATATCCGGTGTCATGTTTCATGCAGTGGCCGAATATTTTAAAATAGGTTGATCTCACGAGTCGATCATTTTTTTCAGGTGATTTTTTATTAAAATGTTTGAGAAACGAATTTAGTGTTTTCCCTCTAGCTCTATGAGCTAAGAAAATAGCGCAATATTCACCGCAAACATTTGATGTAACGCTTTGTAGTGGAATACGATTATATGTCCAGCTTTTACAATGTTGATTTAGAAATTGACGGTGTTGTCGAATGAGCGGGGGATAGCCAAAACTACAAAAAAATTCCCCATTTCCATGCGTATTAATGTGACAAGCGACCCAATGTTGACCCTTGCACCTTGCTATGTCGGTATTGGCAATCAATTGAATCGGACGACCCACATGTTTAGGTAGTGTATCAGCAGCAAAAACACCAATAAATAAATCTTTAGAATATTTATCTTGAGAAAGTGCATTTTTTAATACATTTGCATACATTTTAAATTAATCCTTAACAACAGTACTCTTCGCATCCATAGGTAAACCTCGAATGAACATACAATCAGGGCTCCAGTGTTTATGTTCATAAAACGGGATGTCTTGAGGCAACCATTTATGTATCACGACCCCACATGATGGACAGGCAGCTTTGTCTCCATGAAACGTGTAATATAACCCAGCCTCGGCCAAGTCGCGTGCGGTGACATTGTCATTCGGGAATGATGCAAATGATTTCAATCTTGGTTCCAGTTGAAACATGTCGGTTTTTTCACTGTTTGCAACACACCACTGTGACAGCTTCATTGCACTTTTCAGAGAGCACATTTCACCCGCAAAACCAATATGCACACCATGGACGTAACACTTTATTTCTTCGTATGGAAATGATGACGATGAGTCATACTCGAAATCATTCAAATCAATAACATTTCTCCAGAAGATGTTGTCTAAATATTTCACATTTGTTCTGCCTCTGGTATATTTTAGTTTATAACCCAGACAGTGAGTGAAAACCATGATTTTTAATGCTTCATCTCTAGCTCTACAGTTTGCGTACGTGAAACCAGTAAAATTTGTTTCACTAGAGTCATCAAATACCAGAATCGACGGACTTCTTTCGCCGTACGATCCATTTTCTAAAATCCACTGTTTTGATTTTTTGGTTATGTTGTCAACAACAGCAATTTCTTTCACAACATGAGTATCGTAGCCGACAGCCACCGTCTCGAAATCAATAGTACAACTCATGATGAGGGTTGGGCTAAGACTGAATAAAAAACACAAATACATTTCAATATATCAATTTTATTATACCATTTCAAACACTACAATATTCAAACAATATTAATTACTATAGTCGACAATCACATTTCGATTGCGATCTATCTCTAGAATATTATCAAACTCTGCATATACAATCACATCGATAGCTTCTTTAAGTGCTTCTTTAAAACGAAGATCGATACGTAAATTCTTGTTGTGTTGCAGACTATAATGATTTTCATTACAAGAGAGGTCTGGACTCAGGTCAAAGGCCAATAAAAAGATTCCATTTGGATATTCTTCACGAGAAATATCAATACCTCGATCCTTAAAGTGAATACCATTCCCAGAAAACAATGTATGATAGCAGGCGACATATTGGTTAGTATCAAAGTCGGGTTGCAGTGGTTTAGCTGGGATTTGTTGACCATCCGCATACATGCAGAAGTGGTTTAATCCAAAATGTTGAAAGTTGAAGGGATTCTTTGTATAGCTCCCGTTAACAGCTGCATTGGAGACAAGTCCAATGATAATTTTCTTCGGATTACCCGTCATGAATAAATTGCCTATTTCCTTGCTTTGTATTCCTGCTGGGATAGTTACCAGCTTGACATCTACTCTTGTTAGAGGATATTTTGCATTGGCTCCTTCTAAAACAATATTTTGTGCAATCATAACAGACTCATTCACGCGAACTTTTCGCACAAAAAGAGTAGCATCAGTGATGATTGTCTTGAAGGATGCATTGGAGCCGGCCATGAGATGAAACGAATCTCTGCTCTTGATAAACTTCATGCGTAACTCCACACCATTTGGTATGAGACGGTCTTGATTGAACAAATCGCCATGAATATTTCCAATCATATCCACAATTTGACTTCCATCTGTATACTTTTTTCGTTTCTGAAGCCCTAAATTCTTATCAAAATCCTCCATAAATCCAGCAGTATCTTTATACCAAAGTTGACATGTTCTATGTGAACTCTTAGCAGAGGGACCAAAGTGCATACAATTCTCAAAAAATGAACGATAGGCATAGTTATTATTTGATGAAGGGAGAAGTTTTCCGTTTAAAGTCATCTCAAACTGAGCAATCAGAGAATGCATGAAATTATTGACGGGCGCCACCACAGCAGCAGCCGTTTGAACAGCACCATCTGATTTTTTGACAAGAGTTGCAAGCGGCGAGCCATCTGCATTCACAATTTTTGCTTGAAGTGCAAGCAGAGATTGACCTATATCTATGTATTCCTCACCTTGTGCAGGAACAACAAATTCAAATGGGGCAAATTCTGTCATTGCAGCAATGGGTTTATAAGGATACCAATCACCTCTCTCAAGACAAATTTGAGTCGATGGAACTTCAAAAATATTCAATTCCGATTTCATCGCCTTTTCGGATTCTGCATGCATAAGAGACATGATTATGCAAAAATGTCTGTAAAACAACCAGGTGTATTTGTCGTCTTCTTCTTCTTTGTCTTTTTAACCACCTTCTTCTTTTTAGGCTTGATGTTTAGAGTTTTTTTCGGAGAGATCTTGTTCCTCTTACGTTTGCTCTGACACTGAAGAATGCGTAACCTCTTCAACCTTTTTATCCCATCACCAGTCATATTTTGAAATTTGTCTTCTACTTTTCGTTTGAGATTTGCACCTGCTTCACCGACTCGCCTATGAAATGATTCTTTCACAGGTTTATTCTCAACTAAATCACCCAGAAAATTTGCTCCCGTTCTAGCCGTCTCATGAGCAACAACACGAGCACCGCTTCTTAGTAGAGGAATAGCAGATTTAAACAACCCTTTGAAGAAGCTTGCAAACCCATGACCACGTTGATAACTTGCACCATGATAAACATTCAATCTTCCTCCAGCCTGGTCTCGGTAAAATTTTGTGTAAAGTTCCACATCCATTATGATCGGTGACGAAAATGAAGCACCACAGCAGAAGTTCCAGCTTGAAATGGTAGCGAATCACCAGTGTCTCCTCTTAAATCAATTTCGATGCTTCTAATCTCATGAATCATAACCGGAACGTAGAGTAAATTTAAAAATCTTTGAGTGACTTGTTCACCAAATTTGTGAGTTTTATATTGTGTATTGACAATACGTAATAGCGGAGCAACCACGTCCCCTACGATTTGAGGTTCTATTACATTACAATACACAAAGATAGATTTGGGAGTTCCAGCATCAACATCTATTGCTCTACCGACTAATGGACACACGCCATTTGTAATGTTGTGTTCATAACCCAATTGAATAGCGAGATTAGGCGCAAAATTTACTTCATGCTCTTCATCTTTACTATTCTTCACAGAAATACAGCCGCTTGCATTCAAATCGCTGAGCGGTGCAATGCTGATATCCAGGTGTTTTATTGCATCATTGATAGTTTTCAACAACATGTCACCAGTTTCATAGTAGCCCGGCTTTATGTCCACTCTTTCATATACCCTAGTTTTTTTCTTTCCTAGAATAGTTTTTCGTGAAACACCAACATAATTTTGACCTTTAGTCACATTGAACAGCGTTTGTGGGTAATGAAGTTCAACCAAAGATACCTCCCAGGGACCTCCTGATAATTTTACAGGTTCCTGCAATTGAGTGACAAAATTTGCTGTCGTATTATCCTTATACATTTTCATCGAACTGTTGCTAGGCAACGTCATGTAGAGAGAACGATTCATATTTTTTGAATGTCAGAAGCTAATATCCAAGAGTTGAATTTGGCAGGCAGACCCTTCCACTGAACCAAAACTTTCTCACTGACGCCCTGCCCCGTTTTGCGTATGATTTTATGTATTTTGTAAAGAGAATTATCACCCTTCGTAACTTTTTGCAATTCTTTTTCATAAAACGTTCCAACAATTTCCTCACCTTCTAAATCTTCAATTCTATACACCACTTGGTGTCGATCAACAATACAAATGACTTTGAATATTTCGTCAGACCAATTTTGTTCGTAACCCTTATCAAAAATTATTTTTTCTCTGCTGATACGCACATAATCACCTACCTTTAATTTAGGTTTAGATCGTTTCCTACTCTCAATTTCATTATCTTTATAAAGATGACGCCAAACTTCAAGAGCATTTTTGTCACTCACCGCAGCTGGCATCATACCAATTGACCTATGCACTCGATGATTATAAGCATTCATCAGTTTTGGTAGTACATTTATGTAGCGATACGTGTTCTTTAATGTAAAATACTTCCACATCATTTCCTTGATTGATCGGTTGAGCCTCTCAGCTATACACGCTTTGGTGTCAGGGTTATTTGTGTAGTAAAAATGAACATTATTTTTGGTGAGAAATTTTTGAAAATGTAAATTTTTAAATTCTCGGCCTTTATCGGTCTGTATGCGAACAGGTTTACGCTTACTTTGTTTGAAAATCTTTGCGAAAGCCTGAGACACTTCTTTACCTGTCTTTTGTTTAAGAGGAATCAACCAAGCAAATTTACTGAATACATCAATTACAGATAACAAATAGTTGTATTTATCATTAAATTTACTGAGTGATCTCATATCATTTAAATCAGCCTGCCATAGTTCATCAATACTGTTGACTATGTATCGGTTACGTTTAAATCTTTTTCGAACAGGTTTATGTAAACTATAAGTATCTTGAGATTGAAGCCATTGCAAAATAATTTTTTTAGGAATCTCTTTATTAGTTGCCTTCCACAGTGCATTTAAAGTAGAAAATCCAGCTGGATGCCCAGGATCATTATAAATACGAGACAATCTTTTACATATTTTAGAATTCATTTAAACACAAATTCATCCCAATCTCCCATAGAAGTTGCTCCTCTTGTTCGTTTTGATGGCTTCTCCGAAGGTGATGGTAGAGGTCTGTTCAGTTGACGGTATCGCTGAAGAATGTCTTCTCTTCTTCGAATGTTCCCTATAAGTGTGAGTGGTAGATTTATGTCGGTGAGAATTTTGGCAAACATGTTCCAACCAATCGGTTCTGTTTCTCCTCAACGATTGCGAACAAGATCAGATATCAAATCTGTGATTGTGGAACCGAAAATTTTCACACCGTTCACACTGACAAGTCCCGAATCATCCCATGAAATAGCATCAGATGATGCCAGCTTATCGAAAATAAGTCCAGCTTTTCTTTTAAAAGTGCCGGGAACAGCTTGTAACACTTGTGTTCTCATGGGTTCTTCAAAAACTGCATCATCTTCATCCTCTTCCACCATCTTCTTCACAGGGATTCCAGGGTGAGTTTCAACTTTTTCAGGACGTATCTCCACAGAAATAGGTTGACGGGCTTCATTTACAAAATATAAATACCTTTGTAGAACTTCATAATATTTACGCCATTTTTCATCATCAGAAATTTGGCTAGCGTGAAGTATTTGATGTTTATCTCTATCAAGAGATGATAATGTATCATTGAGAGGATGTATTTGCGGTTGTTGAAGTCGTTGCATACTCTCTGGGTTTACAAGAATCATCTTTTTAGTATTATCCATAATGATTATGATGATGATGAGTTAAAAATACTTCCCAAAAGTCCACTAATAAGCGGAGCAATCAAAAGTGGGAGAAACGCACCACCAGACTGAACCAAAATTTTTTTCTTAGTTTTCCAGCTATCACCCTTGCGTGCAATTTTTCGTAAGAACTTCTTATGACGACGAAGTTTATTCTTCTGAGAGGGTTTCAAGAGAACACGACCTTTTAATGTGTTTAATACACAAGCACAAATTGATTGAGTCAAACCTTTATCTGCTGATTTTAATATACTCTTGCGCATAGCAGGGGTTGCTTTACTCAATGCCTTGAGGAGTTCACTATACCTCCTCGTTGAGTCAGTCATCGTGATGAAATGAAGCTTTTATGACAATGTAGTGTCATTTAGTAGATTTTGGTGTGTATACAACACAGGCCTCATCATCAGGGAAAATATGAGTGCGCAATCTTATATTCTCGGGGCAAGTCTGTGTAAAATCAAATAGAATATAGCCGTGAGGTTGACTCGTTGCATCTTCGAAAGATTCTTGCACATGTTTCATGTTTCTAGGGCATACCTGCCTTGCGAGATGTAAAATTTGAGACTTATCACGAGGATTTTTAAAAAGAATAATATAGTGGGCATTCAAAGAGATATCACGTCGTCCCTTACCTTGATTAAAAATATTTTGAGAAATTAGAAATACACTCACTTTACGATGATGTGAGATTTTGGTAAACAAGTCCACAACCCTATCATCTGCTTCTCGCATTAGATCATCGATAATCAAAATTTGAGCCCCGGAAGATGCAGACAAGTCGGCAGGATTAATAATTCCCTCGTGGAACTTGACTCGTGGATCTTGAATAGATTCATATAAACTCTGCCACTCGGCAAAACACCAAATAATATTTTTTATAGGTTCATCTACCAAAGAATCCAAATTTGTTAAAAAACGGCGTATAAAATAAGACTTGCCACATGATGTGAGCCCCGCAATCAAAGCTGTAAAAGGAACCTTCCAGGTTGGATCCATTTTGTTGAATGAGATTAAAATATATTTGTTGATAAATTTATAATATTTTTTGAAAATCATAAATTGTCAAGGAATGAGGATTGAGAGTGAACAAGGGAAACAAATTATTCATAAAAAACATAAGTTTAGAATAAAACATGTATTTTACAAACATGTGTCATGTTAACAGGTACATTGACATTGATGTGATGTTGATGTGATATTATTATAACTAATTCTAAATTCTCTAATCTATGTCCATTTCCGTGTCTATTCTAAAATGACCGTATGCTAGGGTGTTGAAACCATCATGTAGAATGTATCTCTTGTCGTCGAACGGTGATAGTGTACTCTTCCTCTGACTGACAGTAAATATTTCATGTTTGAAGCTACGGATGGACATCATTTTCTCACTTTGTACACATTTTTCAAATAAGGCGGCTCTATACTTTTGATGAGTAACATATTTTTTCATTGTGGCTCTAGTTATGCCTTTACCAACCTTTTTGTTTCTACCGTCCAACTCCAAGAGACTGTACATTTTTGCCCTTAAACCCACAAATTCCTTCACAATTCTACCGTCCGACTCGTCTTTCATTTTTCCCAACACCTTTTTATTAGTGTTGGAAAAAAGGAAGTGATCTTTCGGCAAATTGGAAGTATCAAATAGCGAAATGTCATTGGCCATGTCTTGATATAGATCATCAGTCTGGATCTCATAACACAGTGAGTCTGTGTCTGTGAATAATAATTTTGAATTTTGATTGTATTTAGTTTTTACATAATTATAGTGAAAATCATTATAGTCTGC
Organism: Leuctra nigra; assembly: GCA_934045905.1. Lineage (NCBI taxonomy): Eukaryota > Metazoa > Arthropoda > Insecta > Plecoptera > Leuctridae > Leuctra > Leuctra nigra. The sequence goes on from OW203765.1 coordinate 13,449,537, forward strand.
AACACAACAAGAATTTACGTATCGATCTTCGTTTTAAAGAAGCACTTAAAGAAGCTATCGATGTGGTTGTATATGCAGAGTTTGATAATATTCTAGAGATAGATCGCAATCGAAATGTGATTGTCGACTATAGTAATTAATATTGTTTGAATATTGTAGTGTTTGAAATGGTATAATAAAATTGATATATTGAAATGTATTTGTGTTTTTTATTCAGTCTTAGCCCAACCCTCATCATGAGTTGTACTATTGATTTCGAGACGGTGGCTGTCGGCTACGATACTCATGTTGTGAAAGAAATTGCTGTTGTTGACAACATAACCAAAAAATCAAAACAGTGGATTTTAGAAAATGGATCGTACGGCGAAAGAAGTCCGTCGATTCTGGTATTTGATGACTCTAGTGAAACAAATTTTACTGGTTTCACGTACGCAAACTGCAGAGCTAGAGATGAAGCATTAAAAATCATGGTTTTCACTCACTGTCTGGGTTATAAACTAAAATATACCAGAGGCAGAACAAATGTGAAATATTTAGACAACATCTTCTGGAGAAATGTTATTGATTTGAATGATTTCGAGTATGACTCATCGTCATCATTTCCATACGAAGAAATAAAGTGTTACGTCCATGGTGTGCATATTGGTTTTGCGGGTGAAATGTGCTCTCTGAAAAGTGCAATGAAGCTGTCACAGTGGTGTGTTGCAAACAGTGAAAAAACCGACATGTTTCAACTGGAGCCAAGATTGAAATCATTTGCATCATTCCCGAATGACAATGTCACCGCACGCGACTTGGCCGAGGCCGGGTTATATTACACGTTTCATGGAGACAAAGCTGCCTGTCCATCATGTGGGGTCGTGATACATAAATGGTTGCCTCAAGACATCCCGTTTTATGAACATAAACACTGGAGCCCTGATTGTATGTTCATTCGAGGTTTACCCATGGATGCGAAGAGTACTGTTGTTAAGGATTAATTTAAAATGTATGCAAATGTATTAAAAAATGCACTTTCTCAAGATAAATATTCTAAAGATTTATTTATTGGTGTTTTTGCTGCTGATACACTACCTAAACATGTGGGTCGTCCGATTCAATTGATTGCCAATACCGACATAGCAAGGTGCAAGGGTCAACATTGGGTCGCTTGTCACATTAATACGCATGGAAATGGGGAATTTTTTTGTAGTTTTGGCTATCCCCCGCTCATTCGACAACACCGTCAATTTCTAAATCAACATTGTAAAAGCTGGACATATAATCGTATTCCACTACAAAGCGTTACATCAAATGTTTGCGGTGAATATTGCGCTATTTTCTTAGCTCATAGAGCTAGAGGGAAAACACTAAATTCGTTTCTCAAACATTTTAATAAAAAATCACCTGAAAAAAATGATCGACTCGTGAGATCAACCTATTTTAAAATATTCGGCCACTGCATGAAACATGACACCGGATATGGTGGACAGTGCTGTTGCGCACGTGCAATCAAAAAATAATGCGCATTTCATAGGAGAGGTCAATGTCCTGCATTTCCTGTTCAAACCTGTCTTGTTTCAAAGTAAAAATGCTGACGATTACATTTTGTTAGATTCAATTTGATTTGCGATTTACCATGAAAGAGGTCAGTTACCTCTGAAGATTTATCGAAGATAGTTGAAATTGTTGTGCAATCACTTTTCTATGTGAATCCATATCGATCAAAACTGATTATCGTTGGGCTGAATGCTGAAGATGAATTTACACCGTTTGTTAAAATAATTTCATCGATAAATGGTTCTGGTGTGATTATATCGTTTTTGGAATGGACAGAATTTTTGGAAGAACTCAAGATGTGGACCACATATGCGTTTATCATCGATGTTCGAGATTCACCTCAAAAAGTGTTTGATAATCATACCATGTTTGTCGAAGAAAATGTTCATGGGAAATATATCGGTTTAAAAAGTATAAGTAATGTGAATTTCGGTGTGATTTTAAGTGAAAGGACATGTAGAGAAATTCTGAAGCAATCAGAAGCCATCACTTTTACTCTTACACAAGTCAAAGATAGAAGCAGTGGTGTTAAGAATGCGTATTGTAGATTTGTGAAAACAAATTTAAATAATTATCTAAAAACACGATTAATTAAAAAATCTGATGTTAATATAGATGATTTGTCCCAGTTTGTTAAAACTATTGTGAAAATGGATAATCAACGTGATAAAATCAATCAGAGAGTTGTGTTTGAATTAGGAATGGATTTTTTATTAAAAGAAATGAATCTTGAAATTTCAAAGAAATGCTAACTATTGTATAATATTCAGTGAGTGATTGCCCAACTTTGTGTTTCGTGAGAATAATACGTCATCAATATTTTGTTTGTAAATTGATGAATTGACAACATCAAGAAGCGGATGTCTCTTGACATTTCACGAGTCGTCATCAGTACAGCCTTCAACCTTCAACGGTCAACATCGTTCAACACTTTGCTCTTCGCTGCAGTAAATCATCTCAACATAACAATGGTGAGTAATTACATTTACAATATTAGGATATATTTGTATTAAATTTAAATCAAAGCATTCGTAAAACACTTTTCTTTCGTTGATTTGTTTTAGACGTTCGTAGAGAAATTCAACAATGTGGGAAGCGGGAACATCTCAGCTATGATTCCAGTGAAGAAAATATGTGAAATGGAGCACCTGATGTGGTACACCATCGAAGAAATGAAACGTGTCAAGACAAAATATGGTCCATCTCTCCTGGCAACAGTTTCCTTTGTCTCGGAATGGCAACCAAAAATAGGAGAAGAGCAACATTATGCAATCAAAATTTTTTTACCAAAACGTTTCAACGATGTATTTACTGATGATGATTTGAAGGAAATTAACGAAAAACGTTTATATCAAATTCAGTATGAAGGACAAGATCACTCCAACAGTTATGCTCTACAATTAAGAAAAAAGTAAATTGTAACAATATTTGATATGACGTAAAATTTATAATATTTTGAATGTATCACTTTATATTATGCTTTCAATAGTGAACACAATATGAAAAACATGTGCCGAGATCTTTTAGGGGAGCTTATGAAAAAATATCAAGTTGTGACTAGAATCCTATTTGAAATTTTTATATGAAACGAAGTTAAATTAATTGTCAAGAACTTGGTATTTATTTATAAGCAAACTTAACCGACCCATTATTAAGAGTAAACATATTTTCACCTTCTCTTATCTTCATCCTCATCATCACCCCCACCCCATCCACATCCTCATCCCCATCCTCATCCTCATCCTCATCCTCATCCTCATCCTCATCCTCATCCACATCCTCATCCTGGCTAGATACCCGGTTTTGATTCTGCTGTGTATTAATAAAAATTATAATGTCCCCGTATAAGTGACGACATATTGCAACATACCTTCGTTGGCTCATTAGCTCAGTTGGTTAGAGCGTTGTGCTCATCGTGCAGAAGTCGTGGGTTCGATCCCCACATGGGCTACAAGTCAGTCGACATACAAAATGATTTAGTTTTTGCGCCACTTCTCATGAATACAATTATTGTCTCCTAGATAGCGTTGTAGTTGAGCGCGAAATATAAATTCAAATTTTTGTGCCGCTTTTAGTAAATACAATTAGTGTCACCTAGATAGCGTTGTAGTCGAGTCAAGTTTAAATTCAAATTTTTTGTGCCGCTTTTCGTGATTGTAATTATTATCACCTAGATAGCGCTGTAGTCGTGCGCGAAGTTTAAATGTTTGCGCCAATACCTACCTTGACAACTGGATGACGTTGCTGCACAGGTCATTAACCACCTATGTATATGCTTATTGCATCGTCTTTCTCTCATCGCCTAATTAGCCGAGTGGTTAAGGCGTTGGATTCCTATTCCAGTGGTAGCAGGTTCAAATCCACCTCGAGATACATTTTTAATTTAAAAAAATGACGTCAGAAGAACACACATGACATGAAGGAAGAAAATGGCGGAAATATGCTCGAGCTAGAGTGTAGGAACCGGAAATACGTTTGAAAATGCCGCCCTGTCAAACGCATATGGCGGAAGAAAATGGCGGATAAAATGGTGGATAAAATGGCGGAACAAAATGGTGGATAAAATGGCGGAAATGGTTAAAATATGCTGACACTAGAGCGTGGGAACCGGAAACACGTGACAAAATGGCGCCAAAACAAGATGTGACGTCATAAAATAGGCTCACACTAGAGCGTGGGAACCGGAAACACGTGACAAAATGGCGCCAAAACAAGATGTGACGTCATAAAATAGGCTCACACTAGAGCGTGGGAACCGGAAACACGTGACAAAATGGCGCCAAAACAAGATGTGACGTCATAAAATAGGCTCACACTCGTAGCTGAGATTTCCACATCTCCACATCCTGCACCAGAACCCCCAAATGCTGTCTACTCACAGGATTTACTTACAACTACAATCTGAGTACATATTCACAGAGATGATTACATTTGTGACTAGAATCTGAAATTAAAACGCACTTTGATTAGTTGAGATTCGGGCGTGATTCGAACCCGGGTCGGCAGATTTCGAAGACAGCGTGTAGACCAACTGGCTGTGCGGACGGGTGATGTTAGTAGCGATCACAATTGTACAAGAACGATGCGAGGAGTTAGCGAAATATTTACTGACGCTAGATTCAAAATGTTAAAATGTTACACTGGTTTAGTGTAAGTATTCTACTAAACGATCGATCACGTTTGCCGCTGCGAAAACATTTCGCAAATCTAGTAAAATTAAATCGCAAGACCCGAATAGTGAAAAGTCCTTCGTTATTCCTGCGAAATTTGTTGCTAAAACAATGAAAATTTTCGTTAAACGCAGCATAATGTTTATAGCGTAAATAATTTCACAGCTTTTAAGAAAATAGTTACACAAAATTTGCGTGAATATTTCACTAAAAGAACGATTATTTGTCACATGAAACATTTCGCAACACTAGTGAAATTAAATCGCAAGACCCAATTAGTTCGGTTTGTGAAACTGATTTCGCTAATCCAGCGAAACGTGGTTGCTAAAACAAGTGTAAACTTCGCCAAAACCAGCGAAATATTTTCAGCGTAAATAATTTCACATTTATTTCTCTCAGTGTAGAGGCACAGATTTACTCTTTATCTCTATGCTGTTAAATTTTGAAAACAATCGGTCAAACCGTTAAGAAAAAAGTAGGGGCCGCCTTTTTATGGTTTTTTGGGGTTTTCAATATTTGAATTAAAATAACTTACTTCACAGCAGTATATGCAACATGCAACACACGATTAAATGTCCCAAATGTCACGTACATCCCAGACCTTATGCATTTTCACGCATTTCTAAGATTTTTTTCACATCGGAATCGAAATTTTCTGCGAGTCCTGTCGACTCTTAAGGTACGCACATTACACTTTCAGTTGTTTGACATCTACCCTTTGGGGCAACAAAAGGTGAATTCTGAGGTATTTTGCAACACGTTTGAATTTTCTGTGGGCTAACAGGGCAAAATAATTACAAACAGTTTGCATATTTAAATAAAGAATGACATTTGTAATTTTATACATATTTTTCTTTAGGGTAATACTCCTATTTCAAAATTTGGGAAATTTTGGAAATTGGGGAGGAATTACTCTAAATAGTTTTGATGGCAGTCAATCTCTTCGTAATAAAAAGTTGTTCATGAAAATGACATCAAGATTGGCTTACCCCTGCCTCAAGGTAGGGGTAGACTCTACCCCGGGGTAAGACATGATAACTTCTTCGTGAATACCGATACCACTGCCACCCGATCTACCACGCCTTACCACTCGCTATCATGGTTTACCCCATGTACCTGAATGAGGGCCCTGGGGGGTTGTTGCCCCAAAGAGCAGATGTCACACAACTGAAAGTGTAATGTGCGTACCTTGAAGTACCCAAAACCACTTTCAGAACTTCTGGGACCGGCGTGGGGGGAAGGGTCCACTACGGCTGGCTCGTGGTTTATTGTTTAAAAGGTGAATTTACTTCGTTTTTAATCATTTATGACGTCACTTCCGGTTTCGTAAATTGGGTTAGCAAGAAATTTAAAGAAGGTTTAAAAAATAGATGATAGTTTGTATCGATTCGTCCGAGTACATGGCCACTAGTCTCGTTCAGATCCGTCAATTAATGAAAAAATTAAAAAATTATCATCGCCATCTTTAATGAAAGCGCCATTTTAAAGATTATAGTTTGACACCATCACGATATCGTATCATATAGTCAACACTTATTCGTAACCGTTGGAAAAATAAAAATATATTTTAAAGAAAGAAAGTTACAGCAGTTTTTGGAATTGAATCAAAATAATTTATTTCATCGCCATTTTGAAAATTGAAGTGTTGATATTTTTACCTTGAGTGCAACAGTAGTAAGTGTATGCTATGCAAAAATGTTGGTTCTGTATCTAGTGGAGCGGTCGCTCCACGCCAGCCAAGTCGTACGGCGCGCGCACACTCTCATTTAAAAAGGCTGGAGCAACCCACTTTTACTGTAAGCATCAAATTCGGCCTACTGGATCTTAAAATTGGTAAATCTCACATTGTTGCGAAATATCTTAATTTCGAGCTATGGCCCACCCTACAACATATACCAAATTTGGGAACAGTAAGTTACGCCCTTTGCGCGCTAGAGGGCCGTGAAAACAGTGTTTTAGGGCGGTTTTAATCAGTAATAATCATAGTAGTAGTCTCCTGGAATTCAAATCCGGTAAACAGGCCACAGCCTAAACGGCTGAACCGATTGATCTCACATTTTTACCACGTGTGCACTTTTGGCGTCTGATTTAACCTTCACCCCATGAATTTTTTGTGCCGCCATTTTAAAACCGGAAGTGACATCATATCTCGACAACGGGTAAACCGATTGGAACGAAAATAACGCCAAACGATTCGGACGGTCAACTTTATGGATTATCAATAGCAACAGCCTAAAATTTATGTTAACGAAACCGGAAATGACGTCATGGAGTTTGAAATACATCGATTGGCATTTCGGCAACAAAGGTTGATCCGATTATTATCATATTTATGTAACGTATGTACTTTTGATATCTCATTTGACTTGTTATAAACCAACCAGAAGCCGCCATTTTGAAACCGGAAGTGACATCATATCTCAATACCGGCTAAATAGATTTGAACGAAACCAGCGCTAAACAATTTAGACGGTCAACTTTATGTATTATCATCAATAATATTTGCAGTTTCCCATACCAAAACCGGAAATGACGTCACACTTTTAAATAATCTCACAAATTTAGATTTTGATGCAATAAATATACTATTTCAGACAGCTTATAATAAAATGTAATCATGTTTAAATTATAGTTCAAGGAGTCAGTGATTTCAGCAGCCATTTTGAAACCGGAAGAAACGCCATATCTCGAAAACTGGTTGACAGATCGGTATGAAACTAGCGCGAAACGATCTATGAAATAGGAACAGTCAAACTAGAATGTTCCTATTTATGAGACCAGAAATGACGTCATTCAAATTTATAAATTATTATAATCCCCTCCTATACAATAAATACATATTCAGAAAGCTAAAAATGATACACATCATTTATAGTTATAAATTCTATGTAGCAGCGCAGAAAGTTCAGCAGCCAATTGACAACGGATATGTTGCCATATTTAGGAACTTGGTTGACCGATTGGAATGAAACCTTTGCTATTCCTGATGAAAATAACCAAATTGTAAAGGGATTTTTGTTAAAGGATTTAGTAATTGTTCATTTGATTGTCACAAGTTGTAAGAATAAACTAAAAAAAGGAGTGATATCCCCATAAAAAAACACTTCGTGTAAAAATAACAGCCAAGTCTCTTCAACTAAAAAAAAATATGAAATTAAAAATTCTGCACTGAAAAGTAGTGATATCAAAAAATGGGCCAAGTCAAAACTTTATTTTAAAATCAAAAAATACTTGGCGCATCGTTTTTTAGGGCATTATAGGTATACTATATGTATTATGTATATTTGATGTATATTTTCTATCTGGTCTATACTTCTAAACTATGTATAGTACACAATGCGCCAAGTATTTTTTGATTTCAAAATAAAGTTTTGATTGGCCCATTTTTTGATATCACTACTTTTCAGTGCAAAATTTTTAGATTTCATATTTTTTTTTAGTTGAAGAGACTTGGCTGTTATTTTAACACGAAGTGTTTTTTATGGGTCTCTCTTACTTATGCCGTAATTAATTAAATACGTTTTGCGGCCATCTTGAATAACTTAACCATCTTGGATTTCCCAAAATGACACCATAATTGTTTTTCAATTGCAGGTCATGTACTACACGAATCAGCAGTAAAATTGCTTTCGACACTAAAAAAACACGGAATTACATAAGGGACCGGACTATAACCCGATCGTGGTCTACCTAGATTTCGGCTCAAGTTTTCTCAATAAGTGCAATCTATATTATGTTTCAGATTCATAATTTTAAAAGTATGTTTAATATGATCTATGCTTAATGCTAATGTATAATAACATTTTTAAACAATCCGATCTAAGTGCAGTTAATCAATGGAACAAAATATATCTACGTCTATATAATAGATTGGGCTAACATAACATACCATTTAAATTAATTTTATGAGAAAACGTAAATTTCAAATTAACCCTAACATTTTGATTTATACTTTTAGTATACCTACAAAAAATGTTACAAGTTTCCAATAGGGCAGTTACGATTTATTTTTGAATTTATTTCAAACCCTACTATAATAATTTCTTTATTCATAACAAAAAATATACAATTTTCATTTATAAATATCAATTTGAAATTCCGTAAATATTATTCAGTATTTGGAAAATCAGTGTGATGTTATATTTATCAACCAACAATGATGTTGCTATGGCAACAATGAAACTAGGACAGCACATGACGTTAATTCTTTGTCCCGCCATAATGTGCACTGAAATAATATTCATATTGACGGAGGAAAATTTTGGCTATTGATTATCCTGACAAAATTATTCTACGCCCACTATTTATGGTATTCGTGAGTATGAATCAAAGGAAAATTTTAGTTGAAAAGTGTGCGCCGTTAATATAAAAGTGACGTTGTTAACATAAACTGCATGCATTGCATTTTATGTAAATAAGAAACTATGGAAAACTATTAATCGTAGAAAACAATGTATGTAACAATGATCTTTTCTTTGCTAAGTGTGCGTCGTTAAAGAAACTCGCCAGCCTTGTTGCCGTGTGTGCGTCATTAATATTCAGTCAAAGCGTGATACATTATGTGTATTTATTCAGTGAGAGCAGAAAATTTAGTTTTGGACATAAGATTTAGCTCGTTTTATTAATTTTTTTTTAGTGAATAAATATTCATTGAATAATTGAATGGATAGGTAACATTTTTCTGATATTATACCCGTTCTAATACATCTCCACTAATTGGTATTGGATAGTGGAAGTTTCTTTACATCGGGGTGTTGCAGTTTGAGTCCAAGTCTTGATGGATGATAAAGGGTTTCCGGTGGAAGGTGGGAAGGAGGCGCTCGTAGCTTATCAAAGCGAATAAAGCAAGCATCTTTATCTGAAACGTATGGCTCGAATCTATGATTTTTTGTCTATCTAGTGGAGCGGTCGCTCCACTCAGCCAAGTCGTACCGTACACTCACAGTCACTCAACATACCGTAAATGCCTATATAAACTGAGGAGCAGACCAACTACTTTTACTGTAAGCAACAACATAGCATTTTCGGCCTACTGGATCTCAACAATGGAAAATCTCTCATTGTTGTGAAATGTCTTAATTTTGAGCTATGGCCCACCTGACAACATATACATCACGCGGCAACAACCAGTCATGCCGTTTACGACCTAGAGGGCAGTGAAAATCGTGAAATTACACCGCTTTCATCTGCTTCTGCTTCTGCTTCTGCTTCTGCTTCTTTTCAGATGATTCCCGAAAAAGTTGCTATCACCGCCACAGCCTAAACGGCTGAACCGATCAACCTGAAATTTTTACCACATATGCACTTTTGGCGTCTGATGATACCTTGCCTCTTGTGAATTTTTGTGCCGCCATTTTTAAACCGGAAGTGACGTCATATCTCAAAAACGTCTGGACCGATTAGAACGAAATTAGCGCCATTCGATTTAGATGGTCATCTATATGAATTGTCAATAATAAAAAAAAATCTTATTTTCTAAACCGGAAGTGACGTCATAAATACGCAATATTTATCTTATTTCAACAAATTATACTGAAAATACATACATAATTAACTTACATTGTAACATAGACAATACAAATTATAAATTCAAGGCTGCAGTGTACTCGGCCGCCATTCCTGAAACCGGAAGTGACGTCATACATCTAAAACGCCTGTACCAATTGCAACAGAACTTGCTCCTGCGTATTCATTCTGCAATTTATTTGAAAAATCAATTTTGAAAAATTAATAAACAAATTACTGGTACCGGAAATGGCGGCAGGAACCACTAAATGAAACCGGAAGTGAATCATATATTACAAACGGCATGACCGATTTTACGGAAATATAGGGATTATGAATTCAGATGGTCGTTCATGAAGTATCAACGAGATTGATTTTTTATTACCTATACCGGAAATGACGTCATAGATATGCTAAATGACGTCATAAATATGCTAAACGGAACTAAATTGACAACTTTATACTTTTAAATAGATATAAGTAAACGTACTTTGAAAATAATTATAAAATCAAGGTTGCAGTGTTCTCGGCCGCCATTTTTAAAACCGGAAGTGACGTCATATATCGAAAATGGCTTTACCGATTGCAACCAAATTTTGGAAATATGTAGGACTAATAATTATGAATTCAAGACTACATTAATTTCGGCCGCCATTGTTAAAACCTGAAGTGACGTCATATATCGAAAACGGCTGTACCAATTGCAACCAAATTTTGGAAATATGTAGGACTAATAATTATGAATAAAAAAGACATTATTTTCGGACGCCATTGTTAAAACCGGAAGTGACGTCATAAATCAAAAACGGCTGTACCGATTGCAACCAAATTTTGGAAATGTGTAGGACTAATAAGTAATAATTATTAATTAAAGAAGACATTATTTTCGGCCGCCGTTGTTAAAGCCGGAAGTGACGTCATATATCGAAAACGGCTGTACCGATTGCAACCAAATTATGCAATTATGTATGACTTATAATTATGAATTCAAGACGACATTATTTTCGGCCGCTATTTCAAAACCGGAAATGACGTCATAAATCGAAAACGGCTGAACGAAACTAAATCTATTCTTCTTGTATAATTATTTTAAGCTTATACCATACGCAACTTTTCTTAGTAACCAAATCGGTTGAGGCGTATTTTTTTAAGAAATTAATCCTTGCTCCGACATGTGCTACAAGCTATATGAATAAACTAACAAAAGAAGTGATATCCCAGAAAAAAACACTACGTGTAAAAAAGGCAGCCAAGTCTCTTTACTTTAAAAAAAATCAACACCGAAAAGGAGTGATATCAAAAAAGGAGCCAAGTCAATGACATTTCCAAATATTTAATCGTATTTTTGAAATAAAAGTATAAAAACCGAGAAATACTTTACAAAAGGACTTGGCGCATCGTTTTTTTAAAGATATGTTTCTATTCATAAGCATGCCATTTATTTACATCCATCATTAAGAATTTTTGGAATAATAGGGACACATCTTTCAATTACATATTATACATACCTTCTGTAAAATATTTTCTATTTGAATTTGTCGCGATGAAACTTGTTGCCTATGTTTGTAATAAATACATAATAGTTATCTTCGTAATATTGTTTCGTGGTCAATAAATTAAATCTCAAGCTTTATACCTTCTCAGCATGAAATAAATTTATATTACTCCACATCTTATAACAATACATTTCACAAAGTACACAGTCACATTGAATTTCTATTAAAATTTTTAACTTTATACACTTGACACTTCAAAAATATATAAAAGTGTTTCACAGATAGTTAGTAATTATTTACAACGTTTCATGATTTACCTCAGTTAAGATCAAATTATGAAAAGATATCCTTCTAATATCACCATATTAACAGTGCTATAAGAATATATATGACCCCACTTCCTTGTTATTTAATTCTACCTCCCTTATTATTACTTCTATTACAGCATGACATCTTTCTTCTATCGCCATTACAAAATTATAAAATAGCCATTACCAAAAGTAGCTTGATTCATAGATCCTGGCTCAAATAAAAAGAGGAATATGTACCTACTTGTTAATAATCTTTCCACTTTTAGTATTGAATGAGGTCTTTAAAAAAAACGATGCGCCAAGTCCTTTTGTAAAGTATTTCTCGGTTTTTATACTTTTATTTCAAAAATACGATTAAATATTTGGAAATGTCATTGACTTGGCTCCTTTTTTGATATCACTCCTTTTCGGTGTTGATTTTTTTTAAAGTAAAGAGACTTGGCTGCCTTTTTTTACACGTAGTGTTTTTTTCTGGGTTTGTTGTTCCTTATCCATTTAAGGTCAAACGGAATAACGGATTAGGCCAATTTATTCACAACACATTTTTTACTATCCTGATTGAGGATTTAATGAATTCAAATGCATTTCCATGCAGTCATTCTGACTCAAGCAACTCGTTCAGTCGAGTAAAAGAGGGTTGCGCACGCAGGTGCAAAGATAGATACAGGGTGACAGTATCGTCACCGGTGGTATGACAGTTCGTAGTGAGCATTCTCTACCTTCATTCCATTCTCCTCGGAGATCTCTAACCCTCATCAGTGCGTTGTGTCTAATGTCCGTCCGTCCGACCGGATAGCTCATTTGGTAGAGCTCTCGCCCGGCTATTGAGAGGTCCCGGGCTCGAGCCCCGGTCCGATACGATATTTTTACAACGCACATCCCTTCATAACAATCTGAATAATGGATAACGTTCATTTGTCGTTCGTGTTATGCTTTTCATAATCTGTCTTATATTTTCTGTAAAGGGAATTTCAGTTCGACTTCGAGGTGTTGCCCGTTTCGGTGCTCGATCATCAATGCGTTACACTGGGCGTTTTCCTAGTTATTAGTGAAAATCATAGCATTGACTCTCGACTGAGGAACACCCACGACGAACTCAGTCAAGTAGCCGGTCGCGGGAATCGAAGTCAGGACTTCCGGGATACAAGTTTAGGGCGCTACTGCCTGAGCATACTTGCTCCAGTAAAATTAAACATTATGCATAAATTAGGCTTGGCGCTTAAAATGCATAAGTTGGAATATAATTATTCAAAACCACAAGAGTAATTTTATCAGGATCTTTAACAGACAGAAAATATTCCTTTAAATATGACATTTTACGGGACAAAGACATGAACGTCATGCTCTGTCATAATTTTATTGTTGCTATGGCAACTTCTTTGTTGTTTGATAAATATTACATAACAATGATTTCCAACATACTGTTAAAGTCCCTAAAATATATTTACGTAATTTTAAATTGATATTTATTCATGAAAATGTTTATATTTTGAGTTATTTGAAATCAATTTCAATGAAAAGACGTCCCTGTCCTAATATTGGCCGTAGGTTTTTTTTTGTATAGACCAAAAGAAAAACTATAATGTAAGTGTTATTATGAAATTTAGGTTCTCTCATCAAATTAATTTAAAGTCGATGTAAGATGTAAGACCAATCATTTATATAGACGTATTCTTTGTGCTATGAATTGATTAACTGCACACACACACCGGATTGTTTGCAAATGAAATAATACATTAACAAAAGTATCATATTATCAAATTCATTCTTTTCACATTATGAATCTCTAACACAATATAGATAGAACATATTGAGAAAATGACTCGAAATCTCGCTAGAACTCGGGTCACCTTAGCCTGAGCGAGATTCGAACGAAGGTCTGCAGGGTTGCTTCGACAGTTAGAGAAAATGCCAGTTTCCCTGACATCAGTTGATATCTCCCCCATCCCTTGTTTTACTCGAGCACAGAGAGAGATAGTAGCTAGAGTGAGAGGTCTGACCGGTTTGTACAGGCAATCGGAAAATTAATAGACAAGAGATGATTCTCTAACTTTTCATCACGATCAATTTATGTTTGGCCGAGTGTACCTATACAACTTATTTATGGGAACCACACTTTCTTGTAATAAGCACTGGTATGTGATGTGTGCAACACCTTCAAACTAAAATTAACATTAGGTAATGTGCTAAGTGAATAAATATCAGCTATCTTCACAAGTACCTAGCTTAACAAAATAAATGACAACGTAACAGTTGCTGATGGAAGAGTATGATCCCGGCAAACATGCTAGACAAAATGTCGTTGAATTAGCCGAGCTCGTACTCTTTCACCAGCTACCAAAACTGGATTCCGCCTCGCATTTCTTGGATTGGCTGGAACATTGTTGTCTGCGGCTTCTTCATCCATCATTGAGTCATCCTCATCCATCGCGGGGTCATCTTCCTCCTCTTCATCAGAATCACCATCAAGTCCATATGCCATACACATATTATGTAAAACGCAACAAGCGTTGATGATCTTTGTTGCAACTTCAGGATGGTAATGTAAGACTCTGTCCTTCAGGAGGCACCGAAAACGAGCCTTCAATACTCCATTACATCTTTCGATGCAACACCGTGCTGTTTTCAATGTTGTGTTGAAGTCTTCTTCCGGCGATCCTTCCTGCACATCGTCTTGGATGGTCATTAGCCAAGGTTCTAAATTATAACCGCTGTCCCCGATCAGCCAAAGGTTCATGTTCGGATTGTTTTCGTATTTTTCTACCAAATAGCGCTTTAAATTGCAAAACCGCCAAATAAATTTGTCGGTAGTGCTGCCTGGGAATAAAGCGTTCACGTGCAATATACGCAAATCGGAATCACACACAAGTTGCGTGTTGATGGTGTGCACTCCCTTCCGATTTACGTACATTAACTCGGCGTAGTCGGGATCGTCTTCAGGAGGAGAAACAATTGCTACATGGGAGCAATCAATTGCACCCAGCACTCCTGGCAAATTAAATTTGTCGAAGAACCCCCTTGTCACAGCAGCCTGTGCCCTAGCTGCGGTGGGGAACTTGATCCATCAATCTTTGATCGCGTCGATAGCTGCCGACACCTCGTGGATAGCACGACTGACGGATGCTTAGCTTATTTTTAAGTAGCGGTCATTTCCAACACAAGTCTGGTAGCTGCCAGATGCAAAGAATCGTAGTCCTGCAAGAACCTAAAGCAACGGATATAATTTCAATAATTGTGCAATCACAGTTTACTTTGAGGGATGAACAAATAATTGCATCAGACTTACAATTTATAAATAAAATACCCATGTTAAGTCAACATTATTACCATGTCACATTATTTATAATTTACTGGTGTATGATGCCCATAATTATTTGTATAGATCAACGGGTTGATATAAACCATAAACTAAAAATATGTAATAGCGCATCACTAGAATTGCTAGGTAGTAATACTAATCCCCATAAAAAAACACTCCGTGTAAAAATACCAGCCAAGTCTCTTCAACTTAAAAAAAAAACAATGAAATCTAAAAATTCTGCACTGAAAAGTAGTGATATCAAAAAATTAGCCAAGTCAAAACTTTATTTGAAAATCAAAAAATACTTGGCGCATCGTGTATATAGATAAATAGTTGAGAAGTATATGCCAGATATGAAATATACATCAAATATACATCTATACATATAATATACCTATAATGCTCTAAAAAACGATGCGCCAAGTATTTTTTGATTTTCAAATAAAGTTTTGACTTGGCTAATTTTTTGATATCACTACTTTTCAGTGCAGAATTTTTAGATTTCATTATTTTTTTTTAAGTTGAAGAGACTTGGCTGGTATTTTTACACGGAGTGTTTTTTTATGGGGATATCACTACTTCTTTTAGTTTATTCTTACAACTAATGTGTGACACATATCAAATGAACAATTACTAAATCCTTAAAAAAAAAATCACCCTTTACAATTTGGTTATTCTCAAGAAGAATAGCAAAGGTTTCATTCCAATCGGTCACCCAGTTCCGAGATATGGCAACACTTCGGTTTTCAAAATGGCCGCTGAACTTTCTGCACTGCCATATAGAATTTATAACTATAAAATATGATGTCTATAATTTTAAGATTTCTGAATATGTATTTATTGTAAAGGAGGGGGTTATAATACTTTATAAATTTGAATGACGTCATTTCCGGCCTCATAAATAGGAAAATTCTAATTTGACTGTTCCTATTCCATAAAGATGGCCTTCCGAATCGTTTGGCGCTAGTTTCATACCGATCTGTCAACCAGTTTCCGAGATATAACGTTTCTTCTGTTTCAAAATGGCTGCTGAAATCACTGACTTCTTGAATTATAATTTAAACATGATTACATTTTATTATAAGCAGTCTCAAATAGTATATTTATTGCATCAAAATGTAAATTTGTGAGATTTTTAAAATGTGTGACGTCATTTCCGGTTTCAGTATGGGAAACTGCAAATATTATTGATGATAATACATAAAGTTGACCGTCTAAATTGTTAAGAGCTGGTTTCGTTCAAATCTATTTAGACGTTATAAAGATATGATGTCACTTCTGGTTTCAAAATGGCGGCTTCTGGTTGGTTTTATAACAAGTCAAATGAGATTTTAAAAGAACATACGTTACATAAATATCAAAATAATTAGATCAAATATGTTGCCAAAATGCCAATTGATGAATTAAATTTCATGACGTCATTTCCGGTGTCGTTAACATAAATTTTAGTCTGTTGCTATTGATAATCCATAAAGATGACCGTCCGAATCGTTTGGCGCTATTTTCGTTCCAATCGGTCCAGCCGTTGTTGAGATATGACGTCACTTCCGGTCTCAAAATGGCGGCACAAAAAAAGTCAAGGGAAGGAGGGCAAATCAGACGCCAAAAGTGCACACGTGGTGAAAATGTGAGATCAATCGGTTCAGCCGTTTGGGCTGTGGCCTGTTTACCGGATTTTAGCTCCAGCCTACTACTACTACTATGATTACTGATTATTATGAAAACCGCCCTAAAACACGATTTTCACGGCCCTCTAGCTCGCAAGCGGCGTAACCTATTGGTCCCAAATTTGGTATATGTGGTGGGGTGGGCCATAGCTCGAAATTAAGATATTTCGCAACAATGTGAGATTTCCCAATTTTAAGATCCAGTAGGCCGAAAATGCCACTTTGATGCTTACAGTAAAAGTGGGTTTGCTCCAGCCTTTTTAAATGAGTGTGTGCGCGCGCCGTACGACTTGGCTGGCGTGGAGCGACCGCTCCACTAGATCTCTACCAAAACTATTAAATACTATAGGCAACTGCAATCAATATATTTGTACATTCTTTAATTACAATGCTGCATTATTTAAGAAATAATTATGTGAACTTACCCTTGTTTTAACATCTAACGCAGTTGTGCGTATTGCAGCAGGCATGACCTCCGACAATTCTTCGATTAAATGAAGCGTTAATTCTTTATTCAATCGAAATAACTTCATAAACTTAACATCCGATAATTGAAATGCGTCCTCCCTCTCTTTAAATCTATCTTCAATAAACAAATTATTCTCTTCATCATTTTCTAAATCTGCCATTGCATTTAAAAGTAACAAATAGTCTGCCATTTTCACGACTTAAAACCTGACAATATTGGAAACAAATTGCAAACCATGAGGTTTCCAATCATGGTTTGAAAACACTTATTTCAAACCATTTGTGTTTTTAAAACTTTGAGTTTTCGCGCCAAGAATATCATTTCGACGTTTTGTTTGGTTTGGGTGGGGGCGTGGCTTCAAACCACACGGGTTCAAGAATAGCCCTGAAGTATCGGTTTTAAACCAAACCATTTATTACAACCACATAATTAAAGCTTTGGACAGAAAACTGTTGGCGTTTTCCATTGGGTTGCTCTCGGATCGAGCTGGATTTTGCCTCTGACGTCATGCTCCGTCCCAGAGCTGCTCTGGAACTGCTCCCAATGGAATACGAAAACGCTTTTTAGTGGAGGGTTAGTTTATGTAACAAATGAGGTTAGATTAACTTTAACATCAATATTCGTGTAATTACATCACTAAATTGTACGGCTGGGTGAATATATTATAAATATAATATTATTAATGAACTGTATCAAGTTATAAACATACTTGTCGCTGGATTCATCACTTATTCTTGTTAGCAACGACGGCCAGTTATTTGAAATTTCTTGTTTTCGCGCCTTGCTCTCGACCGCTCCGTCGAAATATTCAGAGCGAGAAAGATCGATCCGGGATCGAGCGGTCTGCCAATGGAAAACGACAAAAGTGCTCCGGGAGGCGAGAATGGAAACGACAAAGAGTTGCTTATGGGAGAAGCAGCTGATTGAGCTGATTTGCTTTGCTGTGCAGTCGGGGCCGTTTTACTGGGCAGCCTCAGGAATAAAACTCTCTATGGGTAGACACATTCTAACTTGAGAAAATTTAAGCTGGGCAACTTTAAATAAAAAGTAACTCTATGGTTAGGCAGGATTAATACTTGTAAAAAATGCAATATAAAAAGTGAGACCGCGGCAGGATTCGAACAGACGCTCTTTTGCACCATAGGCCAATGCTTTACCAACTGAGTTGGTATGGTTACCAACTGAGATGTCTGAATGGTTCATTGAGCGAGCGAAGCGAGCGACTCCATTTGGCTCTTTTAGCACGGACCTCTGTTTTTTTTTTTGTTTTTTTTTTTGTTTTTGTTTTTGTATGCTAAAGGAAGCAATAGAAGTCGCACCGTTTCACCGATCGACCTGAAATTTTGCACACATGTAAAGACAACCTTCTCTGTTTGCAGACCCAATTTTTTTTTGAAATCCATCCATTGGTTCATTGTTAAAATAAGTATCTCCTGATAGCCTAAAAAATGAAAATGGTCTTCGAGAAATGTGATCAAACTCATATTTAGCATGGTCAGTAAGACCAACAATGTCACTTATTTTACCAATTTTCAGCCGAATCTGTCAAGAAAGTATGCACTTATTGACATTTTTAATAGCTGTCAGAAATGAAACATTGAAAATGAATGTCTTTCCAATGCAACTGAATCTGATTTGCTTTAGGTACAAGAGTGTTTTGATGGTATGTACACTTTTTTAGTGAAAAGCAGATATTTTTATGTGTATTGAGTTGATCAAATTTGAATAATTCAATTTGGATCATAGTTTCCAACAAATCATTTCGAGTTTTTAAGGACCTTGATTGTCTTTTCGTCAATTCGTAGTTCTGATGGCCGTGCCTCCCGTGTTTCTACTTGGCTGATTTTGCATCCAGGAGGGATTAGAAACATAAGCTCACATTTCAATAATATCATTGAGTGGCGTTTGTTCTCTTCTAGCGTTCACACGTCATTCCAAATCTCTCCTGCATTGTGCTTCTTTTCGTTGATAATTTTGGCAATTTGGTGTACTTTGTGAAGGTATTAGTAAAATTGAATCGCTTTTAAAGCATAGATATTAGGTATCTACAGTTTTTGTCCAGGGGATTGATTATTTCAAATTATTTTCTTCTTGGAAACGTTGGATTTATTCCGTTTCTGAGCTTCTGTCTAGCCTGACATTTCCTTGAAGGTTAGGTATATCTCGGATTACACATTAATGGTGGTCATACAATGACACATTGTTTTATATTGATTCAGTGGATCGTAGTTTGCTTTCAGTTTGACTTAAAATAATGTTTTCTGTGTGTTAACGAACGCATATTCGGTTCATGTTTGCGCACGTGTCGTGCTCGCTCATTCAACGCGTTACACAGAGCGTTTTCCTAGTAATATACACAGCTCACGCGCATTCAACAGCGCAGCGGAGCATCTCAGTGGTATAGCCGATTCTCCCAGAAGCAACTCTTTGTCGTTTCAGTTCTCGCCTCCGGGAGCGATCTCGATTTCCCAATGGAATATGACTACCTGCTCCCGGAGCGCGCTGGAGCAGTACGGAGCACCCAATGGAAAACGCCATGTAATAATGATTTTATGTATACTTTCTGGCGGGAAATTTGATTTCAATCCTATTTGAATCTCGTACTTGCGTGATATACGCCCATGTTCAAACCGATTTGAGTCAAACCGATTTGGCTAAAGCAGTTTCAATGCGGTTTGAAAGTGTGTGGTATACGTGGTTTGTCGGAATGCCGGCAAGCTTGAAAAAACATTAATTTCAGTTTACTTCTTCGAGGAAAGAGAAGGGGAGGAAAAGGAGGCGTTTGATTATTGCGAATATTATTTTATATTTGTAATGTTGGGGGGCAAGTCCTCCCCCCCCCCCCCCCCCCTATAGTCCGTGGCAATAAGATTTACTTTCTTAGCACTCCCACCTTTGCAGAAATACTGATGGCGTCCATTTTTCAACTATTTCTGGATTATGAAATCTATCCCCAAACTTCAAATCACAGTATGGCTTATTTTTACAAATACAAATAATAAATCATAGATCAAACACAATCAAAGTTCATGTAACATTGAATAGGGAAGTGAAGTGAATTTCTGATTAGTGAATAATAAATATTTTATGAAAGTTGAGATGTTGTTGAAGACAGATGTGGTACCTATTATTTTTGTTGTGGGATAAATAGTTTTCAAGGCACGAATTTACAAAGTTTGGTAGATTGTGTATAAATGCAAAATAATAACTTCGTCATGTATTTTGAATTTGATTCGCCCACCGCCTACTTGACGCATTCGTTATCAATATTTACGTCAGCAATCGCAATCAGTATTGTAGTTCAAAACTGGCCGGACGAATAGACACTCCGTAAATCCAATTCAACTAGAAACGTCTATTCATAGGTTGCATGTGATGTCATCCATTGTTGCCCAGCCACCATCTTAATGGCACGCAGAATAGCTGTGATTCTCTGCTTTTTTGACGATATTTTATAGTTAATGGCTACCTGGGAATTTGTATAGGCTCCGGAGATATCTTTAGTACGCAGAGGAATCACTCACATTACAAAAATACATTGATTCACATCAATAATGTTATAATCTGACCCGTCAACGTGCCAACGTTATGTCCGACCTCAGGTTGAAAATTCATTAATTTACCATTGCTGATATAAAACGAAAGAAGTTCGTGCAAGCTACGATAAGAAATTGTAGACTCGAAATAACTAGGTAGTTTTAGTTAAGGTACTACAAGAAATGACAATAATTAATAGTTTCACGATTTGTTAACCGACAACGTCACCATCGCGAGTTCAACAAATATTCTTCAGTATCTTTAATATCTCGTTATCTGTTCGTTTTAAGTACCTACTAGTTATAATACTTTCAAAATCGGGCAAATATTTTTAAGCAATTATAACAATAAGAGAATTTGTTTTCACATGACAGGAACATTTGTATTGTACCTCACTTTGCAGATGTAAGTTGTGTGAAAGAATCCGCCTAGCCTGTGGCAAACAAAAGAGAGGGGAGGTGGGTACCAGCGCCCTATCAACGCCGCCCAGCAACGACCTTAGTGAAGGCAACAGCTCGCAGCAGAACAATGGGTTGAGCGCTGCCGACGTCGCCTCCCTTGAGTTGTTGGGCGTCAATCAAGTGGGTACCAGCGCCCTATCAACGCCGCCCAGCAACGACCTTAGTGAAGGCAACAGCTCGCAGCAGAACAATGGGTTGAGCGCTGCCGACGTCGCCTCCCTTGAGTTGTTGGGCGTCAATCAAGTGGGTACCAGCGCCCTATCAACGCCGCCCAGCAACGACCTCAGTGAAGGCAACAGCTCGCAGCAGAACAATGGGTTGAGCGCTGCCGACGTCGCCTCCCTGGAGTTGTTAGGCGTCGATCAAGTGGGTACCAGCGCCCTATCAACGCCGCCCAGCAACGACCTTAGTGAAGGCAACAGCTCGCAGCAGAACAATGGGTTGAGCGCTGCCGACGTCGCCTCCCTTGAGTTGTTGGGCGTCAATCAAGTGGGTACCAGCGCCCTATCAACGCCGCCCAGCAACGACCTCAGTGAAGGCAACAGCTCGCAGCAGAACAATGGGTTGAGCGCTGCCGACGTCGCCTCCCTGGAGTTGTTAGGCGTCGATCAAGTGGGTACCAGCGCCCTATCAACGCCGCCCAGCAACGACCTTAGTGAAGGCAACAGCTCGCAGCAGAACAATGGGTTGAGCGCTGCCGACGTCGCCTCCCTTGAGTTGTTGGGCGTCAATCAAGTGGGTACCAGCGCCCTATCAACGCCGCCCAGCAACGACCTTAGTGAAGGCAACAGCTCGCAGCAGAACAATGGGTTGAGCGCTGCCGACGTCGCCTCCCTTGAGTTGTTGGGCGTCAATCAAGTGGGTACCAGCGCCCTATCAACGCCGCCCAGCAACGACCTCAGTGAAGACAACAGCTCGCAGCAGAACAATGGGTTGAGCGCTGCCGACGTCGCCTCCCTGGAGTTGTTAGGCGTCGATCAAGTGGGTACCAGCGCCCTATCAACGCCGCCGAGCAACGACCTCAGTGAAGACAACAGCTCGCAGCAGAACAATGGGTTGAGCGCTGCCGACGTCGCCTCCCTTGAGTTGTTGGGCGTCAATCAAGTGGGTACCAGCGCCCTATCAACGCCGCCCAGCAACGACCTCAGTGAAGACAACAGCTCGCAGCAGAACAATGGGTTGAGCGCTGCCGACGTCGCCTCCCTGGAGTTGTTAGGCGTCGATCAAGTGGGTACCAGCGCCCTATCAATGCCGCCGAGCAACGACATCAGTGAAGACAACAGCTCGCAGCAGAACAATGGGTTGAGCGCTGCCGACGTCGCCTCCCTGGAGTTGTTAGGCGTCGATCAAGTGGGTACCAGCGCCCTATCAACGCTGCCCAGCAACGACATCAGTGAAGACAACAGCTCGCAGCAGAACAATGGGTTGAGCGCTGCCGACGTCGCCTCCCTGGAGTTGTTAGGCGTCGATCAAGTGGGTACCAGCGCCCTATCAACGCTGCCCAGCAACGACCTCAGTGAAGACAACAGCTCGCAGCAGAACAATGGGTTGAGCGCTGCCGACGTCGCCTCCCTGGACTTGTTGGGCGTCAATCAAGTGGGTACCAGCGCCCTATCAATGCCGCCGAGCAACGACCTCGGGCACTTCATCATCGAGATAATGAATAAGAGTCTTGACGACCGCCGCATGCTGTTACAGATTGAATCACAATTAATTGGATTCATGCGACAGAACCCGCCTATGTGAGTTACTTTTTCATCTCGGTTGTAGTGTTGAATAGCCTAACAATTAGTTGTTCTATATCAAAACATATTTTGCAAATCCTAGTACAAACTACAAAAATCAAAATGTTTTAGGAGTAGGGAAAAACACTTTGCAAATTACTTTTTTAGGTATTAGATTAGATTAGATTATTGTGGTTTAACGGTGCGTCAACGACGAGGTTATATTGCGCACATTAATTTTTGCATTTAACTTTGTTGATATAAGTGGTGGACATGGGGAGGGGCGGCCTAACGGGCCCGATCCGGGGGAGTCCAACAGTGGTGGGGAGGCCAGGCCGGAATGGGGACGGACCGGGGGGTGTGAGGATTCGGGTAGGCGGAACCCGATTTCAGGGGGATCACCATCTTGAGGGGGAAGGCCGGCCCGAGGGGAGGGGAGGGGACCGCAAATTCAAGGGGGGACATGGTTAGGCCAACCCTGGCTGCTCTTTGTCTGGACCTCACCACTGATCTGTCCGGCATGGGTAGCCCTTGCACATGAGCATATGCTCGCCGGCGTAGCTGCAATGGATCATTGGCCAACGCAAACTCCACCACCGCGATAAGGTGACAGCCATCGGGGGGTTTTAGGTATAAAAATCTTATTTGTAATGCATCTCAATCAGATCAGAATGCAAAAAATGCAAAATTTCGTAATTTAAGAGCTGATTTTAGCTATAAGGAGTTCTGGGACTGACGCCCTTTCTTGCTAAAATGTGTGTCTATGCTTAGAGACGATTTTTATTAAAAAGTCAATTTTACTATTTTTGGACTACCCTTTATTGAATATGTGATTCATAAAGTACAAAAGTCGGTATTATGTTTTTCATAATTTATAACATTATTGCATAACTTTTTAATTTTTGATACTAGTTTGTCCCATTCTAAATTCATGCTCATATTGAATTATGAGCTCAAAGATACGAGTCTTTAGAAGGCAGTGACATGACCGCAATTCACAGATATCATTTAAAATTACTAGTAGCCATGCTTTAAAAAAATATATATTCAGTTCCGTGATCCTAATAGGCTAATACTGTATTTTGGATCTTATATATCCTTGGGCTAAGGATCTTGGAACTGCATGTGAAATGTTTTGAAAAGCATAGCTAACTAGATAATTATGATGTTGTCTATTGGCTGCACACATACGAGGATTTGCAAGAGGAAATATTGATATTTGTGATGTAATAAATAAATAAATAAATTGATGTAATAAAATTAAAAAAATTAAAATATAAAATGTAGATACGAGTATTGCAAACTTGGTATCGATATCCAATTCACAGCAGAAGTACTTGATTTGTTTCTATTGATCTCTGTTCTATCTTGTACCTGTCTGCCTATTGAACCTTGCCCGCAGCCGACCGTACTACAAGTTCCCTGCGATGTCGTCCTACCATAGGATGGTCGTGCACCGCATCGCCGGTTTCTTCGGCCTACTCCATAACTTTGACCAGCCAGGCCAATGCGTCGTCGTATGGCGTACAAATACAATGCGCTTCCCGGAGATGGAGTTCAAGGAGTACATCCAGGGGGAGCTCCTCTTCCCTTTTAACTCGCATCAGTCCATCCCCAAGCGGGACTCGACTAGCTTCGAGAAAGGCTTGATCGAGGTCAGTAGTCTTTGTAAAAGGTTAGCTTGTTTGTCCTTTATATAGGGTAATTGCACCAGTAGTAGGCAGTGTAGCAGTATGTAACACTTTGCCACTTGAATAATATGTTTACTAATTATTGAAGAGTCAAAACTAATATTAAAAAATATCAGTAGTCTGTTGACGGTACTTTAACTTTCAATAGTCATATTCATCATTCGTATATTGTAGAAGGCAGTAGTTATTTTATTTCAAGTGTGCCTGGGATTTGTGTCATTTACTGCCTTGTCTTAACAAGACTCTAGTTTGCAGTGACAAGGAAATGACTCAATTGAAACCTATGTTCTGTCTTATTATCTACCCAGAAAAAAACACTCCGTGTAAAAAAGGCAGCCAAGTCTCTTTACTTTAAAAAAATTCAACACCGAAAAGGAGTGATATCAAAAAAGGAGCCAAGTCAATGACATTTCCAAATATTTAATCGTATCTTTGAAATAAAAGTATAAACACCGAGAAATACTTTACAAAAGGACTTGGCGCATCGTTTTTTTAAAGACATCATTCTATCCTAAAAGTGGAAAGAAATTTACAAGTAGGTACATTTTCCTCTTTCTATTAGAGCCAGAATCTATGAATCAAGCTACTTTTAGTAATGACTATTTTATAGTTTTGTCAATGGCGATAGAAGCATGATTTTATGCTGTAATATATAAGTAATATAAGGGTGAAAGAATTACATAACAATTGGAAGTGGTGAGAATGTAGGTTTCTTTGGAAAACTTCCATGGAGTCAGGAGTCAGGATCCTCATCAGTGTGTTGTGTCTAATGTCCGCCCGTCCGATCGGGTAGCTCAGTTGGTAGAGCTCTCGCCCGGCAAGTGAGAGGTCCCAAGTTCGTGCCCCGGTTCGGTCGGATATTTTTCACAACACACATCCCTTCATATCAATTGGAAGTGGGCTCATACATATTCTTGCAGTACTGTTAATATGGCGATATTAGACTGGTATCTTTTCATAATTTGATCTTGACTGAAGGAAATCATGAAACGTTGTCAAATAATTACTAACTAATGGAACACAATTATATATTTTTGAAGTGTCAAGTGTATAAAGTTAAATTTTTTAATAGAAATTCAATATGACTGTCTTCTTTGTGAAATGTATTTTTATAAAATGTGTATTAATAGAAATTGTTACATGATGAGAAGGTATAACGCATGATGAGACTTAATTGTATTCACCACGAAACAATATTACGAAGATAACTATTGTGTATATTTATAGAAAGCATAGACAACAAGTTTCATAGCGTATATATTCATATAGAAAATATTTTACAGAAGGTATGTATAATATGTACCTAATTGAAAGATGTTTCCCTATTATTCTAAACATTCAAAATGACGGTTGTATATAAATGGCACATGCTTATGAATAGAAAAATGTCTTTAAAAAAACGATGCGCCAAGTCCTTTTGTAAAGTATTTCTCGGTGTTTATACTTTTATTTCAAAGATACGATTAAATATTTGGAAATGTCATTGACTTGGCTCCTTTTTTGATATCACTCCTTTTCGGTGTTGAATTTTTTTAAAGTAAAGAGACTTGGCTGCCTTTTTTACACGGAGTGTTTTTTTCTGGGATATCACTTCTTTTGTTAGTTTATTCATACAGCTTGTAGCACAGCTTGTGTCCGTGCAAGAACTTATTTCTTTAAAAAAATACGCCTATGCCGATTTGGATACTTAGAAAAGTTGCGTTTGGTATATAAGATTAAAATAATTATCCAAGAAGAATAGCTTTAAGTTTCGTTACAATCGGTCCAGCCGTTTTCGATATATGACGTCACTTCCGGTTTTAGCAATGGCGGCCGAAAATAATGTCGTCTTGAATTCATAATTATTACTCCTACACATTTCCAAAATTTGGTTGCAATCGGTACAGCCGTTTTTGATATATGACGTCACTTCCGGTTTTAACAATGGCGGCCGAAAATAATGTCGTCTTGAATTCATAATTATTAGTACAACACATTTCCAAAATTTGGTTGCAATCGGTACAGCCATTTTCGATATATGACGTCACTTCCGGTTTTAACAATGGCGGCCGAAAATAATGTCGTCTTGAATTCATAATTATTAGTCCAACACATTTCCAAACTTAGGTTGCAATCGGTACAACCGTTCACGATATATGACGTCACTTCCGGTTTTAAAAATGGCCGCCGAGAACACTGCAACCTTGAATTTATAATTATTTACAAAGTACGTTTACTTATATCTATTTTAAAGTATAAAGTGGTGAATTTAGCGTCATTTAGCATATTTATGACGTCATTTCCGGTATAGGTCATAAAATGTGTGACGTCATTTCCGGTTTCGATATTTGAATCATCAAATATTACTGATTACATAAAGTTGACCGTCTAAATCGTTTAGCGCTGGTTTTGTTCTAATCTGTTTAGCCGTTTTTGAGACATGATGTCACTTCCGGTTTCAAAATGGCGGCTTCCGGTCTGTTTTATAACAAGTCAAATGAAATATCAAAAGTACAAACGTTACATAAATATCAAGACAATCGGATCAACAGTTGTTGCTGAAATGCAAATCGATGTATATTAAATTTCATGACGTCATTTCCGGTTTATTTAAAATAATGTTCAGTCTTTTGATATTGATAATCCATATAGATGACCGTCTGAAACGATTGGCGCAAATTTCGTTCCGATCGGTCCAACCGTTGACGAGATATGACGTCACTTCCGGTTTCAAAATGGCGGCACAAAAAATTCATGGGGACAAGGTTAAATCAGACGCCAAAAGTGCACACGTGGTAAAAATGTGAGATTAATCGGTTCAGCCGTTTAGGCTGTGGCCTGTTTACCGGATTTTAGCTCCAGCCTACTACTATGATTACTGATTATGAAAACCGCCCTAAAACACTGTTTTCACGGCCCTCTAGCGCGCAAAGGGCGTAACCTATTGTTCCCAAATTTGGTATATGTTGTAGGGTGGGCCATAGCTCGAAATTAAGATATTTCGCAACAATGTGAGATTTCTCAATTTTAAGATCCAGTAGGCCGAAAATGCCACTTTGATGCTTACAGTAAAAGTGGGTTTGCTCCAGCCTTTATATGAGAGTGTGCGCGCGCCGTACGACTTGGCTGGCGTGGAGCGACCGCTCCACTAGATATCAATTTTAAAACAAATAGTGATGATTATTGTGCAGAAGGCATCGAAGTTTCAACACAGAGTATCATTTTTGAAATGATAGAGTATTTGATAGAGTTTCAAATGGTTAAATTTTTTTCAAATGGTTCAATTCCAATTATAATATTTAAAATCTTATCAGGGAGGTCCCGGCTGCCTCACACAATTTGATGTACGATATTATTAACACATTTGTTCCATTCAGGCCAAACCTTTGCTCTCCCGGTGATGGACTTTTGGAAACTATAGGTTGACTATGTTGATATAATTTGATAATTTGATAATGACAACAATGAGATTTTGCAAAATTGTAAATCTGGCCCAACCACCCGAATCAAAATTTGGAGAACTTTTGATATGTTTTAAAGGGCATTGTTCTGTATCGTTTCACATCAAAAACTTTTTGTTATAAATAGTGGTGAGTTAGGAAATTGGTTTATAATCTTAAGACTTTGCACTCAATAATAAAAATCGCATTTTTAAACTATTTTACAGATTTATTGGCCCACTCATGTTTTAAGAATTTTAGAAAACTTTTGATTTCGAATGGATTAATTAATATAAAAAACATGTTATTGAGCTAGCGAAGCGAGCGACTCCTTTTGACTCTTGTAACACATACCTCTGTTTTTTTGTGTGTGTTTTTGTTTATATTTTTGGCTGTTAACTGGAGCAATAGAAGTCGCGCCGTTTCATCGATCGATTTGAAATTTTGCACACATGGGAGACAACATTTTCTGTTTGCAGATTTTTTTTTTAAATCCATTCATTGACTAAAATTTAAATAAACATCTCCTGATATGTTGAAAAATGAAAATGGTCTTCGATAAATATGATCCAACTCATATTTTGCATAGTCATTAAGACCAACATTGTCTCTTATTTTACACATTTTCATCCCAATCAGTTAAGAACGTATGAACTTATAGAAATTTTTAATAGCTGCCAGAAATGAAGTATCGAAACGAATGTTTTCCAGTGCCAATTGAATTGGATCTGATTTGGTATATTTACCAGTTTGCTTAGATGCTATTTTCAAGTTTCGATGAAAAGCATATACTTTTATGTTGAATGAGTGGATTCAATTCAATATGAATGTATATGTTTTCTGTGCGTTGTGTACGCATTTCATGTTCGAGAATTTACACATTCCCGTGCTCGCTCATCAACGCGTTACACTGAGCGTTTTCCTAGTTATCTTCATGAGAGAAGAAGATATCGCATTTGTCCTGGAACACTTTATAAATTAGAATTTGACCCATTTTTGACCCCTTTGACCTATGTATCAATTTGATAATGGTGATATACCGGGTGGCCCAATAAAGACGCACAATTGGCGAGACATCGCTGTGACGAAACTACTGCTTAAATCGAGCTGAAAATTTTACATAATATAAACAACATACTAAGGTTTGATGTGTGAAAGTTTGAAAAACATAACATTTGCGGGAAAAACGTTACAGCTGTAAGAATTTGACTGTCGCAAAATTGATTATACGGAGCTCAAATGGCACGCGTTCAGAAAACGTCAATTGGCCGGGTCGCTGTTTCTTCAAAACTACTAATGATATCAAGCAGAAAATATAAAATATTATTCAAAATATATTGCGATCATTTGTGCGAAAATTAAAATGAAATTTAAATGAAAAACATACTAAATACCCTCTGCATGCAATAAAAAACATATTTGGAAGGCTTATATGGATACATACCATTTATAGAAACAAATTCTAGGTGGCAGTAATTTCAGCCGCCATTTTGAAAACTAGAAATGATGCCATGTCTCGAAAACGGCTGGGCCGATTAGACCGATGCTTTCGCAATTTTTCATGGAATATCACATTAAGCTTGTATTTAGCACCAAACACAATTTTTCTTAGTAACCAATTCGGAAATGTCTTTTTTTCAAAGGAATTAGTCATTGTTGCTCCGATATGTGTTACAAGCTGTGTAAAAGAACTAAAAAAATTACTGATATCCCCGTAAAAAACACTCCGAGTAAAAATACCAGCCAAGTCACTTCAACTATAAAAAAATAGAAAAATCCAAAAAATCAGCACTGAAAAGTAGTGATATCAAAAAATGGGCCAAGTCAAAACTTAATTTAAAAACCAAAATAAAAGTACTTGGCGACTTGTTTTTTAATGCATTATAGGTATATTTTATGTATTTAGGTACATTTGATTTTTGGCACTTCTTTATCTAGTGGAGCTTCTTCTTCTTCTTCTTCTTCTTCTTCTTCTTCTTCTTCTTCTTCTTCTTCTTCTTCTTCTTCTTCTTCTTCTTCTCCTCCTCCTCCTCCTCCTCCTCCTCCTCCTCCTCCTCCTCCTCCTCCTCCTCCTCCTACTTCTTCTTCTTCTTCTTCTTCTTCTTCTTCTTCTTCTTCTTCTTCTTGATGACGATGACGATGACGATGACGACGACGATGACGATGACGATGACGATGACGATGACGATGACGATGACGATGACGATGATGACGATGATATCAGAAAAGGTTGCTATCACCGCCACAGCCTATACGGCTAAACCGATCAACCTGAAATTCTTACCACATTTGCACTTTTGGCGTCTGATGATACCTTGCCCGAATCCTTGATCTTAAATCAATCCAATTTTTAAATATGTGCAACCAAGTTTCATGAAAAATGTAAATTGAAGTTCATCCATCTAGTACCTAATCTCGAAATAAGTACTTTGTTCTGACTTGACAAATTATTTTCTTATTGATTGGCACTGCGGAGTGGTGTGTTTATCACCGAATTGGTATGTGCTTGTCAGGAAACTGGGGGAAACGACAGATACAACACGTCGCGCCGCGGACGATTCGACAATCAGAAATGGCCCGGTGGCAGCCGCGACTTCGTGCCTGCTGATTCGAGCAACACTCGTCGCCACCAGGTTAGGATCACTTCATTCGTAAAGCGGAGAACACTTAATCAAGGAGTGACAGCTTGATTAATCGCACCCTAAGTAGGAAAGGGTCGTATGAGTGAGATAGTCTTCAAACCAGTTCTCCTTGATTGTCATATCTTTAGCTCGATTGTGTAACTTTCATTATGGGCTGTGCACCTACTTGTTTGTATTGTTCATCTTTTGCTTCCAGCCAATAGCGGAGAGGGGCTGTTAATTGTTCCGCTAGTGGCAATGTAGTACCTTACATCTCAAAATGAAAGTTAGAAAATCGAGCTGCTTAAATAATCTTTATACTACCTTCAATTACCTAGCTACAAGTATTGAAAAACTTATTAATTTTTTACGTAACTAACCCATTCTTAATGAGGATGCAAAATACACTTCATAAACAAACCAGAGCGAATAGAAATCACAGCCTTGTATACCTAAGATGAATAGTGTATCCACTGAGCGCATTTAACATTGGGCCGAAAGATGATTTTGGGCGGCGAGTTTGCCCCTCTTGCGATCGCAGCGCTAGTCTGCGCTGCGGTCAAAGTTTCAACTAGGATTTTTTTTCTTATTTCTCATTCAAAATGCCATTTTAGGAACATATTTTGAATTATTATTATATTATTATTTAAATAAAACAACTCTGGTTTAATAAATGCAATTACAAAGGGTAAATAAGATAATAAAGGCTTAGCACTATGTAGTTCTCCCATATGCCGCCAGGATCGCGTCGGTTACAAGAGAATTCAAGGTCATATTTTATTTTCAAAAAAAGTTACACGTATTTGCGTTCAGTGGATACACTATTCATCTTAGGTATACAAGGCTGTGATTTCCATTCGCTCTGGAGGCCAAGTCTTGAAACTAACGCCTTCAGGACGCAAACGCTCTAGGACGTCATAAAGTCCCATTTACTGTAAGAGTGATCGACATTGAAACATTAATTTAAGCCACTTATTTGATTGTCATCCAGCAATCTATTGGAAACAATTTATTAACATTATAATTATTATTACAGATATTATACAGTCATAAAACCTTATTCAAAATTAAGCTTAACAGTTAAAGGTAGATTTCAAGGTCATCATTCTTACAGTAAATGGGACTTTATGACGTCCTAGAGCGTTTGCGTCCTGAAAGCGTAAGTTTCAAGACTTGGCCTCCTGGACAAACCGTGATCTATCTTTTCACCAGTCGTTCCGAGGAGGACTTCGTCAGTCGCTGTCCACACCGTTCAGTTTCGGAGGCTACTCGGGCCATGGCGCTTCCACGAGCGATAACCGTGGACAAAGAATGCAGGGTAAGCCATGCACATGAAAGCCAAAGTACCTAGGATGCTTTAATGTCTATTAGGGCTGTTTATTGATAATTTGTTGCAAATCGATTATCGAATTGTTTTGCATAAAGTGCGAATATTTGATTTAGGCGAAGTATTCGGTCGAAGTCGAAGTATTCGAATTCGAAGTCGAGTAGTGATCCTCTCCTTCAGATTTTCAAACACTAATACCCAACACATAAAAACAATACATCACAAAACAACATAATAAAACTAAAAAAACATCGAATTTAAAAATAATGCAATAAAACATCCAGGCATTACAGACTTCTAACATTGAACGGTTAATCACAACAATAACTGAAGGGGGTCTGCAGCGTTGACATACTTTTTGGGGGGAGGGGGGGGGGGCTGTCTAAAGTTTGACAATTTTGACAAGGGGGGAAGGGGGGGGGGGGGGTAAAAAAGTGGCCTTTTGTGCGTGACATACTTTATGAACAGCCCCTAATCACTATAACATATTCTGGACCATATCACATAAACCCTATTATTAATTTCTCTTAGACATTAAACATTACACACTTAACATTACATTGACAATTGTGACCTAGCCTTCAGGCACATCTAGTAAACAACTCTTGAATATGACAGTAAAGGTACTATATTTCTAATTAATTGTATTCTATATTCACAATAACAATCAATCTTGGACATAAACAACCAGTTCTCTTATTTCCAGAAGCTCCAGTAGCCCACAGCGCACACCCTCATAACACTGGCACCCTTGACCGCACCGTGTTTATTCGCAATATTCCGTGAGTTTAAAACAATTATCTTTAGCTCTGGCTTTTCGAAAATGTAAAATGCAGTTCGAGTTTCCAGGTATTTTTTTTACACATTGTTGAATAACATAAACCGGTTGGTGAAAATAGCATCAGAGGCTATTTTCACCGTGTGCGTGCACTCTTTTAACCCCGTCAACCGGGGTGGCTATGGACGATTTAAGCATACTTTGAAGTCCTGTGAACTCATGGTGGTCATAATTTTTATTTTGGTTTGGCCAAAAGTGCTGTTGGGGTCTAAGGAAAGCATAGAGACTCACACATATTTTTCCCTCCATAAAACACATGTTTTTTTTTTAAATTTTAAAGTGTCCAAACTCACCCCGGGGGTAGGGGTGACTTTAGACACACTCGTAAAATCAATGAAAAATCATATTAAACCAACAGCAGGTGTGACTTTGGACAGTATTTATGTTTTAAAAAAGATTTTTGATCATATAAGCCATTTTTTGCATGAAAAAAGAATGTTATTAGCCAGTTTATTATAAAATGCTTGAATAATGCATTACAATACCAAAAGGGCACTTCAATTACCAAATTAAATTATAGGTAGTACTAGACTCGGTAGTAACCAGTGTTGTGACTTATCTAGAAAAAACTATCTAGATAATTATCTAGATAGATATTTTTTATCTATTATCTTATCTAGATAATTTTATAATTGGTTATCTTTATCTTTGTCTAGATAAAAATATTGTTATCTATTGGCAATTATCTAGATAAAAAAAATTAAGCAGAAATATGTAATATGTGAAATGATTCAGATTTTAGAAATATGCATTTGTGTGTACCTATGAACATGCACGCACGTAACGAGTGCGTAATTTAGTGAATCTCTATCAATTACCAAAAAAAATCCCGTTGTAGGTACTAGTTTGGAATTTATGGAAAGTTATTATTTTCATGATTTAACTTTGCATGAAAATAATTAGTTTTTAGGTCAGTGGTACTTAAACTGCGGCACAAATTTTTGTGGCCCTCCAGTTGATGTTTTATAACTTATTCACAAATGTGTCCACTGTGAAAATAATATTAAGAAAAAATATTTTCTCGTTTCATTTGAGAGAAATTTTGAAAGTTGTCATGTTAGGACCCACGCATCGGGCTGAAAATGCGGCGGAAGGTTCTTAAATGTAACTTCATACTTGTTGCAATGCAAATGAAGCCATTTAACAATTCCGAAAATTGTTAAAGAGAGTTTGGCGTGTGAAACATAGTTCGATTCGTTTCCGAATAAACAAAAGACACAGAATTAACCAGAACTACCTAGATACCTAGATTCTACCTAGATACTTTTGTATACGATAGTCTTGCGAATAGCCGCGCCACTGTGGGCATCGCACGAAAATGTATTCTTGCCGCATTTGTTTGCGTTTCAAGTCAATGAACGTTTTCAAGTTTTAGCTCGTAGTCTTTTTACCACTTGGAAAACGCTAAGTGTAACGCGTTGATGAGCGAGCACAGAACATGCAACATTCCTAGTCACGATAAACGACACAGCACAAGTCGATTTTGTCTGCAATTTTCCAATCTCCACATACTCTGGATGAATAACAGATCCATTGTGTCGTGACTTTTCTACTTACTTTCTCCAGAAATCTCTTATGACATCCCATACTAAACTCGTAAAATTACAATTACTACTTGACTGATTGGGCTTACATTATGTACAATTTAAGATTAAGTTGGTCTTGATCACTATTCAAAATTTGAACTTAATGTGAACATTTTGATTGTCGACCAATCGGAAGATATTATTTAAACTTAAACCAATTTTAGGATTTGGCCTTCGTACTGCCATAGCCAACTGACATTTCGTGGTTGAAGTTGGCTATGGTACTGCATCCAATTTGATGCGCTAGCTCAAAATATGCTTTCATTCAATAGTAATATGTGGACTGCTTTGCTGCTCTACAGGCCTTGGAGCAGAAGCTTAAAGAAGGCAGGGATGATAATTCAGTATAAATTTTTCAAATATTTCAAGATAATCGAATAAAATGTCCCTAAAATGACAAAAACTTTTGAAAATAACGATAGATAAGACTGAAAATTGGCAAAAAATACCTTAAATTGTTGGTACTAATGACCACGCGAAGTTTTAAGTTGATCGGTCAATCTGTTCTAGTTTAAATTTCAAAAATCACATGAAAAATGGTTTTAAATTTTAACCAATCGTAGGATTTGGCTGAAACTTTGTATGATTGAGTACAATCTTGGTTGCAATGTTTATGCTATAAATTTCAAATTGATCGGAGCAACCAATCGATAGATATTTTTTTTAAGTTGAACCAATCACAGGAGCCCGTTCAAAAACGATCCCATGGACCGCATAGATTACGTTAGCATATGTGCAAAGTAAGCTTTCTGTTGAATTGCGAATTTTATAAAATAATTAATTATACGATTAATTATTATGAGAATGAAAAAAATTAACTTTTTATGATTTATATGGATTGTAGACATGACGAGCTTTCGATGGATACCCATAAAGACCATATTATAAAATTATATATAATTTTATCTAAGTTTATTAATTATACTAATTATGCTAATTACGCAGAAAGTATTAATCACTCAGGTTGGTGCAATCGATTTTTGGATTCCTCATACTCGAATTAGTAAGGGTACCAATTTTCACGAATACTATCGCAAACGCACTAATTTGCCATTATATAGGACATCTTGACTCCTCTAATGGTCTGATTAGTTGATCCAAACGGTTTGAAATTTTTCAAGACCTACATTTGGTCAAGTTAAAAATTTCATCCAAATCCTCCAATTGGTTAATATTTAAAAATTATTAAAAAATTATTTTTTAATAATTTAATATGTTCTGCTAATACTTCACGTTAGATTTTGCAAAGGGATCCAGACCAAAGAATATGAGAATGTCTCATATTTTACACATTTTTGGAGTTTCTCACAAACTTGTTGTTTTCAGACTAAGTGTTGGAATCGAGAACCTGTTAAACGAGATGGAGGACAAAGATCTAATAGTCGACGCTTACAACACAAAGTGAGTAATCCTACATTTTAATTTTTTTAAATTTTTTCATTTATTTGAAGGGGAAGAACGATATATGTCTATTTCATAGGCGCCAGGGTGCGCGGGCCTCCCCCCTCCCTCCGCCGATCGCCTGGAGTACGGAAAAAATAAAATGTTTGTATAGTGTTTTACGTAGAGTTGAATTTTGTAAACAAAAGAACATCAAAAATTGGATTATAAAGAGTTAAAAAAAACCTGCGGGGAAAGAAGCCAACCCAAAGTGTAAAATATTTTGTACAAACAGTTCAATTTTTAAATTTTTTCAATAAAAAACACACGTTACTGCTATTTAATGGCATTTTCGGCCTACTGGATCTTAAAATTGGGAAATCTCCCATTATTGCAAAATATCTTAATTTCAAGTGTATAAAAATCGTTCAAATTTCGCATATTAATAGATTTTTATGTTCTGCATCATATGGCGAGAAAAAGTGGTCAACGTGAACTAATTTTCGAGATATATCGCTTCAAAGTTACAGTCATTGCGACCATACGGAAAAAGTCTTGCTGATATTTTTAAAAGCGTATTTGGTTGCTTTCCCACGTATATAATTTTTTGAAAAACTACTATAGCGTGTATGAGATGCAATATTTTATTATAACATTTTTAAATGTATACCTTCGTGGACGTTTTACCGAGCTATGAGGGTTTTACTGCCTTATTTTTACTTTTTTCCATGTGAAAAGTGTAGTTTTACAAGTAAAATTGTGTTGACATGGTAACACGGCCTTCTAGAAATTCGAAATTCTTTGAAAATTTGTAGACATTTTCAGAAGACTGTGAATATCCACATAGACCCTCCACATATTGAAACTGGAAGTGACATCATATCTCAAGAACGGCTGGACCGATCGGAACGAAATTTGCACTAATCGATTCAGATGGTCATCTTTATGAAATATCAATAGTCGAAATCTCTTACTACAATCATGCTACAATAACTACATAATCAGAAGGTTTATAACGATACACAACATAACATCAATAAATTCCAGGTGGCAGTGATTTTAGCAGCCATTTTGTTAACCGGAAGTGAAGCCATATCTCGAAAACGGCTGGACCGATTCGAACGTTTCTTTCTCTTTTCTTCATATAATATAATTTTAAGCATTATTTAGTACCAAACGCAACTATTCGCATAGTATTCATATCGGTTTCAGTAATAGTAAATTGCTATTTCGACTATTGATATCTCATATAGACGACCGCCCGAATCGATTATACTGAAACTGATTTTTACTATTCCCACAAATAAGTGATACGTGATGGAGCCACTTCTGGCAAGATGGCTACTATCAGGTCCACATATTAATTTGTTTGTTTTTACATTTCGTGTTTCCATAAAGCAGTGAAAAAACAAAAAACAAATGAAATTGATATTTAGCTATAAATTTACTTTTTTGGCCATAACAAACAACTGTATCAAATATTTGTATTTACATTTATGCAAATGCGCCCTTGATAGCCGCCATTTACCTAGTACCACAAAATCCACCAGAGGTCAGTTGTGTTCCTTATTTTCTCGAATAGGCATCCTGCGTGAGAAAGTGTTTTCTTTGTTGCCACGACAACATGATGCAATTTGGCCGCCTCAGTGGTAGACGCTTTGAATCAGTGGACCTTGGTTAGTGACTTCTGACTTTCGAGAAGGCTCTGGAGTTGTTCTTCTTTTCGTTCATTGAGACCAGACCTACACCCGTCCCACCACTAAGAAGAGCGTCAACTTCCAGATTTTCGCTCGCGGTCTGAAAATGGCCAATACGAATCGTTCTAAAACCTGAGTTACGAACCGCAGCGCTCCTGAAACGCTGTGGTGGTGGGAACTGAGAGAACTATTCATTACGTATATAATCTAAATATGTAAATATTTATATAAATATATACGTATTTATTTATAAATAAATATACAAATGTATAAACAAATGTATTTTTAATTACTTTTTACGTATTTAATGCGTTTACTATACGAATCATGACGATACATTTTAACGCTAGATGGCTAGATGGCTAGATGTCTTAGTGCATTGAGCCATCTAACGCTAGATGGCTCAATGCAACATTTCTACAGACCTTGGAGAGATGAGATCACGAGCAGGGTTCCTATATATATATATACATACTTACTGAAATGATTCTTCTTTCTCTTGTTTACAGTCCGAGAGGCACCACTGCCACTTTGAGAATGAGATCGCGCCGAGATGCTGTAGCTACAGTGCTTGTAAGTACAAGTGTTCCAATCATTCGGAAAGAAATAATTATGACGTAGTAATTCCTTGGTACCCAGCACCCTTATTCAATCCCATCATCCCCTTCCACACCGTTACTGGAACTCCCAGATGTTTACTTGTGACTTGCTTGAGTCGATTAAAGTGCCCCTGGTTTTATGCAACATTCATATCATTGATGGTGTAAGAAAGCATATTGTGCCTCTACAGATTAAGTTAGAAAAAATGTTAAAAGAAAAAAGTTACTTGAAATTAAATATAGTTTGTGCGTCGTTGAGCCAATTTTTAAAAATTAATATTTTTATTTACGCAATATATAAAGTTATAACTTTAAGGCCCGAAATAACCAAAGGTAAATAGTGCCGGATTAACTAACTTTTGGATTAAATTCAACTGTTTCAATCTTTTTGGGGTATCTGATTGCCTGTGCCGCCAATTTAGTCCAAAATTTACTTAATCCGGCTCAGATTAACTTTGGTTATTTCGGGCTTTAGGTAATTAAAAATTTCAAAAGAGTGGTCAACGTTGCATAATCTGCCAATCATTCTCTACAACTTTGTCGCTTTAACATCTAGTCTTTCTTCAACGAGACGGGCACAATCTTGATTTCTGCCGATGTCCTCCCTTAGTCAATACAATCTTGTGTAACATATCAAATGTCTACCAAAATCATAATAGTGCTAATGATAATAGTTTGTGAATTAGTAAATAATAAAATTAAACAGTGTTTGAGATAAGCTTATAGTGCAGTAGCTAAGTAATTAATCTGGGATTTGAGATTAATTGTTCAGTTCTTGCAAATATCCCAATTGTCCCCCCCCCCCCTGAACCTTTTTGGAAGAGGATACATTTGATTTGACCCTGCAGGTTCAAGATAGAAGTTTCCCAAATAAATTAGTTAAAGTAGGTACACTCGGCCAAACATAAATTATCGCTGATCAAATTTGAATGAGTGCTGGTCATGTCCCATACCAATCAATGCTTGTTATTATCGTTGAAATGTGGGGTCACCTACTAGAGTGAGACAAGGAGATCGCTTAGACCAGGGGTCGGCAACCTTTTATGGTGAAGGAGCCAATTTCCCAAAAATTAATAAATTAGATAATAATGGGAGCCGCAGTAGAGGCAATCAAATATAATACACCGAAAATAATACATTTATTAAGGGCCGGTATAACCAAAGTTAATCTGAGCCGGATTAACTAAATATTGGACTAAATTGGCGGCACAGCCAATCAGATACCTCAAAATAAGTGAAACAATTGAATTTTATCCAAAAGTTAGTTA
The DNA here is from genome assembly GCA_934045905.1 of Leuctra nigra. NCBI lineage: Eukaryota > Metazoa > Arthropoda > Insecta > Plecoptera > Leuctridae > Leuctra > Leuctra nigra. Next base: position 13,489,143 of record OW203765.1, read on the forward strand.
ATCCAGCACAATTAAACTTTGGTTATGCCGGGCCTAACTAGTTTATTTTGATATTTAGACTAAGCTTCCTAGTTGTTGCCCCTCACGACGGTGTTTTAGGATTTCAACAATTTAAAAGTGATTCTGGGACTCTAAAATAAACAGATTGAATCAAATATCCTTCCAATTGTTTCCCGCAGGGCGTTTTATTGTGGATTTCCCTTCATGTTTCGATTCCAGGTCTTTATTTAAATTATAAAGAGCCATTCAAGAACCACAAAGGAGCCGCAGGTTGCCGACCCCTGGCTTAGACTGACTTTGGATGGTGCATCTAACATTTATCAGTCAATCAAATTTGATCAACGATCAATTTATGTTTGGCCGAGTGTACATATGGTTCTTATCTAAAAAGTAGAATGTCTGTCTGTCTGTATGTAATACGTCTGTATGTTCTTCATGCATTTCTACACCCTTTGACGGTTCTTAACCAAACTGAGCCTACGCACATTGTAGGGTGCTTACCCCCTCCCCCAAACCACCCATAATTGAAAAAAACCACCCCAGTTGAAAAACGCTCTTGAAAAAAAACGTTTAATTAACGCTTTCGGCCATATGCTTCTACACCATTGACTGTACTTCGTCAACCTGCCCACATTTCAGGCTACTCACCCTCACCCCCAAACCATCCCTAATTGAAGTAATTCAGCTTAAAGGCAGAATGTACGAGGAACTTTTTACTCTCATGTACCCCCCCCCCCCCCCCCCCCCCCCCCACTTCCATCCGTTCGGCACAAGCAACGCCGGGCAGGTCAGATAGTGATATTATGTTTTTTATGTCCTCTTCTCTTGCGTTTTGTAAACTACCACAGATTTATGACACAGATTTTGTTCTCTCTTCAACAGAAAATGCATGGATTTTTACTCGGCGGATTGCCTTTAAAAGTTACCTTTGCCGAGAAAGAGGTTTAATTTTTCCTTATTCTGTGCTGGATCATCCATTGTCTTTTTTTTTAAAATAATAAACATAATAAATTTAATTCTGTGTTAATATTCATTTCATGAGATAAATTAATTCATAATACACACTTTTATACATTAAAACCAAGGTAGGTAAAGTTTAACTTACCTTGCTTTAAAACATAGTTTTATAATGTAATATGTGGAGAATAATACAATAATTATGGGATTACCTATAAAGAATTATATAACAAAGTTTTTGTAAAACAATTTTGTTTAGAATACTGCAGTGGTTTTGACTAGTTCAGTCATTGAATATTTAATCCTTGTAATAGGTTGGCCTATCTAGGGTAGATAATTAACTAATGGTAGAATAATGTTAATTTGAAATAGGTTTGCGGAATGGACAAGCTTGTAGCATGACCTGTCAATTTTTCAATAATTGTTTACAATCACTTGAAGAAGGCCGCAGACAGTGGCCGAAATATTGTGCAATTTATAATAAAAAAATTAAGTTTGTGTCCTGTCCAAAGGAAAGTAATTCATTTAATATAACACCAAACTTATCAGGAAGAGGAAATTTAAACAAAGCAATTAGTTAGAACCATATAAACTTAAAATCTGAAAATTCAATAGATTTTAATTAAACTCAATTGATTCATAACATAAATCGACAGATGACAAAGGACAAAGACAAATGACATTGGAATAGTTCTGCTGATGTGGCCCACAGCTGTGACGTCATCCAAGTGAACGCTGTTACCTGCGCACTGAACACTGCGCAAGACAACGCGGACCAGCAGGGCGCACAGTAGCCGCCAGCCGATACCAGTGCAGAGCTGGCTGCGCAGTGCCAACACGCGCATGCAACAAATACTTGCATGGGCTGCACGGGAGATTCCACGCAGGACATCAGGCGTATTATTAAGCCTGAATTACACGATTCAAGACTTTGATCGTCTAAATGAAAACATTTAACATTTAACACGCGGCCAAGTCTTGAATTCAAGACATCTCTTCAGCCTTTTCAATTAGAACATGTCCTATTTTCCTTCAAATTTTGAAATACTTCAACAAATTGTTAATTTCACCGCAACTTCAAACAACAATTAACATTGAATCGTCTAAATTCTCTTTTATGTTTCCTTGAAATCAAGGGTTGAATTCAACCCTTTCAAGGAAACTTGAACCGTGTAATTCAGGCTTAAGTGAAAAGGCTGAAGAGATGTCTTGAATTCAAGACATAAGCACTAGGTGGATTCACACGGCCGTTTCAAACTTCCCAAGTTTGCCGAAGTTCCGAATCGCCATTCCAAAAACTCCCGTGTGAACTATAAAAGTTTGGAACTCAATCTTCGCAGTTCGAATCTTTTCATAGTTCACACGGGAGTTTTTGGAACGGCGATTCGGAACTTTGGCAAACTTGGGAAGTTTGGAACGGCCGTGTGAATCCACCTTTAAATGCTTCAATGTTTTCATTTAGACGATCCAAATCCTGAATTTAACCCCCTTGAAAGGATTGAATTCAAGGAAACTTGAATCGTGTAATTCCGCCTTTAGTCATTGTCTTGTTGAGCGAGCAAAGCGAGCGTCTCCTTTTGGCTCTTTTGTCACGGACCTCTGTTTTTTGTTTTTTTTTTGTTTTTTTTGGCTGCTACCTGGACCAATGGAAGTTGCACCGTTTCACCGATCGATCTGAAATTTTGCACACATGTAGATACAACCTTTTCTGTTTGCTGACCCTAATTTTTTTTGAAATTAATTGATTGGTTAAAATTGAAATAAACATCTCCTGATAGGTTGAAAAATGAAAATGGTCTTCAATAAATGTGATTAAACTCATATTTTGCACGGTCATTAAAACCAACATTGTCTCTTATTTTACAAATTTTCAGCCCTATCAGTTATGAACGTATGCACCTAGATTGAAATTTTTAATAGCTGTCAGAGATGAAGTATCGAACTAACTGTTTTCCCACTGCGACATGGATCTGATTTGCTTTAGGAACCACAGTGTTTTGATGCAATTTTCACGTTTCAATAAAAAGCAGATACCTACTTATGTTGACTGAGTGGATCATTTTTCAATTCAATATGGATGTATATGTTTTCTGTGCGTTCTGTGCGTTCTGTACGCATTTCCGGTTCGAGAATTTGTACGGACCCGTGCTCGCTCATCAACGCGTTACACTGAGCGTTTTCCAAGTTATTTTTTTTCGTTTGTGAAAATCATTTAGGCCCGGTTTTACAAAGTCCCCATCAATATCCCCGACAAGTTGACTATACCTACATGACTGTCGGCAGGATAAATATTTACCTGCGTTTTACAATAACGAACCACCCGATAAAAACCAGCCGATATCTGTCGGGCGGATAAGCATTTTCGTCACAAGGTTGGTTGTACACATTTGAGTCACGTGATCACCACTGCCCACTAAATACCAACAAACTTTATTAAAGATGACATCATCATCACCACATCATGTGTTTAGTTGCTGTTTGTGAAGTAGTACATTATATTCTGTTCTGTTTTTAACTTCTCGTGGATTTTGGAATCATGTTCTTGTGGAGTTTTTTCATCTATGAATAGAATCAATCTTCGATTACATATCACATTTATTGACCAAAATATAATGTCCAGAGAAAATTTATTTCTTATTATTATTAAGTCTATATTCTCAACAGAGCCGAGGCTCCACTAGTGAGAATGTAATATAGAGAAGGGAGGAGAGGAAACCCGATACCGGCATGTAGCCTACTCCTGACGAAAGATACCAAGGGGACCAACGGCTAAACGTCCCTTCCGAAGGACGGTGTAACATTCACAGCACGAGCCTCCACAACCCGCGCCGTCGAGAGACTGATAACAGGTGGAGGGAGGTCGTCACACCAACCCCCAAACACCTCAGTCTCTCAGGCCCAACGGCAGCAACCTGGGCAAGGGAGAGTTGAATGGTCACCCATCCAATCGCTGACCGCGCTCAATGTTGCTTAACCTCGGTGATCTAACGAGAACCGAGGTATCCAACACACCAGCCGTTGGGTTAACATATTCTGGGTGCATAATTCTACAACCATGACTACATAATATACTAGGAAAATGCTCATGCAAAATATGAGTTTGATCACATTTGTCGAAGACCATTTTCATTTTATAACCTATCAGGAGATGTTTATTTAAATTTTAACCAATTAATGGATTACAAAAATTAGGGTCTGCGAACAGAAAAGGTTGTCTCTACATGTGTGCAAAATTTCAGCTCGATCGAAGAAAAACTGTGACCTGTATAGCCTCACCCAACAGAAACAAACAAACAAACAAAAAAACAGTGGTCCGTGCCAACAGAGCCAAAAGGAGTAGCTCGCTTCGCTCGCTCAACAATGAGAGCAATATAGTATCTACTAGGAAAACGCTCAGTGTAACGCGTTGATGAGCAAGCCCGGATACGTACAAATTCTCGAACCGGAAATGCGTACAGAACGCACAGAAAACATATACATCCACATTGAATTTAAAAAGGATCCACTCAGTCTACATAAATGTATCTGCTTTTCATTGAAACGTGAAAATAGCATCTAAGCACTGTGGTTCCTAAAGCAAATCGGATCCATGCGACAGTGGAAAAACAGTTATTTCGATACTTCATCTCTAACAGCTATTAAAAATGTCCATAAGTACATACGTTCTTAACTGATAGGGCTGAAAATTTGTAAAATAAGAGACATTGTTGGTCTTAATGACCATGCAAAATATGAGTTTGATCAGTATTATCGAAGACCATTTTCATTTTTCAACCTATCAGGAGATATTTATTTAAATTTTAACCAATCAATGGTTTTCCAAAAAATTTAGGTCTGCAAACAAAAAATTTTGTCTCTACATGTGTGCAAAATTTCAGATTGATCAATGAAACGGTGCAAAATCTATTGCTCCAGAGAGCCGCCAATTAAAAAAAAAAAACATAGGTCCGTGTCAAAAGAGTCAAAAGGAGACGCTCGCTTCGCTCGCTCAACTAATTGATAAATATTGATATGTAATTTGAATCAGCGGTATATACCGCTGTTTCGGTATATACCTGAAACTAATGTTAACAAATATTGATATGTTGTTTAGCGTGCAAGTAGATTTAAATTTTATGAAATAAGTTTTCAATATAACTACCTGTATTTTAATTTATGCAATGACATATAAAGCTACTAGGTAGTAGGGCTAGACTGCTCATCTTACTCCAACAGCGTGATTTTGTCCGCCATCTTGGATTGGGTAAGAAACTGAATTACCTGTACTGCTTAGGAGCATATTTGACACTCAAAATCTAGTGGAGCGGTTGCTCCGCCCAGCCAAGTCGTACAGTACACTCACACTCACTCAACATACCGTCAACCCCTGACAAGACTTTGACATTTTCTCAAAAGATTCACTAAATTGTACCTCAAAATCACTCATATATTGGAATATTGTTCTTACTTCGAAAACAAGCAGTCGTCTCAATAACTTAATCATCATCACCTCTCTCCTATCATTATATCCCATGCCATTTATTTAGATTAAGAACAATTCTGTTTCCATTTCTCCTTATGACTTCGAGTAAGAAGCAAAACATCAGTATATTCAACAGATGTGTTGGCGAATTTTTTCGCTTTAAATTTATAGGGTTTCACACATGAATTCAACGCCTCCTCTTCAATATCATCACGATGATTGTTTGCTTGAATATCAGGGGATTGTTCTGTCGAAGTAGACAGTCCGACTCCACCGTGAAGTTGAGTGTTTATAGCTGGCCTCTGCATGTGTTTGCATGCATTACTTAACTAGTTTCAGAACTAAACTGTTTTTCACACATGTGGCACTGAATCGTGATCTATGTTCAAATGTTGCATTAACCTGTCTCTCCGCGAAAACATACGATCACAGATTTTACATGAAAAAGTTATCTTTAGATAAATCGTCGCTTTGGCCCTTAATAAGCTCGATTTTCTAGTAAAACTAGCTTTACATCCATATTTTTTTTTAACTTCTTTATTATTTAATTCAACATACATATTTAATTCATCACAATCGTATACGATTTTCTGGGACTTTGACACACAAACAGGGAGTATTAAGCATTGTGGCTCGCGTGATTGGCGCGTTCTGAACATGTGCCGTACTCGCACGTAACACAGTAATGTTTCGGGGGGGGGGGGGGGGGGGACTCTAATCTACAAACCAGTGTCTACTTTATATCGTTAGGTTAACGAGACAACTGTTTCAAACACACACAAGCACAAGAAGTTGAATAAGAATAAGAATAAGTTAGAATAAGTAGAATAAGTAGAATAAGTTGAGATTGAAGGGAATGCACTTTGCATAGAAATAATTTCTGAAATGTATTTTTAAACGGTTCTATGAGCTTTCAATACACATGATTGTTTTTAAAAATATAATGTTAATCCACGGATTTAAAGCAGTTGCTTAACCTCAGATTTCGCTCCTTCCCCCCCTCCGCAGAATATATTTCAGATGACCCGCTACTTTTTTGAGCGAGCGTAGAGAGCGTCACCACGGTACTCTTATGGCACTTTCTCTGTGTGTTTGTTTTTTTGTTTTTTTGCCTGCCACTGCCCAGGTCAAACTGCACAACCAATCGATCTGAAATTTTGCATAAACGTAATCTATGCAGTCTCTGGAATCGTTTTTGAAAGGGATCCTGTGATTGGTTCAAATTTTAAAAACATTGGTTGGTCCGATCAATTTGAAATTTGTACATATCATTACTACCAACATTGTCCCCAATCTTACAAAGTTTCAGCCCAATCCTCTCATTGGTTAAAGTATAAATCCATAGTTCCTGTGCTTTTGAAATTTAAACTAGAACCCTTTTACCGACCAATTTCAAACTTTGCATGGTCATTGGGACCAGCACTGTATTTTTGACAATTTTTAGACGAATCTGTAGTTCTTTTCAAAAGTTATTGTAATTTTAAGGACATTTTATTCTACAATCTTGAAATATTTGAAAAAGTATACTAAATGTTCATCCTTGCCTTCTTGATTCTTTATTTCCAAGTCCTGTAGAGCAGCTGATATTGCAAACGCATATTATATCGGATGCAGTACGATGGATCGCTCATCAACGCGTTACACTGAGCGTTTTCCTAGTTAGTTTCACAGGCGGTAAGGAACTATATTTGAAAGGGGCGACAATATATAGGAAAACGCTCTGTGTTACGCGTTGATGAGCGAGCACGGATACGTGCAACACCTCGAACCGAAATTCTGTCTATGGAAAATGTCATTAAAACTTAAAAGCCAGTCATTCTTGAATTTCGTCACAGACTTGTACATAAAAGTCTCCAAAAGTTCATAATGGTGCCAATAACCTTGCAAAGTATTACGTTGATCGATTGAACCTTTCTGATTGAACGGATCCTTGTTAATTTTCAAAAATCATAAGAGCTCATTCAAAAATTATATCTGGGACCACTCATACGATATTAGTGTGTGTACACAATATCAGATCGATCTGTTGAACGGTCAATATTAGTTTCATATGCATTTGAAAGTTTCTGCTCTGACTACCTTGGAACTTGAAGAGTCGAGGTTGCCGTATAGTCAACATTTTCAAGAAATTTGACAGCCAACACGCAAAATGTCAGTTAAATGTTAATACATTTTGGATTTTAACACAGATTAGTCTTATTGTCAAAAATACAGATAATATTGGTCCCAATGACCATGCAAAGTTTGAAATTGGTCGGTCAAAGGGTTCTAGTTTAAATTTCAACAATCACTGGAAAGATGGTTTTAAATTTTAACCTATGGGAGGATTTGGTTGAAACTTTGTATAAGATTGGGGACAATGTGGGTCGTAATAACTAACGTTATTACGCCTAATAATAACTACGTAATAACTAACGTAATAAGTTAAGTTACGTAATAACTTAATAACTTACGTAAGTTATGTAATTTCTTATGATTTAATCCCCGCCTTTCCTGGTTTAAAATCTGATGTACTGACAGTTAATTTAATTTAATTTTATGTTTGTTTGGCACATTCAGGTAATAAATGAGCTTTTACATGAGCTAATGATGAAATCAGGAATGCATCAGAAACAATGTGGGCGTTAAAATCGAACCATGTTATCGCCATGGCAACGCGTGATTCGGCTTTCCACGTCGCTTGTCGGGAATTATTCATGAGGTCGAGTTATCGGGGGCGATGTGTGCTCAGACAACTCGCCATCTGATTACCTCCCACCTCGTGCAGATTTAACATGCAATCACGTGCCAGATGTCAAGAGAAGCGTGACACAGCATCCAGAGCTGATGGACCAGTACTCTTGCACACGTTCCACTCAAATCAGTCGGCAAACACGACTCCTCAACACCTGCAACACTCTTCAATACACGGAGCAAGTTGGTTCAGGTTTGATTTGTGGTCCCGGTTTGAATGCCACGCCCAGGCACGTGGGAAGGGGGTTGGGGGTGGGAGGGATCCCCTTCCCCCTCCTCCACTCGTGCAGGCTGACCCTCCATTCACCAAACAAAATTAAGATTAGTGTCCAAGAATCACTTAACTAAATTCTAAAAAACGCCCTGCGGGGCAAAAATAGTGTGTTTTTCTTGCAATTTGAGCAGTTTAAAATCCCAGAATGAATTTTAAAAGGTTGGATTATTTTGCTTCAGTTTGTGCATTTTAAACCCCATAATCACTTTTAACTTGTTTCGATTCCCCAAAAAAACCTGCGGGCCTAAACCTGGTGGGCGCAGCCCCCTAGACACCCATTCTCGGTGTCGCAATCCCCCCCCCCCCCCCCCCCCCCATGTTGAAGGTAGTTCCTACGCGCCTGTCGACGCCCGTCCTTTGATTGGATTTATTTTTAGTACCCACCTACTTATAGTTTACCTCAGTCGAACGGCATATGTTGGAAATGTTCCCTAAGACCACGACCGTCTCCTTCCCACCGTCCATCCTGCCTACTCCTTGTCACCTTCCTATCATCAACATAATCATCATCAACATTCATCTTATAGTCTTATTCATCTTCATCTTATCAATTATTTGGCGACTATATGAAACATCACTAAAAGCAATACCTACTGTTTTGTAACCGTTTTATACCTAAAACAATAATTTTCGTGTTTTGGATGATATAATTAGATGCATAAGTTTAAACGGCGCGTCAACGGCGTGGTTATACTGCGCAGATGTTTATTGGAAACAATTAAAATCCCATAAGAAACTATTTTGTATTAAATTTCAATAACAAGGCTAAGTTGAACCCGCGCTAGCATGGGACACCCTATACCTGGCAATGCTAAACAGGGTTCAAATTAGCCTGTCCCCGAACTTAAATAGGCATTCACAAATATAGGTAGGCATAAACATAAACCTAGGTAGGCTAAGTGCCGGAATTAAAATATGAAATTACAATAGGTAATGTTGGTAGCAACTGTATACTTATAATTTTGCAATGTACAATAACGTTTCCCGAAATAATGGTATTCATGGATACACACTAAAATACAATATTCTATTATTTGAATGGAACGGAATGATAATCAATTCCAATCTCCTTGGAGATCTATAACCCATGTTGGTAGATCTCTCGCCCGGCAAGTGAGAGGTCCTGGGTTCGAGCCCCGGTTCGGTCGGATATTTTTCACAACGCACATCCCTTCATATCATCCTGACTCCATGGAAGTTTTCCACAGAAACCTATACGTTCTCATTTTATTATTTGTTTAGCGGGACTAAATTGTGTTGATTGCATTAATTTTAATATTCTCAAAAACAAATATAACTAATGACAATTACATTGTAAAGATGCATTCGTAGGATGCATTCCTACGCTAAACGTAGGATATTCTGTAATCAGAACCGTAGGAATCGGGGTATTTTTCATGTTGAAACCCATGTTCTGACGAACATGGTTCTGACGAAAATTCAGATCTATTATATGAACACGACATTTGGTGTCAGAAACGGGATTTTCCGTTGAAGTAAATAATGAATTCGAACTGGATGTAGTTCGTGTACTTTGTTATGTACAGACTAAATTGTGAAACACATATTATTAATTAGCTTTTTTTAATTTCTGAAAAATCCACATTTGGTGTCACAAATGGGATTTAAGTTGAAATAAATTAGGAATTATAACCGAATTTAGTGCGTTCATTTTGATATGTACATTTTTATATGTACAGTCATGAACATGTTATAATGTTCACGCAATTCATGATTTTCAAAATATTAAAATTTACATTTGGTGTCAGAAACGGGATTTTCAGCTGAAATAATTTAGGAATCCGAGCTGGATGTAGTTCATGTACTTTATGTCGAGTCCGAATCGCATGTTTTTATATAATTCGAGATTATTAAAACTTTCTGATTAATTCACATTTGGTGTCATATGTGGGACACAAAATAATTTGATAAAATATAAATGTCAGTTGACATTTGAAAGTTCAGTTAAAATAAATCAGTGATTAGAACCGAATTTAGTACGTGCATTCTGATATGTACAGCAGTACGGAACATGTTGGGTGAGTGGTTAACGCTCTGAACTTGTATTCCGGAGGCCCGGGTTCGATTCCCGCGGCCGTTTTCCTCACTGGGGTTTTTTCGTGGTTTTCCCTCAGTCGACAGGCAAATGCTGGGAAGGTACCCTACTATAATGCCACGACCGCCTCCTTCCCACGTTCCATTCTTATCTCCTCTTCACCATCATCTCCCAATCATCATCATAATCATTTCATCCGTCGCCATTAAACTCGCTGCAGAACAGTGCGACGTTAAGCCCCAGACAAAAAAAAGATATGTACAGCAAGAAATAAATATCACAATTCGGGATTTTTAAAATATTATAACTAATATTTGGTGTCAGAAACGGGATTTTCAGCTGAAATAAATTAGGAATTAGAACAGGATTCAGTGCGCTTATTCCGACACGGGCATCCAAGCAAACGAACATTTTAACGTAATTCTAGATTTATTCACCTGAGAATTCGGTGTCCACTTGATGAGCACATCCGCTTTAATGTCACGTCTACCAACATTGTAATGCAAACAAGAACACCAAATAGCGTTACATTATTTACAAAACACAATCTTTGAGAATTCCTCATACCTTCCTATAAATTCACCATTTTATCTACCCGTGTTAGCCGTTTAGTTTTTCCCATCCGACTAGAAAAAAAATATACATAAAACGTATGAGTATCTTATAGTATCTACCTTCACCCTGTACTAAAAACGAAAAACAACGCATATAAAAGCTTTCCATCAGTCTCTTTATCATGCAAAGTCAACGTCCATAGCTCATTCATAGGGAAGGTGTAGGGGAAAATAACAAAAAAAAAAACAGAGAGGCGAGACTAAATCTCTTGGCAAAGAAGTCGAGTCCCCAAATCCCCTCGCCCCCTCCCCGACCCCCACCCCACCAGATCGCCAGGGGCCGTGTGAATAATGTGCAGGGATCGAAGGCTGGATGATAGTTTATTACACCTCATATACTATAATAGCATGGCCATACTGTCTTGCAATCCACTCCCAGTGCCCCTGGTGAGAATGAGTGGAACTTTGCTAGGTGGTTGTAATTTAATACGTTTTTACATTTTTAAAGTTTATTGCCCATGTTAAAATCTCTATTTTTTTTTAGAAGATACCGTGATTAGTAGAAAATTGAAAATGAAACCGTTCGGCAGATTATTTAATTTTTCATGGTCATTGGGACAAAAATTTTTATGAGTTTTTGACTATTTTAAGACAAATCAGTCAAAATCTTCAAATGTTTATTGACATTCTATTGACTTTCTACTTTCTGCTTGTTGTGAAATATTTGTCAAATTTATTTAAAGAAGTCTTAAATAAATTATCACTACTCCGCACTCATTTCGTTTTACTTCAATCCAATGTAAATTGTAGAGAAACTTTTACTAAGGCTCGCTTATCAACGCGTTACACCGAGCGTTTTCCTCGTGATAGCCATCAACTACCGCTGTGATTGCATGGAGCTCGCTGGTGTTGCAACAGCCTCGCCTGACATCCAACCCATCACTGTTACATTCCCCGATGCATCGGAAATCAATTAGTAGTTTTTACCAGAGTCGTTAAACTGGAATTAGCTGCTTCATCATGTCAATATGTGACTGTGGATGAGAAACATCGCAGCAGAAGGATAGGGGGGACATTATGAGTTTTATGATGATTCTAAGAGTCTGCAGGAAAGTAATATAAAATGTAAACCAACATTCTTAATTAAACTCAAATCGATGTTGATCTGTTTCCAATAACCTGACTGGCTTTTTCATAAATTTCAGTCAAAACTGGACAACTGATAGATAATATCTGTATGTCAGGGGTAGAACCGGATATCCATTTCAATGATTCTTTTGGTCAGCTCAATAACCAGTTATTCTGCCTTCATCAAATTTTATTTGTAACGACATGAGTCGTTGCGTAAGAGAATTCTTCAATATAAATGTTTTGTTGACATCTGTCATATGTCAATTAATAGAGCTTGATTACATCATTCTAAAAGTGTGCAACGCAAATACGAGAACATGGACTTCCAGCCTTCTAACTTTGAGGTACAGATATTAGAATATAAGTTGACGTAAGAAATGCAATAACATTTGATTTAATTTTAAAAAAATTAGTAAATTATTTTCCTATGCAGTAGGTACGTACTACGTAATACGATCTTAACTATGTTTAATAATTTTGTATTCGTACATCACTACATAACATTATGTTGGTAAAACAATATAAATACCCACACCAATTTCTCTATTAACATTGATAAAAGTATCATAAAACGCATTCAATGTTATTTGTAAAATGGTATTGGGCTTTCACAATCAAATTTGTATAATATCAGCTATTGCATAATAACTGTATCGGTTATGATCTAATATACATTACTTCTTTATAATCCATCGTTTGGTTTTTGTAAGTAACTTAACTACATATTTACACTTTAATCTTATCAACTGATTGCCCTAGATTCTCTCGAACTCTCAGTTCACACGAATTAACCACACATACAAGTAAGTAGAATTGTCTCATTCATGCCTTGGTTTTGCTCAGCACTGGAACACAATTCCACAAATAATAACTATCATTAGCCTCAGACAAAAACAGTTACAATGTGGCGCCCAACTAGACACGCCATCGCAGCACAGATATAATAATCACCATTCGATGCATTACAATAACATCGCGGACAAAAACCAGGTCATTAGCCATCCCGATTGATGGCACTGATTGGTTATTGATTACGTTATCGGATGTGTGTGCTTTAGCGGCAGGGGTAGAAAAGTGATACGTTTAAGGGGATACAAGCGCTCGGTCGTTTTACAAAATTGAGAGGGAAAAATTGTTTCATAAGTGGGTGTAACTTTGATAGGATGTTCACATGATCCGTCTGATTGTATATTAGTAGCACTTTTTCCTTTTTGCTTCTTACATTGTTAATTAGGCGCCGGTTATTCAACAAAACCGCTCAAAACCATGAAATTTCCGATACAATTGGAGACCAAAACCATGAACCAATTGATCTCTAATTTTAATCATGATTAGATAAAAGACAAACTTAGGGTTATCACTTTGGCACATTTTTTAAATTAAATTTCATACGGCTACCATTAAGACAAGAAAAAAATATATTTATTCACCAAAAATCAACTAATTACTACTTTAATTATAACGAAGCAAAAAAATTTAAAATTTTCCAAATGATAACCCTAAGTTTGTCTTTTGTCTAATCATGATTAAAATTTGAAATCATTTTGTCAACTTATTTTGTCTCCAATCGTATCCAAAAAAAAGTACATGCAACAAGCGGCAAAATCGCTTGCGTTTGCAGCACCTTAATCGTAGAGTTTTATTTTATGAAAGGATGGTGTTTTGATGGTTTTGCGTTGGGTTTGATAGTTGGAACAGCTGTTTGGATTGGTCTGAGGGAGGATTATAATGTGGGGAATGGCGTATAGTTTTGAAACTGCTGAATAGGGAATATTACAGATGAAATCGTATAATTTTGCTGTTTTGAGCAAATAATTTTGTAGAGAACACTGTCGATCTTGAATACTGAATGACTGACTGCATTATAATTATTTTGAAATCAAAAAATTGAATTTTTTCAGAAATATTATTATTGATGATCACGATGATGATGACGATAACGATGCTAATGATCATTGTGATTAAAACATAGATACATGTGATGCATTGTATAATTGTGTATAACTTTAGTCATAATTTGATTTAACATTATTTTGTACAATATAATCAATTGATGATTTTTTTAATAATAATAATCTCTTTTGTGTTACAAATACAGGTTTTGTAAAACAGTATTCTATATTAATATTCCCCTAACATTATCAATGCTGAGCTCAAATCTAGTTTCTATATTATCTTCACCGCCCTGATTACACAAAATATCTTTCCCGTGAAGTTTGAAGCATCTAAGACGCTCTGAACTGTGTAAGTACAAACACTACTCGTGGGCTTGTTAAAAAGTCGTACGCTGTTTGCTATCTTGAAGATATTGTTAGTCTTTGCACACTTTCCTCTTCCCGCATTGTTAGTGGACTGGACTTGCTTGAGACTTTCACTTGGTTTATGTTGCTCCAACAGAAGGAGGAATACACAGGGAAGAAGTTAGTCCATCCAGAAGACTTTCGAGATTCTTCCAGAGCGTCATGACCGACAAGTGTCTTCCAGAGACGTCAGCAGGATTTTTAGATTTTTCTACTTATTTAGAATCATGAACATATACGAATTCCGATTATTCAGAAATTACAAAAAATGTAACTCACTTTCACTTTCTATTTCTATTTTTATTTTTCTATTTCACTTTTCTCTGAAAAGAGCAAACAGAACATGAAGCATTTATATTTTTGAAGTATTTTCCTTAGTTTATTTTGAGCCCGGTCTCGGTCCGGATATTTTCACAACACATCACTGAAAGTTTTCCATAAAACAACTTAAAAGGTGTTAAAACTAATACGCTATGAAATCAGTCCATTAATTTCTAGAGACAAATAGCTTGATTTGACGGGTATAATTGCAAATCCTGACATTGTTACACATAATTTTTAGTTATATTTTTCTTATTTCTCCATATTCTAAAAACGATATAAAATAAAGGGCAATAAAAATTTCTTCGACTTCAAAACAAAGATTGAAAATGAAAACTGGTTTCCCCTGTTTTTTCCCGTTTACTCCTAACTATGCGTAAAGGAGATAACATGACCCCATCATTTAGTTGTTTCAATTTACATGATACTTAATAGCAGCCCAAAGTATAACGATACATTTGCCAGCGCAATATGCAAGTCTAACTGCCTATTAAGACAAGCTGAAAAACACAAAGTTTTCATCGTTCCCGCACCTCCAACATACACGAGCATGAACAAGACGGCTGCATAACGTCTTATTACCACTAAGATGGCTATCTCATGTTATTAATGACGTCATAGCGCGCAGAAGTTCCGCTTCTTCCCGCCAGAGTGTGACAGTATTTCAGCGCTGCGGTTTCATTTCCACGGCCTACTGTATGCATTACTCTGTCCCAACCAGCGTATCTTCGCCGGAGTTACGACCAGAAGATAATGGAGCTGCCGCCGGGACGTTTACATAAGAGTAATTGACCGGAGCATGTTCAACTTTTGTCCCGTGTGTGTGTTTTTAGATTGTAAGATTGCCTAGTTTGTTGTGTGTTACAGATTTTGAAAATATAATGTTCGAAATATTTAATTCGACAGTTTGGCCAACAGAAACCAGATTTGTATAAGTTCTGGACAGATGAAATAGTTCATCAGAAATCTCTCCACAATCACTGATCAAGGGTTTAACGAAATCACCTAATATAGTTGAAAGTAAAATTTGATACTGTATTTTTTTTAAGAATTGTAATTTTATAACACATGGTATGAACCACCCTTACTGTTATTGCATTGTTAGATGATTTTTAAAATTGCACTTTATTAATTGTTGTATGAAAACTAATAGACCCACATTGTTTCTAGGTTACTTCATTATAAACAATTTAAAAAATATTTGACGACTGTATCCTTATTCATGGTATTGTTATGATTTTTAAAAAATGAGTGTATTTTTCTATTGTTAAAATTTTTCAACAATGCATTATGAGGAGTTAAAAAAACTAAAAATTTCTATTTCTATTCTGAATAGAAGTACCAAAATTTTTAAAAAATTATTACCTCTCCTTTAAAAATGTGGATTTTTGGGGTCTAGTGTATCATGTATGATTATACCTAACTTAATCTTTTATAAATGTGGGAGTATTTAAGAGTTGAAATATTTCAGAGAAATAATGTAACCTAAAACTTATTTCTTACCTCACTCTACACTCGCTGTTTTCCAATTTATTTGGAACTAAATGGAATGCGAATGGAATCGGTTTGAAAAGATAATCTGGTACAAAAGGAATTTAAACATAAAACATTCGATTTGTGTTTTATTTGAATTACCCACCGGAGGGATTCCCGCACACGGATTCAAGCGTTTAGAATTGAATCCTTGTGCATTTAACTCGATAAACTGTAGACAAATACATTGGATACCTCGAAGCTATTTGCAAGAGATAAACTTGTATTCACATGATGTGGAGCTTTAGAATGGACCAACCAAGAAAATATCTCACTTCACAGGAAGTGAAGTCTATTCTTCGTACGTTACGTCACTCATTGTAGACGCCATCTTGTTGACACAATTCAGAGGCATTGTTCTGGATCATTTAAAACCTCAGCGGTAAAATGCCAGAAGTCCATTGCAATGTCATTCTGCTTCATCCGATAGTTTGGAATAGTGACACAAGTTTGAGTAAGATACTACTTTAATATAACTGTATTTTATGACACCATTCAAATGGCAATTGAGAGCGTGAAGACATCATTCCAAAAGTGTGCAGCGCAAAATCGAGTTACTGGACTTTCGCCCTTCTACCTCTGAGTGCTGATATCTTAATAGGTCTGTTGGTTGCAAGTGGAAAGATAGTTGTTTTAGTCCATGCCATCTCTTCTCTATCATAGAAGCTGCTTCCGTGTGTTGTGAAAACAAGCGTAGAAAGTTAAAAGTAGTTTCTTGCTTTGAAATGCACACCCACTGTACTTTCACACTTTCTAATGAAAAGTCGTCTGAGGAGCAGTTTTTAATACTCTGTTAAATTTTAAACAGTTGATGACTAAGTATACTGTCGTGGCAACAGCCAATGACAATCCTCGAATGACCACTAACTGACTTTAAAATATAGCTACTAGTTTTAAAATAGCATTGAAGAACCTACCCTTATACTATCCTAGAACAAGAGAAGTTAATGCAAACTATTCATGTTAAACCAAGTCCACACTAACTATTGGTTGATGAGTCACATTTTCGTCATCAATGTGACACTGCGCGTGAGCTGTTTGTACCTCGTCTAAACCGGCATTTAGGGGCTGTTCATCTTTATACAATCCCCCTAAAAAGTAGGTCACACCTGCAGACCCCCCCCCCCCCCCCACACAAAAAGCACAAATGCATATTTTCACATACCCATTGATTTGTTGCAAAAAATGAAAGGAAAAATAGGTACTACACATTGACATAATGAGAAAACGGAACGTTTTTTTGAATTATATTACTACTTACAAATACTTTTAGTATTATCCTAAAGAGGAAATGCTAGGAGTGGAGACATAACTTACTGATTGTATAGAGAAGAAGCAACTCTTGTGGATGGCCATCTCAGAAGGATGCCAGATGAAAGATTGCTAATGAGAGCCTGGTCATGGGTACCGTCAAGAAGAAGAAAGAGAGGAAGACCAAGGAGGAGGTGGGCAGAAGGGATCGACACTGCCATGAGAAGGTGAGGTCTACGCGATGGGGACTTCTTAAATAAAGATAAATGGCATTTAGGATGCAGAATACGGCCAGAGCTGTAAACAATCTGCTTAAATAATAAATAATAATAATAATCCTAAAGTGAGGGAAAATTCAATCAAAGTTTAGAGTGATATTTCTTTTTACTGAAACATACTAATTAACACAAAATAGACACAACAAACTTTGGCATCACGTTTGTCTGCCCCCCCCCCCCCCCCCCCCCCCCCCCAAGGCGTGACATACTTTATTAACATCCCCTTAGGTAACATAACAATACCTGATCCTTTGATTGTCACGCCACTGTCTCCCACCACACGCCACTGGGCTACAGAATGAAAATAAATCTTCCCCCATATCGCTCCACCATTCCCAGTAAGTTGGAATTGGCAATACCATATTCCACACTTTACGACCCTCTTACTTCTCCAACATATACATTCTCTTGCTCGTAATAAATACCACGGCGTATGATTTAAACACGGGCAATTGCAGGGGAATCGTTTGTAATGCAGCATTAGTTGCATACAGATATCCGGCGACCTATTCAGATAATACTCCTTCAGGACCAGCAAGATACGACCTAGGGATTTATCTAACCAGTTTATCGGGTTTTTTTAGAGCCCATTTCAAACCGAATTGTTCATTTCAAGAGATTTTCTTGCAGATTTGAATCAACTGAAATGGATGAAAGAGGTTATTTTGGTCATCTGAGTTTTTTTAAGGAGCGTGTGCACAGTGTTTTATATCAGTAAGCTTTTGAGTGGTGGGAAATGTGTTACGGGGTGTTAAATCGTGATGGAGGGCTTTTTCTTCGAGCTGTTTGGCTGAATTGAGTTGGAGAGAATGTTCTGGAATGAGGGAGGGAGTTAATAGTTTTAAATAAAGCGACCGTTTAGATGGCGTCGAATTGAGTTCGTTTCATGTAAATTGTTCGTCTGTCAAGAAGAATGTCGCGTTGACATCATTTTCGATGTTCAGAAACATTTCATAATATTTAACAATCTTTGAACATTTACTGCTCCACGAAACTTCAGTTCCTAATTCTTCATATGAAATATGGTTTTTACTGATTCCCTCAGTTAGGTGAATGTTAATAAATACCAACTGCGATGTGAAAAGATTTTCCTCGAGTGGGACTCGAACCCACGACCTTCCGATATCCAATCAGATGCTTTACCAGCTGAGCTACCGAGGCAGTTCACATTGTTGATATTGTGTTCCAATTTATCTTCAAAATCGGTAAGTTGCTAACGCAGCTTATATTGGAACACAGCCGCTGCAATGTGAACTGCCTAGGTAGCTCAGCTGGTAGAGCATCTGACTGGATATCGGAAGGTCGTGGGTCCGTGTCCCACTCGAGGAAAATCTTTTCACATCGCAGTTGGTATTTATTGTCTATTCTTCGTTAGAGCTTGCTATTTCATTCACTGTCTATTTTTAGTGAATTGTTTAACGTTGCACTGTTCTGCAGCGAGGCTAATGGCTACGGATGAATGATGATGATGATGATGATTGGGAGATGATTGAAGAATATAGGTAAGGATGGATGGTGGGCAGGAGGCGGCCGTGGTGTATTAGTAAGGAACTATCCCAGCATTTCCCTGCGACTGAGGGAAACCACGCAATTGCTCAGTCAGGAAGGAAGATCGAACACGGAGGTCAGAGGTGAAGTACAGATTGTTACTGCCTGAGCTAGCTTGTGGTGGGTGGGGTAAAGGGGGTGATGCCCCCCCATCCCCCCGGGGGCGCCGAGGGTACGGTCTTCAAGCAACTTTCTGTTGAATAATTGACAATTTCACGGACACTGTAAACGTTAAAGCCGAAGAGAATGATAAAAATCTTTTGGATGTCACAAAACAAATAGCAAATGAATGACTAATTTAATGAAAATGTCTCAACAATTAAATGCTGGGCCAGAACAAGCGTGAAACCAACAACTTATCACTCTTCGCAACTGATTAAACCCCAGTTTCAAAGCCGAATCATGTCATTGACTTTACAACCGGCTTTTCAGCGCATTGCAAAACTTAAACAGTTGATTGGGACTTTTGTGCCATGGCAACAACCAATGAAACCCATGACTAAGTCACTGTTAAACTTAACAACTGATTTAAAAGAGCTTTAAATTCAACCCTTGGGACCAGTTTTTAATACTCTGCTAAAACCACGGTCATTCAGACAGTTCAGAGGATTTCAGATAGAATAACAATTAATTTTTTAAAAAATCAGCATTTTGAAGTGGCAATGCGCATAGAGCTTTACAAGTACGTCTATATAAAAATGTATCAACAATATCTCGAAATAAATGTTTTTGCACCCTTCTTCCATCCAATCAATCAATTTTATGAAACTCTTTTAAATGTTTATTCTCTTATAAGAATGGATAATGGATGTAGATTAAATGAATACACTCTATTTGGACGTTTGAGAAACTAGTTTTTTCAACCTCAACCTCAACATTGCTATTACTATTCAGTGGGATTCATCAGGAGTTTATACAGGTTATACTTTTTAAATCCGTCAAAAATCCTCATAAAGCGCACTGAAAATTAAGAGGAGAAATATTGAAGTTGGAAATAAAATAATAGTTTGTGAAACGTAAGAATAGAATGCGTTAAGGTGGTTCAACCTCGAGCGATTTTGCCGCGTGTTGCAGGCATTTTTTGGATACGATTAGAGAGAAAATGGGTTGACGAAATGACTTGAAATTTGAATCATGACTTTTGATGAAAAATTGTATAATTTCTTGTCTCGCTGGGTGCCGTACAAAATGTAATTTAAACAAATGTGCCAAGTGATGGCCTTCAAAATGTGTCTTTTATCTAATCATGATTAAAATATGAGATCAATTATTGATTAACGGGTTTGGTCTCCAATCGTATCGGCAATTTCATAGTTTTGAACGGTTTTGTTGAATAACCGACGCCTAATAATTAACAAGGCACGAAGCAAAAATGAAAATTACTACTAATTGAGCGAGCGAAGCGAGCGTCTCCTTTTGACTCTTTTGACACGGACCTCTGTTTTTTTTTTTGTTTTTTTTTTGTTTTTATTTTTATTTTTTTTTACTTTTGGCTGCTATTTGGAGCAATAGAAGTCACACCGTTTCACTTATCGATCTGAAATTTTGCACACATGTAGAGACAACCTTTTCTGTTTGCTGACCCAATTTTTTTTTGAAATCCATTGATTGGTTAAAATTTAAATAAACATCTCCTGATAGGCTGAAAAATGAAAATGGTCTTCTACAAATGTGATCAACCTTATATTTTGCATGGTCATTAAGACCAACATTGTCTCTTATTTTACAAATTTTCAGCCAAATCCTCCCATTGGTTAAAAATTAAAAAAATATTTCATGTGCTTTTTGAAATTTAAACCAGAACTGTATGACCGATCAACTTTAAAACTTGCATGGTCATTGGGTTCAACATTATCAGTATTTTTGACAATTTTCAGACTAAACTGTGTTTAAATTCAAAAGTTATTGACAGTTTACGGATATTTGTCGTGTTGGCTGTCATATTTCTCTAATTTCACATTTCACGGCATCTTCGAATCTTCAGTTCAAGGTTGTTAGAGCAGAAACTTTCAAACGTATATGAAACTGATGTTAAAACGAGATCCTGTGATTTTTGAAAATTAACAAGGAATTGTTCAATCCCAAAGGTTTAATCGATCAACTTAAGTTAAAACATTGCGTGGTTATTGGGACCAATATTTTAGGAATTGGGACATTTTCGATAAACAGAATTTCGGTTCGAGGTGTTGCGCGTATCCGTGCTCGCTCATCAACGCGTTACTCAGAGCGTTTTCCTAGTATACAATCAGACTGATCATGTGAACATCCAATCAAAGTTACACTTTTTCTCTCTCAATTTGCTAAAACGGCCGAGCGCTTGTACCAAAAGTCTACGAGGAAGCGACCCTCCTTGTAACACGACAACGAAACAGGTGTAATTGTTGCTCCTCAACTGATTAGCCCACATCACGCTCCCCACATCACGTGACACTTGCCAGCGCTGTGATTGGTCGCACTGTCGTCCGGCTCGGGCGATACATCATTTGCATTGTTGCATGTACTACCCCGTGACGTCACCCGGCTGATTTATACCGGCTAATCTTGGCAACGCTGTATGCATGCTACCGTGGCCGGTGGCTCGGTCGGGCAGTGACGGACGACCATATTAACAGCGGGTAATGTAGTAGCTTTCACCCCCCCCCCCCCCCCCCCAACCCTTCTCACACATATGGTGTTTATTACATCCAGGGGTGGGGGAGAGGGGGGCAATTGATATTTTTTTCGTATTTTGGAATGGAGGGAGTTTAGTAATAAGTAATCTCTTATGTCAGGGAATTATGTATGGTGGGGTTTGGGCCGAGGATTTCTTTATTGTGCTTTGGACCGAGGCGGAGTTTTGGTTTTGTGAGCTGGTAGAACAAAAGAGTTGTCCGAAATAAATAATCGCATCTTTTCAGGAACCCTTTTAAATTCAATTCACTTGGAAATTTTGTAAGCCCTGTGCTACGAAGATAATGTTCTGAGTGAGTCTCATATTCATAAACAAAGAGTTAAAAGAAGGGTGACTTTATTGAGTTGTGTTTTATAAAAACCGGCCGTCTCCACAAAAGTTAATTTTTGAGAGAGACAAGTTGTTTTAGGTTTCTCCGATTGATCTATAATATTTAACACGTTTTTTATTTTTTTTAATTTTTTTTTCAATACGGACATTCTTTGAGGTTTGCAGACCACATTTTTTTTGGAATCCGTTGATTCGTTCAAATTTAAAAAATAATATAATTTTTGATTGGTTGGTCCGATCAGTTTAAAATTTATAATTTTTTCAAGTCAATGCGACCTACAATGTCTCAAATCTTACAAAGTTTTAGCAAATACTCGAATTTGTTTAAGATTAAATAATATCTTCTAGTTGGTCGAAATTAAAATGTTCCGATTAAGTTCAAATTTTACATGGTGATCAAGACTAACATTATCGATCAGCGCATCACTCTCAATTATTGAAAATGGACAGCTTTTCATTGCCCATCGGCCATCACGTCTGAAATTACGTAATCAGCCTTTTGTAAATAAATAAATAGCCGAAACTCACCTCAGACGCAAACCTTATCCTTTTGTGTTTAGAACTAAATTTATTTTAACACACAATAACTGTCCAAACCGTAAATTACATTGAAAACGTCATCACAACAAGAAACTTCAATCGTTATTTTTAGTATCTTTTTCCTGCTCTGAATAGGTCCGTGAACCACCAAACCAAAGCCGATGAAGTTTGTATATATATTTTCTTAGGAAATAATTTTCCTTCGTTTATTATTTACTTAGAGTGAGTGGTGTGTATTGAGTCATGTTAACGACGTCAAGTTACTGTTGATAATGTTATGTTATGTAATTCAAATTTAAAAAAAATTATCTTTAGATTGGTAGATCCCATCAATTTGAAATTTAGCATAGTCATTTCAACCAACATTGTACCCAATCATAAAAAGTTTCAGCCAAATCCTCCCATTGGTTAAAATTTAAAACCATCTTTTCTGTGTTTTTTGAAATTTAAACTAGAACCGATTGAACGATCAACTTATAACTTCGCATGATGGTTGGGACCAACATTATCTGCACTTTTTTCAATTTTCATACTAATCTGTGTTTAAATCCAAAAGTTATTGACATTTTACGGACATTTTGCGCGTTGGCGCTCAAATTCACGGCGACTTCGACTCTTCAGTTCAAGGCAAGGTAGTTAGAGTAGAAACTTTCAAACGCATATGAAACTGATAATGACCGTTCAACAGTCGATCTGATATTGTGTAGACTTACTTATATCATATGAGTGGCCCCAGGTATATTTTTTGAAGGAGATCCTGGGATTTTTGAAATTCACACGGAACCGTTCAATCATAAAGGTTCAATCTATCAACTTAAAGCTTTGCATGGTTATTTGGACCAATATTTTAGGAATTTTTTGAGATTTTTATACAAGTCTGTGACGAAATTCTAGAATGATTGGCTTTTAATTACATTTTCGATAGACAGAATTTCGGTTCGAGGTGTTGCGCGTATCCGTGCTCGCTCATCAACGCGTTACCCAGAGCGTTTTCCTAGTGTATAGTTATTAGATTGAATGGACCGTGCTCGATTGGCGATGTTGCGCGTGTCGGTTCTCGCTCATCAACGCGTTACACAGAGCGTCTTCCTAGTAAATACCAATTAGAGGTAGATGGGCGGAAGTCAATTTCAATGTTTCTTAAAGTAAGCTCAAAAACCAGTAATTCTGAGCTGAATTCTTCGTCCAATCATAATTGTAATGATGACATGGGCCATTGTGTAACTTCAATATAACTTTTTTTGTTAACATCAGTTAAATGGTTACATCAGTTATCAGTTATATACTTGATAGAGCATGATTACATTCTAAAAGTGTGCACCGAGAAATCCAAAACATGGCATTCCGCTCTTATACCTTCTTCTGAGAAACGGATATAATGACGCTCACCATGTATTGGTATCACAAATGAAGAATATGTCATGTGTATCGGGTCACGATATCAACGTCACGTATATATTTTAACGACGCATTCTGACACTAAAATTTTTCTTAATTTTACATACATTATTTATGTAATAATGATGAAATGTAATGTAATGGTGTAATGATGTAATGATGTAATGATTGTAATAATACATTATTATTTATTTATTATTTTTCATTAATGGCTTACAATTGGGTACTTACGAAATTGATTTACAATAGGGAAGTCTCGTGAAGATTAGATTTCAGAATAATATTTATTTTATGAAAGTTGAGATGTTGCTGAACACAGATGTGGTATTATTTTTGTTGTGAGATGAATAGTTTTCAAGTAATTAATTTACAAAGTTTGATAGATCTCCTCTCATTTAAAAACAGGAAAATTGGCAATGACATCACAGTTTGCTATATTGCCATGGCAACAAGGGAATCCCCATGTCAACACAATGTTCAAGACTTGGAAATGACATCACAGTTCTGATTCTTGTTACTGGCCGTTTTTCCCGCCAAAAATCCTATAATATTTGAATTTGATTTTTATGAATGAAAATTTAAGATTTCACAAGTAATAAGTGTATTTGTCATTATTATTTGTGTTTATTTATAGAAATTTCCTAGAATAGAATTTCAGGAGATTTCCCTATTATAGGTAGGTATGATTAAATTGCCTTCCTTCGTACTTTGCCTTACATATTTTGTTGGGCATTTGGTCTGCTAACGATATAACGTGTGTATTAACGACGCACACTCTGCTGACAAATATTGCTGTCGTTTTATATTTACGCATACCTCACTGGTGCGCATTGGTCATGTTTTACAATTACATGACGGGTGGACCCTCTAGTAAATAAAATAATAATCGAATACCTGCGATGAAATAAGGAAATAAGTATACCATTACCAAAGATGTTATGAATTATCCGTGTTTTAATATAATATCTTTGCCATTACTTCATTCACCATACTTCATTACGTCATGTATTTCTAAATTGATTAAATAATTAACACATGGTGGCTGATGTAGGATATTTATTTATTTGTCAATTATTAAGGAAATTTTGTGGTATGATTACCAACGATTTGTACATTCAGATGTGACATTATAACTAGGAAAACGCTCTGGGTAACGCGTTGATGAGCGAGCACGGATACGCGCAACATCTCGAACCGGTCTATCGAAAATGTAATTAAAAGGAAATAATTCTAAAATTTCGCCACAGATTGGTATAAAAATCTCAAAAAATTCCTAAAATATTGGTCCAAATAACCATGCAAAGCTTTAAGTTGATCGATTGAACCTTTAAGGTGGATTCACACGGCCGTTCCAAACTTCGAGTTTGAAACTCAAGTTTGCCGAAGTTCCGAATCACCGTTCCAAAAACCTTCGTGTGAACTATGAAAAGATTCGAACTGTGAGGATTGAGATTCAATCTTTCATAGTTCACACGGGAGTTTTTGGAACGGCGATTCGGAACTTTGGCAAACTTGAGTTTCAAACTCGAAGTTTGGAACGGCCGTGTGAATCCACCTTTATGATTGAACGGTTCCGTGTTAATTTTCAAAAATCACAGGATCTCCTTCAAAAAATATACCTGAGACCACTCATATGATATAAGTATAAGTGTATCTACATTATACACAATATCAGATCGACTGTTGAATGGTCATTATCAGTTTCATATGCGTTTGAAAGTTTCTACTCTAACTACCTTGCCTTGAACTGAAGAGTCGAAGTCGCCGTGAATTTGACAGCCAACACGCAAAAAGTCCGTAAAATGTCAATAACTTTCGGATTTAAACACAGATTAGTATGAAAATTGTCAAAAATGCAGATAATGTTGGTCCTAACCATCATGCGAAGTTATAAGTTGATCGTTCAATCGGTTCTAGTTTAAATGTCTAAAAACACAGGAAAGATGGTTTTAAATTTTAACCAATGGGAGGATTTGGCTGAAACTTTGTTTGATTGGGTACAATGTTGGGGGTAATGACTTGTCAAAATTTCAATTTGATCGAAACAACCAGTCGAAAGTTATTTTTTTTAAAATTTGAACCAATCAATGGATTTCAAAAAAATTAGGGTCTGCAACAATCAGAAATGTTACGTACATGTGTGCAAATTTTCAGCTCGATCGAAGAAAAACTCTGACCTGTATATCGTCAGTAACAGAAAAAAAAAAACAGAGGTCCGTGCCAAAAGAGCCAAAAGGAGACGCTCGCTTCGCTCGCTCAATAATTGAGCGAGCGTCACCACGGAACTCTTATGGCACTTTCTCTGTGTTTTTTTTGTCTGCACTGCCCAGGTCAAACCGCACAACCAATCGATCTGAAATTTTGTACACATACTAACGTAATCTATGCGGTCTCTGGGATCGTTTTTGAAAGGGATCCTGTGAAAGGTTTAAATTAAAAAAAAAATCTTTCGATTGGTTGGTTTGATCAGTTTGAAATCATTACGACCAACAATATACCCAATCATAAAAAGTTGCAGCCAAATCCTCTTATTGGATAAAATTTAAACCCATATTTCCTGTGTTTTTAGAAATTTAAACTAGAATCGTATGACCGATCAACTTAAAACTTCGCATGGTTATTGGTACCAACATTTAAGGTATTTTTGCCAATTCGCATGCTAATCTGTCGTTATTTTCAAAAGTTTTTCGGAGTGTCTATTCGCACGAAACACGAAACACGAATTCGTGCACGATTTTCGTGCGAATAGCCACTCCACTGTGGGCCGGCTATTTGCACGAAAATCGTGCACGATTTTCGTGCCGCATTAGTTCATTTTCGTGTCACTAGAGCGCTCACTAGTCGCGCTGTTCTAGGTTCAGTCGTGTCACCATAGGTGTCACTAGTGTCGTTTTAGTAGTACACTTTCGTGTCGCGAATAGCGTTGGTTGGCGTCATCGGCTGTCACCGCTGTCCCAGAGCTGAAAGCTGTCAATGTCAGTTTTCCGCCTATTTCATTTGGTTTTCCCTACGTTTTCTGAGTGTTCACTGTGTTTATTTGAGGCTTAGAAATGAAAATGCATGGGAAATGAGTCTTGAAGCAGAACCCATAGTAAAGTGAAGTTCATTACCTATCCTTTCCGAGTGTTCACTGTGTTTATTTGAGTCTTAGAAATGAAAATGTATTGGAAATGAGGCTTGAAGCAGAACCCATAGTAAAGTGAAGTTCATTACCTATCCTTGAATTCTACCAAAGTACAATGTATGTAGGTAGAAAGAAATATGTAGGAAATATGCTCAACCTTTTCATATTGATGAATACAAAATTATTTTATTTACGTGTATACCTACATTCACCTCACCTACTGTTTTCTTACTGGTCTAATAAAATGCATTTTTTATTTTTAAAACAGTTTTTAGAAGATTTTGTAAAATACCCGAGGAAGGTAATGGGATTCTACATTTACATTTGGCACTCTTAATGACTTCTAAAAGAATTACTAGGAAAACGCTCTGTGTAACGCGTTGATAAGCGAGCACGGATACGTGCAAAACCTCGAACCATAATACCTTAAAAGCCGGCAATAATATACCTAAAACAACTGAAATCTAGAAGCACGATCCACTAAATTATATAAAAAATAGCTGAATTTGCTTCTCATTGCAAGTTATTGCAACAGTTATTGCAAGTCATTGCAACATGATACACACTCATGTGTATTTATTTCAGTATTTAGGTACGTAGGTATTATGGAATTATTATAAATAAAAAATACAGAGATTCAAACCACAAAATAGGCCATTATCTAAGTGCTAATATGAGCAAACATAATTTAAGAAACATTATCCAAACAGTTACTTGCCGTTCCGTATAAAAGAGCTTATTTCTTCTAGCACATTGCTTACCAAACACAAACCTAACACATTGTATCTGATACAAATGAAATAAATATTTCATAAACATAATTTCAATTATCAACCAACCAATCTATTTCTACAATCAAGCAAACATTTCATCGGTCTACAAATAATGTACTCAGCCTTTGAAAAGATTGGAAGTAAGACTGCATGTTAAAACTCTCATAAACAATAAATACCTATACCTATTAACTACATCTTCAAAAATAATAAAATAAACCCTAAGTATAACCTCGCATGTATTGCTTTAACTATTATCTAACCGCAAAGAAATAATTGTTACGTATTCAAACAATAATAGATAGACAGCTGCTTGCTTCCGAGTTGTTTTGAATGGAGCGCATCGGGCGGCCGCAACGGACACCTCGAACCTACAATGCTATTTATATGGGAAAACGCGATTTTTTTTATTTGTGAACGGATCTTTCTCAAAAACTATACAGGTCTAAGTTAGTATGAGATGAAGGTGTGTGCAAAATTTCAGATCGATACGTTGACCGGTGCGGCCTGGGTTGAACCAGCAAAAAAAAACACACACACACACAGAGAAAGTGCCGCAAGAGTCAAGTGGAGACGCTCGCTCCGCTCGCTTAATTACACGAGTCATCAAGTGGGATTGGCTCAGGGGTAGAACACAATATCTCAACAATGTAATGTTAATATATGTTTTATTGCAAAATAAATAAAGTTTCATTGAAATTGTAAAGAACAATTCAAAGTAGGCAATAGGCATAAGTTATAAATGCAGCGGTTAACTTCTATTATTTGGCTGCAGTGGCAAGGTCGTCTTGGTTGTTTACCACCAGGTAAAGCGACTGCCGGCGTTGACCTTTGCGATGATGCGACCCAGTGACCTCAAGTAACCAGCAGTGATAACAAAAATGACAAGAGAATTGTCATTGTTGTGTAGAGATGCTGCGCTGTTTACTCGGCGTCGATTTCGTGGCCCCATGGTTACGAAGGCATCTTGTCCTCGGCTCGTTCAAAGACTTGTAATCCCCTGGCTGTTGGCTGAAGCAAGTTGGTTCTGCATGTAAAGCAGGAACTGCAGACTCGTCGGAAACTCCCGGAGTACGCAAGTCGCTGTCCACGCATGGTTCGGTGTAAATTAGTATCACTGTTCGTTGCGGTTGCACAATTGAAAGCACCGATGAATTAATCTACTACTAATCTTGGCATACCCGCCGCGACCATCTCACGTGACCTCCCCTCCCCTCGAATAATCTACCCTAGATAGGCAAACCGACACAAGAAGGATTCAAGAATATGGACAAAATTTTAAAAATGTTACCGTCTGACGGTAAATTTACCCGAGGAAAAATACGGTAAATTCCACATCACTAATACTTTATTCATTACATTTCTGTAGTTAGAGTAATGTATCGAACCTCCTTCTTTGACTACACAGCTTGAAAGGATCTCACTTATGAAGAAACTTGCATTCTCTTCTTCTGTGAGAGGTTCTTTGTGACATGTTGTGGGAGGGTTATTTACGGAAACCACGGTCTACAGCTGGTTTCTTCTACTCTCGTATTCGTTCACAGTTCTGTAGCGATGGCGGAGAGTCACTCGGCACAGCACATCACCGTCTGCTCCATAAGATTGGTATGAATGGGACACGTGAACCAGCTGAAAACAATTTAATATATGATTACGGCAATAATAACTTTTAGAGATGTTGCACGTAGGTAGGTACCGGTGCTCGCTCATCACCGCGTTACAACTAGCGGTTTCCTAGTTTAAAATTTTAGAAACCTACTTACTACCTACCACGATAACGATAAGGTTTCCTTCAAGGCGTAGCGTCTGAAACACAATTATGCTGAACTTGTCTCGTAGTATTGACAATCATCTTCAATCCCTCGTCGTAGTACGTTGCCGACAGAAGCTGCTCTTGCGATCACCAAAAATCATTCACTATAATGGAGATAGCACTTAGCAGGCATATAGATATTGACAATAAGGCAACTCATCATGTCATTAGTAAACTGGCTCTTTGAGAAATATTTCATGCATAGTATGGCCAATTTATTGAGCTTGGTGGGAGATAGTCTAACCATAACCAAAGATTCCATAACTAAATATTGGTTATTTTCACTGGTCATGAGTCCAAGGTATATGTCATTTACCCTGCCAAAACTGCCAAAAACTATACTTTCTACCTACATCATCACGACGAGGTGTGGATTGTGGCAGTTAGCTACAGGTTATGTAGTATTTGACAGCTTACATAAACATCTTTTTATGCACATCTGTATTAATGAATGACGACAGAAAACTCATAAAAAACACACTGAAATCTAGTGGAGCGGTCGCTCCACCCAGCCAAGTCGTACTGTACACTCACACTCACTCAACATACCGTAAATGCCTAATAAAATGAGGAGCAGACCAACTACTTTTACTGTAAGCAACAACATGGCATTTTCGGCCTACTGGATCATAAAATTGGAAAATCTCACATTGTTGTGAAATATCTTAATTTTAAGCTATGGCCCACCCCACCACATATACCAAATTTGGGAACAATAGACTATACCATTTGCGAGCTAGAGGGCCGTGAAAACAGTGAAATTACATCACTTTCATCTTCTTTAGATGATTCAGAGGGTCAGGAAATACCGCAATCACCGCCACAACCTAAACGGCTTAGCCGATCGATCTGAAATTTTTACCACATGTGCACTTTTGGCGTCTGAGGTGCCTTTTTATAAAACCAACCGGTAGTCGCCATTTTGAAACCGGAAGTGACGTCATATCTCGAAAACGGCTAAACCGATCGGAATGAAACTAGCGCCAAATGATTCAGACGGTCGTCTATATGGAATATCAATAGTTAAAGTAGAGATGTACTATTACCGAAACTGGAAATGACGTCATGAAAATGAAGATCTAGATTTTAATGACCTCTTACTACAATAACTACATATTGAGAAGGCTTATAATGATACATAACATTTATAGAAATAAATTCTAGGTGGCAGTTATTTCAGTCGCCATTTTGAAAACCGGAAGTGATACCATATCTCGAAAACGGCTGGACTGATTGGAACGAAGCTTTCGCAATTCTTCATGGAATATCACTTTAAGCTTAGGTATATTGAGCACCAAACACAATTTTTCGTATGGCGTATTTTTTAAAAGTATTTAGTCATTGTTGCTCCGATGTGTGTTACAAGTTGTGTAAATAAACTAAAAAAATAAGTGATATCCCCATAAAAAAACACTCCGTGTAAAAATACCAGCCAAGTCTCTTCAACTATAAAAAAAATAGAATAAATCTAAAAATTCAGCACTGAAAAGTAGTGATATCAAAAAATGAGCCAAGTCAAAACTTAATTTTAAAAACCAAAATATACTTGGCGCATCGTTTTTAAGGGCATTATAGGTATATTATATATATTTAGGTAGGTACATTTGATTTTTGGCATATGCTTCTATACTATTTATACACAATGCGCCAAGTATATTTTGGTTTTTAAAATTAAGTTTTGACTTGGCTCATTTTTTGATATCACTACTTTTCAGTGCTGAATTTTTAGATTTATTCTATTTTTTTTATAGTTGAAGAGACTTGGCTGGTATTTTTACACGGAGTGTTTTTTTATGGGGTACGTAACTACGTGGTAAGGTAGGTAGTAGGATATCAGATACCTACCAAACCTCTACGTTATAATTGAGCGAGCGTAGCGAGCGTCACCACGGTACTCTTATGGCACTTTCTCTGTGTGTTTTTTTTTTTTTTTGTATTTTTTTTTGTGGTCACACCCCAGGTCAAACCGCTCAAGCAATCAATCTGAAATTTTGTACACATACTAACGTACTCTATGCGGTCCCTGGGATCGTTTTTGAACGGGATCCCGTGATTGGTTCAAATTTTAAAAAAATTATCTTTCGATTGGTTTGTTTTATCAATTTGAAATTTTACAAGTCATTACTACTAACATTTTACCCAATCATACAAAGTTTCAGCCAAATCCTCCCATTGGTTAAA
This sequence comes from Leuctra nigra, assembly GCA_934045905.1. Taxonomy (NCBI): domain Eukaryota; kingdom Metazoa; phylum Arthropoda; class Insecta; order Plecoptera; family Leuctridae; genus Leuctra; species Leuctra nigra. The sequence continues at coordinate 13,521,371 of OW203765.1, forward strand.
ATTTAAAAAAATCTTTCATATGATTTTTGACATTTAAACTAGAACCGTACGACCGATCAACTTAAAACTTTGCATGGTCATTGGGACCAGCATTATCTGTATTTTTGGCAATTTGCAGACTTATCTGTGTTTAAATCCAAAAGTTATTGACATTTTACTGACATTTTGCGTGTTATCTGTCAAATTTCTCGAAAATGTTGATCACGGCTTCTTCGACTCTTTATAGTTCCAAGGTAGTTAGAGCAGAAACTTTCAAAAGTATGAAACTGATATGACCGTTCAACAGATCGTCTAATCATAGAGATTCATATACTTACAGAGAGGGGCAAGTAGATAGCCAGCCTTGGTATGATGCGATGTACATTGTCAGGGTAGATCTGAGCATGCTCAGCCACCATCTTGGAGATTATTTCAAAAATTACTTTAAAAATGGCACCCCCCTCGATTGTAATGTTGTTGGCAAGAGACTTGAATGTTACTTTGTACTAACCTTCAGTGCATACTTCACAGTAACAAACAACACAGAACAAATAAATGTACAGTAAAAACAAGATATAATATTGTAATAGTCTTCTGATTCAAGTTAAAAACGTGTTTCTAGTAAGTTTAAAATTTGACAGCTCAAAGTAATTTTTTCACTGCCTTCCGAATTAATTTTCCATTTCAGTGGCAGTGAATTATTAAATATCTCCAATATGGAGAAAAAGGATCTTTCAAAATTAGTCAAGCATTAACCAGTAGTTACCCCTCTCTGTAATATATCTCTATGGTCTAATATTGTGAAAGTACACACACTTTTATCATATGAGTGGTCCCAGGTATATATTTTTAAATATATCCTATGATTTTTGAAGTTTAACAAGGAACATTTTAATCATAAAGGTTCAATCGATCAACTTAAAACTTTGCATGGCTATTGGGACTAATACTTTAGGAATATTTGGAGATTTTTATACCTACAAGTCTGACGAATTTCAAGAATTATTGGCTTTTAATGATATTTTTGATCGACATATTTTCGGTTGGAGGTGTTGCGCGTGTCCGTGCTCGCTCATCAACGCGTTATACTTAGCGTTTTCCTAGTATTAATGTAAGCCAACAAAATATTGGAAAGTGAAATAAGGTTATCTAGCGGATTATCTCCGGCAGGAAACATGCTTAAATCAGTTTAATAATATCACATTATAAGATAAGTTTGTCTAAAGGATTGAACAAATTAAAGTAGGTTTAACACTTCGTAATTACCATAAATCTTAATTTTATCATTGTAAACAAAAAATTACCAGTAAAAATTTCGTCAATGGCTCAGTCGATATGTTGTGCGGCCATCTTGGAGGTAACATGTCACAACGGCTGTCCATCTGTTTCTCAGTATATTTTTGATAGTATTTATGGTTACCTGTGCAATTGCAGGTTGCAGAAGAAATTCTTGTAGCTATAAAACCACTCATTTACAAACTATATCTTCGACTAACCGATAATAATTAGTTTAAATCGATTTGACAGCTGTTGGCCGAAAATAAACTTTTTTTACATTGTTGATGTAAAACAAAAGAAGCTCGTGCAAACTATGAATAGTAAACGCATTAAATACGTAAAATGTAATTAATAATACATTTGTTTATGCATTTATATATTTATTTATAAATATATACGTAAATAACATATTTAGATTATATACGTAACGAATAGTTCTCTCAGTTCCCACCACCACAGCGTTTCAGGAGCGCTACCGTTTGTAACTGAGATTTTAGAACTATTCGTATTGGCCATTTTCAGACCGCGAAAATCTGGAAGTTGACGCTCTTTACGTGTGGTGGGGCGGGGGAAGTGTAGGTTTAGTCTCTTTAATCTTGACATATTTGTAAAATGTATCCTACATTTTCATCCCTGCCTTCTTTAAGCTTCTGCTACAAGGCCTGTAAAGTAGTCAATCAGTCCACAATTTACAATAAAACTAGCGCATATCAAATCGGATGCAGTACGAATGCCAAATCCTTCAATTGGTAGTTTAAATAATATCTTCTGATTGGTCAACAATCAAAATGTTTTGCATGGTGATCAAGACCAACATAATCTAAAATTTTACACATTGTAATAGCCCCACCAGTCAAGTATTTGTCATTTTACGAGTTTAGTATGGGTTGTCAAAAGCTGGATAAAGTATGTAGGAAAGTCACGACACAATGGATCTGATATTCATTTAGAGTAATTATATGGAGAATTGAAAGTTGCGGAGAAAACCGTCTTGTGCCGTGTCGTGTATCGTGTCTGGTGATGTTGCATGTTCTGTGCTCGCTCATCAACGCGTTACACTGAGCGTTTTCCTAGTAATAAGTTCATAAGGATTAATGAACAAATATAAGCTATTCTAGTATAGGGGCAAGAAGTACCCCGTAGGATCGTCGAGAAGGGAAGGTGCCACATATTATCTCACTAAATGCATATATAAGGAACAAAGACTAATCATTTTTGGTGCCAAACTGGGGGCTAAAGTTATTCATTCCTGTTGACTTACCGAAAATATATAGATGATTATTTTTTTATTTAAGATCAAAACTTCATGCCAGTGTAAAAAAATAAGTTTAACAAATTTTAGCCGCCACCTTTTTCTGTAGACCTATAAGAATTTGTCTTAGTTATGATCCTTATACTCCAGGATTTTATTATAAAGATTCGTGCTAACCTCTGTTCATTCGTTTTAAAATGATGACACTGTTATGCATTTATATTCTTAGCGCAATCATGTTCGTAGTTGAGAATAGGTACCTATTAACTATGAATAATGAATGTACATGGTTACAATAAACAGGCAAAACAATTATTTTCATTTCATTAAATTTATTAATATCAATAGGTAATTGTGCCCAAAACAGGTGGGTGTTAAATTTTATAATAAATTGAGTGCAGTGCTAAAGTCGGAGCTGGATTATGAACGGTTGTAAATTTTTAAAGCTTTTTTGAAGGATTTTTAATAGTAACTAATTATTTTTATTCCATTGACGGATTCTTGTAAAATTCTATTTAATATCTACTGAAATTGTTAATTGTGTTATGTACATATGTAATATTGACATTGTCTAATTCACATGAACCTATATGACCAATCTGGACAACTAAAAAATTGAATTGAATTGAATGTTAAGCGACAAAGTTATAGAACATTTAATGCTCTTTAAGAAGCATGGGCTACTTTTTTTGAAATATCTTATCTCCTAGAAGTTATGAGTGGTTATGTTTTATGTGAAAGTTTCATATTTAGCTGAATTTCTATACGTCAGCGAAATTCTGAAATTGAAATCCACTCATAACATATGAGATAGCATATTTCAAAATCGTGGTTGAGGCTGTCTTAAGAGCATTAAATTCTCTACAACTTTATCGATTCAACTTATAGTCTATCTTCAACGAGCCGGTCACAAACTTGAAAATACGATTTTATTGGCTGATCCGTCCCCTTAATACAATTCTAAACGAAACTTCACATTTTAATATAAAACTCATAAAATTGTATCCATAATAATGTCCCCAAGGTTAACTTGGCGTATATCAATTAAAGCATCCCCTAAAATTTGAAATACATACAATTTGAAATGGTTTAAAAGCTTGACATAGCTTCTAAAGCTGCTACCAAAACGTGCGTTTTGCGCGTGGTGGTATGCTAAACTCTGATGCTCTGATGCATCTTTGAAGTTTGCTAAAGTGGAGTCCGAAAGTACAGCTAAATGAGCTAAATTACAATACGGTTTCACCACTGACAATCAAACAAGAGTTGTGTAGGCCACAGGATCTCGTTCATAAATTATACCTGGGACCACTCATAGTCATATGATATAAGTGTGTGTACACAATATCAGATCGATCTGATCTGTTGAACGGTATTAGTTTCATATTATGCGTTTCAAAGTTTCTGCTTTATCTTGAACTGAAGATTCGAAGTTGTCGTGAAATATGAAATTCGAGAAATTTGCAGCCAACACGCAAAATGTCCTTAAACTGCCAATAACTTTTGGATATAAACACAGATTGGTCTGAAAATTGTCAAAATTACAGATATTGTTGGTTCCTATGACAATGCAAAGTTTTAAGTTGATCGGTTAAACTGTCTATAGTTTAAATTTCAAAAATCACATGAAATATATGGGTTTAAATTTTAACCAATGGGAGGATTTGACTGAAACTATGTAAGAATGGGGACAATGTTGGTGGTAATGACTTGTCAATATTTACAAATTGATCGAACCAACCAATCGAAATATATATTTTTTAAATTTAAACCAATCAGTGGATTTCGAAAAAATTAGGGTCTGCAACGTCCAGAAATGTTCTGTTCAGTGCCAAGCAAATCAAAGGTAAAACCACCCAATTAATAATTCTCAGTTTGGACTTCTTATGCAATGTACTATTAAGTACATTTTAATATGAAGTTGAATTAAAGCCAGCCTTTGCACCTCTAGCCAAGATCTGGATAGGTTACACATCGAGCATCTAAATTTCTATTGGTTTAATCTTCTTGCCAACGCTCGCGAGAAGTTGAAAGAAGTTGCTATGGTTAATTTATTTGGTACCTGCTAGCAAAACAAAACATAACCATAACAACCACAACAAAGATATTCTATACCATATCTTTGTACATCTTTATACTGTTGGAAATTTTTAAATTTAATAACAATGTTGCTAAGTAACTGAGTGGTGATACGACAAAATTCAAAGTAGAGCAAATATAAAATGCTACCTACCTATTTATGATCGAAATAAATTTTAATGAGGCTTTGGAAAGCATTCAAGTCGAGTTGATAGGTGCGCTTGAACACTGCAACTCTGAGAACTTATGCAGATTCAAAGTGCTTGTTGAGATCGAGCATGATCCAGGCTGCATTCTGTGCAGCAGCGTCGAGCATCAGGTAGGTAGCCTTCTGTCCATGCTTAGGTACCTACCTATCTTCACTATAATGCTGTTGCCTGTTTCGTCCCACGATAACACTTATTATACCAACCACTTACGTAGGTAATTACCATTGACTTTCACTCTATATGGGATTCGTGACTGCTATAGCTGCAGCACTGAATTCTTTCGCGGATGTCGTACAATACTGCTTGACCAGATTTTGGCAATATAAAGACACATTATTACTAACTTTGAGTATATTATGTACTAGCTGACCTGCCCGGCGTTGCTCGTGCTGGTGGGGAGTGGTACCCACATAAAAGCAGAAACCCATGAGATAGTTTCACACTTGACAATATGCTGACAGCGCTATCTCAATTCAAACTGACACGTACATTCATCTGGCGCAGTTATATAGGCTCGGTTCTATGTTCTATTTGTTACTACATGTTTCTAGAATGTTCTGGGGGGCGATTCTAAATTCCCTTGTCGTCTCGTTTCACGTGATACGGGCTCACTGCACACTGGAGTGCTATTTAACATGGCAGTGACGCCGTATCAATTGATACGAGACGACAAGGGAATTTAGAATAGGCTCGCGTGGAACCGAAAACAATAAAAACACTCGTGTACTATTCAGAATTCGTTAACGTCATCAAAATGTTCTGCCGCTGGATTATAGATGACTGAGTAATGAGGTTGCGTAATATTGGCGCTAGGTTTCCAGGAAGTAAGTCTTATGCTGAAGTCATGTTTCTTGTCCCGTATAAGTCAAGGTCATCAAATATTTACCACGTAGAGGTGGTTTGCAGGGGGAGGGGGTGAGTACTACTTTATAGTATGGGTTGCTTCCCGTAGAATGTCAGCATAATGGCCATGCTCATGCGCGTAGAAAAATGTATATTTTAAGTTTGTAATTTTTCAAATTAGGGGTGGTTTAGGGGAGAGGGTAGGTACGGCCCTATTATGTGGGTTGCTTTCCGTAGAATGTGTGCCTAATGTTAAGGCCAGATAGTGGAGTCTGGTCCTGGAGAGTAAGATCGGGTGCAGCAGCGTTAAGAGAGCTGATGCAACCGTAAACGAGCACGGGATAGTGACGGCAATCAAGGGACCAATGGCTAGAGGCCATACACCACAGTTCATTCAATGTTACCTAATGGCAGGTACTTACCAGTGTAGAAGTAGAAATGGGCCAGACGACCTCTCAGACACAGCGTGGCGCGGGTAGGCGTGGCGAGGAAAGAATTGCATTCAGAGTCCACAGGGAAGAGAATGGAAATACTTGTGGAAGTCGCACTTCACGCAGATCGTAGAGTAATGTCTAAAACGGTATTGCTGGAGGTAATATTAAACGCACTGTATACTGTAAAAGCGTGGGCGCAGTTGAATTGTAGGTTCACTGTGCTGAGCTAAGTAATGCTGATCGGCAAGGCGATGTTGCTGATAGCAATGTACGTGAGTAACTCGAATGACCGCTCGGACGATGTGAACGGTCAGACGTATGGGTAGAAACTGTACACCTGCCACCGGTAAATCAAATACACTGTGGTAGGCAACGTATTATTGCGCGGGGATAGGTAAACAGGTAGCGCAATAACAGGGGTGGAAGGAGGGAGGAAAAATAGTTCCAAGAACAACTGAGAGGTGAGTCAAGGACAGGGAATGGGCAGGAAACTAATAACTAAACACAAGCGCCTACTCGGCGCGGACACCTAATATTATGGTCATGCTCGCGCGCGTAGAAGAAGTGTATATTTTATATTATTAATTTTTAAAATTAGGGGTGGCTTGGGGGGAGAGGGTGAGTAACCTGAAATGAAGGCAGGTTGACGAAGTACACGTGTGCAAAAATTTATTGAGGTTATTCAATGGTGTAGGAGTATATGGCCGAGAGTGTGAATTACATTTTTTTCAATTGGGGTGTTTTTTTCAATTAGGGGTGGTTTGGGGGATGGGGTAAGTACCCTAATTTCCATACCAAATTTGGTTAAGATCGGTCAAAGGGTGTAGAAATGTATAAAGAACATACAGACAGACGGACAGACAGACAGACAGACAGACAGACAGACAGACAGACAGACAGACAGACAGACAGACAGACATTCTCTACTTTATATATATATATATATGGCTATATATATATGGCTAGTGAATCTAGCTGATACGTTGCAAATAAAGTATTTCTATTCACGTTTGTCTACCCAAAAGTAATTTTAAAATGAATTATGCACGTGAAAACATACGCAGTAACATATATATATATATATATATATATATATATATATATAAGATAGATAGATAGAGATAGATATATAGATAGATAGTTTTTTTTTTTTATTATTTCGAACAGAATTAATTATCAATTACAGGATAGCACGAAAATAGAACACAATTACATCATTAAAATAAACAGTGAATACATTTATTTGAGCACTAAATGTCCATCTTCCATTGCAGCAAGGCACTGCTTGCGGCACCAGGTCTTCTTAAACTTGTCAATGTCATTGGTCAAGCTGGCTGTCGCGAATTCCACGCCTATCCTATAGTGAAGTCTATTCTTAAAAATTAAAAAAGAGTCCGCCAGACTTCCTGGACTTTCAATAAACACAGCAATGTATCGGTGAATTGTGGATTTTGCGAGATTTAATAGGAAGTTACACAAGTTGACTGTCTTTTCATCTGAGCCAGTCCTTATCCCGCAAATCATGACTTCAGTATTAAAATCTTGATTAAGTAAAAGTCGAATCTTTTGTTTGACGTAAGCCCACAGCCTATCATTTTTTCGGCATTCGAAGACAGTGTGGATGGTCGTGCCCACTGCGTCACACCACGGACACTTGGGGCTGTCCCGCGGGCCCCAGCGATGCAGCCGGCTGGGAGACGCGACGGCGTCGTGCATCTGTCGCCAGCAGATGTCGGCGTCCAGGCTGCATGTTGGCCAGCGGTAGAGATCATCCCAATGGATCTCGGTATCAGTCCAGGCGCCTCTCCCAGTCAACTCAGTGCCTGGAATTTCAATCTTGAGGATGGTTGAATATAGTTGTTTCGCGTCCTTAACGTAGCTGTTAATATCTGGGGGCCCTCTGCAGGGCTTATCGTCTCCCATGCGAGGAAGAGGGACTTGTAAAATGGTTGAAGTCTTCTCAGCCAGTCGGTTCTGATAGTTCCGACGAGTGAAGCCGCTATTGAGTCTTCCGGATTGTACCTATTCATGTTGTGTTCTTGTAAGTAGCGGTGGTGGCTGATCTCCGCCTCTGGAGAGAGGAAGTCAGCCACGTGCTTCGCCCTCAGTGACATGATCCTGCATTTGATGTTGATTAGTCCCAGGCCACCCACGGCAGTAGGAGCGAAAACGTGGTTCTGGTCTTTCCAATGTCGACCGCTCCACATAAACTTTGTTAGTCTGCGTTGGATTTCTTTAACAAAACTAGAGGGAGGCTCGAGGACAGAGAAGGTGTGGACAAGGCGGGAACCTATTAGTTGGTTGGACACTATTCGTCGGCCCCGATAGGATGTAGTCATATGCCACCTATTCCATCTATCGATTCCGGATTGAACCTTATTCGTCAGAGATGTCCAATTTTGCGATTCCCATTCTTTGTTCGCGTTGCCCAGGTACACTCCTAGAAATTTGAGGCCTTCGTTGGTCCAGGGCAAACCGAGTGGCGCGTCCGTCCGGTTACTCCATGAGCCGGCGAATAGCCCAGTGCTCTTGGAGGTATTCAGCGCCGCCCCAGAAGCACGGGCGTATGAGTCGAAAGATGTCGTCATGATCGGGAAGCCCCTGTCGTCAGTTATAAACACAGACACGTCATCCGCGTAGGCGGTCACGACCAAGGGACTGTTGGCTCCTCCAGGGATGCGCAGTCCATAAGGCGCAAGTCCAGATCTGAGAAGCGATAGGAAAGGTTCTATAGATATGGTGTACAAGGCGCCAGACAGTGGGTCACCTTGCCGAATGCCGCGTTGGAAGGGGAAGGGCGGCAGGAGAGTCGAACCGACACGCACCGTTGACTTGGCTTCTTTGTACAGTGTAGAGATGAAACTAATGAATTTGTCACCGAAGCCGAACTCTTGTAGTGTCTTGAACAAATAGTCGTGTTCTACGCGGTCGAAAGCTCCCGCCTGGTCCAGGGTGATGATGGCTGTTGGCGCGTTTTCGGCGTGGGCAAGATCAATCGCATCTCTCATCAGATGGAGATTGGAGAAGATCGTCCTTCCCGGTACACAGAAGGTCTGGTCGCTATTAACTATTGAGCTGAGCACGTCTGTTAGTCTATTGGAGAGGGCGCGGGAAATGATTTTGAAGTCGGTGTTCAGGAGGGAGATAGGTCTCCAGTTTTTGAGTTGTAGTTTATCACCGCCCTTAGGAATTAGCGTGAGGACAGCCATACGCATGGTTGGGGGGAGGATACCAGATTCGAGTGAAAAATTAACCATGCAGGTAAATAAGGGCATGAGTTTATCGATGAAAGCTCGAAAGAAATCTACTGAGAAGCCGTCGATGCCAGGGGATCTGTCCTTAGTAAGCTGGAAGAGGGCAGTCACATCGTGTTTAAGGGCATTATAGGTATAGTATTATATATATATTTAGGTACATTTGATTTTTGGCATATAGTACGTCTATATTATTTATACACGATGCGCCAAGTATATTTTGGTTTTTAAAATTAAGTTTTGACTTGGCCCATTTTTTGATATCACTATTTTTCGGTGCTGAAGTTTTAGATTTTTTCTATTTTTTATAGTTGAAGAGACTTGGCTGGTATTTTTACACGGAGTGTTTTTTATGGTTATCAATTACAGGATAGCACGAAAATAGAACACAATTACATCATTAAAATAAACAGTGAATACATTTATTTCAGCACTAAATGTCCATCTTCTATTGCAGCAAGGCACTGCTTGCGGCACCAGGTCTTCTTAAACTTGTCAATGTCATTGAGATAGATAGATAGATAGATAGATAGATAGATAGATAGATAGATAGATAGATATTGTGGTACTGTGTCAGGCTTCCCTACCATCTTGTCAAATGTAAGACGATCTCAGCCGGACGCGTGAAGAATTTGACCTTGGTCTGTTCGTTAGAAGGGGCGGTATCCTTTGTCACTAGACTTTGACAACAGTCTCGCAAATCCCTTAGAGCGGAAGTTAATGATTGTACCTCCAAGAAACTTAGCCGACAATATTAAAGAATCTGGTCTGATCTATAGGTTTACTACTTCATCTTTGAAAGTATTTACGAAACCATCCTCTACCCATCAGGAACCACCTCAGATTCTTTCATATTGCTAAAGTACATTGTCTATATTAGGTACATATACATAGATATTATTGTCTATATTACTTTGTCTAACGGTGATTTTGGTTTTTTACCTACAACAGAAGTTCAATATTTTGTATATTAATCTTAATAACATTTTGTTTGTCAATAATATTTATCCCAAGCATAATTACGTAATGATCTTATATTTTATGATGTCTTGTTGTTTATTGTTTACCTTAGCATAAAAGTGATCTAGACAGGTCTGCTCATATTCATCCTGCTTTCCTCTCGAGTTTCCTGGAAAATGTATTTGTTCATACCTTCATTTGACATTACATTTTTGTACTTATCAACATTTGAATTACCCTTGGCGAGTATACATCTAAGTTAATATCACCAACGAAGATGATTTGCCCCTTGTCTTTATATTTCTTAGAATGAGTTCTATTTATTGAATGAAATTTGGTAAATTGGAATCAGGTGGTCTATACAAACTAGGTATGCTCATAAGCGAGTATGCCCGAGGCCCATAGATCGGAATAGATCTATGGGGCAGTAGCACCTGTAGCAGTGAATTATTCAGTTAATTATATCAGTTGGCTATGTAAACAAACGCAGGGTGAATAGTTGACCGATACTTGTGCATAGATCGCTGCCGATGACGTCACTAGAGCCTCGGGATATAATCGCGTATATCTGCTTATAAGAATACCTAGTTCACAGCCTTCTCGACAGTCACTTCGTTCTCTGGGTAGCTGCCTGTCGACTGCCGATTAAACTATGACCCAAGGAGCTATGACCGTATTTGCTATGACGAAATCGGTTTCTTGCACGGTTCGGGGCGCTACTACCGGCGGGGTGGCAATAAAATGTACTACGAAGTGTATCTTTGGTTAGTACATTTAATTGCCACCCCGCCGGTAGTAGCGCCGGTCGGCAGGCAGCTACCCAGAGAACGAAGTGACTTTCGAGAAGGCTGTGACCTAGTTAGAATGGAAATACCTTGGTAGTACAGTCAGTTAGATCGATTTTAGGTCACAATTAGGGGTTTGATGATAAACCTGTAAAAATTTCACCGTATACTCTGACAAACTAGGTAATCGACATAGGCTACGGTGCATATCAAATTTTTTCATATTTGGGGGAGAAGGGGGGGTCAAATTTTGATTTTCAATATTAGAATAAAAATGGCGGAGTTGGTGATAGCAACTCAAAACTTACACAAAACCCTCATTAAATTCATCTTATAATAATGTGCCTTTGTGCCTGAAAATATTCTCATTATTTTGGGGGGGAGGGGGGGTACACGATTATTTTAATTGTTGGCATAAACACTAGGGGTTTGATGATAAATTTGTAAAAATTTCACCATATACTCAGCAAAACTAGCGTATCAACATAGGCTACGGTGCATATCAATTTTTTTCATATTTGGGGGGGTAGGCTCCAGCCCCCCTCCCCCCAAAAATATTGAAAAAAATGTCATGCACAATAGCCTATTATTATAAAATGAGTAAAATGAGGATTTTGTGAAAGTTTTGAGTTTCTATCACTAACTCCGCCATTTTTATTTTAACATTGAAAATAAAAATTATACCCCCCCCTACCCCCCCCCCCAAATATGTAAAAATTTGATATGCACCGTAGCCTATGTTGATACGCTAGTTTTGCTGAGTATATGGTGACATTTTTACAAATTTATCATCAAACCCCTAGTGTTTATGCCAACAATTAAAAAAATCGTGTACCCCCCCTCCCCCCCCAAAATAATGAGAATATTTTCATGCACAAAGGCACATTATTATAAGATGAATTTAATGAGGATTTTTTGTAAGTTTTGAGTTGCTATCACCAACTCCGCCATTTTTATTCTAATATTGAAAATCAAAATTTGACCCCCCTATCCCCCCAAATATGAAAAAATTGGATATGCACCGTAGCCTATGTTGATAAGCTAGTTTTTCTGAGTATATGGTGAAATTTTTACAGGTTTATCATCAAACCCCTAATTTTTCACCTAACTGACTGTACTATGGGAAGGAAGCTTACCTTTGGCAAGGCGTCCAAGTCGCTGCAGTTATACTTTATGTTTCTGCACATATTACGCATTATCACTCCTCAGAGAGCTGGAAAATTAGCGATATTTGAGCAGTGTTAGCGGGTAAACGGTAAGAGTCTAAGACTTGCTTTCAACGAAATTTCGAATATTAGACACTCTAGATTGTTTCCTGTTAATCAAAATATCAAAATCATTTTTGATTTGTTAGTTACGTCACTCCACGTGAAGTAACTTTTTCCGATTTTTTATGCTGATTTTCAGATTTGTGAGTGACTGAATAATGGTAAAAGAAATTTACAAACGCACAGTTCTTCAAAATGCTTTCTTCTACAAATGGTTTGAATTTCAATTTGCTTATCGTTTGACCTGTATTATGGTTCTATATGGTTGCTAATTTCTAAATATTTTTCTGGTCCTCCTACGCCTGCTACGTAGGCCTCATTGTATTCCGAGTTTTAGTGGGGTGAGTGAGCTGTGTTAACCATCAGATTAGGTACCTGCTAATAGGCGGAAAGAAGGGTCAAAATCAGACCATCCATCGCGAGACTTCCTGACTCTCCGCTCACTCTCATCACATTTTTTTTTTTTTTATTAGTCACACAATTACACACAGTACAATATTACATTACACAAAATACATCAAACAATTTCCTGCAAAGCCATGCAAGGCTTATCTGCAGGTGAATATCAAAAAGAAAAATTAATAATACAAATAATGCGGTGTGACAACACAAGAAAAATAAATGATCAAATATAACTCCCACAACAATAATACGCACCAAAGTGAAACAACAAAAAAGCATCGAAGAAAAAAAAGCAATGAAGAAGGTTTTTTCAATATTACCTGACTCTATCTAGTGGAGCGGTCGCTCCACGCCAGCCAAGTCGTACGGCGCGCGCACACTCTCATTTAAAAAGGCTGGAGCAACCCACTTTTACTGTAAGCATCAAAGTAGCATTTTCGTCCTACTGGATCTTAAAATTGGTAAATCTCACATTGTTGCGAAATATCTTAATTTCGAGCTATGGCCCACCCTACAACATATACCAAATTTGGGAACAGTAAGTTACGCCCTTTGCGCGCTAGAGGGCCGTGAAAACAGTGTTTTAGGGCGGTTTTCATAATCAGTAATCTCCGTAGGCTGGAGCTAGAATCCGGTAAACAGGCCACAGCCTAAACGGCTGAACCGATTGATCTGAAATTTTTACCACGTGTGCACTTTTGGCGTCTGATTTGCCCTCCTTAGCTATGATTTTTTTTTGTGCCGCCATTTTGAAACCGGAAGTGACGTCATATCTCGTCAACGGTTGGACCGATCGGAACGAAAATAGTGCCAAACGATTCAGACGGTCATCTATATGGATTATCAGTAGAAAAAGGCTAAACATTATGTTAAAGAAACCGGAAATGACGTTATGAAATTTGAAATACATCGATTGGCATTTCGGCAACAAATTTGATCCGATTATTTTGATATTGTAACGTATGTACTTTTGATATCTCATTTGACTTGTTATAAACTAACCAGAAGCCGCCATTTTGAAACCGGAAGTGACATCATATCTCAATAACGGTTAAATAGATTTGAACGAAACCAGCGCTAAACAATTTAGACGGTCAACTTTATGTATTATCATCAATAATATTTGCAGTTTCCCATACCAAAACCGGAAATGACGGCACACTTTTAAAAAATCTCACAAATTTAGATTTTGATGCAATAAATATACTATTTCAGACAGCTTATAATAAAATGTAATCATGTTTAAATAAAAATTCAAGGAGTCAGTGATTTCAGCAGCCATTTTGAAACCGGAAGAAACGCCATATCTCGAAAACTGGTTGACAGATCGGTATGAAACTAGCGCGAAACGATCTATGGAATAGGAACAGTCAAACTAGAATGTTCCTATTTATGAGACCGGAAATGACGTCATTCAAATTTATAAATTATTATAATCCCCTCCTATACAATAAATACATATTCAGAAAGCTAAAAATGATACACATCATTTATAGTTATAAATTCTATGTAGCAGCGCAGAAAGTTCAGCAGCCAATTGACAACGGATATGTTGCCATATCTCGGAACTTGGTTGACCGATTGGAATGAAACCTTTGCTATTCCTGATGAAAATAACCAAATTGTAAAGGGTGATTTTTGTTAAAGGATTTAGTAATTGTTCATTTGATTGTCACAAGTTGTAAGAATAAACTAAAAAAGGAGTGATATCCCCATAAAAAACACTTCGTGTAAAAATAACAGCCAAGTCTCTTCAACTAAAAAAAATATGAAATCTAAAAATTCTGCACTGAAAAGTAGTGATATCAAAAAATGGGCCAAGTCAAAACTTTATTTGAAAATCAAAAAATACTTGGCGCATCGTTTTTTTAGGGCATTATAGGTATACTATATGTATTATGTATATTTGATGTATATTTTCTATCTGGTCTATACTTCTAAACTATGTATAGTACACAATGCGCCAAGTATTTTTTGATTTTCAAATAAAGTTTTGACTTGGCCCATTTTTTGATATCACTACTTTTCAGTGCAGAATTTTTAGATTTCATATTTTTTTTAGTTGAAGAGACTTGGCTGTTATTTTTACACGAAGTGTTTTTTATGGGGATATCTAGCTATGACCTGGACTTCAAATGACCGGACTAGTGGTTTGTGATATTAAATAAGGGTCCAGGAGGACAGGAAGAGCTAAACCCCATTTAGGGATTCAACATGCAGAAGCCAACCGAGGCAGACGCATTCGGGTTGCTTCACCATAATTATTATTTGGATCTCTGTGCATCCTTATAATTTTGTAATAATTTTGTAACTTACAATATCGCCTTTAAATAAATGTCTTGTTACCACCGTCAACAAGCTGTTTATTTCCGAAATCAGACCATCGAAACTTGTATTATTTATTTTGTAACAGATATTATGATGATGATATTATGTTTGTTCAGGCCCACGGTGCTCAGCAAGCTGAGGGTAGACGAGCAATAGAGCAGAGGGCCGGTTCATCCACCGATCCTCAGCCTCTCGTATTGGCTACTGACAACAAGCAGCAGGATGTGGTCACCCAAGGTCGAGGTGTACCAACTGTACGTAGCTTCCGTCCTTTACGATATCAAGAGGTCGAAAATGATACTGCCGTGGAGCTTTTAGTTCAGTGTATGGGCACCAAAGTGAATATAAAACATGGCTGCTATACACAAGAAGCATAGTGTATCCACTGTATGCAGTTGCCATGTTAACCAAGCGTATACGATTTTGTCATTGGAGGCGAACCTTGATCTGATCGACGCGACCTCCTTCATGCATTAGCGGCAAAAAGTTGAACTAGAAGATGACGTCACTCCAAAACAACAGGCAATGTTAGACGTTCTCTATTCTGCCGCTACGGTCGCATCGTTCCATAAAGTAGGTCGTTGGTGTTACACGTTTTGCCATGCAGTGGAATCACCAATTCTATGTATACAAGACTGTTTTCTATCCACTCTGTGGGCACCATTGTTCCTTGGGTCCTAGAGTGTATAAATCGCGTTGGTGCCAAAGGCGCATGCGCGTAGGAGGCTGCAGGGGGGTGGTGGGGCCGGCACATCTAGTTACATCATTTGCAGCCAAACGGCTAGTGATGTATATTTTGTAATGAAATTTAACATAAGGAACTAAATAGAACAAATAAAATATGTAAATGTTCGTATAATGCTCATAAATATACATTTTCCAATATCTTTAAACTTTTTTTTTGAGTCAGGAGGTCCTTTCGAATACTCTCACATTTGCCAAATATACTCAATATTTTCCAAATTTGTCTGGAAGCTGCTCTCGATCATTGCAAGCAAAATGGCTATCTTGGAATTCGAGCAGATGTCCATTAGACGAATGAATAAAATGACCTGAGAAATTCAGTCTATGGCTCAAAAACAAAAAATACGAAAAAGGTGCTCCCAGTAATGGATAACCATAAAAAACACTCCGTGTAAAAATACCAGCCAAGTCTCTTCAACTAAAAAAAAATATATGAAATCTAAAAATTCTGCACTGAAAAGTAGTGATATCAAAAAATGAGCCAAGTCAAAACTTTATTTGAAAATCAAAAAATACTTGGCGCATCGTGTATATAAATAGCTTAGAAGTATAGGCCAGATATAAAATATACATCAAATATACATATATAGTATACCTATAATGCCATAAAAAAACGATGCGCCAAGTATTTTTTGATTTTCAAATAAAGTTTTGACTTGGCTCATTTTTTGATATCACTACTTTTCAGTGCAGAATTTTTAGATTTCATATATTTTTTTTTAATTGAAGAGACTTGGCTGGTATTTTTACACGGAGTGTTTTTTATGGGGATATCACTCCTTTTTTTAGTTTATTCTTAAAATTTGTGACACAAATCGAATGAACAATTTTTAAGTCATGTAAAAAAAATCACAATTTACAATTTGGTTACTACTTATAAAAAATCTGCTATATATTTGCTTAAATGGTCTTTTATGAAGAATAGCAAAGTTATCATTCCAATCGGTCAACCCAGTTCCGAGATGTGGCAACACTTCGGTTGTCAATATGGCTGCTGAACTTAATGCACTGCTACATAGAATTTATATCTACAATTAATGTGTAATATTTTAAGCTTTCTGAATATGTATACATTGTATAGAATGGGGATTATAATTTTTTTAAATTTGAATGACGTCATTTCCGGGCTCATAAACAGGAAAATTCTAGTTTGACTGTTCCTATTCCATAGAGAATAGAGATGTCCTTCCGAATCGTTGAGCACTAGATTCGTACCGATCAGACTACCAGTTTTCGAGATACGACGATACTTCCGGTTTCAAAATGGCGGCTGAAATCTCTGACTCTTTGAATTTTAATTTAAACATGATTACATCTTATTATAAGCTGTCTCAAATAGTATTTATTGTATCAAAATGTAAATTTGTGAGTTTTTTAAAATGTGTGACGTCATTTCCGGTTTTGGTATAGGAAACTGCAAATATAACTGATGATATAACATAAAGGTAACCGTCTAAATCGTTTAGCGCTAGTTTCGTTCAAATCTGTTTAGCCGTTTTTGAGATATGATGTCACTTCCGGTTTCAAAATGGCGGCTTCCAGTTGGTTTTATAACAAGTCAAATGAGATATCAGAAGTACATACGATACATAAATATCAAAATAATCGGATCAACCTTTGTTGCCGAAATACTAATCGAAGTATTTCAAATTTTATGACGTCATTTCCGGTTTCGTTAACATAATTTTTAGTCTTTTGTTAATGATAACCTATATAGTTGACCGTCTGAATCGTTTGGCGTAAATTTCGTTCTAATCGGTCCAGCCGTTGAGGAGATATGACGTCACTTCCGGTTTCAAAATGGCGGCACAAAAAAAGTCAAGGGGGCGAGGGCAAATCAGACGCCAAAAGTGCACACGTGGTAAAAATTTGAAATCAATCGGTTCAGCCGTTTAGGCTGTTACCTGTTTACCAGATTTTAGCTCCACCCTACTACTACTACTGAGATTATTATTATGAAAACCGCCCTAAAACACTGTTTTCACTGCCCTATAGCTCGCAAAGGGCGTAACCTATTGTTCCCAAATTTGGTATATGTGGTGGGGTGGGCCATAGCTCGAAATTAAGATATTTCGCAACAATGTGAGATTTTCCAATTTTATGATCCAGTAGGCCGAAAATGCCACTTTGATGCTTACAGTAAAAGTGGGTTTGCTCCAGCCTTTATATGAGAGTGTGCGCGCCGTACGACTTGGCTGGCGTGGAGCGACCGCTCCACTAGATCTAAGAAATTTAAGACTGTATTTCGATTCATCATTACGCTTCAAAAAGCATATTTCGACACTCATCCAATCATGTTATGCAAAACTTAAACACATATATCAATATAAGGATATCTTGTCTCAAATAGTAAAGCTCCTCCTAGCTGAATTCCTCCTAGTTGCTAAGTTCGACTGCGGAGACGTTGTTTATAGGTCCTGTCTAGATAGCGTGAGTGACAAAAGGCTTCCTACCGCTCAAAATTCATGTTAACGCTTTACTCTAAACTTAGAAAGATTTTATCCTATCACTAAAAACATAATCATATCTCTTGTTACAGCAAAGTGGTAAATTAGGTCCTGTTATAACAACCCAACCAGAATACTTGAACAAGAAACTTATAAAAATATGTGACATCCATTCAATTAACACTCAAGGAAAAAATACTGCCTAGAGCCTACGAAGGTCTTAATACGGCCCTGACCACACCCACACACCCACATTTTACTTCAAATGCATCTTTATAAGGTAGTATGTATCCCCATAAAAAACACTTCGTGTAAAAATACCAGCCAAGTCTCTTCTACTAAAAAAAATATATGAAATCTAAAAATTCTGCACTGAAAAGTAATGATATCAAAAAATTTGCCAAGTCAAAACTTTATTTGAAAATCAAAAAATACTTGGCGCATCGTGTATATTAATAGCTTAGAAGTATAGGCCAGATATAAAATATACATAAAATATACAAACATATAGTATACCTAAAATGCCCTAAAAAATCGATGCAGTGCAGCAACAGAATTAAAATTCGACTTTTGTCACATCGGTCTTATAATAAGCTGAAAATTTGCACAAGTGTTATTTACCACCTAACTCATCCACCATTCAAAAAAAAACAAAAAAAATCACCGGAAGCCACCCAAAAAATTAAAAACAAAAAAATATTTACCACTATGGAACCCGACCATTTCAGACATACAATGCGATATCCACGAAAGTAATTGGAATAAAATTATGAAAAAAATACAGGATACCAAAAACATACTGGCGAAGACATTGGTGCAGATGTCATTGGCCAAAATGTTTTTGTTTTGATTGTATGCAATTTTAAAACTATCACAGACATACAATTTTTTTGACCGTACTTAGTTTGTACTTTAATCGTTAGAGAAAAATTTCTCGCGATGACCTATTATTTATTTGGGTGGAAAATGAAGAGTATATATCCATGAAGTTTTGTGATTTTTTTCAGATTTATTGCACGCGATCTAATTAGTGAAATGGTATTTTTAGTTTGGTCCTCGCGGAAGGCTTCTCTTCTCGCGCTGCGCCTGGCCTGACAAAACACATTTACGCAATAGTGCGCGTTAGGAATTAGGAAGGTTCGAAGCCATAACCACTCGACACATTTAATAGTCTGTCATAATAAACTTAACAATACAGCCTTTATAATAAACAGTTGAGTCACAATTACTTTACTTTACATACAAGTTTACTCGAAAGTAAAAACGTGATCTTTTCATTGTATGTTTTTGTCACTCACTGTATGTAGGTATACATACATAAAATAATGACATCGTTAACAATGTGCATTATTTATGCACTATGTAGCCAAAAGTAAAATAAGTTATAGAGTGATATTTTACCTGTAATTATAACCTAATTAGTGTCTAAATTAAAATATTAATTTATAAGGCCCTATATTGGCTGTGCCGCCAATTTAATCCAATATTTAGTTAATCCGGCTCAGATTAAGTTTGGTTATACCGGCCCTAAATAAATAAGTGCAAATACATACGATTTAAGTGTACATTTTACACGAAGAGGGGGATCAGTCGCTAAGATCGTCTGCGTTGTGAGGGTTGTAGCACTCGCGTGTACACCGACACACGTCAGTGCACTCCAGATTATTTGTGAAACATGGACAAGTGACAGACTTGCTGCAGTCTGTCTTAGATTTACAGCTGCAGAAGAACTGCTGCAGCATCGCCATTGCAGACGGACCCTCAAAGTACACCGGCATGAGAAATCCACTTGAGAGTTTCTTCGTGAACAACTTCTGTGTCACAGAAGTTCTGCACATGTGCAGATTCCCTTTATCATCTCAAAAGTGATACTGCGCACGAGCAGAACCTCTGTGCCACAGAAGTTGTACAAGAAATTGCACCGTGTAAATGGGTCTTTTGATAATTAATTAGCTAATGTTAATTTCTATGTCACCATGGCAACGTACTTCGCACGTCGGGGAATTGCACGTGTGAGCTGGTCCACGTGTGACACTGCCACGCAGCTCGGCGCACGTGCTGTTTAAATGACGGCAGGGTTGAGGCAGGTTGGCGGCTATCTTGCATCGTAATGAATTAAGTGAATTGTGATATTTCTTGAACTTGTTGGTCAGATCATAAAGCTTGGCGACGAAAACCTGTAAGCTTGGATGAGAGACAGCAGTCCTTATTTTGTGATTTTAACCATGGTGTCATTTTTAGTCAATTTATAATATTACAAAATACACATGAATCGTGGTCGGTGGTTTGTTCCTCGATTGGTTCTAAGCAAATATCTTCTGATTTATCTGATGATCTTGATGGTTTATTCAGATATGTGGCATTGGCCATCTTCTTTCTCTATATTTGAGAAAAGATTCTATCAGTCACGTATGACTACCCACACATTTGAAAATATAGAATTATTAGATGGTAGGTAACAGATTATACGCAAATAGATATACACTATATGCACTAATACACTATAGCTATACACTACAAGCAAAACACTTTCACTCAGTGTTGCCAACACTTGAGATGAAGTATTCCCTCCATGGACCCCAAAAATTCCCTTTTTCAAACAAAAATTCCCCGCAGAGTTATTTTGCCTCAAAAGAGGGGGGGGGGGGGGGCGCATAGCCCATGGGAAAATTGTGCATTTCTATGCAATTTGGATATGAATTTAGTTTGAAATAATATCACCATTATTTAAAATTATTAATTGAAATTTAGCAAAACAAACTTTTTAATATTCATGAAATAATTTCAAATTTCTTGAAAAGATTTGGTGATTTTTTCCATATTCGGACATGTCCTAATACATCAATTTCATACCCCACAAAAGATAAATAAAGATAAATGTGTTGTCAAACCAATGGTCAAACAAGAAGTAGAAATAAATTAATTTGTCGTTTGATAAACAAACTACATTTTAAACTACATTTGAACAATTGAGACATTAAACTTATTAAAATGAATTAAACATCAAAATTCCCTGGAATATTCATAATTTTCGAAAAAATTCCCTTTTTCCCTGAAACTCATTTTGAGACTTAAAATTCCCCGAAAACAGGGGAAAATCCCTAGCATTGGCAACACTGCTTTCACTGCACTTTGAAAACTGAGCGATCGGAAATGCACGTCATTCCTACAGGAATGTTCTGAACTGAATGCATCCTGTAACACAACATACCGCAGGACAGTGGGATCATGATATTTAGTCGACAACAAAAAATGGATTACACAACTGACAATAACAACATCAGCAACATATACCGGTATCGTTATACAATAATAAATGAGTGTCATTGCTTAGAAAACCTCTTAAACGAATTATGGAAATTATTTACGACGCGCTATGAGCTCACAGCTCACATTTCATACTGAAATAGTTTCTTATTTTACATCTCTCAAAATAATTGAAAACGAACACGAAGTTTGTTTACAGTGTGAGATCGATGTTTACGAACATATTTTTACATATTTTATACTGCACCAGACCAGAGTAAAAGTTATCAATATAATGTCATTTGTACATCGAACGCTCGAACCTTCCAAACCTATTGCGTAAATGTGTATTGTCAGATCAGGCGCAGCGCGGGAGGAAAACCCTTCCGCGAGAACCAAACTAAAAATACCATTTCACTGATTAGATCGCGTCCAATAAATCTGAAAAAATCACAAAACTTCATGGATATATGCTCTTCATTTTCCACCCAAATAAATAATAGGTCATCGCGAGAAATTTTTCTCTAACGATTAAAATACAAACTAAGTGCGGTCAAAATTTTTTTATGTCTGTGATAGTTTTAAAATTGCATACAATCAAAACAAAAACATTTTGGCCAATGACATCTACACCAATGTCTTTGCCAGTATGTTTTTGGTATCCTGTATTTTTTTCATAATTTTATTCCAATTACTTTCGTGGATATCGCATTGTATGTCTGAAATAGCCGGGTTCCATAGTGGTAAATATTTGTTTGTTTTTAATTTTTTTGGGTGGCTTCCGGTGAAGTTTTTTTTTTTTTTTTTGAATGGTGGATGAGTTAGGTGGTAAATAACATTTGTGCAAATTTTCAGCTTATTATAAGACCGATGTGACAAACTTCTTTATTTGACGAGATAGAGGTTTGTTGCTGCTCGGCTACAAGTATTTTTTGATTTTCAAATAAAGTTTTGACTTGGCAAATTTTTTGATATCATTACTTTTCAGTGCAGAATTTTTAGATTTCATATATTTTTTTAGTAGAAGAGACTTGGCTGGTATTTTTACACGAAGTGTTTTTTATGGGGATATCACTCCTTTTTTTAGTTTATTCTAACAACTTGTGACACATATGAAATGAACAATTACTAAATTCTTTTAAAAAATCATCACCCTTTACAATTTGGTTACCACTAATGAATAGCAGCGTATGGTCCTAAATAATTGCTTTAAATGATCTTTCACGAAGAATAGCAAAGGTTTCATTCCAATCAGTCAACCCAGTTCCGAGATATGGCAACACTTCGGTTTTCAAAATGGCTGCTGAACTTTCTGCAATGCCACATAGAATTTATTTCTATAAATGATGTGTATCATTTTAAGCTTTCTGAATATTAGTCAGGGAACAGAATTTTAAAAATGACAACTTTGCGGGCAGGTCTGTTAAAAGTTGCCAACGTCGATATTCTTATGTATGTTGATGCGCTTAATTCGAAAAAAAACGTTGGCATCCTGTCATTTGACTCCTTCACCCTTAAATTCAACAAAAACGGGGTGAACTACCCTTACTCATAAAATCAGCCCTATTTTCGTAACCAGAAGAGATAAAACAAATGTTAAAAAACCGTAATATAGCTGAACATGTAATGAACATATTTGTTGCTGCATGTATGGGCAAAATGTAAACAATTAATGTACTAAATAATATTTGAACAATTGACTTCAATAAAATTTAGCCAAATTGGAAAACATATCACGCAATTCTAAAAAAAGTTTAAGAGTTAAACACTTGACAATTGTTAATAACATACCCAACATCCTGACTGCCGTAACGAAATCAACCGCATTACAAAATGTTGAATAGTTTGGTTTACAGAAATGTTCAAATGCATTGACCTCAGATTGCGTCCAGCTCCGCTCGCCTCACGCGGGAGCGAGTGGGCCACCTTTTAGTCTAGAGTCTAAAGGGTTTGACCCACCACTAATTGCAACATTAGAGTATTTTATATCGTTGGATTCAGAAAAAATAACTGTATAACATACCAAAAGTCTACCAAATTTAATATAAGGTGGCTTCCTCTGATTGGTCAATTAGTGAAAAACAATTGAATGCGATTATTAATCGCATTTTTTTAATCGCATTTTTAATCGCATTTTTAATCGCATTTTTTAAGGAGCAAATATATCTGTTGCATACTATTTTTAATCAAGTATTTTGTAATTTAAGGGAATTGTACTTAAATGTAGCGTCATGATTCCTTTCATTCCTTAGAAAAGTTAAAGAAATGAGAATATTATGGACGATTATTAATTATAACCATATGCCATGTATTTTCCATACATAAAAAATTGAAATTCAATTATTCTAACCTACCTTCTTTCTGAGAATTTCCCTTTTGCAATATTATTTCAATATTATTTTATATCTTCTAAAAATATTATTTGTGTCATTATTATATTTGTATTTAAAATAGATAGATATTATGTAATTATGTAATATTATCAAGTGATTATTAATGGCTAGAGAAATGGTATTACCTATCCCCTTTTGCTCTTGGTCACTAGCGTAGAAAGATATTTTTCTCTTGGAATTTTATTAATATTAATATTGCTAATTTGCTTACATAGATATAATAGCAAATTAATGAACTACGTGTTACTATTAGTTGATAGAAAGAAAGTAATTTGTAATACGCGTGAATTCAACATTTAAATTTGAAGTATCCCATATTTAATATCAAGCGTGCGAATTGAAGACATGTGCAAGTCTCGAAATCAGTTAGGCTACGGAGTTGGAAAATCTCACTCGGAAGTCTATACGAATTCGAGACTTGGATAGGTCTCAAAATCAGTTAGGCTACGGAGTTGCATAATGCGACTACGAAGTCTATGCGAATTCGAGACCTGTGTCTCGAATTCAGTTAGCCTACGTAAATACGCTACCGGGGCGCATTCTTAATCAGCAGGTTGGGTTGCCATACAACTCTTTCGAGTCCGAGTATCTGACCTATACACGAAGACTGAAGCACTTTGACTTCCTTTGACAACGTGAACAAATCTCTCTCGAATGGCTATGCTCAAACTTCTGAGCTAGGAGTCGATTGTTTGATAATGATGGAAATTTAGTGAATCTCTCACTTAGGTATGGTGTTTCAATGCGAAATAAAAACGCGCACACCGACTGGGAATCGAACCCAGATCCTGATCCAGAACTGGGATCCTGATCACCTTCCTAAGTGAGAGATTCATTAAATTTCCATCATTATCAAAGATGAACCTATTTTATCATCATGATAGTGCGGGTTCATCGTGCCTGTCCTCGACCACTGGCGACTGCAGATTTTTGACAATTTTCAGGTATCACCTACCCTTTGACAATTTCTGCAGTTTTGATCCAATATGAATCAACTTTTAACAAAAAAAATTACTGCAAAAAAAATATTCATATTTTTATATTTTTTATGGATTTTTTATTGTTGGGATTCATAACAATGGGAAAAAAACACTATTTTTTCAAACACACATACTTTTAACTGGTCACTTTAAGAGACCTGTTTTTTGTTTTGTTTTTGTTGTCCATCAAAACCCAATAATATGTCGATCCCTACTGAACAAAAAAAGAATCAAGTAGGTAAATATATTGTCTATAAGATATCTTGTTTGAAAGATACACAAATCAAGGAAATCCTAGTTCTGAGATACAGAGCTAAAAGATACACACAAATAGGCAATATGCCTGTATACACTGGCATATTAAAATATGTATTATAAAAATACTATAACTCGCATCACATAACCAAAATATGGATATGAAGCTGGAAAAAATGGGAAATTTAAATACCTATATTTTGAACAAAAATAATCATGTTATTTGGGTAGGTGATACCTTAAAACCTACCTCTTTGGCTCCTCTCTCGGCTTGCCTATAATCCACTGTGTTTTTGTCTCATGTCCGAATTTTGTTATCAAAAAATTTGCCTAATTTAATGTGTTAATAAAATCTACTTTCAGATCAATGTTCTTTACTTTCGAATAGTCAACCATTGCGTGAGAAAAGCCTTCAATATTGCGTAGAACCTCACTTAGAAGGTTCATTTTGAAAGGGCGCGTGTCAGAAAGTTAGGTTATGTATGACAGAATAGTTACCGGCAAAAATGGTTAGGCAAAATTAAAACTTGTGAAAATTTCAAAAGAAAAAAGTGGGACTCCTGCCGGAATCAAACCGGCGACCCCTAGCACGGCAAGGCAATGCGCTGACCACACGACCACGGAGGTGGAGATGGCAACTGTATTTATAACAGCGTAATGAAGATAAATATTTCGTCCAATCATGGCGCGATATAGAGTGCAAGCGTTTGTGCCCACTTAGGTTTGTAAATACGCAAACGGGTTACGTACTCCGTTCAATCCCGTTGTATAGCCACCTAGTATGTAATATTAGAAACAAATTGAGTTTTTTCTTGGTTTACATATACTCCCACAAATAATAAACGGTACTTGGTACAAAACGTATTGGCTGCTGGGCCGGTTCCTTGACAATCAATCCTTGTTATCATCAATGAAATCAGAGCTCACCTAAAAGAGTTAGATAATGCGTTAGCACTGACTTCATGGGATGATGCCATCAAACCTTAATCAGTCAATTCATTTTCTTTCGAGTACCGTTTATTATTTGGGGGAGTGTACGTTGCCCCGAAGTCTGTACCATTCTGCGATGTCGCTGCGTGGTTGATAATTGAGCGAGCGACTCCTTTTTCTTTTGGCACGGCACTTTGGCACTTTTTTGCCAGCAGTGCTCAGGTTTATAAGTCGCTCTACCTTTGAATATCCAGTTCAACCGATTGATCTAAAATTTGGTATGAAATTATGTTACAGGCGACTACTGCAGTATACGAGACATCCATTCCCCCAACTAGACTGCCAGGTATAAAAAAACGATATGTACAAAATAAAATAAGAAATATAACTATACAAAATAAAATTAGAAATATACTTAAAGGTTCGTTTACAAAGAACGGCTAGAGGCAGAAGGTGCTCCAAGTTTTACATTGCGCAGTAGAGGATGCGCGAACGGTTCACAAGTTTTTATTTATATAGTGGTTACAAACGACGTTGGGTATCGCTGTCCTGGTGGCGCAATGGACAGTGCATTGGCTTGCGGTGCTAGGGGTCGCCTGTTCGAAACCGGCCGAGGTCGTACTTTTTTTATTTGCAATTTTCACAAGTTATAATCTGCCTAACCATAGAGTTATTTTTTTAGGTTGCCCAGCTTTAATTTTCGCCAGTTCGACTTTGTCTACCCATAGAGAGTTTATTCCTTAGGCTGCCCAGTAACTTATACGCGCGCAATTGGATTTGGAGCACCTTCTGTCTCTAGCCGCTCGTCGTTTACAGCTCGGCGTTCGTTCGACGTTCGGCGCTCAGCGCTCGACGTTGAACCTCCTGATTGGCCAACGCCGAGCGCTGGCGTTCAAGGTCAAAATTAAACCATGTTCATCTCTCAGCGCTAGCGCTGAGCTTCGAGCGTCGAACGTCGAACGCCGAGCTGTAAACGTACCTATAGGGTGTAAAAATATATGGCTTAACCCTATAAAGTATGAAAAACTACAAACCTGACGCAATATTCCGACACTTGAATGGTTTTAAACAGACATCACGTTTTAGAAAACCGTTGCGAATGCATGGGTACATAAAAACTTTCAAGATATTGATGAGTAGGGTAAGTTTACAGCTCGGCAACAAGCGCTCGACGCTTTGACGCTAGCCAATCAGGTGGCTCAGCTCGGACACGCCAACTTTTGGTCTTATCTATTGTATTCGTTCTACCCATCTGTTAGAACCGTTTTAAATTTATAAATCTTAACTAACAAGTAGAGGGTGAATGGCGGCCCTCCGGCGCCATCTAACCGGAACAACTCGACTAAGGGAGATAACCCCAACAGAAAAATCCTGGTCCTTCAAGTCTGGGGGTTTAGCTATGGGTTAGTAGCTCATACTTGTAAAACCTTAATGTACTCAAGATCCAGATGACAAGCCTCGGATACAGGATGGACATAATCGACGACGACTTTTGGCAAGAAAATGGAACATGAATTTTGGAACCTGGAACGTTCAAGGCATAAACACCAAACAGAGGGAAGTTTTTCAACAATTAGAAAAGTACCAGATGAATGTAGTGGTCCTTACGGAAACGAAGAAGAAAGGAGACGGTAATGAAGAAATTGGCAGTTAAATACATTTTTACAGCGGAGTAGTACCCAAGTGTAGACGGGCAAAGGCGGGAGTGTCAATAGTGTTGCATAAGAAGTTAAGGAAATACATTCGTAACTGGGAGGAAGTAGATGAAAGAATGATGAAGATGGAATTGGAGATTCGTGGACATAATATTGTAACAGTTGGAGTTTATGCCCCTACAGATGATGCTTCTACGAACATGAAGGATGATTTTGAACATAAATTGACAAGACTTCTAAGTGACATCAACCACAGAAAGGAAATTTTTGTAATGGGAGACCTAAATGCCAGAATTGGGAAGAGGATCAAGGACGACGTGGTGGGACGGTTTGGGGAGGATTTCGTGAACGACAATGGGTTGCGACTTATTGGTCTGTGTGAGACTCTTTCATTAAAGGTGTGTAATGGATTTTTTTCCACACAAAGATATTAATAAGTATATATGGACACAACCGACATTGCAGCGTAGATCAATTTTAGATTACGTAATCCAGAGGCAAACCTCTTTAATCAGAACCATGGACGTCAGGGTTTATCGGGGTGCAGAAGGTGGCACTGATCATTACTTAGTGAGAGCATGTGTAAACGTGAAGCCCAGGAGTCAAACAGTAGCGAAGACTGGTTCTCAAGGCGGAGTTCGCGTGGAGGACCTGAAGCTTTAATTAGATGCTTTTAGAGACGACTCTACTAAGTTTCTGTATAAGCTGCGACTTGCTCAGAAAGTGAGTGACAAGTTTGGTGATCGGTGGAAGGAAGATGATCCTGAGGAACTATATGTTAAACTAAAGATAGTGATCCTGGAAGCAGCAATGGAGGCATTAGGAGAGACAGGAAGAGATCGGGAAAAAAGTGATTGGTGGAATAAGGAGGTCGAAATATTAGTGACTAGCAAACGGGAAGCGTATCACAAATGGCTTTCAACAGGAGATCTAGAGGATCGAAAACAGTATGCCCGGCTGAGTAGAGAGGTATAGAGAATGGTCAAGAAAACGAAGAGCGATGTGTGGGAGAGGAAGTGTGAAGAAGTCGGTAGGTGCTTGATGGGCACGAGACAGAGAGAGGCATGGAAAGTTGTTAGAAGCTTGCGACAAGATCATCGAAGTGCAGCGAAGATCCAGATGATCCAGATGGATACGTGGGTGGAATACTACCGAGACATGCTGAATGAAGACCGGAATGAGTATAAGAATGGGTTAGGGGAAGTGCTGAAGAGTAATGTGTCAGAAGAGACAGTCATGCCAATAACTAAAGAAGAGATAAGAGTAGCCATGAAGGGTGTCCAGAATGGTAGAAGCCCAGGCCCTGGAGGCATTCACATCGAGCTAGTCAAATATGCTCCTGATGTCGTGATAGAGATTCTGGCAGTTATATTTGATAAGTGCCGGAATGATGAGAATGATATCCCAAAGGAATGGAAACAGGCGCATATTGTTTCCACATTCAAAAAGGGTTCGCGACAAGAGTGTAAGAATTACAGGGGAATAAGTGTGACTGCTTCGGTGGGAAGGCTGTTTGGGCGTATAATTAAAAAGCGCATTGAAGAACAAGTGGATATTGATGAGGAGCAAGGTGGCTTTACAGCTGGCCGATCATGCACTGACAACATTTTCTCTATTAGACAAGTTATTGCGAAAAGGCAAGCAAGACGCACGGATACCCATCTTATATTTATTGATCTCGAAAAAGCCTATGATACAGTACCCTTAAAGAACCTCTTTCGTGTCTTGGAGAACACAGGTATTAGTGCCAAGTATATTAACACCATTAAGCGGATGTATCACAACCAAGAAAGTGTGGTGAAAAGTGGCAAGGAGTTATCATGCCAATTTTTTACGTCAAAGGGATTGAGACAAGGATGTTGTCTGTATGAAAGGCTTGAAACAGGGGTGTTGCCTGTCACCAACTTTGTTTAAAATTTATATTCAGAAAGCTCTTAACAACTGGAGCAGAAAATGTTCAAGAATGGGCATAGAGGTCGGAACTGACTGCTTGCATACACTGTTATACGCTGATGACCAAGTTTTAATGGCAAATGACAGTGAAGATATTGCATACATGGCTAGAAAACTAACAGAGGAATATTCTGATTGGGGATTGAAGATGAATCTAGGGAAAACAGAGTATTTAGCCATAGGAGAGCAGTCAGATAACATCAAGATTGAAGGAGGTACTATAAGATTCTGCGAGCAGTATAAATATTTGGGTAGCCTAAAGGTCCATTTACACGGTTGATTGCACGCAACTAATTGGTATACTTCTACCATAAGATTCATTGGATGTGCGCGATTTTCCAGTTCAGACGACAAAGTATTCAATCACACGACCTTGCCTGCTTCTAGAAGGCGTAGGAACTAGATACTGTCTTTTGTTTTTGTTGAAATGTTCGAGAAGGAAGTTTATCATCTTTATTTCATCTTGTCTCACATTATTTGTTATAAAAAAACAATAGTTATTCCCGTTCTAATGTCATTGTAAGCTCTCGGAGCCATCTTGATTTCCTTGTAAGTACCACGTGACTGAAATTCTCACATCTGATTGGTCAACGACGCCAATCGGGCGTCTTCAATCATCCAGTTTAGAGCTAGTCTCTATACTCCCGATTCGATCGGTAATTGGTAAGAATCGGATGATCGGCCGGTTCACACGCGCACATCCAATGAGACTTACAGCCTCATGCTCAAAAGAATTTCCAGATTTATCGACGCAAGTGACCAGAGTCTACTGGATTCGGTCCATAAGATTATTAGCTCACGGTCTTGTGGTGTTGAGGACTGACATCCGCAAATATCTACTTGCGGACGCAACTTGTTTTGAGCATGAGGCTTTTATGGTAGAAGTATACCAATTAGTTGCGTGCAATCAACCGTGTGAATGGACCTTAATATCACAGGATGGAACATGTGACAAGGATATAAGGAATAGAGTGACACAGGGAAGAACAGCGATCCAGAAATTGAATTCCTTACTTTGGTCCACGAAAATAAAAATGAATACAAAAATGACAATCTACAAGGCCATTGTAGAGCCAATAGCAACATACGGGTCAGAGTGTTGGCAGCTGAATGAGAGGAATAGGGATAGATTGGCTGCTTTGGAGATGGACTACCTACGGAGATCGTGTAGAGTCTCGAGGATTGAACATGTACGGAATGAGGAAATAAAGGAAAGAGCAGGCGTTGAGACTTCAATTTTAGATGAAATAGATAAGAAACAGCTGGTATGGTACGGACATGTGATGCGAATGACGGATGAAAGATGGCCACAGAAGATGTTCAAATACAGAATTCCAAATAGGCGGAAAAGAGGAAGACCAAGGAAGACCTGTCTGGAAGGAATAGAGGTTGCGATGCATGCAAGAGGACTGGAAGATGGACAATGGCAGGACAGAGACGAGTGGAGATTGGGATGCGGAAGCGGCGTCAGCCGTATGAACTTCGCTATTTATTATTATTATGTTGTCTGTCACCCACACTCTTCAAGGTGTACATTAATGAGGTACTGCTGCAATGGAAGAGGAAATGCAGGGGTATGGGTATCGATGTGAATGGCGACCTTCTTCACACTCTCCTGTTTGCAGACGACCAGGTGATAATGGCTGCCGATGAATACGACATTGAGTATATGTTGAGGAAACTCAATGATGCGTACGAAGAGGCGGGGTTGAAGATCAATGTTGAGAAAACAAAGTACCTGGTTGTTGGTGACGGAGATAGCCAAGATCTAGATTTAAATGGGAAGATAATTGAAAGGTGTGGACAGTACAGGTATTTGGGAACGGTGATTGACAGGGAATGCAGTTGTAAGAATGAGATAAACAGCAGGATTGTGCAGGCGAGGCAGGGCCCTTACCTAATATCGCGAAATGTTGGTGTTACGATGGTGCTGAGTTCAAGGTCGGTGCTACTACGGGTTATTAAGATAGGTAGCACCGTGCTAGGTAGCACCGTCCTACCATTTCGCGATATTAGGTAACCCCCCAGGCAATTCATAGGTTGAATTCACTACTTTGGTCAGAAGGGATAAGGAAAAAGACAAACAAAAATGTTGTATGAGACGATTGTTCAGAGTATTTTATTGTATGGGGCAGAGACTTAGGAAGTTACGCAGAGAGATAGGCAGAGACTGGAGGCTGTAGAAATGGATTACCTGAGAAGGAGCTGCCGGGTCTCCAGGATCGAACACATCAGGAATGAAGAAATCAGGAGAAGAATGAAGGTGGAAACAAAAGTTACGGATACCGTGAACGACAGGAGACTGGTTTGGTATGGCCATGTACAAAGGATGGGAGAGGAGAGATGGCCGAAAAGGATAAACAGGTGGACGCCTCCAGGACGAAGCAGGAGAGGACGACCTAGAGAGGAGTGGAAGCGACAGGTCAGGGGGCCAATTCTTGAGATTCACGTTTTGAAACCGTTTTACGTTTACATGTTATAAAACTGGAAACAGTTGACAACTATCGGCTAGCCTTCACCTTTTTTGGTTTTAAACAATGAAACCGTGACACGGTTTCAAAACGTGAATCTCAGGAATTGGCCCCCAGGTCGGACATGGAGGCAAAAGGCTTGGAAGATAATGATTGTGTGGATAGGAGGAGGTGGCATCTGGAATGTGGGAAACGGCCTTGAGTTGCTGTAAAACCCACTTAATAATAATAAAAATAAACTAACAAGTTTACCGTCCTCTTGTGCTGCTAACATTTACCTCTATACCTCCTTTAAATAATCAATCCAATCAATTTTAGAATAAATCGAAAACGATCTAGTAGAGCGGTCGCTCCACCCAGCCAAGTCGTACTGTACACTTACACCAACTTAACATACCGTAGCGCCTAATAAACTGAGCAGCTGACCTACCACTTTTACTGTTAACAACAACATCCTAGCATTTTCGGCCTACTGGATATTAAAATTGAAAAATCTCACATTGTTGCGAAATATTTAGAAAATGTGAGGGGGATGGGTGGGGATTATCCTTCCACGTGAAATTTTCATCCTAGTTTGTACAGTAGGTAGTTTTGTCACAGCGTAGTCAAGGCTAGGCCACAATTGTCGTAATGCATAATGTTTAATGTTCAGTGTTTAATGTTTAATGTCTAAAAGAAATGGATGATAGGGTTTATGTGATATGGGCCACAATATGTTATAGTGATTAGTGTTTATAGTCACAGTGGTATAAGAATAGACCAAAACATAAACTAGTGGCGCCCTCAAAGCGAACTAAAAAAGGGCGTGTCACTATGTGTGACCACTCTTAGTGCGCATGCGGGCATGGTGTAATATGTCAATCTTAACGAGTTCAGTAAAAGTTATAATTACAAGCTCATTCAGAAAAGGTTCAGAAGACCGTGATAAAAACAAATGCGATATGTCAAATGGTGATTTTGGTGAATAGACATCTAGTTTTCATAAGAATGTGTATGAATATATGCTGAAATGAAATATGCCGATTGTATTTGATTGTTGACACTGAGGTAAACATCAATTACTGTTATTTCGCGATGTAATTATAACTTTTACTGAATTATCGTTATACGATTGACATATAAGTGCCTTGCCTGAATGTCACACATAGCTGGAAGAGAAAATGGCGGATTGGGCATGCGCGTTTAGTTTATGTTTTGGTCTATTGAATAAAATTCATTTCTTACAACAAAACCTTACAACAAGCCAATCAGAATAGACTTTACTACATACTGCTGCGCGCCGTGGAGAAATTCAGAACTTGTAACTACAGTTAAAATTGCAGATAAGTGGCCGAATAATATTAAACTATATGAAATAAGTAACTTACGAACTTTTATAGCAGATTTTTGTTTCAAATGAAGGCTGTAAAACTTCAGGAGGCTATGGAAATTACATGCATTTTGTAGTGGTACTAGCGCTCCTGCAGTTGAAATAAGACCCTATTGTGGCCCTCCTTACATTAGACATTAAGCACTAAACACTAAACCTTAAACATTAAGCATTACGAAAATTGTGGCCTAACCTTTACGCCCATTGTGCGTTTTTTTTCGCCCAATCGAGCAGTGTGACCTCCATTTACCTTTTAAATTAACTACACCCCCTCCCCTCTCCACGACCTACGCGCCTGAGTACAACTTGGCTGAGTGGAGCGACCGCTCCACTAGATTTAAAATGTGGTTCTATCAGACAACAACTAAGAAATGTATGTAGTTATGTGTAATTTGTAGGGTTGGGCAAACCGGTTCGAAACCAGAACCGAACCAAACCGGACTTACCTAGATGTTCGCGAACCGAACATTGAAATTAAAAATCCGAACCGAACCTTTATCGCAGCGCCAATTTGGAATTTACAATAATTAATGCAAATACATAAATAATTATTTTATTTTAATTTTACTTTCCTTACTTTTCTATTTATTCAATGATGTGAACTAATTTTATCAAAAATAAAATGCACTATAATGATGGGCATAAATTAGTTAATTGAGAGTAGAGTTGCACCAGGTAACAATTTTGCAAAAGTGTTGGTATTACAAAGGAAGGAACTATAAAATGCAAAATCCCCATGTGCAAACTATGCCACACAATGTGTGATGCTATTTGTGTGTATCCTGACTAAGTAAAAGTGATAAAGCCACTGTTAGTAAAAAGGGCCAGAGGTTCGGTTCGGTTCATAGGTTCGGTTAAATATTTATAGTTCGGTTCGAGGTTCGGTTCGGTTAAAAAATATGAGGTTCGCCAAACCCTAGTAATTTGAACTCACTTTTGCTAAAAACGCTTCATTTTTATTCTGGAGTCTTTTCGCTTTATCTCTGTGTCGGCTATCGCCAGTAGCCGATTTCTGTTTCGTAGTTGACATATGGTGACTTCACAGCGACCGATTTATCTGGAATGACAGACCTAGGAATAAAGATATTCAAACATACACCTATAAACATTCATAGGATTTTACCGGTGGCAACCAGTGGTAAAAACATGGTGAGGGTAGAAAAGCGAACTATATGAATTCGGCAATAGAAAAACGTGGTATCCAAAACCGATCTTACATTCAATATTTACATTTTCTTTTAAAGGAAAATGTCGAAAGCAAACGAATTTCTAAGGACGATTAGCTGTGACTGGAAGATATTGGACGGCCATTTTGCATTTCGTCAACATGATACCTAAGATGAGGAATTTCACCTCATTAGACCAGGGCCGGCCCGTGGGTAGAGATTTGGGGGGGCGCCCCATTATCAATCATTTTTTTTTTTGTATGTTTCTTTCCATAATTTACACTTTTAGGGGAAAGTATAAAAAATTAGATGCTTACTTTTAAACGCAAACGCCCAAAATATTACTAAAGAAATTCAAATTAGAGAGGTCTTAAAGTACTCTCCAAAATGCATGAAAATTGTATCAATTTTATTCCAGAAACCCAAAATATTTCCGGGGCTATGCGCCCCCCGACCCGCATGAACTGTGGGGCCAGGAACGTAGGGGGTGGGATGGGGAATTATCCCCCCTCCCCATTCGAGCAGTCTGACCCCCCCCCCCCCCCCCCCATTTACCGTACAAAATTAATTTTAACGTTCCAGAAACACTTGTAATTATTTAAAATCTAAAAAAAACGCCCTGCTGGGCAACAATTGGAGGTGTTGGATTTGCATCAGTATGTGCATTTTAGAGCCCCAGAATCACTTTCAAATTGTTTAAATTCTTTAAAAAAAAACGCCCGGCGGTTCTACAACTGGTAGGCTTCGCCACCCTCGCCCCTCCCATCATGAAAGCAGTTCCTAATCGCCTATGTGGAGGCCTATAAAATACCCCGTAAGAAAGGGGGGAGGGGCGCCAAAGAGTCAAGGGCCGGCCCTGCATTAGACGTTACTATTTTAAATCCGATTATACATACAGTTCGTTTTTCCTATGTATGAACTCTCACCAGATGGAGCCACAGTCAGTTGTTCTGCTAGGCCGAGAAAGACTTCATTGCGCTCTCACCTTGCAATGTTGTCTTTCTCGGCCTAACAGAGCAACTGACGGTGTCTCGGACTGTAGAGAGTTCAAACATAGGAAAAACGAACTGTACCTACCTTTACTTTCCACTTGTGTATTCTATTAGTTGGTTTAGTTGTTCGTAACCGCTAACAATATAGTTTTAAAGTAAAACTGATGCTTTACTACACGTATTTTAATTGACGCCAGCGGCTCTATCTCTGTGTGTGTCTGTACATGGGTGTGCAGTAAATATATCGTTTTATACTTATATTTAAAACATGTAGGTATGTACACTCGGCACAACAAAAATTGATCGGCGAACAAAGTTGAATGACTGCTGGTCATGTTCCAAACCAATCAAAGCTTGTTATTATCGTTGAAATGTAAAGTCACCTACTAGAGTGAGACAAGGAGATCTCATGGACTGACTTCTGATGGTGCGATCTAACATTTATCAGCCTATCAGATTTGTTGAGCGATACATTTTATTTACCTACGTGTTAATTTAAATTAAAAATAGTAGTTATGTATAGGTGGGGTTTAACGGTGTGTCTGTTCGTCCGGCCAGTTTTGAACTACTATACCGATTGTAGACGTAAAAATTGATCACTGCCTTTCAAAAGGTGTCAGGGAGGCGGTGGAAAAATTTAAAATACATGATGAAGTTATTATTTTGAAATTACACATAATGTAACAGGAAGTTTGGCTGTGTTTTATCTGTGATTTATTATTTGTATTAGTTATAATATGATTTGAAGTTTATCAATAGATTGCCTAATAGAAAGAGTTGAAAAAGTAGTTTTTATCATGGACGCAGTCCTATATGCGCAGTCAGTAAATCCACAAGAAAAGGGAGCGCAAGGCAAGTTCAACTTATTGCGAAGGATTGAGGGGGTGTGGGGGGCTTGCCCCCAACATGAGAAATATAAAATAATATTCGAAATAATCAAACGCCTCCTTTTCCTCCCCTTCCCTTCCCGGGAAGAAGTAAACTGAAACTAATTTATTTTGAAACTTGCCGCCATTTCGACAATGTCGGTACAGGAGTTCTAGCAATTGCAGGACGAATAAAATAACATAATTTAATAAATCCAGCCGTACCTGTGATGATTTTATTCGTCGTCTTTCGGTTTTTAGGAATTATTACCTTTTCTTATCAGTTCGTTCAAAGAACAGCACACAAAAACCCTTTGTTCTCTCTCTTGAAATAGAAATTGGACAACTGTCACTCAAGAAAATAAAAGATTTGACTGAAGGCGATGAAATGGAAACAACCTCATGGAATAATCTAGAGGACAGTGTAAGTATGGTGAAATCAAGGTCACTTTTTAACCCATGTTCAGCCAAGTCAGGGTGTTTTTAAGGAAAATTGATAACTGTATAGGCACCTTTATATGGGAAACACAAATCGGGTGCCAAGGGGTGGGGGGAGTGGTCTGGGGGGCTCGCTTCCCAGAATCGTCCCGCAGAGAATTTTTTTATTTTGGCAGTCATAATAAACGTTACTGACGTTTCTGACGCAATTTGTAATGTTACTAAGTGAAATATAAATCTGACAACGTGATCCATATGGGTGATCTCCAGGCGCGTAGGAACTCCTTTCATCGTGGGGGGGGGGGGGGGTCTGGGGGCGAAGACACCCAGTTAAAGCCCCGCAGGGCGTTGTTTAGAATTTAAACAATTTAAAAGTGATTCTGGGGCTTTTTAACTTGGGGCTTTTTAACGGGTAGCCAGGCCCAATGTGGGTATTCATAGTTTGCACGAGCTTCTTTTGTTTTACATCAACAATGTAAAAAAGTATATTTTCGGCCATTTTGGGTACAGCTGTCAAGTCGATTTAAACTATTATTATCGGTTAGTCGAAGATATAGTTTGTAAATGAGTGGTTTTATAGCTATAAGAACTTCTTCTGCAGCCTGCAATTGCACAGGTAACCATAATTTAAATAATATCAAAAAATACTGAAAAACAGATTGACAGCCGTTCTGACATGTTACCTCCAAGATGGCCGCACAACAATGAGATGATGTCACGTGCAAACTATAAATAGTTATGAATACGCTTTTTACAGTTACTATTTTGATAACTGTAAGTAGTATCATAAATGATAGTAATACCTGGGAAGTACATTTTCATATTTTTTCCCATAAAATAAATATGAAAATTTCAAAAAATGCCATGCGGGGAAATAGTTTCTGCATTTTAAAGCCCCAGAATCACTTTTAAATTGTTTACATTCTAAACAACGACCTGCGGGGCTTTAACCGGGTGTCTTCGCCCCCCAGACCCCCCCCTCCCCAAGTGTCGCAATCCCCCCCATGATGAAAGGAGTTCCTACGCGCCTGGAGATCACCTTTATGGATCACGTTGTCAGATTTATATTTCACAATTAGTAACATTACAAATTGCGTCAGAATTGTCAGTAACGATTATTATGACTGCCAAAATCAAAAATTATCTGCGGGACGATTCTGTGAAGCAAGCCCCCCAGACCACTCCCCCCCCCCCCCCCCCCTTGGCACCCGATTTGTGGTTCCCATAAAGGTGCCGTGGTATACCCGTGAACATGGGTCATAAGTGACCTTGATTTCACCATATTTACACTGTCCTCTAGATTATTCCATGAGGTTGTTTCCATTTCTTCGCCTTCATTCAAATCTTTTATTTTCCTTGAGTGACAGCTGTCCAATTTCCGTTTCAAGAGAGAGAATAAAGTGATTTTGTGTGCTGTTCTCTGAACGAACTGATAAGAAAAGGTAATAATTCCTAAAAACCGAAAGACTAAGATTTTAAACATCACACCACCTAGGTAACTACATAATTAATATATTTAATTTAAATTAAAACACGTAAATAAAATTGATCGTTCAATAAATCTGATTGACTGAAAAATGTTAGATCGCACCATCAGAAGTCAGTCCAAGCGATCTCCTTGTCTCACTCTAGTAGGTGACCTCTCATGTCAATGATAATAACAAGCTTTGATTGGCATGGAACATGACCAGCAGCCAATCAAATTTGTTCGCCGATCAATTTTTGTTGTGCCGAGTGTAGGTAGGTACCTGTACGTTCTACAAGGACCTTTCAGCGCCTGAGGGCAAATGCCAAAATACAAACGCCAAGAAAATGCTGTATATACACCTCAGAAATGTGGGTTTTCTTTGGTCCTTTATTGTTATGAGGTGAGGAAGAGGTAGTGTCAGAAAACTAGACAAAATTAGTGTGGAAAATATGAATTCTAAATGGAAAATAGATTTTTCGCTGTTGCAAATTCCTTGTAGAACGTACTGATACATGCATATTTTAAGTATAAGTAAAACGATACATTCACTGCACACCCATGTACAGACACACGTCACAGAGACTGTGCCGCAGTAGTCAAAGAAAGACGCTCGCTTAATAATAATATTATTAATAATAATAGCATCAGTTTTACTTTAAAACTATATTTTGTTAGCGGTTACGAACAACTGCACCAACTGATAGAATACACAAGGGGAAAGTAAAGATATATACCTAATCGGATTTAAAATAGTAACGTCAAATGAGGTGAAATTTCTCACCTATTCCTATACCTATGTGAAATATGGTTTTTTCTGATAACCTCAGATAGGTGGATGTGAATAATACCAACTGCAATATGAAAAAAATCCCTGAGTGGGATTCGAACCCTCGACCTTCCGAAGGTCGTGGACGAAGGTCGTGGTTTCGAATCCCACTCAAGGAAAATCTTTTCATATTGCAGTTGGTATTTATTCATATTAAAGTCAAAGTTGGCTCGGAATTGCCATGGTTATTATTCGAATTGCACTTAATTCGACGTTTCGAACAGATTTCACTGTTCATAATCATAGTATAAAGATCAGCCCGTTCACTTAACTATGCCATAATCATGAATCAAAACCAATAAAATAACGACAACCTACTACAAAATAACACTTATGAAAGAGAGAAAGGAGAAGAATGAAGGTGGAAACAAAAGTTATACGGATACCTTGAACGACAGGAGACTTGTTTGGTATGACCATGTTCAAAGGATGGGAGAGGAGAGATGGCCGAAAAAGATAAACAAGTGGACGCCTCCAGGTAGAAGAAGGAGAGGACGACCTAGAGAGGAGTGGAAGCGCCCAGTTTCCCTATCCTTTTAACATTGTGACGTAATCACCTGGGGGGCTATTTTCGAAATCGTTCGAGTAAAATATCATACGGTTTCACGGCCGCCTGACGTCAGACAAAACAAAACAACGAACTGATTTGGCTTATTGGATGCTATTTCCTTTGGTCGGACGTCACTTTGACGTCATGCTCGATTCTGCGAGCGCTCGTACGATCTCGAAAATAGCGCCCCTGGGCGTGACCTTGAGTCGAATCTAGTCGAATGAATGGAAATAGAGTAATCACAACGCCCGACCTCTTGAGTTTGGGCAATATGGGCACTGGTTTGAGCTCGTTTGTTTACGCGGCAAGTTTGATTTAACCCGTAAATCCTATGGTGACGTCACACGCCCAACTCGCCTCATTGTGGAATGCACCCTTAAATTTTGATCTCGTCGCGGCCGCCTTCGTTTCGGCGTAATGCTGTACAGTCAGTTACACTGAGTTGGCCGCCAGACTTGGCCCCTAATGTTGCAAATAACCGGTTTTTTGTCCATCCCTCAGTCGCTGTGGGCGATCGCGCGGTCTTCCGAGACCATCCCTCTCTCTCGGACAAGGGGTATTCAAAATATCTTAGCGGACAACTCCGTGTGACACGGACTGTATCTTAATGGCGGTGAAACGAAGGCGGCCGCGACGAGATCAAAAAGAGATATAGAATAGGTACCATGGACTAGAGAGCCTATATACTGGGGAAGAGAGTGGCCAACTCGTGGGCGCCATCTTGTGCTCAAGTCATGGACGCTTGTCAAGGTCGTCTATGATGTTGGGTCCTACAGCAGCTACTTGCCCACTGTTTGAGCACAAGATACGACTCCCATTAAAGCTCACCCCCCCCCCCCCCCCCCCATTGGTTAATTCTTCAACCAATAGAAAACAGTCACCCAGTTGGCCACTCTCTTCCCCAGTATATAGGCTCTCTACCCTGGACTAGGTACACTGTAAAAACAAGTAGCCAAAACGGGGTGAATAAAAAACAGCTCCAATGAATTTTAGGTCGCTTTTTTCCTGAAATAGCTCCTAAAATGTGAGCCAAAACGGATTCATGAAAATAACATCCATTTTGGCTCACATTTTAGGAGCTATTTCAGAAAAAAGCGACCTAAAATACATTGGAGCTGTTTTTGATTCACCCCGTTTTGTCTACTTGTTTTTGTAGTGTAGGTACTACCTTATCGTGGTGAAACGGGTTTGCGTGCTTTTATGATCCGGAGAGCTATGCCGGCGGAAGTATAAACTTCTGGTAGGGCCACCCAAGCCGGACAGGTCGAAGGGGAGAAGCCAGACGAAAGGTAGTCCAATGAAGACCTGAACGGTAGCGATGGCGAATAACGTGTGGTTCGGTACATCAAAGCTGGCGGAAGGGGCATCCATGTCGGGGCTAAACGGCGAAACACACTGTGCGTTTCTTCAGCCTTTTTATATGAGAGTTTGGGCGCCGTACGACTTGGCTGGCGTTGAGCGACCGCTCCACTATGTCAATAAATGAAGGAGGAACACCAGAAAAGGCTACCTACCAACATTTTATTTTGGATCTAGTTCATGTTGACGAAATGCAAAATGGCCGTCCATTATCTTCCAGTCACAGCTAATCGTCTTTAGGAATTCGTTTGCTTTCGACATTTTACTTTAAGAGGAAAGGTAAATATTGAATGTAAGATCGGTTTTGGATACAACGTTTTTCTAAAGCCGAATTCATATAGTTCGCTTTTCTACCCTCGTCAAGATTTTACCACTGGTTGCCCCCTACCGGTAAAACCTATTTATTCCAATCCTATTAATGTTCATAGGCGTATGTTTGAATAATATGTTAATTCCATGGTCTGTCATTCCTAGGTCTGTAATTCTGTCGCAGTGAAGTCACCGATTATGCCGATTAGCAATGATAGCCGGTTTAGACGTAAGGCGAAGAAGCTCCAGATTGAAAACGCAGCTTTAAGAGTAAAAGTGAGTACAAGTTACACATACCTACCTACATTTCTGAGTTGTCTGATTGAATCACATTTAAAAATTAGTGGAGTGATCGCTCCACGCCAGCCAAGTCATACGGCGCGCACACTCTCACATATTAAACCGTTCAAACCTAAAGGCTGGAGCAAGTAGCAACTAGCAACCCACTTTTACTGTAAGCATCAAAGTGGCATATTCGGCCTACTGGATCTTAAAAATGGAAAATGTCACATGGTTGCGAAATATTTTAATTTGGAGCTATGGCCCACCCCACCATACCAAATTTGGGAACAATGGGATATGTTGCTTGCGAGCTAGAGGGCCGTGAAAATCGGGAAATTGAACGGCGAGGCAAACGGAAGCGAACGGGAATCGCACGGTTCGTCAGAGCGTTTTTTTGAAATTTTGTCTTCCCACTAAATAATTTTAAAAAATCAGATAGTAACGACCCATTACAGCCTAATAGACTAAATAATGCCGCACACTGGAGTTCATTATGACCTCTGGTACAACCTCAAAGTGTTAAATACGATATTTTCAGTAAAATAATCGTATTTAACACTTTGAGGTCGCACCAGAGGTCATAAAGCATTGCAGTTTGCGGCATTATTTAGTCTATTAAGCTGTAATGGGTCGTTACTATCTGATTTTTTAAAATTATTCGGTGAGAAGACAAAATTTCAAAAAACCGCTCTGACGAACCGTGCGATTACCCGTTCGCTTCCGTTTGCCTTCAACTATTTCTCATCTTCCAATAAATTCCGCGGTCTCCGCCACAGCCTAAACGACTGGGTCCGAAGGGACCCAGCTCAGCCAAACCGAGCCTCTCAGCCGAACGGAGCTTTTGCTATTCTTCATGGAATATCATTTTATTACCAAACGCAGCTTTTCTTAACCAAATCGGAAATGGTTTATTTTTTTAAAGGAATTCGTCATTGTTGCTCTGATTTGTGTAACAAGTGTGAGAATAATCTAAAAAAGGAGTGATATCCCCATAAAAAACACTAGGTGTTAAAAAACAGACAAGTCTCTTCAACAATAAATAAATAGAAGAAATCTAAAAGATTCAGCACTGAAAAGTAGTCAAGCGAGCGGAGCCAGTGTCTCCACTTGAAACTTATGGCACAAATCTAGTTTTTTTTTTTGTTTTTTTTGTGTATTTGTGCTTTTCGCATTAAATTTTAAACGAAGTAAAGGATCTGGCCAATTTTTTCACAAAAGTTTCATTACTATCCACTGCAGAAGGCTATTGATTTCCAGCAAGATCCATCTATTAGTTTCATTGGAAACTGGATTGTAGTTTGTACATATCTTAGCTAGAGAGCTTGGCAATATGGAAGAGCTCTGCGTTCACATTGAAACTGCAATCGTTTGACCGATCATCACCAAATTTTGCGTGGTAATTGGGTTAAGTATTTTTTACTCTCTCAGACAAACCTGTATTATAAGTACTTCGAGAGTTCAAAAGAATCATAATCAGTACAATGTCAATGTCAAAATGAACCTATGTAGCATTAAAACCTATAGCTTAACTATAAATGGCATTATGAAAGAAACTCCATGTGCAAATTGACTGGAATCTTTTTACCGATCATCATAACATTTTGTATGGTCATTGGGACCTGCATTATAAGTATATTTTGACACTCTCAGACAAACCTGTAATGAATTTCAAGAGTTTATATTTCAAAACAATCATAATCAGTTATGTCAATGTCAAAATGTCAAAAAAATCAAAAAATATCACTGCTTCCTTGATTAATTCACTTACATTATACAATCTAATTCTAAGTACCATGACATTATGTGTCCGTCTTGGATAGCTTGCCGAACTCCTTTCCCTCCTCCTCCTCCTCCTCCTCCTATGTCTCCTGTGACTCCTGTCGTGTCAATTGACATTGACAGGAGTTGTTAAACTATTTTGATATTCTGTCAGTGATTATTATTTCCGTTTGGCGATGTCTCTTGAAAGTTTTTAGTAAATGTAAGTTTAATTGGTAATCAAACCATTTTCTGGAGAAATATTGAACTTTTCTGTGATCCCCGGAGTGACGGGAAAGTCTTTGCTTATCTTGTATTTTATTGAATGTATAGCGCGGAAGCACAGTTATTTAGTCTAAAGGTAAAGTTTTGTAGCATTCTTGCCAGTCTCTGAAAAAAATTGAACTCTTCTGTGCTCCTGTAAGTTATTTATGAATTATTTACGGAATTTCGGTTAGATCATGGTTAGATATGCTGCACATACCAGTGCTCGCTTATCAACGCGTTACACCGAGCGTTTTCCTAGTGATATCAAAAAATGGGCCAAGTCAAAACATGATATAAAACCGAAATACACTTGGCGCATCGTTTTTTAGGGCAATTAGGTATATTATTTATATTTAGGTACATTTTATTTTTGGCATGTACGTCTATATTATTTATACACGATGCGCCAAGTATATATTTCGGTTTTTAAAACCATGTTTTGATATTACCCATTTTTTTATATAACTACTTTTCAGTGCTGAATATTTTAGATTTCTTCTATTTTTTATAGTTGAAGAGACTTGGCTGGAATTTTTACACGGAGTGTTTTGATGGGGTAATATATTACATCAAATGTTAAATTTATATCGGACACTTTAAAATGAAAGCGATGGAATATTTAAAAAAAAATCCGTGACATAAAATTGACCTATTTTATATAGGTACACTCAAACCAATAAAAATCGGTACTCGAAAAGAAAAGGATTTACTGATTAAGGTTTGATGGCATCATCCCATGAAGGCTGTGTTAACGCATCATGTACCTCTAGTAGGTGAGCTCTTATTTCATTGATAATAACAGGGATTGATTGTCAAGGAACCTTACCAGCAGCCAATCCTTTTCTTTTCGAGTACCAATTTTTATTGGTTTGAGTGTACCTATTATGTTAAAATTTAATATTAAATTAGCGAAAACTGAAAACAAGAAAATACAATATCATCCGA
Organism: Leuctra nigra; assembly: GCA_934045905.1. NCBI lineage: Eukaryota > Metazoa > Arthropoda > Insecta > Plecoptera > Leuctridae > Leuctra > Leuctra nigra. Next base: position 13,566,108 of record OW203765.1, read on the forward strand.
GTATCATCAAAATCACAGATGATTTCTCTGATTTATTTTATTATATTTCTGTCACTAATGAGCCTTAGATATTACTTTTTTGTACTTTACTTTTTGATGCTGTGGAAAAGGACCACGAGCTTCAATCACGTCTGGACGACATGACCCGGCAGTCCGAGATGAGGTCGGTGGAGATTGTCAAACTGCAAGCTGTAAACAATTACCAATCGTCACTCATCACCAATCAGAATGTGCAGCTCGCCAAGAAGGAAGCTTTAATCGCAACTTTGAAGCTGGAGAAAAGCGCAGTGAACCTAGTCAACGAGAAATCACGCGGAGATGAGGTGAAATCTTTGAAAGGTATCTTAGCAGAGATGGAAATCAAGTTGGCGGATAAGACTCAGGAGCTGGAGACGAAGACGGCTGTGATTGGTGAGCTCAAGGAGCGCAACGCTGTACTTGCATCTGAGAATCTTCAGTTGGACAAGTCCGTCGTCGAGAAGACAGCAAACCTGCGCGGCGCGATGGCGCAAGTCGCGCAGAAAGATCAACAGTTGGTCGAGATCAGGACACTCTTCGATGCGCAGATGCAGGAGAAACAGGAGCAGAATCAGCAGCTCGTGTTCCAGAAGAAGGATCTGGATCAGTCGAAGCATGACGAGGCTCTCCAGCGTCAAGACGTCCAGCGCCTCCAGCGGCAGAACGTGGACATGCAGAAGGAGAAGGAGGTGCTGCAAGAGCAACTGCTGAGGCAGAGCTTGCTGTTTTGGTATTGATGTATTGTGATTAACTTGATTTTTTGTGAAGTATTAATTGAATTAATTGAATTTAATTGATTAAATTGATTTCTTGTTGTTTTTGGAACAAGTTACAGTTTTTCTTCGATCGAGCTGAAATTTTGCACACATGTACGGGCCATTTCAGGGCGTTGCAGACCCTATTTTTTAATCCGCTGATTGGTTCAAATTTTAAAAATTATCTTTCGATTGGTTCTTCCAATCAATTTGAATTTTTGCCAAGTCATTACGACCAACATTATCCCCAATCTTACAAAGTTTCAGCCAAATCCTCTTATTGGTTAAAATGTAAACCTAACTTTCCCGTGATTTTTTGAGCGAGCGAAGCGAGCGTCTCCTTTTAACTCTTTTGGCACGGACCTCTGTTTTTTTTTTTTTTGTTTTTGTTTTTGTCTGCTAATAGCCGATACACAGGTTGCACTGTTTCAGCGATCGATCTGAAATTTTGCACACATGTAAAACCAACCTTCTCTGTTTGCAGACCCTAAATTTTTTGAAATCCATTCATTGGGTAAAATTTAAATAAATATCTCCTGATAGGCTGAAAAATGAAAACGGTCTTCGATAATACTGACCAAACTCATATTTTGGCTATAAAGGTCAGAGTTTTTCTTCGATCGAGCTGAAATTTTGCACACATGTAGAGACAACCTTTTCTGTTTACAGACCACAATTTTTTTGAAATCCATTCATTGCTTACAATTTAAATAAATATCTCCTGGGGGCCAATTCCTGAGATTCACGTTTTGAAACCGTTTTTCGTTTACATGTTATAAAACTGGAAACAGTTGACAACTATCGGTTAGCCTTCAACTTTTTTCGTTTTAAACAATGAAACCGTGACACGGTTTCAAAACGTGAATCTCAGGAATTGGCCCCCTGATAGGCTGAAAAATGAAAACGGTCTTCGATAATTCTGATCATACTCATATTTTGCATGATCATTAAGACCAACATTGTCTCTTATTTTACAAAATTTCATCCCAATAAGTTAAGAACGTATGAACTTATTGAATTTTTTTATATCTGTCAGGAATGAAGTATCGAAATGAATGTTTTCCAGTGCCAATTGAATTGAATATGATTTGCTATATGTACCAGGGTGCTTAGATGCTATTTTCAAGTTTCGATGAAAAGCATTAATGCTTGATTGAGTGATCATATTTCAATTAAATATGGATGTATATGTTTTCTTTGCGTTGTGTATACGCATTTCCGGTTCGAGAATTTGCACGTACCCGTGCTCGCTCATCAACGCGTTACACTGAGCGTTTTCCTAGTTAAATTTAAACTAGAACCGATTGACTGATCAACTTAAAACTGCGCATGGTGGTTGGGACCACATGTAAGGTATTTTTGCTAATTTTCAGTCTAATCTGTCGTTATTTTCAAAAAGTTTTGTCATTTTAAGGACATTTTATTCCATAATCTTGAAATATTTGAAAAATTTATACATACTTAATTTTAATCTCTGCCTTATTTAAGCTTCGGCGCCATGCCCTGTAGAGAAGCCAAGCAGTCCACAATTGACAGTAAATGAAATCATTTTTGAGCTAGCGCATAAAATCGGATGCAGTACGAAGGCCAAATCCTCCAATTGGTTTAAGTTTAAATGATATCTTCTGATTTCACCATCATTTTCTAAACATTTTCTAAAATTTTACACATTTTAAGCCCAATCAGTCGAGTATTGTCAGTTAACGAGTTTATTATGGGTTGTCAAAAGAGATTTCTTGAAAAAGTATGTAGGTAAGTAACGACACAATGGATCTGTTATTCATCCTGAGTATTTATATGGAGATTGGATAGTTGCAAAGAAAGTCGTCTTGTGCCGTGTCCTGTTTCGTGACTGGGGATGTTGCATGTTCTGTGCTCGCTCATCAACGCGTTACACTAAGCGTTTTCCTAGTAGATTAAATTATGTTCATTCAGTTTCACGTAAGATTTAAAAATCTGTTTGGTTTTCTCCTGATCCATTATATTTTGAAAAAGATATAAGTCCGTGGTTGGTTTTGCGCGACATGTCGTCATGACTTCACATGTAAGTTCTACCAAAGTGGATGGAACTAGCTTCACACTACTATAGGAGAGGTGGGACTCTTCAATGCATCCCCATTGGCAATCTTGAATACGAATTATAGGGGAATTCACTTCACTTTACTTTTGAGCAGCTGGCGCTCTATGTGTTGTGTGGCAGACATAAGAACAAATTTAGCTTGCATTTCGTTCCAAAATTCAAATAGTTCCCCTGTTCACTACCTGAGCGCCACCTGCTCAAAAGTATTTCCTATGTTAAATCCATTAACCAATTCCCCATGGAGCTGGTATCACCAAGAATGTTGAAGAGTCCCCACCTCTCCTATAGTAGTGTGAAGCTAGTTCCATCCACTTTGGTTCTACTATCGGCTGCTTGGATATCGCTCAGCCACGGGGACTTCTGCGTCCCGGCTTACATCCCCCTGGACTGTGACGTCACGACCACTGGCTGGCTGGAGGCGAAGTCGTGGACACAGCTGGATGCAGAGCGTGGGAGAATGTATCCTGGATACAGAATCCTGCAGAAGAGGTTCATCAACTTGACGCAAGCTGAGAAGAGCTGGTGTCGTGGAGTTTGATGTTTATTAACGGACACAATGTGACAGAAGAGGTAGGTTTAGGCAAATCCATTTTGCTTTATTGATATATTTTATATCTACTACAGAAATATGATGTTTTCTCTAGAAATTGCTAGCACGGTTCGTGCGGTACGAATACAAGTATACTTGATTCGATTGGCAGTCGTTTCTAATGGAAACACACGAAAATATTTGTATTTTTTATGTAGTGTTTGCTGAGCGGGAATAGAGAAAAAAATCATGCTATTTTAACTGACAATCTCTTTCTTTAATCCCGTAACATATTCGAAAAAGCCTAGCTATCAGAAAAACAGCTTTAAGCCCAATTTACACGGTGCAAATTCTTGTTCAACTTCTGTGCCACACTTCTGTGTCACACTTCTTGATAGGAATTAGAACATGCTATAAATGATATAAAAGTTGAGCTCAAGTTCTGTGACAAGAAATTGCATTGTGTAAATACAAAATTGTATGAAAAGTGCGAATGTGACACAGAAGTTATTCAAGAAATAATTGTACCGTGTAAATCAGGCTTAAAGCCTGATTTACACGAATATTTCAATAACTGCAGAAAACGTACGTTACATTTTTACATCCATCCATGGTAGCTTATGGGCAGTGTCAAGATTTCTTTTCAAGATTTCTCTTAAATTAATCCCGAAACACATGTTATTGTTTACGTATTTGCATTTTGCATTTTGCATTTGAATTATTGTCTGAATGTGAAGGAACCGATTGGAACCCAAATGGAAACGAAATCGGAATCGCAACCGTTATTCTTTTTTTTCATGAACCGGAATCGACATTTATTTGGGATCCAGTCCAAATAAATTCAAAAAGTTGATTATATTTCGCTAAGTCCACAAGTATTAGTATGAATTATAAGGCTTTCAGAACACATATTATTGAGCGAGCGACTCCTTTTGACTCTTTTGACACGGACCTCTTTTTGTTTGTTTTTGTTTTTGGCTGCTAACTGGAGCAATAGAAGTCGCACCGTTTCACCGATCGTTCTGAAATTTTGCACACTGTAGAGACAGCATTTTCTGTATGCAGACCCTAATTTTTTGGATATCCATTCATTGGTTAAAATATAAATAAACATCTCCTGATAGGTTGAAAAATTATAATGGTCTTCGATAAATCTGATCAAACTCATATTTCAACATTGTCTCTTATTTTACAAATTTTCAGCCCAATCAGTTAAGAACGTATGAACTTACTGACATTTTTATTAGCTGTCAGAAATGAAGTATCGAAATGAATGTTTTCCAGTGCCAATTGAATTGAATCTGATTTGCTTTATGTACCAGGGTGCTTAGATGCTATCTCAAGTTTCGATGAAAAGCATATACTTTTATGTTGATTGAGTGGCTCATATTTCAATTCAATATGGATGTATATGTTTTCTGTGCTTTGTGTACGCATTTCCGGTTCGAGAATTTGCACGTACCCGTGCTCGCTCATCAACGCGTTACACAGAGCGTTTTCCTATTAGTATCAGAATAAACTATACTGCGTGTAAGTTCTTTTAATGAAATTGCGACGTTTCGAATGATCTGATGAGGAGTGAAACAGGTCCCTAGAAACCTCGCTCTCATTAAATTTAGAGAACTTGCATCGTACCTATAGGTTTTGTCTATTTTAATATAAGTATTTTGTTCGACTAGGCGAACACTTCACACTTCACACATTCAAGCAGCTGCTTATAACATATTCACACTGTAGTTTCAATCATGATCCAGTTCAATTACAATCGAAATCCCTTGAATTGAATATGACCTTGAATTTGATCATGATTCAGATTTCGATCGCGTTGTTACAACCTAAAAGTAGAATATCAATAATAAGTTTTATTACACACAATAATTTCAAAAGGTGTAATTGTCTCACGCAAATTCTGCTTTTAAGCTCAACTTCAAGGTACCATAACTTTCGTTCAATTTATTCAAATTTATTGAAATGTTTACACCAACGATGGCAATATATTTTGCATTTAGTGTTAAATTTTCAGCTTGTTATCATGCGTAGTTTTGAATTAACAGCGCCCCAACCAGCACGTTTTCTGGACGCGCCCTATTTGAGCTCCGTATAATCGATTTTTCGACAACCAAATTCGAACTGCTGTAACGTTTTTCCCACAAAAGTAATGTTTTTAAAACTTTCACACATTAAACCTTAGTATGTTGTTTATATTATAAATTTTCAGCCCTATGTATGTAGTAGTTTCGGCACAGCGATGTCTCGCCCATTGTGCGTATTTTTTTGCGCCACCCGGTATAACAATATCTATGCTTATATAGAGTATTAATTAGCTAATAAAGTGTTATTACGGAATTCCAGGCAGTATTTTAAAGGTCAGTTCGGGAAAAAACTTTTCATTAAAATTCAAATTTGACAATTTCAATAGACAGCCAATTGGATTTTAGAGTTTTTCTCAAAACGCCATTTCATTGGATAATGGATAGAAATTGAAATTGCTAAATTTGAAGTGAATTTTTAGGAATTTTGTCTTTGGAGTTTTGGATTTTTACCACACTTGAAATATAGGTATGGTTGCACTCTAAGAAATCGTCTACAAAAATGTGTTAATTTTTGACGACACAAATTTTGTGTTGATTTTACTACACAAAATTTGTGTTGATTCTTGCAAAATCAACACATCAACATTTGTGTAGTCAGAAATCAAAACATTTTTTGTGTTGGCTTGACATTAACACAAAATTTGTGTCGTCATAAATTAACACATTTTTTTAGACGATTTATTAGAGTGTGGGTATAGGTATGTCATAGCTCCAATTAAAATTAAACTAGATGCTAAGCGTATAAAAGTGTTTGGTACCTCCTTAACCTCTTTATATTACAGTCTGGCGGCCTCAGTGAAATGCAATCTGGCATTGGTGATGCAAAGCAAAAGAATTGCCAACTACTAGGTACATTTGCACGACTTGGCTGAGTTGTGTACCTCCGTGAACGTGGGTTAAGCGACCTTGATTTCACCATATTTACACTGTCCTCTAGATTATTCCATGTGGCTGTTTCCATTTCATCGCCTTGATGCAAATAATTTATTTTCCTTGAGTGACAGCTAACTAATTTATATTTAAAAGAGAAGTGTATAAAGTTTTTTTCAGTGCTTTTCTCTGAACGAACTGATAAGAAAAGGGAATAATTCCTCCAAATACGGAAGACGAATATTTTAAACATCACAGGTACAGCTGGATTTATTAAATTACGTTTTAATGTCACTGTCAGTTAGAACTGCCCGAAAGAAGCTTTAAAACTCATATTATTACTATTTTTAGTTCAAATTAAACACATAAATATGTGCCTATACTTGGTACAAATAAAATTGATCGTTGAATAAATGTGATTGACTGAAAAATGTTAGATCGCACCTTCAGAAGTCAGTCCAAGCGATCTCTTTGTCTCACCTGAAACCTGAAATTTCTGATAAAACGTATTTGATCCCAACCAGAATGTGTTCCAGCCGATACAAATTGTCGCCCTATGTTATTGTTGACTGCATAGGGAAGGGGGATTATACTTGGCAAGGAATTCGAACGAGTTAAGATATTTCGCAACAATGTGAGATTTCACAATTTTAATATCCATTAGGCGCCACTTAGATGCGTAGGTACAGTAAAAGTGCGTTTCTCCAGCCTTTTTATATGAGAGTTTGGGCGCCGTACGACTTGGCTGGCGTTGAGCAACCGCTCCACTATGTCAATAAATGAAGGAGGAACACCCGAAAAGGCTACCTACCAACATTTTATTTTGGATCTAGTTCATGTTGACGAAATGCAAAATGGCCGTCCATTATTTTCCAGTCACTGCTAATCGTCTTTTTAGAAATTCGTTTTCTTTACGGAACAGGTTGGGTGAGTGGTTAACGCTCTGAACTTGTATTCCGGAGACCCGGGTTCGATTCCCGCGGCTGTCCTTCCTGACTGGGTTTTTTTTCATAGTTTTCCCTCAGTCGACAGGCAAATGCTGGGAAGGTACCCTACTAATAGGCCACGACCGCCTCCTTCCCACCTTCCATCCGTACCTACTCTTCACCATCATCTCCCAATCATCATCATAATCATTCATCCGTCGCCATTAGCCTCGCTGCAGAACAGTGCGACGTTAAGCCCCAGACAAAAAAAATCGTTTGCTTCGACATTTTACATTAAAAGAAAAGGTAAATACTGAATGTCAGATCGGTTTTGGATACAACGTTTTTCTATTGCCGAATTCATATAGTTCGCTTTTCTACCCTCAAGTTTTACCACTGGTTTCTCCCAACCGGTAAACCTATTCAATCCAATCCTATAAATGTTCATAGGCGTATGCTTGAATATGTTAATTCCATGGTCTGTCATTCCAGATAAGTCTGTCGCGCATTGAAGTCACCGATTATGTCAACGCCTAAACGGAAATCGGCTACTGGCGATTGCCGGAAAAGGCGTAAAGTAAAAAAGCTCCAGGATGATAAAGAGGCATTATTAGCAAAAGTGAGTACAATTACACATAGGTACCTACATTTTTCTTAGTTGTTGTCTGATTGAACCACATTTTAAATCTAGTGGAGCGGTCGCTCCACTCAGCCAAGTTGAACTCTGGCGCGTAGGACTGGGAGAGAGGAGTGGGGGTCAATGACCCCCCACTTTGACCCCCACAGTGGGCGAGACTTCGCTGTGACGAAACTACTGTACAAGCTAGGCTGAAAATTTCACGTGGAGGGATAATCCCCACCCATCCCCCCCCCCCCCCCCCATTCCTAAATATTTTGCAAAAATGTGAGATTTTTCAATTTTAAGATCCAGTAGGCCGAAAATGCCATGTTGTTTCTTGCAGTAAAAGTGGTTGGTCTGCTACTCAGTTTATTATGAGCTAACGGTATGTTGAGTGAGTGGGAGTGTATCTAGTGGAGCGATCGCTTCACGCCAGCCAAGTCGTACGGCGCGCACACTCTCATATAAAGGCTGGAGCTACCCACTTTTACTGTAAGCATCAAAGTGGCATTTTCGGCCTACTGGATCTTAAGTAAATCTCACATGTGATCTTAAAATAAAGTTGTTTATACACGATTAAACCCATTTCTTTTCTACTAATATATTATGAATCGTGAAAATAATCTAAAAACATGCATGTAGTTTAATTTCTGATCCATCATCTAATATAATGCCTAAGTACCTATTTAAATTCTTTAACAACTTGGATCTCATCCCCTCTTATGTTCAACTTTACATTATACGACAGTTGTTCTCTCATCATATTAGTAACTCATCATGAACATTGATTTGAACTTATTTACATTTAGTTTCAGGTTGTTAATCCCTAACCATGTATCAATGTTTTCTAACTCACTATTCATTAGCGGCATCATTTCAAATGCATTTGATCCATTCACAGAAATAACCATATCATCCGCCTACATGTTGATCCTGTATGAACCTTGATATTACTTTTTTGTGCTTTTCTTTTTTGATGCTGTGGAAAAGGACCACGAGCTTCAATCACGTCTGGACGACATGACCCGGCAGTCCGAGATGAGGTCGGTGGAGATTGTCAAACTGCAAGCTGTAAACAATTACCAATCGTCACTCATCACCAATCAGAATGTGCAGCTCGCCAAGAAGGAAGATTTCATCACAACTTTGAAGCTGGAGCAAAGCGCAGTGAACCTAGTCAACGAGAAATCTCGCGAAGATGAGGTGAACTCTTTGAAAGGTATCTTAGCAGAGATGGAAATCAAGTTGGCGGATAAGACTCAGAAACTGGAGACGAAGACGGCTGTGATTGGTGAGCTCAAGGAGCGCAACGCTGTACTTGCATCTGAGAATCTTCAGTTGGACAAGTCCGTCGTCGAGAAGACAGCAAACCTGCGCGGCGCGATGGCGCGAGTCGCAGAGCGAGATCAACAGTTGGTCGAGATCAGGACACTCTTCGATGCGCAGATGCAGGAGAAACAAGAGCAGAATCAGCAGCTCGTGTTCCAGAAGAAGGATCTGGATCAGTCGAAGCATGACGAGGCTCTCCAGCGTCAAGACGTCCAGCGCCTCCAGCGGCAGAACGTGGACATGCAGAAGGAGAAGGAGGTGCTGCAAGAGCAACTGCAGAGGCAGAGCTTGCTGTTTTGGTATTGATGTATTGTGATTAACTTGATTTTTTGTGAAGTATTAATTGAATTAATTGAATTTAATTGATTAAATTGATTTCTTGTTGTTTTTGGAACAAGTTACAGTTTTTCTTCGATCGAGCTGAAATTTTGCACACAATGTACGGACCATTTCTGGGCGTTGCAGACCAATTTTTTTTTTAATATCTGCTGATTGGTTCAAATTTTAAAAAGTTATCATTCGATTGGTTGGTCTGATCAATTTGAATGTTTGACAAGTCATTACGACCAACATTATCCTTAATATTACAAAGTTTCAGCCAAATCCTCCCATTGGTTAAAATTTAATACCAACTTTCCCTTGTTTTTTTAAATTTAAACTAGAACCGATTGACTGATCAACTTAAAACTTCGCATGGTGGTTGGGACCAACATGTTAGGTATTTTTGCTAACTTTCAGTCTAATCTGTCGTTTTTTCAAAAGGTTTTGTCATTAATCCCTGCCTTCAACGTGCATGGAACTAGCTTCACACTACTATAGGAGAGGTGGGGACACTTGAACATTCTTGGCGATACCAGCTCCATGGGGAATTGACCAATGGATTAACATAGGAATTACTGTTGAGCTGGTGGCGCTCAGGTAGTGAACAGTGTAACTATTTTGAATTTTGGAACGAAATGCAAGCTTAAATTAGTTCTGATGTCTGCCACACTACAAATAAAGCGCCAGCTGCTCAAACGTGAATTCCCCTATAATTCGTATTCAAGATTGCCAATGGTGATGCATTGAAGAGTCCCCACCTCTCCTATATATGTGTGAAGCTAGTTCCATCCACTTTGCTGCCTTCTTTAAGCTTCTGCTCCAAGGCCTGTAGAGCAGCCAAGCAGTTCACAATTTACAGTTAAATGAAAGCATTTTTGAGCTAGCGCATATCAAATCGGATGCAGTACGAATTCCAAATCCTCCAATTGGTTTAATTTTAAATAATATCTTCTGATTGGTCGACTTCAAAATGTTCCGATTAAGTTCAAATTTTGCATAGTAACAAAACCAACATTATCTAAAATTTTACACATTTTAAGCCCAATCAGTCGAGTACTACGATTTTATTATGGGTTGACAAAAGAGATTTCTGGAAATTATTTCACAAAAGATTCATAAATATCAAATGCAGAAGGCTAATGATTTCCAGCAAAATCGGTCCATTAATTTCATCGGAAACTTGATTTGTAGTTTGCACCACCGTTTGACCTATCAAATTGTCTTCGATAAATCTGATCAAACTCATATTTTACATGCGGTTGTTAAGACGAACAGTGTCTCTTATTTTCCAAATTTTCAGCCCAATCAGTCAGAAAATGAACTTATTGACAGTTTTAATAACTGTCAGAAATTAAGTATCGAAATGGATGTTTTCCACTGCAACTGAATCTGATTTGCTCTATGTACCTGTACCACAGTGTATAGATTGATATTCAAGTTTCAATAGAAAACAGATACTTTTATGTTGATTGAGTGGATCATGTTTCAAGTCAATATGAATGTATATGTTTCTGTGCGTTTGGTACGGAATTGTTGTTGGAAAATTTGCACGTACCGGTGCTCGCTCATCAACGCGTTACACTGAGTGTTTTCCTAGTGATAATAAAAAAATCTTCCCACATGTTTTAATTTTGTCGCCTTAACAATCATTCTGAAACTAGCAATCAGTCTATCCTGCGTGTCATTATCATAGCTGTATTGTTTGATGTATTTATTGACAATCATGCAACCCAATTCCTGAAATGAAAGCATTAAACCATGAAACACACCTTGTGTCTAGTTTCTGAGATAAATTGAGTTTCTTAATTGAGTATCCATTGATATCTTATGGCAAAATATTTCATCGATCAATTATATTTTTAGCGAGCGAATTGAATTGCATTCTTTTGGCTAACCTTTTTAATACACTATGTCACAAGAGCTAAAGAGTTATTCTCAGCTTATGATGTTTTCTCAAGTTCATAATTTGTGTACCTTGGTGAAGTTGTTTTTTCTATTGTCAAATAATTGACGGGAAAATAAAAATTATGAAATTACCTGGAAAATCTATTTGTTGTCAACTTCAAAACCATCGCAACTGACTTCTTGACTTGAATGGTCACCCATCCAAGTACTGACCCGTCATCTTTTGGGAACTGCCGGTGGGAAAGTATGCGCGAAACATTGTTCTTATGCAATTATTTAAGTTTGTTAAACGTATTGGGAATTAAGAGTCGGCTGCACTGGAAGGTAAAAATTGGAGATAACAATTCCTAAATATTGTCAAAACTTTTGAACAATTCAAATTATGGAAAAATAATTAACATGGCATATTTTATAGCTACAATTTTCAAACACCTATTTGGGTATCACATAACATTTGTACCCATACCCAAACATGACTCTAAGCTGCAAAAATATGGAAAGTCAAGTTTGGGCATAAATTCTGCAAGGTCGACATAAAAGCTAGTTATGATTTTTTTCATAGTTTTCATTATTTAAATGGTTGAAAAGTTATGACGATATTTAGAAAGTTTTATTCGAGTGCAGCCGACTCCTAATTTCAATATTTTCTAGCCCATTTAACTTCATTCTATCACGTCTTGTCAATCATAAAAACATGATGTAATCAACGAATGCTCAACATGATGCTAATGCACTGGGGATTGCCTGGGAACTCAAAGTGTATTGGAATTAGCAAGTGCTAATGTTATCGTCACAACACTCGACATATAAGACATTGACGCTGCATCGCTGTAGTCACAATATCTGGATCCCTCGTACAGGAGCTCATCACACACACATATGGTAAGAGCAATTAGGTGCAAACTTGTTGAACCTCCAGAGGTTATTTAATTGATTTGGAATAGTAAATTCCAGCATTTATTTTTAAATTTACAACACAAAAAAAAGAAAACAAACTCTAACGATAAATCCAGGAATGCACAGTTCCAAATCAAATAAAACACTTGATTATGTCTACGTGAATGGTCTTAGTTATTTGTGTTATCATATATTTTCATTTAGAACTCCCCAGAGAAAAGTATATAGTATATATAACAAGATTGCATTTCTGCTTCAAAAATTAGTACCTAAATAACAATTACTACATAAATTTGTATTTCTGTTTTCTTAATAATAATAATAATAAGCCATTATTTTTATCAGTTGCATGTGCTCAAACAATAAACATAATGAATACACATAAAATGCACAGAGCGAAATAGAAAATACAAAATAATTGCACAAAATGCATAATGCTCAAAGCAAAGTAAATTTTGATACTCTCGATATTTGATATAATAAATAATAAAAAGTTTCCAAAAGCAAATTTCCTATTGAGGAATACTGCGATTAACATGTGATATGCAAATTGTCAGTGAAGCCTTTACCTACAGACGCTAACGGCCAACTAGACGATTAAGGGCCTGTAATTCAAGCTCTGCTAAAACCAACTGCCATTCAAGGAAGGTCATTGGTTGTTGCCATGATAATTTAGTCCTAATCAACTGTTTAAAATTTAACAGTGTATTGAGAGACTGGCCCAAAAATGTTTGAAGTCCCACGGTAACCTTGGGCCATTCGCTTCATTGACGTATTAAAATTAGAACTAGAATTAACACAATTATCATCAATTTGGCGAGATTGACATTCATGACGACCTTCTTGTTGCAGAAGACTGCTCTGTTCTTGATCGCCGTCTGCGTGGCGGCTAGCGTCGCGGCGCCTACCGACGTCGACGTCGACAAGCCCGTAGCGTCGGACATCGGGACACACGACGTCGCTCAACCACGCGTTCTGGAGGTCGCCGACGACCTAGAGCCAGCCGAGAGCAGGGAGTGGAACTATGGCGAATGGAAAAGTCGTTGGGGTAAGTTTAGGCGACGAAAATAAGGGGATAAGAAGAAAAGCTAACGTTATGCCATGCATGTTTATTAATAATTGGTTTATATAAATATTATGTTAATTAATACCCCGGAAGCCGAACATGTGTAAAAATTCTAAGATGTTTTTGTCAAACGAAAAGTTGTCTTAGTCCAGATATTACTTAACGTCGAGCGCCCATAGCTTCTAAATGGATTTTTACCTACACATTCACTTACACTTTATCAGTTCATGAACTTGCTTTCTGAAATCAATTGAATCTGTTTTGTACCTAATAAAATATTTGTCATTTAATTACGAATTCGTAATTCTTCCATACACCTACAAAAGAATCCTTCATTATTCCTACCTACCCTTAAGAAAAATGGTTTATATTGAATATGAATGAGATAATAAAAAAACAATTCATCGAATGATGTATACCTATTCCTTTCCCAAATGCATGATACAATTATCTATTAATATAATCTACAATCTAGGACATACATAAACTAGTAAAACACACTACAACAACGGAACAAACCGTCACCACTGCCATGTAATTAGTAATATTTTAGGATTTTGAAGAGTCACTTATTATTCTAACTAGGAAAACGCTCTGTGTAACGCGTTGATGAGCGAGCACGGACACGCGCAACACCTCGAATCGAAATTATGTCTATCGAAAATATCATTAAAAGCCAATAATTCTTTAAATTCGTCAGACTTGAAGGTATAAAAATCTCCAAATATTCCTAAAGTATTAGTCCCAATAACCATGCAAAGTTTTAAGTTGATCGATTGAACCTTTATGATTAAAACGTTCCTTGTTAATATTCAAAAATCATAGGATCTATTTAAAAAAATACACCTGGTACCACTCATATGATATAAGTGTGTGTACTTACACAATATTAGACGATCTGTTGAACGGTCATATCAGTTTCATACGTTTGAAAGTTTCTGCTCTAACTACCTTGGAACTATAAAGAGTCGAAGTAGCCGTGATCAACATTTTCGAGAAATTTGACAGCCAACACGCAAAATGTCCGTAAAATGTCAATAACTTTTGGATTTAAACACAGATTAGTCTGAAAATTGTCAAAAATACAGATAATGTTGGTCCCAATGACCATGCAAAGTTTTAAGTTGATCGGTTCTAGTTTAAATTTCAAAAATCATATGAAAGATTTTTTTAAATTTTAACCAATGGGAGGATTTGGCTGAAACTTCGTAAGATTGGGTACAATGTTGGTCGTAATGACTTGTCAAAATTTCAAATTGATCGGAACTACCAATCAAAAGATAATTTTTTTAAATTTGAACCAATCACATGATCCCGTTCAAAAACGATCCCAGGGACCGCATAGATTACGTTAGTATATGTGCAACATTTCAGATCGAATGGTTGTGCCGTTTGACCTGGGCAGTGAACACAAAAAAAACAAAAAAAACACAGAGAAAGTGCCATAAGAGTACCGTGGTGACGCTCGCTACGCTCGCTCATTAATATATACTTTGTAACTTTCATATAAAAGTTTACAATTATACACAGTATAGGTATATTTAGGTATCGATTATCCTTACCCATTCATCATCATCATCATCTCCCAATCATCATCATAATCATTCATCCGGCGCCATTAGACTAGTCGCAGAACAGTGCGACGTTAAACACAACTTAAATAATATAAAAGTTAAAGCTCGACGCTAAAAAAGTGAAGAAAATAATAAGTGTGATCAAACTTTAAACACGAGATGTGCCACAAAATTCTAATATTAATCCAAGAAAATCTCTACTAATTAGTTTTTAGGTTTTTGTAAATAGTTCAAATAGTTCAAAAGTTATGAAGAATTTCGTACAAATTATGTTATTATTTATCTTGGTTTCAGCTAACTTCAAAGTATAAAGCCAGAGCGGAGGATGTGAATTAATTAATACTCAAGTATCCATGACCTTTAACAGCCTGAAAACTCTCTCAATTACAAAACAGTAACCAGAAAGCCAAGTTCGCGCGAATTGTTAAAACCTCCACCCAATGTTTGTATAAATTGTTTATCATTAGGCAAGTTTTACAAGCTACACGTCACGCCGCTGTTTTCCCTATAACAATACCCTCACTCCAAACTCTCATTTCTTATTCAATAAGCCACACACCCCTCGGTTCAAGATTTAATTAAAACAACCCTTCTCGAACTTGTTTCTGGATCTCAGCTCGCAGCAAAGCTCGAGGAAAAGTTCTCAAAGCTCTCGCATCTGTCGGTGTCGCGTTGAGAAACTTTTCACAGTTGACAAAACGAGCTAGGTCGATGACAATTAACCGAAGCAATTAATTGTCTACAATCACTTCCAACCAGTCGACTAATTAATTACATAAATACTGGATCTTGTTAAAGTTCCTCTTAGCAACCCCGGCAGCGAAACAGAAAACAATTTGTCTTTGCAACTGTTTGGGAGTAAGGAAGATCTTGTGTTTAAACCAATTATTAATAACCACCATCTTCAGATTTGAATTAATTGGAACGACACAGTTTGCTTGGTTATCTTAGGTGAAGAACTTGCATTATTTAGTCAAGGAGTCGGTTTCTTCGCTTCTGCAATCTTTCTGCTCGAGGCAAATTCGAAAACTACTGCATAATGAATTGCCGTTCAGTTTTAGAACACGGAGAAGATTTTCCTACTTCTGATTATGAGAAAATTAAGGACAAACTTATGGGAAAATTGTTCGACTCAATTAAAGTGAATTTACTGCAAAAATAATGATTCTGGAACGAAATTACATCTTCCTTGAGCGTATTTAAACACGAACGTATGGAGAAGTGGAACTAGAGCAGCGATTTATGATGATATCTAGATTCTACATATTCGTACATATTAGCTCGCCAAGTTTTGTCAAGTCCATATCACACTATAGACAATCAAGTTGGGCAATTTCAATTTCTGGGCAATGACATAGCGTTTTGAATGAAACTAGGAAATCTGATTGGCTTTTGATTGTTGAATTTGGTCCCGGGTTCAAATCGCGTGACTCTAATCGTGACTGAGGTTTTTTCCCTCAGTCGAGAGATCAATGATGGGAAGGTTCCGTACTAAAAGGTCACGACCGTCTCCTCATCATCCCAAACTTGCCACATTCAAGATCTCATTCACGTTCATGGAAGAAGAGCTTTTTATCTACCGACTTATAGATTATACGGAGAATAAAAAAAAATACGTAGGAGGTAATTTAATGATTGCATTTCTTTCTGCCAGGAAGTAAAGCTTACATTGTACCGCGTGCTCTTAAAATGACAAGATGAGGACGTATGGACTGCCTTGCCCTAACCAAGTGGAATTTGTGAAACTAGAATGAAATATTAATATCGTTTGAATCAATGTTTAAGAGCGCTGTAAGTCACATGGTAAAAGATCTTCATAATTGTTTGTGTACATATTGTTAAAAATCGTGCCATACCCAATCCTGAAAAAATTAAATCCAGCTTCTTATGTCTTGTTTCTGAGATACTGAGTTGTTTCACCTCACCCAATTATCTTATGGCAGCCAAGTAATATCGTGCAATTTTTATGCTATACTAATGAAGATCTAATTTTACTTACGGTTAGATTTGAACAAAAAAAAATCTGGTAGACCTACGGACATACTACCAGGAAAAAATTGAAAAAATTACCAACGGGTGCTATTTTAAAAGTTAGAAACCAAATTCGAAATGACTTTTACTGTATCTCCCATTATAAAGGTTTGTTCATTTTCAAAAGACATAACATTGAAAACTCATAATTGGGCGGGAGTTGCAAACTACAGGACATGATATGAGTATTTTGTCTTAAATACTTATAGTTGAAATGTAGAAAAAAGTTTTTTGAAATGGTATTTTCAACTCTTTATTTTTTCCATATCGAATGTTCACGCTATTTTAAAACTTGGTGCCTGTAAAGTTGTGGATTTAACTTGTGCAGAGGTTGAAACTTGCTTTGAGATGTACTCGAAACAGTTTTAATATTGTTTGGGTGCGATGGTTGGTAAATCAGTATCCCAGAAAAAAACACTCCGTGTAAAAAAGGCAGCCAAGTCTCTTTACTTTAAAAAAATTCAACACCAAAAAGGAGTGATATCAAAAAAGGAGCCAAGTCAATTACATTTCCAAATATTTAATCGTATCTTTGAAATAAAAGTATAAACACCGAGAAATACTTTACAAAAGGACTTGGCGCATCGTTTTTTTTAAAGACATCATTCTATCCTAAAAGTGGGAAGAAATTTACAAGTAGGTAAATTTTCCTCTTTCTTATAGAGCCAGTATATGAATCAAGCTACTTTTAGTAATGACTAATGACTATTTTATAGTTTTGTCAACATAGAAGAAAGATTTCATGCTGTAATATATAAGTTATATAAGGGTGGAATAATTAAATAACAAGAAAGTGGGCTCATATATATTCTTATAGCACTGTTAATATGGTGATATTAGAAGGGTATGTTTTCATAATTTGATCTTGACTGAGGAAAATCATGAAACGTTGTCAAATAATACTAACTATCTATGGAACACTATTATATATTTTTGAAGTGTCAAGTGTATAAAGTTTAAATTTTTAATAGAAATTCAATTGACTTCACTGTGTACTTTGTGAAATGTGAAATTATAAAATGGGTATTAATAGAAATGTATTTCATGATGAGAAGGTATAACGCATGAGACTTAATTATGTTGACCACGAAACAATATTACGAAGATAACTATTTTGTATTTATTTCAAACATAGGCAACAAGTTTCATCGCGTACATATTCAAATAGAAAATATTTTACAGTAGGTAAATACAATATGTAATTGAAATTTGAAAGATGTGTCCCTATTATTCTAAAAATTCTAAATGACGGTTGTATATAAATGGCATATGCTTATGAATAGAAAAATGTATTTAAAAAAACGATGCGCCAAGTCCTTTTGTAAAGTATTTCTCGGTGTTTATACTTTTATTTCAAAGATACGATTAAATATTTGGAAATGTAATTGACTTGGCTCCTTTTTTATATCACTCCTTTTTGGTGTTGAATTTTTTTAAAGTAAAGAGACTTGGCTGCCTTTTTTACACGGAGTGTTTTTTTCTGGGATATCACTTCTTTTGTTAGTTTATTCATAAAGCTTGTAACACATGTCGGAGGAAGAAGGACTTATTACTTTTAAAAAAATACGCCTCAACCGATTTGGTTACTAAGAAAAGTTGCGTTTGGTATAAGATTAAAATGATAATCCAAGAAGAATAGCGTAAGTTTCGTTACAATCGGTCCAGCCGTTTTCTATATATGACGCCACTTCCGGTTTAAAAATGGCGCCCGATAATACTGTCGCCTTGAATTCATAATTATAAGTGCAACATACTTGTATAATTTAGTTGCAATCTGTACAACCTTTTTCGATATATATGACGTCACTTCCGGTTTTGAAATGGCGGCCGAAAATAATCTCGTCTTGAATTTATAATACTAGATCCTACTTAATTGTATAATTTGGTTGCAATCGGTACAGCCGTTTTCGATAAATGCCGTCACTTCCGGTTTTGAAATGGCGGCCGAAAATAATGTCGTCTTGAATTCATAATTATAAGTCCTACATAATTGCATAATTTGGTTGCAATCGGTACAGCCGTTTTCGATATATGACGTCACTTCTGGTTTTAAAAATGGCGGCCGAGAACACTGCAACCTTGAATTTATAATTATTAACAATGTACGTTTACTAAATATCTATTTAAAAGTATAAAGTGGTGAATTTAGTGTCATTAAGCATATAAATGACGTCATTTAGCATATTTATGACGTCATTTCTGGTATATAGGTAATAAGAAAACAATCTAGTTTTATCTAGTTGATACTTTATGAATGCCCTGAATTCATTAACGCTAATTTCCGTTATATCGGTCATGCCGTTTTTAATATATGACGTCACTTCCGGTTTCATTTAGTGGTTCGGCCGCCATTTCCGGTACCGTTAATTTGTATATTCATTTATCACAATTGATTTTTCAAATAGATTGCAGAATGAATGCACAGGAGCTAGTTCAGTTGCAATCGGTACAGTTGTTTTCGATATATGACGTCACTTCCGGTTTCAGGAATGGCGGCCTAGAACACTGTTTATAGAAATTATAATTTGTATTGGCTATGTTACAATGTAAGTTTAATATATACGTATTTAAAGTATAATTTGATGAAATAAGCTAAATATTACGTATTTATGACATCACTTCCGGTTTAGAAAATACGAAATTATATTTTTTTAGTAACATACTTCATATATATGACCATCTAAATCGAATTGCGTTAATTTCGTTCTAATCGGTCCAGCCGTTCTTTATATATGACGTCACTTCCGGTTTAAAAATGGCGGCACAAAAATTTATAAAAACAAAGGTATCATCAGACGCCAAAAGTGCATATGTGGTAAAAATTTCAGGTTGATCGGTTCAGCGGTTTAGGCTGTGGCGGTGATAGCAACTTTTTCGGGAATCATCAGAAGAAGATGAAAGCGGTGTAATTTCACGATTTTCACTGCCCTCTAGGTCGTAAACGGCATGACTGATTGTTGTCGTGTGATGTTTATGTTGTCAGGTGGGCCATAGCTCAAAAATAAGACATTTCACAACAATGTGAGATTTTCCATTGTTGAGATCCAGTAGGCCGAAAATGCTATGTTGTTGCTTACAGTAAAAGTAGTTGGTCTGCTCCTCGGTATGTTGAGTGACTGTGAGTGTACGGTACGACTTGGCTGGGTGGAGCGACCGCTCCACTAGATTATCAGCAATGAACTTATTGATTCAGCAAGTCAGTCCACCCCTGACTTCAATCCAACATTACACTGATTGGAAAACACAGAAAGAGGAAAACAAATCACATCTAATTTCAATTATCAATTGTGCAACATGGCGGTATTTAACCAGATGCCATGTTGCCACTTCGCCCTCAATGCATCAATTCAACTATTTTTCACAATACGTTGTATAAATAGAATGTAATTGAATCATAAGTTGACATAACGTCAATTGTAAACTTTTAGTATTCTATTTAATCAATTGTAAATACATTAGTCAAATATGCTGGGTTTTGTGCTCTGTTTACAACAATATCCAATCATTTCAAAGAGATAAATTATTCAAACTCACAGCTATGAAGTTGATTCTCCAGTGGCGTACTGGGCAGGAGAAGACTCGGCAATTCAAAAGCCATTTATTCTTGGCCTAACTAAAAACGGTATTGTAAAGTTAAGAAATGGATTGACTGATACTTACGGATAACATCATCCGATGATGTCTAGGCTAACTCGTTATCTATCTCTAGTAAGTGAGCTCTACTCTCAAAATGGAACCGTTTGACCAAGCGTAAAATTTTTCAAGGTAATTGGGACCGGTGTTTTTGAAAATTTTAAGATAAATCTGTCAAAAACACTTTAGTGGAGTAAAGATGTCTAAAATTAGTGCGTTTGTGATACTATTCGTGAAAATTGGTACCATTACTAATTCGAGTATGAGGAATCCAAAAATCGATGGCACCAACCTGAGTTATTAATACTTTCTGCGTAATTAGCATAATTAGCATAATTAATAAACATAGATAAAATAATATATAATTTTATAATATGGTCTTTATGGGTATCCATCGAAAGCTCGTCATGTCTACAATTCATATAAATTATAAAAAGTTAAATTTTTTCATTCACATAAAAATTAACCGTATAATTAATTATTTTATAAAAATCGCCATTCAACAAAAAGCTTAAAATGACCCCCTCAGATTTTGATAAAACTTGGTAGGATTGGTCACAAGCCCAAAGTAAAACATATGTATTTTTTGGTTTGTCCATTTATTGAGTACTTTTGGATTTCCAGGCCCGAAAAATCGAATTTTGATCTAATTTTTGTGTTTAGTTCCTAATTAGCATAATTAATTATAATTAATTATCAATCTATAACTAATCTATAGCTAATTAGGAACTAAAAACAAAATTTTGATCAAAATTCGATCAAAATTTTTGAGGGCCTGGAAATCCAAAAGTACTCAATAAATGGACAAACCAAAAATACGTATGTTTTAATTTGGGCTTGTGACCAATCAATTAATAATTAATTATGCTAATTAGAAACTAAACACAAAATTTTGATCAAAATTCGATTTTTCGATTTTTGAGGGCCTGGAAATCCAAAAGTACTCAATAAATGGACAAACCAAAAAATACGTATGTTTTACTTTGGGCTTGTGACCAATCCTACCAAGTTTTATCAAAATCTGAGGGGGTCATTTTAAGCTTTTTGTTGAATGTCGATTTTTATAAAACTAGGAAAACGCTCTGAGTAACGCGTTGATGAGCGAGCACGGATACGCGCAACACCTCGAACCGAAATTCTGCGTCTATCAAAAATATCATTAAAAGCCAATAATTCTTGAACTTTTCACAGACTTGTTTCAAAATCTCCAAATATCACTCAAATATTAGTCCCAATAACCATGCAAAGTTATAAGTTGATCGATTGCGAACCTTTATAATTGAACTACGTTCCCAGTAAATATTCAAAAATCACAGAATCTCTTTAAAAAAATATACCTGGGACCACTCATATGATATTAGTGTGTGTACACAATATCAGATCGATCTGTTGAACGGTCAATATTAGTTTCATATGCGTTTAAAAGTTTTTGCTCAACTACCTTGGATTAGAACTGAAGAGTCAAAGTAGCCGTGATCAACATTTTCGAGAAATTTGACAGCTAACACGCAAAATGTCCGTAAAATGTCAATTACTTTTGGATTTAAACACAGATTAGTCTGAAAGTAGTCAAAAATACAGATAATGTTGGTCCCAATGACCATGCAAAGTTTTAAGTTGATCGCTCATACGGTTCTAGTTTAAATTTCAAAAATCACATGAAATATTTTTTTAATTTTAACCAATGGGAGGATTGGGTTGAAATTTTGTTTGATTGGGCAAAATGTTGGTTGTAATGACTTCTCAAAATTTCAAAATGAACGGACCAACCAATCGAAAGATAATTTTTTTTAAATTTGAACCAATCACAGGATCCCTTTCAAAAACGATCCCAGAGACCGCATAGATTACGTTAGTACGTGTGCAAAATTTCAGATCGATTGGTTGTGCGGTTTGACCTGGGCAGTGAACACAAAAAAAAAAAAAAAAAAAAAAAAAACACGCAGAGAAAGTGCCATAAGAGTACTGTGGTGACGCTCGCTACGCTCGCTCAATAATTAATTATACGGTTAATTATTATGTGAATGAAAAAATGTAACCTTTTATGATTTATATGGATTGTAGACATGACGAGCTTTCGATGGATAAATACCCATAAAGACCATATTATAAAATTATATATTATTTTATCCATGTTTATTAATTATGCTAATTATGCTAATTACGCAGAAAGTATTAATTACTCAGGTTGGTGCCATCGATTTTTGGATTCCTCATACTCGAATTAGTAAGGGTACCAATTTTCACGAATAGTATCACAAACGCACTAATTTGCCATTATATAGGACATCTTGACTCCACTACTTGAAGTTCTTGTCGTGTTCTTGTTTTGTGCAGATCTGTTTTGTTTGTCTGTGCCTGCCGCAATACAGGTAACATTTTTTTCTCTGATCATTTTGAAATTTCGCACCACACATGTAAAGAACAACCATGAAGAGTGAAAATAGTAAAAGATCCTCCGATTGGCTAAATTTTTTATAACATTGCGTTTAATTAGATAAACTCCAAAATGGTCCAAACATATGACATTTTGTAAAGATATTATGACCAATATGTATGTTCACCTTTAGGTGTTTAGCCAAATCCTCTGATTGGTTAAAATTTAAAAATAACTTCTCAATTGTTGGAAATTAAAGTTGTTCCAATCACATTATAATTTTGTATGGCCATCATTATCAATATCAAAAATTAAATTTTTTTTTAGGAAAATCGGTTAAATCGTCTTATTAATTATTTAAATAATTGAAATGTAGTACATATCTGTCCGAATTCATCTATTTTAAAGTTTAATCACCTTGACCACTGCGTAACTGCATCTGGGATATTTCTCTGTCTGCACATAATGTATGGATGACATCTATCAAGGTGATAATGTTTGTTCGCCTGGCCATAGTTTTCACCACCATCTTCCACCCAAATGATAAAGCAGTTCACAATATCATTGCAGTCTTGAACTGCTTTGCCATTTTAGTGGAGAAAGCACTGAAAATACTATTGTGAAAGACAAAAGGACCAACTGAAAAGCAGGTATTGCACGTGTCGGTGCTCGCTCTTCAACGCGTTATGAGCGTTTTCCTAGTTGTTATTATTAACTTATGACAGCCAATATAACAGTGTAAATTACAAAAGAGGTAATTTTCTTAAAAATATTTATTTTTGAAAAATTGAACTTTACAAACGTCTAAAGAAAATGATGGGTACATGGAAGAACGCTATAAGTAGAGCCAAGATTATATGGTGATTGAAAATATCACGAAATTTTAAATAAACAGGTTCTAGTGTGAAATGTGCATGGTTCATGGAATTTAAACCCCAAAACTGTCATTTTCCAATCGCGAAATAAAACGAAATACACTCTAATTCGCGAAATTGACCTAAATCGCGAAATTACCACAAAATCAACGATATTCACTGAAAACTTTTTTTCTTTTTTTTTTTTTCTTTTAGGTATAAAATTTGCATCTAATCCAGCACTTGTTGCGTCTAAGAATTGTGAGAATCCATCCTATGATTAGCTGGAAAACAAGGTTGCAAACATACCTGCTAAATTTAACCCCCCCCCCCTCATCGCCAAAACACCCGAACATAACCAGTCAGCACAGTGCCAGTCAGTGACTGGTTTGAGACAATGCTTCTGGCTGTTGGTGGAAATGTGGCAACCTTGCACTTTGGCAAACTACCTACCCCTCTTTTACCCACCTTTGCTTGCCCATGAAGGGCCCACCCACACCACACACCCAGTTAGTTCAGTATATATAATATACTATTATACTGTATAATATAAAGCTTGGTTGTTAGTTAAACTACTCTGTTAAACGTGTTAACTGAACTAACTGGGTATGTGGTGTGGGTGTGTCTGTTCTAATGATGGCTCACGCCAATTCACTTGCGTGTTTCTTATGATGCAACTTTATTTTATCATTTTAATTTGATTATTTACATCATTCATTGGTGTGAGCAAAACATATTGGTAATAAAGATGAAATTCATTTTCGTTTTAAAGTTCAATTTTGTGTGTCCCCACAAATCGCGAAATACTCAATTCATAAAACCACAAAAAACGAAATTTGTGTTTTTAAAAACGAAATCACTGCAAAAATAAAACCATATAATCTTGGCTCTAGAGCCTATAAGTCACATTCAGATGAAACTGAGATAAACGAAGTTTATGTTGAAACTTGTATTATCTTCCATACAGATCGATATTTCAATTGATTTTTTCATATATTATGTTAATATTATCTAAAAACCGAGAGAATATTCTAAAAGCTCATATGAATCACTGCAAGATGAAACCTTTAACTCATTTTTTCAAATGAGATTTCAAATGACGACTTTCAAAGCATTTTAGTATAGTATGAACTAATGAATTTATCTACATGTATCATATGCTTCTAATTAATTATTCGCTGTATTCTTGTGTGTCTAATGTATTATGTTTTACTATATTTACACTTGTGGAAAAGTGTCTCTGTTGTGTTGTGGATTCTGCTGTGAAAAAAGGCTTAAAATAAAAAATAAAAATAAAATAAAAAGTGGACTTATAGCGTTCTTCCTGTACCTTTCAAATATGAACATTCACTTCAAAATACTGAACGAATTCTTTGCAAAGCTGTCGAAAACGGAGCGTGAACTTTTGGAATGTTCCTTCCCCAACTAACTGTATCATGTCGGTGGCTCGCTCGTCAACGCGTCATTACAACACTAATGGATGCAGTCACGTGGTCAGGCCGTCTCTCTCACACACACAGAGTCCCCATCGCTCCGTCTCTCTCGCACTCGCAGCTGGCAGCGTGGAGCTGTGTCGAGCAACAAGTGGTCCCAGCGCTGACCTCAGACACTTGACGCGATGTTGTCGAACATGGTCTACCTACTTCTAGTACGCATGTCTACTCAAGAGCTCAGAATAAAGAATTACATTATTATTTGTATTGTTCGTAACAGAGCATTATTGTATGGTTTTGTTAAATAACTCAAGAGAAAATTAAAAATAAAAATCTCTGCCCAAAAACTTCAGTAAAGCTTGGTTGTTAGTTAAACTACTAGGAAAAAGCTCTGTTTAACGTGTTGATAAGCGAGCCTTCACATTGCTCTCTAATATTCATTGCAAAGAGCAAGGAAACTTGTTTAGATTGGACAAGGAAACTTGTCTAGATTTGATTGTAATCTAACAAAATGCGTCAAAGTAGCAAGAATAGTATGTTTGAAATTTCTTTGAACAATTTAATAAATATTTCAAAATAAGCGTAGGTATACATGTCCAAAATGTCAATTATACTATTAAATTTCTTGACCGAATTGAAAATTATCAAAAACACTTAAAATTCTGATCCCAATGACCGTTGTTCATCGCTCAAACGATTTCATTTTTAGTTTTCAATCTACAACAGGATCTCATTTAAAACCTTTACCTGACCGCTCATTTGACATTAGTGTGTGTGCACAATTTCAGATCAATTGGTTGAACGGTGTGACATTAGCTTTTTAATATTCTCAATTGTTGGAAGTTTTCAGGGAATGATTTTGTATTTACTATTCATGTAAATGAGGAAAGGAGAGGGTGAAATCATGACACTTCTCACACATCTCTTTCTCACTCTTCGTTTAATAGACATCTGATATGCTAGATTTACCATTGTGAACAGTTACAAAGAATCGGCAATGTTTGTACATCCTTGTCCGAGGGTTGTACACCCCTGGCTTGAGTCCTAGAGCTGGCCCCGCTCTGAGAAACATCCCTCCAGAATCCAGATACAACTGAAAGCGGGGCGAGCTCGAGTGTGCAGATACATTGAGTTACAACAAGTTTGGATACTTACATTATCATACAATATGCTGCAATTGTAGGAGGTTCAGGCACCATGTTGAACAGGTCACTCATTTTAGGTTAGATCGAAATGATAAGAAGAAAAGTATTTCGTATATTTGCAAAAGTGTCATTTTATACACCATTTTGTTTGTACAAAAGAACAAGATTTTACGAAAATTTTTGTTCAAATTCAAATCATCTCATCAAAACATGATTTTCGGCACAATGATTAGAAATGTCATTATTTAAGACAGCTGAGTAGTGAGCGTGGCCTTTGAAAAGCTTTCAATCAATTTTAATCAATATCTTTTACCAACGTAATTGTTATTGAAATAAGGCAACGTACGCATCTTCAGAACTGTTCGTTCAAAATAATTTCATACTTTGAATTGGGATATTAGTTTTATTTTTTCCTACAGGCGTTTAGTGCCTGAAAATAGTAAACATATGGCACAAAACGTCTGTAGGACAAAATAAAAATGAAATTATTTTCATCGAACAGTTCTGAAGACACGTGCGTTGTCTGATTTTATGAACAATTACGTTGGTAAAAGATATTGATTAAAATTGATTAAACACTATTCAAGGCCACGGTCACTCAGCCGGCTTAAAATTAAATAACACAAAGTAAATATATGAGTTTTTATTCAACATATTGTCCCTGAACCACCCTTAATTAGTCAACTATAGAGACAAAAATAACACTCTAATATTTATTTTAATTTTATTTCACAAAATAACAATATTTTTTTTATTTATTTATTTATTTTGATAATTATTAATAATCTTACGGTTGGTTCACACAACCAGTTTCAGTGACAATGTTGACGACATAGACCCAACGAGCGTCTAGACATCGCGACGTTTAGTTTAGGCGGCGTGAACAGGTCTTGCCCCAATGACTAGTCAACAACGATCTAGGCTACCTGCAGTGTAGCGGAGTCGTGCGGGCTGCCTAACATTCACATTTTCACAGCTTTGGGTATCGCTTCTCGGTAACATGCTGGCAAATAATAGGAAAACAAAATGCACTCGTTAAGAAACTTCCACAGGTAGTTTCTTTGAATAGTGTTCTGATTAAACTCAACGTATTTACATATTTTGATTAATTAAAACTTAATTTCATACACTTTTCACGCAATAATATATTTCTTTAAATAAATTATTCATAATAAATACTTTCGGCATAGACGTGGAAAAGATTTTTTCCAATAAATTAAATAATCTATTAATCCATTAATTTCTGATAAAATTCTTTTCCTGCGACTATTCCGAAATTATTTCATGATTAACTATATATTTATTTCATTGTTGACATTGTTGTGAAAATATTTTCATATCCCTTAATAGACCAATTCAAAATATACCTGTGTAGTTCTGTTTTTTTTTAAAATAAAACAAGTAATCAGAAAAAACTGATATTATTTCTGGATTGATCTGTTTTGGGCTTAGCAAGGGTGTAAAAATATAGACAGAATAAGAAACAAAAGAATTATAATAAAACAATATTTCCATGGTAACTGGTTATGAGATCTCATAAAATCAAACTAGTTGTCAGAAAACAGAGAATAACCAATGACTAAAAATGTCCCATTACTTTTTGGTAGTTTCATGTACAGTTGATACAGCATCAAATTGCTGTATCATTTATCAAAACAACGTTTCTCCAAAGAAAACAAGAAAGAAAATTGGGTATCATTTCGACTCCAGTTTGTTAAAAATAATTCCCCTTCCCATTAGCCTACAAAATCCCCTGCAAAATAGCCTGACATTACAGTAAAATGACAGCAATTTAAAGATCCATTCAGCCCATGATTCTAACATATAGGTTTTGATTGCGTGCTTATGGCTAACATTTACCATCGGAGAAACAGAGACCGTGGGTAGGTCGGTAACACAGTATGGCGGTTTTATCGGTCGCGCATGTCCAGTAGAAAATACACGTAGCTTTTACGTCATTTTAATACTGACTTTGACACATGCTTAACTTTTCCAATATTCATGAAAAACACGAACTTTTATAACGGAAATCAATTCGATTTCTTCACCCAACGGGAAGCGAAATTACGTATTAATTTTAATGAATATTAAAATTGGGTATTAAAATTGTATTTTGAGAGACATAAAACAACAATGATGGGTTCAGCTTTTTATCCAGACTGAAAACTGGATGCAAAATGTGACTTTAAAATAAAACAAGAACGTTTCCACCCGTTAGCTAAACTGATTCATAAAACATCTGGTATTTCTGGTTCATAACAATTTCACATGCAGTGTCCAGAATCAGATATACGCTGCCGTTTTATAACAATAAAACTAAGATAAAATTTAACTGTGTGATCAAACTGCTTGTGAAATTGTTCAGACATCCATGTCATTCAGACATTCAGACATATAATAGACGCATTAAAAATTATCTAGTTTGCCTTTTCAAAACTGTCAAATGCAGGTCGACTTTCCAGGTATCTATTTATGTTACTTTATATTGTTGAATAACAAAAGATATCAGAATCGTAGAACTGCAAGTTTGTTTTGTATAAAGCAGAGTTAACCTGATAATTTTCAATATTGTCTATTTCGAGTCTTAAATACAAACCAACGGCATTCTTTAGTCCTATCTTATTATTATGAAAGTTGCAAGTCAAGAATTCTGTCAGTCATTTCTTAACATCCGCTGTTTCCATAAGATCGTGGTTTTGCCAAAGTTCAAACAGTATTTTTAGTTAAACAGTGAAGGTAAATCTTCTCCGAAATATCAAACTATTCTATTCCTGACTTGCCCGAAAGGCAAATGTCGCTCATCAGTAAAAACTTTTCTCCTTTCATTATTCATGCTCAATCATCAATACGGTTAATTTATTTGCACTTATTAATTGCGCCCTCAGGTGTTACCTAAAATCCTGACACAAAAATATACCCCTATGCCGTAAGTTCAATAATCATTGTTTCTTGCTTTGGTAAAATAATTACAATTTTAAATAATATTTAGATTTGAATGTTTAATTTCGATCTCTCCAGAATATCCATTGCGGTCTTCGAACTGCCTTTATACCTCAATATAAAGTAGCTTTTAGCTATCTACCATATAACTTAAGCATTGAGATCTCTTGACACTTCATATTACGTAATCTTGTATTCGAGAGCGTTGGCCAATCACGAGCCCGGATTCCAATTGGTCGTCGCGACGCTACGAGGCGTCGTTCTGGACGACGGACTCGATGGCGTCGTCCTTGGCGACGCAGTCGCGGATGCCCTGGAGGATGATTTTGACGCGACGGTCGAGGGCGGTGAGGTGCGGCTCCCACAAGACCGGACTGATCGGATCGGGGCCCATTGCCTCTCGCATCAGCGCGCTCAGCTTCTGCGGACCGTTGTGGAACCTGCGGACACAAGAACAGACACGTCAGTCGACCCAGGGCGGTGAGGTGCGGCTCCCACAAGACCGGACTGATCGGATCGGGACCCATTGCCTCTCGCATCAGCGCGCTCAGCTTCTGCGGACCGTTGTGGAACCTGCGGACACAAGAACAGACACGTCAGTCGACCCAGGGCGGTGAGGTGAGGCTCCCACAAGACCGGACTGATCGGATCGGGACCCATTGCCTCTCGCATCAGCGCGCTCAGCTTCTGCGGACCGTTGTGGAACCTGCGCAAAGAACAGACACGTCAGTCGACCCAGGGCGGTGAGGTGAGGCTCCCACAAGACCGGACTGATCGGATCGGGGCGCATTGTCTTTCGCATCAGCGCGCTCAGCTTCTGCGGACCGTTGTGGAACCTGCGCAAAGATCAGAGACGTCAGTCGATAAATAATTCTTTTGTTTGGGATTTGCAAGGCTGTCGTCGATGTATGGTGACAAAGAATGCCGACCCGTTCTTACGTTATTCACGCGTCCGGCTGAGATCGTCTTACATTTTACCAGATTGCAGAAAAACCTGTACAGTACAACACTATGATTATGACGATCGTCCATTATAAATATGAAGACAGGACGTGCTTATAAACACATTTAATATTATGTCTTTATAATGCCAGAATCTAGTCAAGCAGTGCGGCCTCCGACATCGGCGAAAGCATTCAGTGCTGCAGCTATAGCAGTCACGCATCCCATAGAGCAGAAGTCAATGATATTAGGCTGGACTGCTGTTGGGAAATAATCATTATTCTTCTATATAACTAGAGGGACACGTCATGTAAAACATGACTTAATGAACGTGAGCCTCATTGCAGTGTTTGCGCCGTTAATAGAGACAGTGATGCCACCAGTCCAACGCACCAGTAACATAACAACGCATGTTTATTCAAAAACATATCCATACAAAAAACTCTATTTGCTGTGGTTTTACTCCTCTGTACATTGGTCGTTTTCGGTGTAATGGACAAAAACACTCTATAATGTTACAGGGTGTTTTGTCCATTTGTTCAATAGCTTTGCTGCAGCAAACATAAAATATCGATACGTAATGTCTTTTAGTTGGGTATCGGTTATTTCGCTAATGATTGGCTTGGCAAGTCGTCCATATTGGAAGAATATGAGCTCACAGGTGTATAACTTAGAGCTTTGTAGTATCTATACAGATCTCGACAACTAAGGGCCGGTATTACTCAGAAGTTCAGAAAACTCGGTGTATACCATTAAATACTGCAATTTAATTCCGGTGATTATTTCCTCAGTTTAAATTAACCTCAGGCTACATTGACTGCAGTTTTTAAGCTATGTCACAGTAGTTTATGATAATACACCACAATTCCCGTAGTGCTGCTTAACTAAACTCAAGATTAAACTAATGATAATATCGACCCTAAGTATAAAACTTGTATCAATATGTTTACAATTAAAGATTTACGAAACTATATCTTATAGTAAAGGTACAGATATTACACACATGTACTGTTATTGTGGGCCAGCAGCATGCCCAGCATGCACCCCCCCCCCACCCCCCCCCCCCCCAACACGCGCAACTGACATGCCCGATCTAACACTTTACATGCTACGTGTTCACATAATATTCCACATTGTCAACGTCCAAGCATAATTGATAATTATGACTGTGATAATTCTCATTCGCATGTTTTGTATGCGTACATAAAGTTGTACTCAACATAATGTCTGTTTTCTGTCAGTACTATGAGTTTACGCAGCACTCAAGAATGTGCGTGTATTGCGTAATGTGGCAGAACTGCATCAGAAGTGCAGCGATGCATGTTGACGAGCAGAGGACGCGCAGTGCAGTTCTATCCGGATGCAAATCGACAATCATGAGACGAAAGTTTGGCGTTATTGAGCATGTCAAAGATAGGAGGGTATTCCTCTGCCATTTGCGTGATGATGCATTTGATAAAGAGGGGTTTCATATATTTTTATTGGGGTTTCTTTGAAAGACATTTCTCATAACCTACTAACTACACTGTTAACAATCTGAATTATCCTATTCATCAAATGTATTTTAACTCCCTTTTTGTACTTTTCAGATACGCCAATATTCGTTTTTATACACTTACTATTCTTAAAGGTAGTTGTGGTTGGGCTGACCTGGTCAATTATCAGATTTGTATGACTTTTTGTGTACGAGGTGATATTGATGCCATTCAATCCCTCGCAAATGTAATCACTTCTCATTGCCTAGATTCTGAGATACACCGAGTTTTCCCTCGTCGTGTAATTTTCAAAAAAGGTAGATAAGGTAGATAATATTTTTGTATAGATAGATTTCAAAAAATACTTATGTTCTGGTAGTTAAATTCTCATGCTAGAATGAAACATTTAAAACAATACTAAAAGTTAACACCAAAACCGTATGTATTTCGTTTACCGCCTATGTTAAAGTTTTGTTAATTTTTTGATTACATAAAATTGAAAACTCATTATAAGACAGGAGTTGCAACCTACAGAAGTCGTTTTATAGATAGGGAAATGGTGGAAAAAAATACATAAATAAAAATATTTTTGGGAAAATATTTGGACAGATTGAGATAATCTGTAATTCTTTAAGATAGACTCCACCGCCTTCCTGATTCAAGATCTTGTGTACCAAACTATTTAGACTCATCTGATGATCGATGATACAACAGGCCGTGGAAAACCAACTACCACTCAACCCCAAGCATAGAACACACACACACACACACACACACACCGCAAATCCACCCACGCCAGCAAATAAACCCTACCTTTCATCCCAAACACTTTAATAATTCACCACAACGTCGGTGGGAGATATATTTCCGAAGCCTCATCTCTGAAATGACTTCTCCAGCGGAGAGATTATGAGTGCAAATAAAGCCGATTCTCTTCCCCTGCTGTTTGAACAGACACGTCTACTAGAGTGCGTTCCATAATTCATGCGACCAGTCAGCGCGCCATTAAGCCAGGTCTATGAAACATTTAGCGCGCTCCACCATGCCGTGATTCCGCCATGTCATCTGTCATAGGCCGCGCATCAAGCATGCAGTGAATAATACAACATGTAGGGAGGTGATTTCAGGCGGCCGTGGCGAGGATTGTAGACGAGGTGAAATGATGATTGTTTCTTTTATTGCTTGAGATGTTGGTGGAGGGGATTGGTGACGGAGGCGCAATGTTGACACGGGTTTTATTTGGTGCGGTTTGTAAATGTTTGATGCTATGGAAGTTTTATTGATCATCAGCCATCTTGAAATTGGGTACTTCGATATAAATCCATTTTCCGACGAAACCAATGGACCAATCTTGCTATAAGTCAATGGGAAGACAAACATGACAGTAATGACAAGCTGTAAAATAAATTGGACTGATCAGTTACTTCGTTTGACTATAATGCAGAAATACTAAAAAATAAATTAGTGATTTATTTAGAATGTTTTTATAAAAGCTATCTCAATGCTCGCTTAAACTTTGAGTGTGAAGTAACAATTCAGACTTGAGGTTATTCAGTTAGTTATTTCCAAAGAAATAGGAACTAATTTTAACCGATTCTAAAATGTATCCATGTTAATTTTGCCTAAAATATTATTGATTTTTGGAAACATTCTATTTCAACTGAAATGGGCTACAAACTCCATTCCGTATAAACTAACATAGTCGTAAAAAGTCAATTAGTCCACTTTCCAAATAGTATACGTGTCATTAGACAGAGAATATGTTTTATTCCCATCGGAATTTACCTCTATTTTTTTTAGACAGATAACATAATATTTAAATTTCATTCGCTGTTGGTAAAAAGATGTCTTATATACGATAATTACGCATCATTTCTTTATTCATAACACACACATGTTTATGCAAATTGTCATTTTAGATCACGAATTGTATATATTGTTAAAGTATTTTCTTTTACTTGTTTGGTGTTCAATGTATTACCAATTTTCATACCGCATAAAATAAAATAAACAATACATCAATAAGGCAGCCTCCATCGAAAGTACATCAATTTAAAAATGTAAAACTTTATCTTGTTGTTGCCAAGAGGATTAGCGATGTGTTTACTTTTTAATTCGCGCCACTCCCGTCACTCCATGCACTGCTACATCTTTGATCATGCACGGTCCAACTCGACACAACCCAGCCAGAGCAGCTCAACTTTTTCCCCCGTCTAGTCGCCCGCTTATTTATTCTACCCAGCAACCACCGCGGCCCGAGCGAGAAGTGTGTTGGCAAACATGCAGTTTGAAAGGTTTTCTCTGTTTGAGATTAGATCTACCTTCACACATCACCGACTTGCGTGATCGCTTTTCACTCGCGGAAAATGCACGGAAAATGGTCGGAAAGCCGACTATTGTCCTAGTGGTGGTTGCTAGACAATAGGAGGCCGTGAAGTGAAAGTCTATGGGCCTATAGGCGTTGTTCACAAGACTGATAGCTAATACAATGGATTTTATCACTAGTCTTAGACCCTATGGAGGAATATTCAATCTATTTTCAAGCTTATGGCTTTCATGTTTCATGTTATATTCCATTTGTTGTAATTTTTAAATTTAATAGTTGAAGAGCTCCCCGGAACAAGGGTGAATGTGACATTTCTTAAATTGTTCAGGAAGAACTAAAAACCAACCAACACCAGATA
Source organism: Leuctra nigra (assembly GCA_934045905.1). Classification (NCBI taxonomy): domain Eukaryota; kingdom Metazoa; phylum Arthropoda; class Insecta; order Plecoptera; family Leuctridae; genus Leuctra; species Leuctra nigra. The sequence goes on from OW203765.1 coordinate 13,600,604, forward strand.
AGCCACCAATGTTAACCAGAGATTTCAATTCTTCTTTTAGAGGGGAAAGGTTCAATATTTCAACTTAGATTCGCCAGCTTACGGATATATAGATATTCGTCCTTTTAAAGCAAAAAAACGCGTTTTGAAAAATGTGTCACATTCAGCCTTGTTCCGGGGAGCTCTTCAATTATTGCAAACTTTTAAAGCAAAGTCATTGTTTGTTGCCATGGCACTAGATTTTGCAGAGCAGTCAATAACTGGCTCTTGATATTTAAAATTGTATGGAATAGCTTTAGCTTGTAAATGTTTATACCGGGTGGCCCAAAAAAAACGTCCAACGGGCGAGACATCACTGTGACGAAACTACTGCACATATCGGGCTGAAAATTACACAAATTATACAAAACATACTAGGGTCCAATATGTGAAAGTTTTACTATCATTACTATTATAGCAAAAAAGTTACAGCTGTTCGAAATTCGTTTTCGAAAAATTGATTATACGGAGCTCAAAAATCATGCGACCAGAAAGTCCAATGGCCGGGACGCTGTTTACTCAAAACTACTTACGATATCAAGCTGAAAATTTCATGTGTTATTCGAAATATATTACTTTTTATTGTGTAAAAATTTCAATTCATTTGAATCAATGTAACGAAAGTTATGTTATCTAGAGTTTGCGCTTGAAAAGCAGAATACACAAGAGATAATTTATCAAGTTTTATTTCACATGTTAATTTTAAAAGTGAAATTATCGCCCGTATTTTCTGTTTTCAAGCTCAACTTCAAGATACCAGAACTTTAGTTCCACTGATTTAAATGTCTTGAAATTTGTACACAATAGATAGTCTTATGTTGTGAATAATATTTGAAGTTTTCAGCCTGATATCATTTATAGTGTTAAAAATAAAGGTGTCCATGCCATTGGACTTTTTATGAATGCGCGCTCTTTGAGCTCCGTAGGTATAATCGATTTTTCGACAACCAAATTCGAAAAGCTGTAACTTTTTTCCTACAAAAGAAATATTTTTGAAACTTCACACATCAAACATTGGTATGTTTGTTATAACATATTACATTTTTGGACTTATATCTGCAGTAGTTTTATTAACAGCGGTGTCTCGCCCATTGGACGTTTTTTTTGGGCCACCCGGTATTTCAACTTCAGTGCAAAAAAACAGATTAGAGGCTGTTTTCCAACGAGCAATCCAGGAATAATTTTGACGTCTCTGCGTTCTAAAACAGATCTCGTGAAGTTTGATTTTCCAGGTGCGTTACTTTTGTTTCAAAACAAGAGCAGATATTCTGGAAAGCAAACGTCATGTGAAATATTATAGAAACAAGAGTAACTCGGATAACTTCTGGATGGTCGTTGCAAAATGAGCCTCTACAGTCTAAACTATTCTTACACGGAAGTTGAAGGGTTAATATGATTATTTTGTCAACTTAATGTCCTGAATATTTTCCAATCTAGAAGAAAATATTTAAATAAACGATTCATAACATCCGAATATAATTTCCTGTTGGTTGAGTTACAAAAAAAGCATCCATTTCTGTTCGAAAATAAAATAACGCACCCGAGAGAAAAGGAGTGGATCCATAGAAACAATATTTCCTTGTATCTTGAAATATGTATTTGTTTTTTCCAGCATTTAAATTTTAAAAAGTCTTTAGAATTAGCTTTACCTAACTTTAGAGTTGATTGTTGACATGTAAAGTTATATAATCACACATTGTTCCATACCCTTTTCTATGGAATCTATTGGTCTAAAAACAATAATAGAATGCGCTAGTAAGAAGTAAGATGGCTGATGGTACAGGCACAGGCTTCTTGACGTCACTTCGTTCCTGAACTAAGAGACGTCAAGAAGGCTGTGATCAAAACCAAAGTGTTGTCAGTGTCAACTGTCAAACTTTCTGTTCTTGGTAAAGAAGGTTGTAAATCACTCAAGAAAAATCATGAATGTGTTGTTAAGAGCGTAGCGAGAGTCATTACGGAACACTTAGGTATGGCACTTTCTTAATTGTTTGTAGGCAATGCCAAGGTCACACCTTTAAACTAATCGATCTGAAATTTGGCACGCACACTAATGTCATATGAGCGGTCACAGGTATAGGTTTTGACGAGATACTGTGATTGGTTGACAGATCGACACTAAAATTCGAAATGTCTCTGGTGTTTTTGACAATTTTCAGAGAAATCTGACAAAAACATCAAGAGATATTGACATTTCACGGTTATTTTATGCTGGTTTTGAAATATTCGTCAAATTAATTCAAATAAACAAACTCGCAACCACTGCGCGACTATCAGTGCCTCCTTGATTCACTCTCTAGAAAAAGCATGAAGAAGGCTCATAAAACACAAATCTCTGGTTTCAATGGAAACAGATTGAAGTTTTTGTTTGACGTGAATTTTATATTAAGTGATTACAAAAGAAGATGCATAAAGTAGAGTGGTCTACTAGCATAAAATAGTAAGTAATTGAAGCTAGTTTAACATAAAAGGCGAATACATTTCATTTGAAACTATTACCTTCACTCTGATCACAAGAGTTTGGAATTATATTCAGAAAATAAATATCAAAGACAAGACTTTTAAAAACAACCGAGTGGTTGTGGCCAAATCTGGCGGCGCCATTTTTAAGTAGGTTCTATGCTAGCGATTCTAGTGAGAGCAAATGGCAGTGAACAAGCCAATTAATTGAAGATTCTAAATATCGCCGTTTGGCGTCGTGATTTCGACTCTACAGTCACGTGACTGCAACTTGGTGACGTGTGAAAGATCACAGCCACTTTGAACACAATCACGACACGAAACCACCGCCTTCTTGTTCTCTAATTGATTGACGCCCACTAATGTCGACCCAGTAAGATCTTATTAAATATGAATCGGGCGGAACCGACGAGCGACATTGACTCAATTGAATCAAGCAACTCTCCGGGTGTGTAAATTATTCATGGAAACAGTTTTGCCGTCGCTACTGTCGAGCGAAGAATCCAATCATAGGTTTCAAGCTGGTGGGAGTGGAGTCGTGATGAGCTTGCGATTACTGATTCGCAGATGACGGCAACGCAGCACTGACACAGCGGCTGTCGCGGCGGTGTTGCCAAACAACACACTCAAGAGAATACTTGATTAGCGAGGCTAGTTTTATGTTTTGACTTCGAGTTTATTTTTTCAGTTCCGAATATTCTGAATATTTTACGAGAGGTTACTAAATCGATATTTTTGTGCAGTAGCTAAGCTCTACTTTATATTTTTGGTCTTCATTTTATCAGCAGGTGATGTACAGATATTTTATTTTATTTTCATCCCCATTTTATTTTGTATTTTGTATGGTTTTATGATTTTTTACAGGTTATCAAATTTATTGAGTCACTCTGGGAGTTTTATTGTAAGACTCCGACCCGCTTGATCGCTCCCTTAAAATATCGATGATATCTAAAAGTGCCCAAAGCAGTTTTATTTTACAGTCACCGATTTAGGTGTACTATATGTCGCAAAATGAAAATAAAAAACTGTAGGTACTACAGAGTGCATAGAAAACACACCTTCAAAATCCACACTAGACACGTTCAGTTATCAACTTAGTTCTACACATGCGTAGTGTTACACAAATTGACTGCGCACGAGCAGAACCAATTTGATCAACAAAAGTTGCTAGTGTGAATCGGCAATAATTTGTGTTTTCTATACCCTCTGACATCTTTTAATTCTGACATCCTAAAACTTTGTTCATACTGAAAGATGATCTCTATTATAAAGTCACAATGTGAACGCATGTTAGTACAGTTTTTCAATACTCTGCTAAAACCAGTACCTAATTAAGCTAACACAGTAATTCTAAGAATGTAATTGGTTGTTGCCATGACAATACAGTACTAATCAACCGGAACTAGATGATCTTTTAAACATAGATTAAGTAAATGGAGATTAAGGCCGGTCTTTCAATAGTCTGATAAATCAATAGTTAAGTTTTAATCGGTCATTCGAGAATTGTCATTAGTTGACACCATAGCAATATAGTAATAATTGACTCTTTAAAAGTAAGCAAGGCATTGAAAAACTCTACCACTATCGGGTATAACTCTGACATCCTTTAGAAACCAAGCTACACAAAAAATCTTCTAAAAACTGTCCGTGCTTAAACTCACGCCTCCTTCTGTCATCATCGATGAGATAATTGGAATTTCCCATTAAAACAAAGACAAGACGAGATAATCATCTCGAATGATTGTATTGGGTAATGGCTGGAATTACCGAATGGTTAATATTTGACTTGATGACAACTCTCTCTTTGTCACGCGGGTTTAATTGTCTTCTCCGGCAGATGTTTTATCTCCCAGTTTCCATGGCCCGCTGGAAACCCACGCAATCTCTTATCTCATTGCCTCCACTCCGCCGGGCTGACGACATTATTGACAGTACTTGATTACATTGCCAACTGATTTATCACATTAGTATCTGATTATCTGTCAGAAAATCTGTCGCAGCCAGCTTTTAAATCAGTATTCAACAGATGAAATTGAATTTAAAATGTTCGACCCTAAAAGTCCTACCCATAGAATGCGCTAGTAAAACAAGATGGCTGAAGAAACCACAGTATTCTTGACGCCTCGTTCAGAAGGCCTTGCTTTTGAAGTTTTGGTGAATAAAAGTCTAGTTTTCCCAAGAATATTAATAAGTATGTGCTGTAATAAAATATGCCGATTGACACTGAAACTATGGATGTATTATAACCAATGACGAAGCAAGTTATCACCGCTACTCGGGAGGTCCCAGGTTCCATTCCCGACGCCGTCATTCCTGACTGAGGATCTTTCGTGGTTTCCCACAGTCGCGAGGACCCTGCTGGGAATGTTCCCTACTAATAGGCCACGACTGCCTCCTTCCTATCGTCCATCTTTAGTATCTACATATCACCAACATAATCATTTATCCTAGGTTGCAAAACAGTGCGACGTTAACATTGCGAATAAATAAAAAGCTGTGTATCTGGCCATGTTGCCGATGCCTGTTGTTCTTATCAGTGACCGTGTTGCCAGATCGCATGACGGACAGAGGTTTTTGTTCTTGAGAGACGCTGCTAATGCCCGCCACCTGGTGGAGTTCCCTCGCATTAGCCCCCCTCCCCCCCCCTCCCCCTCCCA